>JAGPOW010003685.1:18694436-18728998 GCA_030014935.1 Caiman crocodilus
AAGTAGTGTTTCCTAATGTCCAACCTAAACCTGCTCTCCAGTAACTTGTGACCATTGGTCCTAGTTACCCCTGGTGGTGCCTGGGGAAAAAGAGCCTGCTTGATGTATGTATTTTCCCCGTCCTTCTTAATAAATGTTAAGAGGGATGATTAGTTGTTTGTTTGAAGTCCAGCAGAAGACAGGGTAGAGTGGCACCTTAGACACTCACTAGTACAGAGACATGAACTTTTGTAGGAGGCAACCTGCTTCACCAGATTCATAGCATCTGATGAAGCAGGCTATTACCTACCAAAACTTATCTCTCTGAATCAACTGGTCTTTAAGGTGCCATACTGACCTGCCTTCTGCCAGTTAAGATAGAAAATAGTGGGAGTCAGTAAAAAAAATATCTTGTTTTGGTAACTGGTTGCCATGATGAACAAGCTGGGCTAAGAACACAATGGTTTACTGGTATTGGTTGTGCATGGGAGTAGGAAGGACTTCCCAAGGAAAAGCTATAAGCAGCAGCAATAATTTCATCCTAAATCTCACAGCACTGAGGACTCGTACTAACAACAGCCCCTCCAAGTATGTAGTCACTGTAAAAGCCTGCCATTTCTAGTTTTGATTAACTATTTTGCCATGTGCCAAAATAGTAAACCAGCAAATGAGCTACATGGCAGGGTAGAATTGGACAGACCAACAGATGAGTCACTCATCTTCTAGCTTTAAAAATGTGTCAGTAAATTAAATTATTTTCTGGCATTATTAGTGTATTATACAAGCATTTTACAAGGGAGGGAAGCCAAGGAATCAATGGGCATGTGTACCTTGCCTCTGCAGCACTCTTGAGACTTGCCAAGAAATAAGCTCTGTGAACTTGTGCTCCAAACCTGGAACTGAGGCAGTGAGCAAGTTCTGGAGACACGTCAGGCCACTGCTCTTGTGATCTCTTGCTTGAGAACAGTGGTTGTAGAACAACACAGAGACAGTATATCTTCTAGGTATGCCAGTATTTTCTAGATGAAAAGTGTGCAGGAATGAGGAGGAAAAGTGTTATTGCGTAGATTGGGACTATCCCTTACAATTCTTTTTCCAAACTTCCGTTGTGGGGTGTCGCCTCATGTGTATATGAGGATGGTACTTTCTTACATCTTTGCAGCATACCTTATTTTCTTGAATACAGTACAACCCTGAATACAATATACATTTTGTTCTTCAAAGGCAGAATGAAGAAAAAAAAAGATTTTTTCAGTTATGACTGCACAGAGTAGGAACAGAGCCCAGTCTTCAGCTGATTCACCCTCCCTTTCTTGTCTAACGGTAGCTGAAACCCTAGCTGCTATGGAAGATTGGTCTTCATTGGTAGATTTTTGATTTTGAAAAGAAATAAAGAATTTCCAAGGTTGTGAAATAGGAGGGAGACCAGGAACAGCTAACAGGCAGTGAAATTGCCCTAAGAAAGGTTAAGTTGGTTAGTGGAACATCAAGACCTGAGACAGGGTTGTTAAGACCTCTAGAGTAGAGCACAATGTTAACATTAAGTCAATTGCCTCCCTCAGTTGCCTGCGTAGTAATGGAATAGCTACTGCACTGTGTAGCAGGAATCAAAGTGGGGTGTTTCTCCATTTTATACACTTCCCCATTTAATACATGCAACCCAAGTTTGAAGAGGCTGATTTTGGGGGGAAAGGTGCATGTTGTATCTGAGAAACATGGTATTATACTAGTGGCTTTTATATCCTTTTAGTATGAGTACAAGTGAAGAAAAGGAGAGAAAGCCCTTGCTATTTAGTAATATCACAATCCGTTCTTGGCATTAATTATAGATTCACTACTGTTCTTCTAGAGATGTTCTTTTGCATAACTTTGTCTTGCAATGGCCACAGAACAGGTGGTGGCAAGCCTTTTAAAATTGTTTTATAGTCCAGAACCCCGGCAGCCTCTGAAAGGAAGGTCTATAATGCATTGAATTAACTTCCATTCTTTTTTCTGAGTTAGTGGGCCGTGTCTTTTATACAAGCTGGAGAGTTTTTGTTCTTTCTCTGCCAGATCTGAGATATAACAGAAATGTACTCCCCATGCATCCGAACCACAAACACAATGAGAAATCCAAATCCCTTAAATAGCTGGAATATTTCTCTTTTACAATGTGGCCAACCGGTTCTAGCATCCTACATCAGGATTCCAAATATTTCTGTGGAGTTGTGCGGCTGTAAAACGTCTTAGGCCTACAAAGAGATCCGGAGTTGTTAGCTGTGATATCTGGTGACTCTGTCAATACAACTTTGGTGTAAAATGGCCTGGAAAGGCTCTGAAATTGAGGGAAATAGGAACTCAAACAGAAGTTTTGCAAAGAAGCCGCAAGTTAGAGGGAAGGTTTTGGCTGAAAATGATGCTGTGTTAAACTTGGGGAAGTAGGGCAATATGTTGTGTAGGTATCCATCTTGGGAATATTGTTGCTTGGCATTTTTTTAATACTTACCTTATTCAAAAGGCATCATTTGGGGGGAAAAAAACACATGTTCTTTGATATTAAAAAAAGTATGAAGAGATGGCTCCATTTCATACAAAACATCTGCTATTTCTCTTGACCTTTCCTTCAAAATTCAAACCCCAGTCTGGCCTCTGCGTTTCACAGGTTTTAGGGTTAGAAGGGACCTCTTAGATCATCGAGTCCGACCCCCCTGCTCTGGGCAGGAAAGAGTGCTGGGCTCAGATGACCCCAACCAATCTCCAATCTCCAACCAATCTTTGTCCAATCTCCTCTTGAATACCCCCAAGGAAGGGGACAGCACCACCGCCCTTGGAAGAGTTGGTCGTATTTTGGCAACCCTCACTGTAAAGAACTTTTTCCTGATGTCCAATTTAAATTTGCTCTCCTTCAGTTTGTGGCCACTGTTTCTAGTCACCCTGATGGGTGCCCTTGTAAACATCACATCCCCTATTTCCTGCTTTCCCCCCACCCAATGAGTTTGTAGACACCCACAAGATCACCTCTCAGCCTTCTCTTACAAAGGCTAAAGAGATTCAGGTCCCTCAGTCGGAGCTCATAGGCTTTTCCCTGTAGGCCTTTAACCAGATAGGTGGCCCTCCTCTGAACCCTTTCCAGGCTATCTACATCCCTCCTGGAGTGCGGTGCCCAAAACTAGCTGCAGTACTCCAACTGTGGCCTGGCCAATGCTGCATAGAGGGGAAGATCACCTCCCTAGACCTGTTTGCGATACACCTACTTATGCAAGTAAGAGTGCAGTTAGCTTTACTTATACTGCATCACATTTGTGACTCATGTTCACTTTGGAGTTGACTTCGATGCCAAGATCCCTTTCTGCAGCTGTGCTAAAGTATTACAGCACTCCTGATTATAAGAAAACTTTGCATGTGGATCCAATCCAAAATTGTGATGCTTGGGCCTAACTGTAACAGTAAGAAAATGTCCCTAGAAGGTTAGGGATGGAAAAAGCTATAAGGTTCTTGCAGTGCAAGCATTCTGCGTAATTCTCATTGCCCTCTATGGCAATCACCATTTTCATGCTTAAAGGAGCATGAATTGGTACTGGAAGATACTTATGATACCTTTGGTGCTTCTCCAAAATTTTGTAACAGTTCTTGGGCACTGTGCAATGAGAAATTGAACATCTATTCTGTAAAATAGGGGGATAACAATTCTTAGCTGCTGTGTTTCTGGGCTCAAGCATTCGATGCTACTTTTGATTCTATGACTTGGTGGTAAAACATAAGTTCATCTTATTGGCAGTATTAGTAATTGTTATGCAGAGAATTTTACCAACTGGCCAAATCTGATTAAATCAGAAGGTCTCTGCAGCTGTATATTTCTGTACAGAGCCAAGCACAGTGGGAACCTGATATTAATTTAGGTCTCTAGGAGGGTCTGTACTACAAATATGTAATCATAGTTACTTTTTGTTGACGTTTTCTAGTGTCAATTCATCTCCTGGATAATGATGGGAGGTAAGATGGATGGAGCAACTGTGGCAATACATATTTCCTGTTCTTTTCTGTAATATTTGCTATTACTCTGAAACACTGTTTGAAAGCAATAAAAAGTGCAAAAAATATGCTGGCCCTTAACTTCTCCAGTACAGATTGGCTTATAATAGAACTGAATAAATGTGTGCTTGGGAGCATGGTGCAGACATCTTACACTTCCAGAATAGATTGGTGATTCACCAAAATTCATGCAGCAATTTGTATGGGGCCTGGCTAAAGTTTTGCTGCCTAATCAACTCTGGAAGTCATTGCTTGTTTTTCTCTGCAGCTTTGCTCAGATGGCTGTCACCGTTGGCACATTTCATTTTGACATCCCCTTTTCCCTCCTGCATCCTTCTCCTCTCTTTTCTTTCTCAAAAAACCCCTGCTTCTCCTTATCGACACCAGTGCAATCCTCTCCAATTTGTTTCTCATTTTTTATCATTTCTCTCAACAAACTCCCGCTATCCAGTCCATGATGGATAGATCCCATTGATCTTATTTTTCTGATGGCCTACAAGGACGCGGTAGTAAGGTAAAATCCTGTCAGAACAGTCTCTTGGCATTCAAGCATCAGGGATTTTCCCATTTTTTGGCATCAAGTTATGATCTTATTTAGATACTTACGTGCAGAAAATTAAAAACACAGCGGGCTGTCATCAAAGTACACTTGTCATTTTTGAAAAGAGATACCAAAATCCTGTTTAAATGTTTTTTCTGAAAATATTCATATGAGGTTAAAAAAATAGATAACAGTAAAAAAAATCAAAAAAATCCTGGAGCAGCAGTTTGCATGTGTCAGCGTTGGCTTATCTGTGCAAGTGGAAGACACTTTGAAATGTTCTTTTGTGTTTCTCTGACAGTTCAAAACAAGGTGTACAGCTTGTTCAAACTTCTGCCCTAGTGTCATAAAGAAAATGATTTGAACCAGCTAGCTTTTCTTCTGCTTTTTACAAGGCCGTCACCTATTGCTGAGTCACGTTCAGCTGTTTACAAAAAAAAAAAAAAAAAAAAAAATATTACCAAGGAGATGCAATTGTGCAAGTTTCATTTTGGGGCCAGTGGTGGGGAATTGAACTATACAGATTTTCCTGAGATGACACACTGCAAGATGAAGCAGTCTGCCATAGTAATGAGGCCAGGCCAGGATCCTGCACCCAGCCGGTCCCAATCAAGAGAGCAGGGCAAGTCATCCTACCAGGATCGAGCCCAGAGCAGCGCCCGGGTCCCAGCTGATCTGAGCGAGGCAATCAGGTTAGCCTGTGCCCTGAACCCACGGGCAGCGGGCCCACCTACTCCAAACCTTAAGAGCCAGACCCAGCCTGCAGCCTCCTTGTCCCTGAGCCATGTGAGAGAAAGGTTTTGTATCTGACTTTCTGAGTGCTTCCCTATTGATCTTTTGGTTATGACTACTGGCTTCTGACTCCAGTAAGACCCATGGCTAGGGGTGGATCCTGGAGGATGGTGCATCCACACGCTTTGCTTCGTGGGCCATCCAAAGTTTAAACCAACTGCCTGGTGGCGGCAGCAGTATCTCTGTTCAGGCAGTAGTGAGAGAGCGAATTGATTTCTTGGCTCCTGATAATCTACCCACTTCCTTCTAAACTCCTAAGTCCACAGGTAATAAGGACCCTCGCTCCTTTTTGAGGTGTTAATGTTCCAATATTTAAGCTAGCCTTTCTTCTGCGATGGTGATGCCTGTTAGCTCCTCCTGGTAATCTAGCTCTCCCATTTCACAGCCCTGCAGACTGCCTTTAGCTAAAAGCAATAACTCAAGTTTGTGGGAGTATAAACACGGGTGATAACATTAATTTCGGCCTGGAAGTAATTTTTAGCAAGGCACTGGAAACTGCCACTATGCTCTAGAAGGTTAGATTTTATTTTATGAATCTGAAAGTGATATGCATTTTATTCCAATGACTACTGATGTAAAGCATTTCTGATTACTGCTGCTGAGTTTGTTGTGCTTTTTGTATACAGTATATCACATGCCAAATTCATGCATATTCCAGCAAAGGTTATATTTGTTTTTGGTTCAGTCTTAAATTGAATACAGCTCTAGCCCCCTGGCATATGAGTAAATCCTCTAGCTTCTGCCTGACTAGAGGAAAATGTGTTGTGTTTATATACGACAATGTATCACACCATTTGCACCCCGCTTTTCCAAAGCCTACATCCACCCATGCCCTTGACTTGCCTTGTACCAGTTCCTTGCTCCTGATTCTGGCTCTGGTTCCTTGCTTTGGCTCTGGCTTTTGGCTTCTGATCCCAGCTGACCCTTGGCTTACCTCATCTCCAGCTTCAGCTTCTGACCTCAGCGTGTCCTAATTTTGGCTACAGCTTCTGGATCCAGTTCTGACACCAGACCCCAGCTCTCTGGGGAACCAGTCTGGACTACACCAATGCTTCAGGGTAAGTAACCACTAGGCTAGACTTCCCACACCCTGGTGTATAACAACCAAGTTGGATGCTTACAGTAAATAAGCCTAAAAACTTACAGTTGCAAGGTAAAAACAGCAGACTTCAGTCCCTTGTAGTATAGCTTATTAAAGGCTTGTCGATTTACGGGTCTGTCTTGATGTGCCTTGTGTGAAGGACTCTGCTGCAGGTGTTTTCAATATAAATGCTCCATGGGCTGCGTGGTATTGGCGTGTGCCTGTGGCAGTGTTGCACGCAGGTGTAGTCTGGTGTTTCCTCCAATGCAAGGTTTGCCTGGAGGGATTTGCTCTGCACATGAATTCCCTAGGCACATCCGCCCAACCTAGAGTGTGGAGAGATGATTGAGAGGCCTGCTGCTTCTTCGTAGGCGCCAAGTCTCATATTCTTTGCAGTCTGCTGGCAAAGTGGGACTAGAGTGTTTCTATTGTGCATGGGTTTTATGTTGTCATATTGATGAACCAAACGATTAGGTTTTTAAACAGAGAGGGCCTGAATCTGATTTCAACCCAGTGTGAACCGGAAGTTAACACCGCTAATATCACTAGTTCCCAGCATAAGAACATACCAAATCGAGCCTTCGGTAAATAGGAAAGCAATAAAAGTGAGCTCTGTGCTCGTACATTAGCAAAGAAAGCAACTAGCTGCAAGAAAGCAGGTTGGGGCCATGGGGGCATGTAAGTAGCAATATTGGTTTGCTTTTTCTGGTTTCCTAGCACATCAATTACACAAATTAAGTTAGGACATTTGAGTTGTGAATGCTGTAAGTTTTAAGAAAGAACATAAGGTTTCGCGAGAAGGCAGGAGGCAGAAAAATATGTGTGGCAAGGGAACTGTATAAGGAGTTACTAACAGTAGGTTACTGCAGGCCGTGAATAGCGATCAGGAGCCTCTGGGAACAGCGTCTCCAACAGTGGAACTGGATGACGGAAATCACTTACTGTATTCGGAGGCAGGGTGGTCAGAAATGCCTTTTTATTACAGGACTTACAAAAAGATAAAATGTAGTTTGTATGAAGCTGTCTGGATATTCATGGCAATCTCTTAATCATTTTGAATATTTCAATAGAAAGTGGTTCGTTCAGAGTACTAAAGGACTACTGACATGAATAGTTTCCACCTGTTCTTTTGCAATATGTAACAGAGGCAGCTGTTCATAGGTTTAGCATTCTTGGACATATTTTGGTAATCGCTCAGTTATTTAATTGCACCCTGAGGGCACAGGGATGTTTGAAAACCTTTTCGTGGGGGAAGCATGGATACTTGCATTAGCAGTTAACAACCAAGGTGCAGTGTTAAGAACTGCAGTTTGCTAACCAGCCAGTTACCAAAGAGGATTACACACTACAAAGGATTAAAGACTGCATAAAAGAAACTAAAGGATAAGAATGAATGACATTTCCAGAGAAATAAGCAACAGACCAGTGCTTTAAAGGTTTTCAGTCAGCACTTTGTACAGTCCCATTCTATTGATCTAAATTGTTTCTGAGATATTTTATAATGATAAATGGTGCACTTATAGAGTCATTACTACTGCTGATCACTCTTGTTAGGTTGATACAGTAATTAGGTTACATCTAATATGACCAGAAGGTTAATCAGAAAAATTTATGCATTCTCAGGATAGATAAATTAAAATTTGTAGAACTTCATCTAAAAAACAATTCCAGCACGTTTATTGATCCTGCCTTCATTTTGGCAGCTTTTTTTCCCAAGCTTTTCCCCCCTTCTTGTTGTTTAAGAAATAATTCTATGGGTTTGCTTAAAGGCATTTCTGGTGGCTTGTACAGAAGATCAGTCATTG
Organism: Caiman crocodilus; assembly: GCA_030014935.1. Lineage (NCBI taxonomy): Eukaryota > Metazoa > Chordata > Crocodylia > Alligatoridae > Caiman > Caiman crocodilus. The sequence goes on from JAGPOW010003685.1 coordinate 18,702,646, forward strand.
CGAAGCATAAAAATGGGGCATAAAAACTTGTGTAAAGTTCTAACTAATGCTTATAAAAATCAATAGCTACTTAGTCCAACAACAAAAATATATATCATTGGTGTATTCTATTGGTTTACAGTACCCAACACTGTGCATTGTTAAATACAAAGTTCAAAAGAAAAAAGAATGTGTAGCTTCCCTTACTGCAACTACAAATGTATGGTAAATACTAGGCAGTCAAACAGTACAAATTTCTCTTTTCACTGTAATTGTATGAGTCACCATGTGTAGAAGGGGCTAGTGTTTGGCAGCTTATGTTCCAGTACCATCATTTTGCTCCATTATGAGCCATTACAAGCAATTTATGGTCTCCCTGTGTCCCAGGATGCACTATTCTGACCCCGCCCCCATATGGACAATCTATCCTCTTAGATACTACTGTCCTGGACTGATGGCAAGCCAGGCAGCTGGACTGATGGAGAGCTGGGAATCTGTGGGAGACCTGGCAGCTGCAGGGGACTTGCAAAGGGCAGCTATGCAGCTAAGGGGCAGACTTGACAGATCCTAAGTCCCCTCTCCACTCCACTCTCCAGGCCTTTAGTGGCAAGTCAGAGCAGTGCACATCAGAAATGGTATTAAGCCTTAATGTGTGACTGTTTAAAGCATTTGCAAATTTTAAAACCACATAACATTCCACAGGGCTAGCATGTGTGACATTCGGCAACATGCTTAGTAACTTATACACGTATTGCTAAGGTACAAATAGCTGGGATGGGGCTGGCTGGTAGCTCTAAGGGCCTTATTCCATGTTCACTGCAATATCTGCAAATGATTGGATTGTAGAGATCTGTTAGAGTTAATAGGTTAGGAGCCTGAGAGGGAATGACTTTGCAATGCCACAGGGGCACTACACATGTACTAAACTGTTTGAATAGATGGCTGCTTGCATTTGAACTGCCCTTAGTAAGTGTTGAACATGTGACAGCAGCCTGAGCATCAGTGTACCAAGCATTAGTGAGGTTGTCTGCACCATGATGGCAGTAATCCCAGCACTGATGCACTTGAGCATTCCCCATCCTGCAGGCAAGCTCCAAACCCAGAGGACATCACTTTACAAGACCCCTGTCTTGTCCTTCCATACCGTCTCTTGTATTCTTGGTTTCTAGTGTGCCAGCAAGTAAGGGCAAGCTCCGAGTGGCCTCCCTTTTGTTTTTCAGTATTCCTCTGGACCCACGATGACTTCTGGCTTTGGAGAGAGCCTATGGATGTATATAAGCAGTGCTTGGGCATTTGTTTGTTTGTGTCAGTGGTAGGATTTACTACTAGCATTGCAGTTTAGATCAGTGGTGCTCACTGCTCACCCTTTTGGTCCTGAAGGCCAGATGAACAGTGCAGGGCAAGGTCCATGGGCCAGGCCCCATTCTGCCTTTGCCTACCATAGAGGGCCCAGATTGGACCCCATGCCATCTTTGTCCAGCCCTGTGTGCCCTGATCAGGGCCTGAACACCCAATCTAACACACAGGGCCATGCTATCCAGCCTGTGGGCTCTCCGCAGGTCCATACATTTGGCAGCAGGGGTGCACCAGTGAATGCTGCCACTGCCATATTTTCAATTCTGTGGGCCAGATGACATGGCTCTGCATGGCCCTCAGACCAAGAGTTGAGCACCCCTGATTTACTTGAAACCTCTGAGGTGAGAAGAGTTTTGAGTACACTGTCCCCACGTGAATTGGCAGGAATTCTTAAATTAGCTTTGGTCATGCCTTTAATTGTAAAATTGGTAGGATTTGGCATGAGGCTAGTGCCACTTGCTTAACTTAAAGGACTTCTTGCCTCACCCACAGGCATCTTAAAAGGCTTATACTATACCAGTGGGACTCCCCACATCTGTATTCCGGCATAGACTGGGTTTGGCATAAAATCTGTGATGGATCCTGTGGGAACACTTTTCCTTTTAGGCTGTTGCAGGCCCTGTTCAGGAATGTGAAGAAGGGGTTAGTCTCTGGGTATGGGGGAAAAGAGTGCAGTCAAAGTGCAACCACAATTCTCTCCTGCTATCAGGAGAAACAAGTAGCTATTGCCTCTCTCTCCTGTTCATATTAGGCTTATTGAAGATATATGGATATAGGAATATCCCAGGAAACTGGGAAGCAGAAGGGTCTATATTCTTGCAGGGTGTGTTATCATGCTGTTGACCCCAGGCTCGTGTCTGCGACACCTGGCAATATTTCTGTCTCATGGGTAATGGAGAAACAGGAAAATCTGGGCTGCAAATAGGAAGAAGAGGGGAACATGTAGAAAAAAAAAATCAAACCCGGTAATGATGACTCAGAAAAACTGTCTTTAAACCATTTTATACAACATGAGGTCAAAAAAGACTTTGAAGTGCCCCTTTAAATAGTGGCGTTGTAATTAAGCTGGTGTGCTTTTTCTGGGATCCAGCCCTTTCAAAGAACAGGAGCCCAGATCATTGGCTGAGCTTGCGAAGCTGTCACATTCTCAGTGCTAGATAGGTGCAGTGGAAGTGAATCGAAGCAGTCTTTTAGCTTTCTACAGCACATCGCCAAGAGCTTTGAGAATGATGAACCCAAATGAATGCTCTATTTGAGGCTAAGTGAGACACAGGCTCTCTGCATCTGACAGCAAGACAGCTTCCAGAGCAAGAAACACTCCTGCAGCTGCAGCAGTAGCAGCAGCAACAGAAGTCCGGCAGAGACGAGAACAGATTTCTAGCCCTTCTCGCCAACTCCTTGTGGGATTGTGCGCTGTCCGGGGTGCTGAAACATGAACCAAACTGCCACCGTGTCCCATCAGGTCAAGTGCCCGCCTCCTAAACCAATCAAGGTAGGAACAACACTGGTTTATTTTCCCTAGGGCAGCTGGTCTGTACCATATTCCATATACCAATGTGTGTTAATTTGCACTCCGGTTTTGCTCTCGGCTGAATGTGCTTAGATTGGGGTTGGACTGCAAGTTGACTCTAGTAAAGGGTCTGGATATAATCGACATTAGGAAGTTAATGGGAGAGTGCGGCAGGGCTAGTACCACAGGGCTGTTTACCTAGTTTTAATCTTCATGATGGAGAATGGTCTTTAGTGTAATTCAGGGAGAAAGTTTCCAAAGCTTAGGGAGAGCGCATGATTTTCTGGTCGGTTGTGAAATGAAATGCAGAAAATAGAAAAGCAAGAGAGAAGATAAAACCAGCATATTGAAACTGCTATGCTGCTGGCAACTGTTTTCTGTAGCTATTGGTTGATTATGGCTTTTGCATCCTTTAAATTGCACTTCTTCCCTCAAGCCCCAACATCATTTAATGTTGCAGTGATGTTGAACTTTTTAGAGTTACTTTATGATAATGTCCAAATCCAATTTGTAAATGCTTTAAGGTAGACTTGCATGCTTTCTCAGGCAGAAGTTTGTCAGGTAGTAACTGGTTAAATGCAGTCCTCGTCTACTACCTCGTCTACTTAGTTGTTGATTCTTTAGTGCAAGTAGTGGTTGAAGGCTGTGATGGGAAAATCTAGACATGTGGTGTAGTACTTAGGCTTTTGCAGTGGCTCTGTCCTTGTCCAGCTAGTTACTTGCACGAGTTAACCAGTTACTAATGAAATGCATTCTCATAGCTATTTTTGTTTTTTCCCACTTTGTGTTTGCACTGCAGGTATATATGCATTAGAGTTGAGGTAACCAATAAATATTTTTGATAATGTTGAGTGGAGAGACCTGCTGGGAATAATTCACTAGAATTTTTTCCCCACTTTCTTCCACATTATGATGAAGACTTGCTTTCACACATGAGTAAACTTATACTAATGGACACCTGCATTCCAGCTAAAAAAACTCAGCCTTAAATAGAATTGTATTCAGTAAGAGGTACTTTCTACAGATACAAGTGCTTTTGCCTGAACTAACCTAATACATGTCTGTGTCTGACTGTTCTTTCTTGGTCTTGAAACAATAACTAGAAGCATTTTATACCACTTATTTAGTTCACAAAATAATGTGAAAATCTGCACAATGTAGTTCACTGCTGATGGTGTTCATGCAATCACAACTGTATAATGCAGGATAAGGTACATACTACTTTGAAGTGGCATGGAAAAATCTCAGTCTTTACTCTGATTAATGGAAAAAGTTGGAGTTTGCTCCTTTTTTTTTAAGGTATGTCTGAATCACATAGCTTCTTAGAAAGTTGTTCTGAAAGAATATTTTTATAGTTAGTTGCTAAAGTTAAACTCCTGACCTTCCTATAACTGAGAAAAGAGAGAACAAGATTCGGTTAATGTTGTAGTTTGTATGTATAGGCTGTATGTATTGCAATGCATGGCATACAGAAAGTAATACTGTGTGTGTGTGAGTGTGTGTGTGCGCGCGCACGCACATTCAGGATGAGGTGGGATTGACCTGTGGTCTTAATGACCAGTCATGCAATTCATAACGGTATCTATCAAACCATAAATGGCCAGTTATTTCATGCTCAAATGTGCAAGGTTGGGAGAAATGATGAATTGAATATGCCCTAGCCCACTTCCAAGGGTGCAGGTGTATATAATATTAAATCACTTCCATTTGTTTCATACTCTGCAGGCCCAGTACGGACAGTATTTACCAAGGGAACAGAGTATATAGTGCAGTATGTGTCCTGCACCATGAAGTGTTCCTGCATCTTATATGGTAACGCTGATGCTAATATTTCACTGACAGAATTTCTTATTAAATTCATTTGACTGGACTTCTAAACCAAAACAAAAAATATCAATATGCCATTAAAGACAACCCAGACAAGTCAATATTCTTCAAAAAGGGAGAGAACATGATTCAGGGCCTTCCAGACACGAGTCCATTATACACTATCAGCAATGCTGATGCCATAATTTAGGCTATTTCATTTTTCTGCTCTTTATTTAGTGTGTCAGGCATTAAATGCGCTTTAGAAATTATTTCATTGTGCTCCAGTGCTAAGTGAATAGTTGCCACGATAAAGAAATATGACATTAGAAAATGACCTATTTTAAGATGACAGCATTGCAAACTATTTGTGAATTCTTGAACAGGGAAGCAGCAGAAACTATGTTAAATGTTATTAAGCATGTTTGGGCAAATGGCACTAGAAAATCTCAGTAGTAAAGAAAGGGAGATGCATAGAAAACATGGAAAGGGATTTCTCTTATACGATGAACACTTATTAGTATGTTATCTATGTAAATGATTTTTTCTTTTCTTTTTATTGTTCTTTATGTTTCTTTCCAACACACAAATCTTTTGCTTCTCTGCTTGCTTCTTTCTGTATGTACTTAGTAGTATGGCACCACTCACTGTTTGTTTGGAGTAGCTATCACCTGTGATAAGATTAAATTCAAAATTTCAGTATCCCTTAGTAAGTGCAGTAAAATTATCTTCTAGCTCACTAAATGGAGGCTTACAAACTTTATCATCACTGATGCAAGCTCTTGTCTGAAGTTGCAAAAATACAACTTCATTCCAGTGCAGCCAACTCTGCAAACAGTGAGAAACTGTTATCTTATGTCTTCACATGCTAACAAATATTCAGGAACTCATAAAGAAATGAGTTTAAAAAAATGATTTGGTGACTATTGTTTGAAAAGCTAACCGAATACATTGGAATATGAAGAACAAATATTTCCCTAGTGAGGGGGCAGTGAAGTTTGACTGCAAAAAGCTGAGAGGCTAGATAGCTAAATAGTGATGATGCTCTGGGTATATGAATTGTTCATAGCATCTCGTTGTGCATCAATAAACTTTTGTTAAGTACAGATCAAGGACGGGGGACGGGAACTGATTCTTGTTTGTACCAAAGCCCATTTACTACTCTAGCAATAAAGTTGCCTTTAGATGTGTTGCCCGCTTTTTCACTCATTTCAGGTCCCTTTCCACTGACAGAATGGTGGTGTACGAGCATATGTAGCATTAGGCCTACGAGGTCTAACAGGTTCATGACACGTTGAAATCAGGTTGTGGTAGAAGATGGAAAGAAACAAAAATACCAGAGTGCTTCAGTTTACCTTGGATAAAATACAAAATCTGCTAATAAAACCCTCTTTTACCTCTAAGCCTTTTTGTTACAGCTTTTCTGAAGAGCTTGGAAATCTTGCCACCAAGCTAGCAGTACAGTGAATAATGATCTTTCACTCTGAGATCTGTAACAAAAACTTTTAGGGTCTAGCTGAGAATGCTAAATACCCATCTTATTTCTGTATCGTTACAACCTTGAGTTTGGAAGCCCCCCCCAGGGGAATGAACCTGTTTTTATTCCTTACACTCTTGACTCATCTTGTCAACACTGCAAGTAAATTAGATTTTGTAGCAGAATCGCACCGGTGTAGTGTACTTTTGTGTTTTACTAATAGCAAAATGATTTTTTGCCACTAAGAAAGGAACTGCTAAACCATCATTTGCCTTGTGTGGAAAAACCGTTGTATTATCCTGGTTGAACCAAGCTCTACCATCATAAATCCCTTGAAATCACAAATTATGCAAAAACTGCAGGGACTGCAGAGCAGGAATGCTTATCCCTATACTTCTATACTGCTTTTCTTCACAGGTAAAGCTACATTCTGCACTTGAGAAGAAATGCTAACATTTCTGCCACTGTCAGTATGCATTAATGATAAAAAAACCCCAAATTTCCACCAGTCATTCCCCCTGGTCTTTAACAGTCTGTTTTTGATCTGATTATGAGTAGGTTGTAGGACGAGTGACTGACTGGCATTTTAGGATTAAGTGATTTTGGTGCATTGTCTCTATTTTATGCCTTTAACCTGAAAGAGAAAATAAAGGTTTTCAAGGGATAGGAATCAGCAAACTGTAAATGAATAATATATCATACATATTACAAACATGGCATGCATGCAGGCACACATACACACATTAAACATATCAATAGTGCTGCAATTAAGAATTTGACTAAGGGAGGGAAAGAAACCCTTTTTCTGTATGTGAGACATCACTTCAAAATACAAGTGAACTTACAGTCTATTTTCAGGAAAGAAAAATGCGAGAAGGACAGGGTTTTAACAGTATGTACCCTTTGCAAAAAAAATGCACTGCATGCCTGATTTTTCCACTAAACTGCATCTCTGTATCAAGTCAAGCAACTAATCATGCAAACTCAAGAAGGGACTGATTTACTGGAACAGCTCATGTAGATGAATATACCTTGGTTTGCAGCTTTGAACTTCAGGTAGCTAGATGCTTACATGCCTAGTTTGTGTTCCCGGATTAGTCTTTCTGCGCATGCACACATAATTACACCTATCGGTTATTTAGAAAATGGGCTCCTTACAGTGGGCTGAGAACAGCATTATTGAAGCACATTATGTTGAAAGTCCAGGCTCCAAACAGGTCCTCTGAATGATTGTTCCATTATGAATGACCTCAGACAGTATGTACCAAAGGTCTCACATCACTAATGTGAGCACATGTCACTTAATGGGAAGACTGTTTATGGCCGCAGAATAATGCCAGGAGAAAAATACGCTTTAATGTTTTACCTTGTTCTATTCATTTTTTTTCAGCCATGGATGATTAGATTATTTCCATATACTGAAAGATATTGTTCAGTAAAGGAACAGACTTCACATTTGTCTATTTGAAGCCTTGTGCAGAAGGGAAGGTGGAAAGTGTAATGTCTGTTAATGATGTGAGAGCCATCTTACACTTGCATTTGGAAGTGGCCCTGTAGGAACAGAAGCTTAAATAAATGTATTGTTGTTTAACAACCACTTAAAATAAATCCATGTTCTTTACTGTTGTACTAAAACCCCAAAACTGATAAACATGGTACTTTGGCCAGGTGAGGTCTGGACTACAGCATGCAAATAGGGAAATCATGAGCATGGAAGATGAGAGAAATAGGATAGACAGGATGTGAATGGCTTGATACTCATTCCTGAAATGCCTTGATATCATGCCATTTAAAATTATATTTCTACCCATCTGCTAACTTGATCTAGAGTAGTGGTGGGCTGTTTATATGTTTTATAGAACAAAAAACTCATGCGTATTCATAGTCGATATACATTTTGGTGACATTGGATACATATATACTGTATATAAAACGCTAAAAACTAAGTTCAGAACAACTTTCTAAGAAGCTATATAATACATATAGACTAATACAAATGCAGATTACTACTACATATATGTAGTGTTAGCCAGAGGGGTGAGAAAGTTAGAATATAAAATGAGGCAGTGAGAAAATAAAGAAATCGAAGGTAGTTGTCAAGCATTGTCCTCTATCTGTCTATCTCTATAGATACGTGTGTGTGTATAGTTATAGTCTACACTACTAGATAAGAACGAAAAGCCTTTCCTTGTAGAAAAGCAAAAGCATCCTAACCAGAATAAGCTAAAGAAAGAGTTAAAGGAATGAACAGTTTTTAAATATATATAATTTTCTCCCTTCCAAACGGTTAAAAAGTTGTACTGTAGTGTATTTCACAGCTAACAAGATCATTATTATTTAGATATTTTTCTTCTACCTGGCAGTCAAAAACTAAGTAAATTTAAAAAAAATAGAAGAAATAGAAATGAGAGAAGAGAAGCAATCTAGAAGAGAAGATGCTCACCATTTACAATTGCTTTTTGTTGGAAAGAATAGGTTAGTGTCATAGCTCTCTTCAGGTCTGCAGTGTGCCCAAGTGATTATCCCAAGGCACTCTTCAACAAAAGTTGAAGTTATTATGCATGGTTCCTCAAGGTGAAATGAGTTTCCTGGGTTTTTAATTCTGCAGTCATTCATGGATGAAATCTTCATATTCACCCATTCATTTGAAAATGTTTAATTCTACCTTCACTTCATAAGACACATCTTTTTGAAAAAAAAATTAATAGCTTGATATCTGCACATTTATTATAAATAAATATTTATATAATAGCTTGATATCTGCATATTATATACATGTACTGATGCATTTACCTGTCCTGCAAATGAACTATAAACATACACACATTCAACCTACCACTGTAACTTTAATGGCAGTTTTAAGAAAGCAAAAATAAGCCTATATATATGCACAAATATACATGAAAGTTTAAAGAAACCATATTTAACATTAGGCTAGCATGTCCCTGAACTGCAAGCACGCATGAATTTCCCTACTACGAATGATTACTCTAAGAAATATAACATAAACCTGGAGTATGCCCTTTGTAGATGGAATAGGCATTCATTCGGCATCAAGGGAAGAGATGATGGTGAGGGGAAGGAAATATAGTACAAGTGGAGGTGGGTTGGGAAAGGGGGTGGGGGTGTCCCATTGGCAGAAGAGATGAGACCAAGGTCCTGAATCTTTGTTTTGTGCCCATGAGATGATGGTTTTGTCTAGCATAGAATGAAGGAAAAAAGGAGCAAGTAGAGGTGAGAGAAATTAGAGAGAAAAGGCATCATGGAGAGAGCCTTTTGAGAGACGGCTAAAAGTGCTTATTTTCCAGAGCCAAACAAACAGGAATAGCTAATGGCATGCAAGGAAGCGATGTGACTAGCATCCCGTTCAGCCTGCTTTGACTCCTCAGCCTGGGTGGCAGGTATGTCTTTACAGCAGCAATGACTAAAGGTAATTTTTGACGTAAGTCTGACTTGAACGCATACCTTAGCACTCTGCCACCACAGTCCCATAGGTTGCTCCTCACAAATACAGCAATTTACAAAAGAACTATGTAAATCAACAGGCAACACTGGCAGAAAAGCAAATGACTGTAAATTGGCCATGCATATATTTAAAGCTTGATATTAGAAGATTTCCAACCACCAAAGGAGTCAGGATGTTTGGAGAATCTTCTGGTTGGAGCTGTGGCAGAAAGCGACCTAACTGCTTTTTAAAGTGGAGTTTGATCAGTTAATAAGGTGAATGTTATGATGTAGTCACCTGGAATAGTTGGAGACTTTTGATGACACAACACGTTCCTTCCCGTCCTATGAGTGGGGAGGAAGAGAAAGGGGCAGAGGAAGGAAGAGGGTAGGCGCTGTGATACTGAGGAGGGATGCGACATGAGCATGGATGAGTGGCAGATGCATAAAAATAGAAAAATCTGTAAAATTGTAATTGCAGTTGCTGTTTGCATTCATAAGACTGAGATTATTATTTTTTTGCGGAGGTTATGGGTGGCTAGGTAATGAAAAACAGGGTTTTTTTTTCCCTTTTCATATAATTCAGATTCAGAATACCTGACAAGGCAAATACTAATAGGTATTTTCATATCCGTACAGTTGGGTCTAGGTCCTTAACAGATGTAAATGGATTCCGCACCCTGGAAGAAGTCGAACTGTGACTGTATATGCTCAATCCTTCCCTATTGACTGTGGTTACACAAATGTTAATACAGTAGCAATTTCACATAGGCCCCTTTATTCATGGACAGTACCGTGGTTATTGATACATGAAAAAGGATTTTATATGTATACAGATACAGAAGTCAGTCTATGGCTTATCCCAAATATCTGATAATGGATAACATGTTCCTGACCCAGAACAGTGCAATTTGACTGTTGAATGGGAATTGATTAAAACACTAACGATATCAATTTGTACATATGCAATTCCTGAGAATAGCTTGCAGTCAAATGATGATATCCACATAGACAGTGAACACGGTTTTGGCAGTTATATCAATGTTTGTATAATATGGTTTGTTTCTGCTTAAAAATAAATGCATTGGAAGTAGGGGGGGAGAAAGGAAGAAGTATGTAGTATGTAAGCCTAATAATCTTTGTCCAAGTGTGGCTACATATATAGCCATGGTTGCTAGTATATCAGTCTGTAGAAGAGAAATGCTTATTCATTCTTTCTGGATTGATCATTAGGTTTAAGCTGAGTAGATAATGTTTTAAGTGATGAAGTTTTTAAAAAAAGATGTACCCTGAAGAGATGATAACTCTTCTTTCTCATATATCTGTAAAATCTATGACACCTTTGTATAAAAGTAGCCAGCTAAACTCAAAGACATTTATGTTCATGGATTGCTGAAAATTTCCATTGTTAGTACAATTGTGGATCCTTATTCAGTTTTAAAGTTAGTTAGTGATCAGAAGAGTCTAAACTCCTATCATTTTCAGTAGATAATCTTCAGAGGTGCTTAATGGCTTGCAAACTGTGGGCAAATTGATAGTACTAAATTACAGGGCTGCATTTAAGTCTTCTAGTTTTCTATTACCTGAGAATTGCAGAGCCAGTTAACTGCAGCACTAAACAGCAGATTTGTTTTTAAATGTGTATAATTAAAGTAATTTTTGGTACTGAAACATAAGTGTCCAGTTGTTTTCCTTTAGTCGAAACTTTTTATAAAACAGTAACTTTCTCTTCAACGGCTGCAAACTTCTTGAACATGGTAAATATATTTTTTATTCTTCGGTTGGGAACTTTTTACCAGTCACAATACTTAATTCCATCCAGCAGCCTAAGGATTTCTTAGTAACTGGATACATTTTATTAATGCAGGAGGGATATACTCTCCTATAGAAATGCTATCACAACATTTCAAATTACACTGTATGATATGTTTTGTGCTGATGTTCACTTATGTACAGCTGGGCAGGAAACAGTTTCCCTATTCCACAAAAAATTTACATTTCAAAGATTTTTCTTATTCTTCATGTTAGCAGAACTATGAGATTTTTTGGAGTTTTTATCTTATTTTGTTTGAGGGTTTTTCAGGGGTGGAGGAAGAAAGAAATAGGGTGATACCGAATAACAAGTGCCCTGGTTGGTTAGGGTACGGATTACCTAGGAAATGGAAATCAGTGACAGGACCTTAGTGTTAAGAACCAGACCTGGTGAATAATTTCCAATCTCTTTCATTAAGAAAAGAAAATTAAAATTAGAAGAGCCCATTTCAGTTATGAACACAAAATATTTTAGTTGACTCAAAATGATTTTTCAAAAAATGGGGGAATTTTGAAGAAGACATTTTTTATTCTCAATCCTAGGAAGCAGGTTTTTTTCAAATGTTGGAATTTGCTACCAAGTGGAAATCACAAGTTTCATCTCTTGCTCTCAGTAGCTCTATCTAATCCACACACATAGTATCTGAGGGCCATCAGAAGCTTGCCGTCAAGGAACGAAATGATCAGTTAGCACGGTCCCCCACACCATGGGTGATGTCTTGCAACTATGCAAATTGCTGCCAGGGATTTTGCATGTGAATGGTGTAGAGTTGAACCTTTCCACGGTTGCTTTCTAGCAGTGGGATATAGTGGCACACAAGACCAACAGTTCTGAAACAAAAGAAGCCTCTCTCTTCTATAGAGGCTAATGTGATACCCTGTCATCATCTCTGAATTAGGGAAGGTGGAAGACAACAGGATGGAAACTGCTAATAAAAGACTATAAAATGAAAATCCAATGTTAAGGGACAGTTACAGCATTTGGGACCAGGAGTAATTTTATTAGCATATTGCGTGTGCCAAAGAACATGGTGGAGAGGGATGCAGATTTTGCACAAAAGCTGCTAAAATCTGTTAGGATCATTAGACAGACCTGCGGTTCTTAACATTTTGTAGACTGGCACCCCTCCTTGGATGAGACATCCCTCTATAACGTCTGTGAATTGAGGATCCCCCAATTCCAACAACTAATTTCCAGATTACAATCCTTGCAGAGGGCCTGGGCAGTGGGAGTGTGGGGCTGCACAGGCAGGGACAAGTCTGAGCTGGTGCTTCTCTGCTTATCATCCTATACCTGGTTTATCTCCTTCCCTCGTTCAGGATCAAGGCTGAGAATCACTGCTTGCTCTAGACCCAATCCCTCATAGGGGAAGGAGTTAACTAACCTGTCTGCAGAGAAGAAACCTCAAGGGGAATTTGCAAGACTCCTCCTGCTTTACTGCCTGAATTTTTATAAGTAAGATTTCTTTTTAAACTAGTTAAAAGAAGAAATTTGTAGCACAGTTCCCTTTAACTAGGCAAGTATTTCCTTCCATGCTGTTATCAGCTTTGGCATGCAGATATGCAGGCACGTACTTCAAGCGCTTCTTGAAGTAAAAATGATATAATTGGATACGTCATGTAGTGTCCTAAAAAAATTCAGATGGAATTCACTGGGCAGGAGACTTGCCTTAAGCTATTCATCTGAGGTTTTTAAAGCTGCCTATGGGGTTTAAATACCCAAATCCCTTCAAATATCATAGACACTGGGTATCCAGCTCTCTTCCGTGGCTTTGAAACTCTTGCTATTGCATCTTAGGTGTACCATCCTCTGAAATGTACCTTTTCCTACCCACAATGATTCAGGAAGAATTAACAAGTTAAATTGGTAACAAAGATTGCCTTTTAAGAGTTGAAGAAGTGCTTTTGTTCTGGGTTGCAGTTACTTTCCTATGCATTTGACAATAGAGGGATGGATACGCTATTGTAAAATACTAGTGGTTTATAAGTCTTTTGAAAAGCTGTGGCTTCAGCAGTGTCTCTTCCTCTACTTTGTTTTTCCCTGGGTATTATAGATAGGAGATTACTGTTTTTAAATTACTTTTTCATTTTTGTCAAATCAGTTGTTTAGGCAGGAGGATTCCTGACTTCCCAATGAAGCAACTTATCTAAAAGAATTATTTTTAACCCTCTCAGAGCATACAAGACTCACTCAGCCTGAAAAACATGTAGGATTAATACCGCAAACATTTTTTTTTCAGAGTGCTGCAGCGATGACCTTCAGATGTAAACAACATTTTTAAAAATAGCTCTTATCACACTTGTGTCTGATAAGCAACAGTGGGAAAGTTTCCCTGTTTTCCTTTATTTCTTACATTCAGGGCATGGCATTAATAGCTGGAGCAAGGACGCCGACTTGGGTTGTGTTCTCCACAGTCTTTTAGTACAAATTGCATAAATTACCTGTGCCCATCACGGAAGTGGATATTAATGTTTGACCATATGTGTACAGCATGTGAGAGTTGGGGTACGTGTGGTTCCCTTCTAGGGGGATGATTCTTTATTTCTGGTCAGTCTTCGTTGGGCATATAGATCAACGATCCCTTTTTCTGATTGATTTTGATACCTGAAAAGATAGCAACATTGTGGAGAGAGAGGGTGAAATTCCAAAAGGTACGTTCACGCCCGGGAATCGTGAATGGCAGTGCTCCGCGCTGCTGTTAAGAGCCGCACATCGCTGTAAAATATTGGAAAGTATTCCTCCGTTTCATAACACGACACGGCCAGCTGAATTATTCGGAGGCCGTGGCATTTGCTGGCTTTGAGGTACCCTACCCCCATGCCACTCTGGGCCTGACCCTTCAAGTTGAGAAGTGCCTCCTCTGAGCGCCTGCAACTTCAAATCAGTGCAGGCTGAGGAGACATTTTCAGTGGCTTACAAGTGGTACTTGGCAGCTGGTAGGTTTGAGTCTTCAGTTTATAAAAACTGTTAGATTAATTTCAGTTCAGCTGGCACTGCAAGTACAAGGACCACTTGAAAGGGTAAATACTTAAGGCATCCGAAGATCAATAATAGCAAGGTCTTCACGGATCTCTATTTTGTTCTCATTCCTTCAAAAACAAAGAAGTGATCCAATAAGGATAGTGCAGCACCTTGTTCAACTATTAAAAAAATGTCATTTTCTTAATCAAGGCTGAGTGGTACAATGCGAAAGCCCTAGCACGATGTGTAGCGCGTTCCCAGTTGTATACTGTGCGTGATACTTGCACGTATCAGTACGTGAGGCCTAAATGCATGAAATTCAGTAAAGATCATCTTGGTCCGTCCTTTTAGTGTCTCTTGACAAATTACAAAATAATCTGTGATGCCTGATCTCAATTTTTTACTGGTGAAATGGAAGTGATTTAAGGAATACTGCTTCCTTCCCCACTTGACAGCATGTCAAGATAGGGAGGAAAATGATTTGAGAAGCACAGTATTCTTCATCTCGGGAAAATGATTTGGAGAGTCACATACACTGGAACCATGGTTTTCTTATGCTGTAAAATGTAAATAATGGGTGAAGCTTAAAAGCTAGGGGAGTTTGTTCCTTTTCATAATTTGGCAGCTGAGATCCAGTCAGAAAACTGGGTCCGAACGAATTCTTAATTGGGCAAAGTGAACAAAGTAGGCACACTGGACAAGAATCAACCAACAATTGAGCAAGACACAAGATGGCATGTTTTTATGGGAAGCAGCAAGAAGCAGACAATAGAAAATGCCATGTTACTTCCCCTTTGTACTGCAGTGTAGTAGTAGATGCTGGATTGCATATAGCTTATGAGGCTGTATGCTTGTAGGTGAAAGGCATGGCCATGGTGTGTAGTAATAGCTTCTGCTCTCATGTCACTTTATTCAGTCATTGAATCAAATACAGAATTAGCTCCAGGAGCAGAGACCTAAATGCACTTCTTCTCACGAAAACACAAGAAGTGAGCAACAGTTCACCTAAAGTCAGGAAATTCAGGGCGTATCTATATCTCTGCCGATCTCAGGGAAGGGACACACTCAGGTATGCTCCACTTACCCTGCTTTCACGACTGTTCCCACTTACATGCACCGAGTCTGGAAATACAGTAGCACTCGTCAAACTTGGAGGCACCCTGAGGATGGGTATACTCAAGAGGTTCCTTTGCTAGGGATGAAGTATGGACATAACCTCTGTGAGTCACCCAGCAAGACTGTCTCAAATCCCATCCCTCAAACAATTTATACCTGCTACATGTGGTCCTGTCTCCTTGACTCGCAGCCCTGAAGCTTTGGCTGAAGTTGGGCACTTTTCTTCTTTTTTTAAAAAACAGCACTAGCGTCACCCGCTGCTATGGTTGGAAGACTTGTCTAGGAAGCAGAAGGTTCAACTTCAGATCCTTCCTCTGAAGGGGCCCAAATCCACATCTTCCAGGAGAATGCACTCGGCATTTGGGATCTGGCCTTTACTGAGCTTTGTCTGAGCTGGAGAAACGGGCAGTTTGGATTCACTTTAGATTCGGTCAAGGCCATGCTGGTTGGTTGATTGATTTTTGTCTAGCAGTTTGCCCAAATAAGTATTAGTTTGGGCAATTTTTATGAATGCATCTCAGCTTTTGCATAGTGAAAGGGAACAAACTTCCCTAGCTTTTAAGCACTACCCATTACTTACATTTTACCATATAAGAAAATCATGGTTCTAGTATAAGTGACTCTCCAAATTGTCTTCCTGAGATGAAGAGCACTGTGCTTATCAAATCTATATCTTAACCTTGTTCTTTTGTGAGGTCAAAAAGAAATTGCTCTGACTCTGCATTTGCCCCTTGTGGGATCTATTAGTTTCTGATCCTTGTAAGTTCCTTTTTTTCCCTCCTCATCCAAACCCATTAGAGCATTTTAGAAGCTTTGAAATGACTGACTAAAGGCTTTCTTGCTTTAATTTATACATATATCAATAATTACTTAGTTGACCCTCTTTGTACAAGCAGCAAGGCCTAGTGGTTGGAACAAAGGACTGGGAATTAAAACAACTGGATACATTACTTTGGGGAAAGTCACAACCTTTTCCTTACTTAGCCAATGTCAATAATAATCAGTTTATAGATAGAGATAAGAGATTTTTTTTGTTCTTGACTCCGTTCTGTGGCATTAGCAAGTCTCTTTCCTTCGGCTTCCAAGTTAGAGAGGTAAGACTTTGAGGAGGGAAGGGGGGGCATCTGGAAAAGCGAGGCTCAAAATGGCCCGTTTTTACTGGAAGCAGCAAGAGACAGCAAGCAGAAAATGACATGTTACTTGCCCTTCATACTACAGTGTAGCGGGAGATGCTGGATTTATGCATCTCATTATGAGGCTGCATGTTTGTAAGTGAAAAGCATGGTAGAGGCAGGGCCACGGCATGTAGTAATGCATGGCAATGGTTAGATGTTATTCTCATGTGCAGCCTGTAAGAAGGACTCCATCCTGACTTCATCTCTGCGTTGTTCTTATGGACCAGGCCTCCTTGCTCAGCCCTTACGTACAGGTCAGAATTTGTCCCTCTGACAGCTGCCTTCCAAGATGCATGTTAACTGTTCAATGGACATCCCTGGCTGTTCTCAAATGAACACTGCCGGTCTAGTGGTCCCCGGTTATCTCTGATCACATGGTTTACTTTTATAACCAGCCATAGTTTGTAACATCGCCTCTTATAATTTATAGCGCAAAGGCAAGGAAACTAACTTGTCACATGCTAATAGCTTGCAACCTCCCAGCACATTACAGTTGTCGCTGCTGCTCTGTGGGAGTGTTGTGGCAATCCAGCAAGCTGTGTCCCGATTGATCATTAAACATAAATGATATTGTACTGAGTTACTTAGGGATTAGTTTGATTACAAGCTGTTGCTAAAACGGGCATCTTTTCCTTTGATTGTTTAGGGCTTAGCTTAATGGACACCATTTATGGTTTTGCACATCCCACTGATGCCAAGAGAGCTATGGGACTTGGCTGTCGAGCAGTCTGACCTATTTGGCAGTGAGGTGGGACTGTCTTGCAGGGGTCATCATTTTTAATGTGCTCAGGTCATTGCTGTATTGATCCCTACAGGCAGAGGAGAGCTCATACAATTAGATCACCTCCCCTTAGCGCACGGTTACACCTGATTCAGCAGCCAGTTTAATTTAAGAGCCGATGCTGTGCTTTAATTTTTGAAGCGCAGGGATTTACTGCAGACTGCAGCTGGTCAAAAGTACTAGGTCCTGTGGGCACAGGATAAAATATGGCAATATTGCTAAGAAAAGGGAGAAGAAAAAGGAAAGAAGAGACATGGTGGGGGTAGGGGAGAGGGGGAGGAAAAGGGAGATCGAGCCATTTACAGCAGAAAGTGGAAAATGAGTGAAGCGGCCGTGCATAATCCCTCAAAGTTTCCTCAGCAGCCACTTAAGAGGACTGTTTGTTAATAAAAAAGCATACTCTGCTCAGAATGATACAGGGCCTAATCCTTCTTCCACTGTGGATGACTGGATTTTTGCCCTGGACTTTCCAAAGAATAGGCCTGTGCTCATAAGAGAAATGTTCATAGCTTTTATTTTTTAGAGAACAGGGAAGAAGTGTCTGCCTTGCTTGGCAGTCTTGAGACTCCAGATTCCACTCTTTTAAGATGAATGCGTCTCCTATACCATTTCTGTAACTTAAGATGAATAGTCTTTCCAGTGGACTTCCATGAATACTCTTGCTTTTTGAGTTTACTCGGGGGTTTGAAATGGCCAAATTCAATGCCGGCAAATACTGTGTTTTCTGGGAACATTCGGGCTAGCAGAGCTTAATCCCACAAGTGTTGGCAAGCGACACACAAATATGCCACCAAAACTAATTCATTATACATTTAGGGAAAGAGTGTGACTTTTTTTTACAATATTCACTCAGCTGTAAACAGTTTCCTCACTCCCAGCATGTTCATTTCTCGGACGTTTTATGCTGTTCTGCAAACGAATCTGTTGATTTACTGAGACTCCTAATAAAGTCTCATTTATTGAAGAATACATATTGCTTTGCTCTAAATTCTTAGTAAAAAGTTACACTTTGAAATGCCATTCCTAGCACTATAAACATTGCACTTCTTGGGATTTTGCAAACATGAAAAGCATTTAAAAAGGGGGCTGTTTTCTTCTGGGTCCCTTGGTCACTGGTGCTGAACTCAACCACGTGCTTCAGACTAGACTTCAGAAGTGACCAACACCTAATACTATTTGAAATCAATAGCTAGGCAGCTGGTATGAAGTGACAACTGCTTAAACTACAAATTGTTGCTTTAATATGGGTGTATCCTTAGCATGTTCTGACATGGTATATCCGTGCATGCCCTGCCTGTTTTCACTTGCTCTCACCACTAAATTAGGGGCAGGCAATTGTTTTGGGAGGAGGGCTGCTTACTGAGTTTTGGCAAGCCATTGAGGGCCACATGACAGGCAGCCATGAGGCAGATAAATATTAATTTTCTAAATTTTTTAGAAGCTCCACGGGCCGGATAGAATGGCCTGGAGGGCCACATCTGGCCCACGGGCTGCATTTTGCTTACCCCTGCCCTAAATGCTGTGGTGAAGCCACTCAGCTGCCCTGTCCCCAACAGTTCCTTTCAAGATCCTGGTCACTAGTGTCTTTGTGGCTGCTAGTGAGATCCTAAAGCAGCTTCACTACTGCGTTTCCAGGTTTGTTATATACCAGCAGGAACGGGTGAGCAGGACATGCTTGGGAATATCCCTTGAGACATGTCAAAGAAGTGAAGTTAACCTGGTCTTTGTGTGTTATATATGTTTGTTGTCACTTGTCATACATGAATCACAGTTGTTATTCTCTGGGGCCGGGGGCCATTGTTTCATGCATAGGTCTGATCCTGCACCACTAAAGGCAATTCTCTAATTGCCTTCACTGATAGAGAATCAAGTCCCGTATGTATGACAGAGTGTCGCATGAGGTCCTGAGTGGGTGTTCATGGTCCATTATCTATGATTAGTTATGGCTGCTCATATTTTGGGAAATAGGGACCCGGGTGTCTCAAGCTGAACAGGAAAAATTAGAGGTCTTTTCTGAAAAAGTAGTTAAAGTTTTTCACATGGTAGGTCCGTGAGAGAAATGCCTTTTGTGTTCCCATACCTGGATCACGGTCTCTTATAACATGTTCTGACTTTTAGTTCTATAGGCTGATTGATCTGTTA
The DNA here is from genome assembly GCA_030014935.1 of Caiman crocodilus. Lineage (NCBI taxonomy): Eukaryota > Metazoa > Chordata > Crocodylia > Alligatoridae > Caiman > Caiman crocodilus. The sequence continues at coordinate 18,722,206 of JAGPOW010003685.1, forward strand.
TTAGTTAATTTGATGCGTCCTGCATCAAACTGCACAGAATAGGACTGCAGCTGTATTTACGTTTCACATAAGGGTACTGAGAATAGCTATTCTGCATCAGTTTCTCTGGTGAAGTGATTTCCCTGATGTTAGAACTATTTCAGCAGCCAATTTGGCCCTCTGCACCTAATAATACTCGTGCTTAAACTACTTTGGATAGGACGTCTGCATCGAGAGAAAGAAATATTCCACCTGCTTTAGGATATTGTTGTATCTCATGCTTACACATGCACGTGAATGGGCATGCACATACATATGCACGCACATGCACATAGCTCTAAAATTAGATGATGACCAGATTCTTCAGTCTTGATGTACTCAACATGTATTACTACAAAGCTATCACAAACTATAACTCAAGTTATGAAATGCACCAAATTACTTGTTTTAGTTATCACATGTCATCGTCTAAGTCCGTGGTTTTCAACCTTTTTTGTACCAGGACCCATTTGTAAACATCGGTGGCCAGTCCTGACCCAGTGCCCTTCACTCCCAACCCACTTCCTGCCATCTCCAGGCCCCAGCCCACCAGTGTGGGGGCAGAGGATGGGGGGTTTGCAAGATCTAGATTTGTTTAGCTTTCTCTCTAATACAGATAAAACTCTTAAACTATAACTGGTACCCCCAGATATATATTAATTCATAGGAAATGACCATTTAAGACATATGAACTCTATGGCTTGGCTAAATAGTCACTATCAGAAAGATTTGTGTGCATTGTAAATATGGAAACAGATAGTAAAAGCCAAAGGATTAAGCCTGTATATGTCATTAATGCTTATAATTATAAGCTGTTTGAGGCCATATCTCAGTGCATAAGATAAGGTATCTAATAGCAGCCTTCAACTACTAGGGGGGTTTGAAAGAGGATGGAGCTGGACTGTTCTCAGTGATGGAAGATGACAGAACAAGGAGCCATGGGCTCAAGCTGCAGCAAGGGAAGTTCAGGTTAGATATTAGGAAGAATTTTCTGACTAGGAGGCTAGTAAAACACTGGGACAGGTTACCCAGAGAGGTGGTGGGATCTCCATGCTTCGAAGTTTTTAAGACCCGGCTAGACAAAGCTTTGGCTGGAATGACCGATTTGGAGCTGGTTCTGCTTTGAGTGGGAGGTTGGACTAAATGTGACCTCCTGAGGTCCCTTCCAACCCTCATTTTCCATGATTCTATGATAAGAGCAAATTTGAATGCCCCAAAATGTTTGTAGTATTGTTGAGCCCGATCCTGCCAGTACTGGTATCTCAACAGGTGGTACCTCAATAGCAGCTTTTTAGAAATGCCATCCTGAATGTTTGAAGGAATATCCTTACATCTTCAGTCAAGTATCCACTCTGGCACTAAGCCCACCTTTCAAAGTGATACCCTGTGTTCAAGGTTGAAGATGGGGGGAAAAAAACATATAGTTTTTATTCCAGTTAGTACTCTTGGGGACATCAAAAAAACTCCCTTTCCTGTCTACTGATGAATAAATGCCCTCAGCATGACAGGTATCTGGACTATTTCAAGAGCTAGCTAATATATCTGCATGTTTTAAAATACAAGTGTATTTGCTTCACAGTGTGGAAGAGAAGTGAGGTAATTCAAAGTAGTGGCAGCAGCTTTGGTGGCGTTCATAAGCAAAGCATCTCCTGCTAACTAACCAGAAGCGGTTTGGGAGAGATTAAAGAAATGCTGTGGTATCCCATAGTACTTTGTGCTAACTTTGTCTTCCTGTCGTATATTTTATCCCGCTTCCGGCAGAGAGCGCTTGTGTAGATCAAAAGGGAATGGTAATGAGATGGCGATGTAACTTTAAAAAAAGGGGAGGAATGAAAACAAAATGTTATAACTGTTTCAAGTCAGAGGGCTCTTTGCAGTCCAAAATGGTGTTTTCTGTGTATTTCCTCAAAACCACACATTTAACATAGAAGCTGGAAGATAGGTTGGAAATAATACCAGTGACAGGAGGCACATCTACACGTCTAATTAAAGTGCATGAATAAACTCTGGAGCTTACTGCCCCGTAGTTTTTTTGCTCCCGAGTGTGCCATTTGTATGTGCGCCCAGAGGCAAAATATTCTGCAGCAGGGTGCTCTGGACCCTTGATTTGTGCGCAGCATGTGGAGCCCAGTCAGAAAAGCCTGGGCTAGCAGGGGATCTGGAGGGTTAGCCTGCCAGCCCAGGCTGCTCCGATGGGGCTCCACGTGCTGCGGCGGGGCTGGCTGGGCACAAAGGTGCTTCAGTGCAGGGGCTGCCTGCCGGCTAGGTCTGTACTGAAGCACCCTGTGCCCCAGCCAGCCAGCGCAGTGTCTACATGTGGGCTGCTGTACGTGGAAAAACTCTGCCGCAGGCTAGGACTTGTATTTTCATAGTTTCATAGTAGTAGCTAGGGTCAGGAGGACCTGAACAGATCATCTAGCCTGACCAGGAATGAATGCTGGGTTCACAAGACCCCAGACAGGTGAGCGTCCAACCTGCTCTTGAATTTGCCCGAGGTAGGGGCGAGGACCACTTCCCTGGAAAGTTGGTCCCAGATTTTGGCCACCCTAACTGTAAAATATTGCCTTCTGATCTCTAACCTAAACCTAGTCTCCATCAGCTTCTGACCATTGTTCCTTGTCACCCCAGGTGGGTATTTTACAAGTCCTAACGTGCTGCAGAGTTTATTAGTTTTGTGCGCCCTAATGGGGGTGCACGTGTAGACACCGAGACATGCCCGGTAAGTACTGCAATCACAATAATAGTACTGCAATGTTTTCAAATTCAATTACTGACTTAACTAATGTATTTATACAGCTGCACGAATGGCTAGGAGAGCTGTCTAATAGATTGCTTTTTTTTTTTTTAATAATAAGCAAAAATCCTACCATCATTTCTTTAGTCAAAAAGGCTACTTTTCAATGACTGTTTTTCACGCTCTGAATCTGGAGGGTTTGAGCCACTGATGCTTTGAATTGCGTATAGGTAACAACCTACACCTTCAAAATGCACAGGGATTAATAAAATAATTAATCCTTGCAGCGTGTCTGTGTGTGAGATAATTAAGCACTATTATCACCGTTTTACAAGTGGGGAGATTGAGGCAGATTTGAAATGATTTGCACAAGACCGCAGAGGGTTAACTTAGAAAAAAACTTGCAGAATTAGGGTTCAGGATTTTTTCCAATTCCTATTCCATGCTCAGCTGAAATATCGCTTTGAATTATACTATTTTCTGCTTGTTAGTTCTGGCAAATTGTTATTTTTATAGACTGTAATGTGCATTGCCATCCAGAAAGGAAATTAAGAAAAAAAGAGATGAAAGGGAGCGAGAAGGAAAAAAATATGGAGTAAAGTGAAAAAGGATAGTGACTATACTTTGAATTTCCTCTGTGTGTGTGTGTGTGTGTAAGTTGCTTGCATAATTAGATCAGAAGCAAAATAACTAAAAAATTTACTCCTGTTTATCTTTGCTGGATCCTTTCCCGAAGTGCCTTATCTGTGAACTTTTAAACTAATGGCCAAACTCTATTTGATTTCAGGATGGTTTCCTAAAATAATTGTCCTCTGGCTACTCTGGTTAAAACAGAAGAGTATGTTTTGAGCAACACAACTGCATTTCAAGTGTTTGGAGACGGATAATGTGCTCATCTCAAAGACGAGAATGCAATGAAATGGGGCTGAGACGTATCTTAAGGTTGAATCAACACCGGTTGCACGGATCCTGTTAGCAGAGCGTAAGGCTGTGCAGTGTGGATAAGGAGTGCTGCCCTTCCAGTGTCCAAGATCCCATGATCTATGGGAGAGCCTTAATCATCCTGGAGCAGCTGAAGAGGGATCTGCCCCCATCACTGCACAGGCACACATTATTCCCTGGTATTCATCTTCCCTCCATTCCAGCTTGCTCAGCAAATGTCCATCATGGCACTATTGAAATATGCTGTTCACATATTTTTACTCGTGCCTGTTGCTCAGCTCTTCACACTGTGTGCTTGTTTCTGACTGTGGAACAGTTACTTCTGAGAGGTCATCAGCATTCGTTTCCTGTACAGATTTTACTGGAAAATAGCATTTCACCCCACTGCATTCAATCAGACTTCTTCCGGAGACGGGTAAGATTCTGCAGATGGGAGAAGCTAGAGAAGTTACCACTGACGCTCACACTTTTCTGTCAGCTGATTTTTTTCAATAAGGCCTTTTTGATTGGTTTTCTGCTGCTTTGAATCCTGTTGGACTCAGTTTCCAATTTCCAACAAAGAAGTCAAATATTCCTAAAGGTATATATAGCCGTTACATTTAGATTGACCTAATTAGGGTTAGGTCAACCTAAATGTCTAGCAGTATAGGTGTTCCAGGGGGTTTAAGTCAGCAAAAAGATCCTATCTAAGTTAGTTCACCTGTGGAGATGAACTGTATTAGACAGGGAATAGGTTAACCCGACGTATTAGACTGCCTGGATGCAGTTTGAGTATAGCCCTGGAGCTGGGAAAGCCCAGCTGCTTTCCCCAGGATCCTAGATGAGCTCTTCCTATCTCCCTTCCCCAACTTTGGGGACCCCCACACCCACAGACCTCCTATCTCCCCCAATACCACATGCCCCTTCCCTTACCTTGAGTTATACCACTTTCCACACAAAGTTCCCGGGAGCAGCAAATGACTGTACATGCCACTCCTGGCTTACATTCACCCAGCCTTAAAGTAAGCCGTGTGAACATAGACCAGGTGTGGCAAACAGCTGTATGCAAGCCCTTAGAAATAGTATAGAATAAAAAAAAGGGGATCCAGAAGTTTTTATAAATCAGATTATTATCACTTTATTTCCCTAGCTACTTCCTCTGCCCCAAAATTTCTAAAATTATATTCCATCAGATAAGGCTTAGCATTTATGCTTGTTTTACTGAGAGGTAAATAAGAAAACAATGACTGTGGCAATTCTTTATTCAAAGTGCTGTAATTTTAATGTGCTTCAATCATAATTCCTATTTATTTATTTTCTGGATATTTGACAAAGATCTCCAGATAACATGGAGGAAGTATTCCCTGTATCAAAAATATTATCAGCGTGAATAATTTTTACTGATCCGTGCATTGTTGAAAAAACATGCTGAACTTTTCAGTACTGTGTGAACACTTGAATAGGGATTTTAAAAAACCAAAACAATCAAGACCTCTCATCTAAATCTTTCCTGCCCAACCGTATTGCATTTATCTGGTTTCTTTCAGCTAGAAATGTTAAAGGGTGGGAGATTCTCTCCAACTAGGATGCTGCTGAAAGATGCCATGCTATGTTCCTTAATTACAGCTTTATATTTATTGGCGACTCAGAAATATTTTGCTTGCCTTTCCCTGGAGGCTAGATATGATCCAAGTTGCTAGATCAAAGGAAGGCTGGTGGAGTTGGACTATAACCATATCAAATGATCTTAGGAAATTTGATAATGCTCACAACTTTCTAGAGGCTGGCTCTAGGCTTATTGGATACATCGTTTCTCTGTAGAATACAGAATGAGGTGGAGGAATATATAACATGTATAATGTATGCCTTAGTAGCATAGTTATGAAATATGGATGGAATCAAACAGTAAAACCAGAGTAATTGTTGAAAGCTGCCTCCGATGCTGTGCATAATTGATAAATAACTGCTAATAACCAGAGTAATGAAAGTTTTGCTCCGCATATGTTCAAATGAAGCTCATGTTTTAAAGAGAGGTTCAGAAAAGTCTGAACTTCCTTCAGCTTTCAAAGTCTAAGGTGCAGAGGTTGAGCTGCACTGCAGCTACTTTGCCCCATGTTACCGCTACAGGGTGGCCTTATCCAATATAGCCAGGTTCAAGACGACAGCTCCGTGTAGGGGAATGCTCTGGTAGCAGAGACCCAACAAAACAGGTTTGTTTGCTATCCATTTATAGTTAGTAATAGGTGGCACCACTTTCCTTCCCTGGTAACGTCTACCTGGAAATGAACAGGGGCTGAATAGGAAGCTTAGGGCAGTGGAGACAGTTGTGTTGTAGGAGTGGAAGAGTGTCGGGGACCCTAACAGGCAGCTTGGCCTGGACAAATTGCCCAGTTGGCCAGTCCTGCCATAGACTCTGCTAGCCTCTTGCTGGTTGATGAACTAGCTGGCCACTCTTAGGATCTCCTTGTTGGCTGCTGGGGATAGCAGCCTTCACACTGAAGTCAACCTGTGACAGCAGACTGTAGGCCAGGCAACAGTTCTGCATGAAGGTCTGCTGTGGTAAGCCACTGGATCTTGTGCCTTTGGGTTTTCTGGCTTCTGACTGTGCTTGGCTCTGCTTCTGGACTCTGCTTTTTGGAAACTGCTCGTCTTCGGTGACTTTGTGTCTGGCTCCAGAACTCTGACCCAGCCTGTGCCTTGGACTCCATCTCTGGAATTGGTAACTTGAACTCAAGCTCCTCTGTGGCTCCAGATCCCCTCCATCTCATCTCCTAGCTATCCTCTGGTGGCCTACCTGCTAAGCCAGACTAGGTTAGACCCCGACTGCATGCGGTGCCCAATGACTAGGGAGACAACGATCCAATTGCTCATGGGTCCTGTTACTCATTAGCCAGAGCAGGCAGGGAGCAAACACCAGCACACATCGCTTGCAACTGCTTCATTCAGAAAGGAGACGGCTTCTGGCCAGGTCCCCAAAAAACCACAAACCAGGGTCTGCGCTGCACACGAGTTCTTTTCACATTTTATACACCTTGATTCATGCTCCTTAACATTTTCCTGCCTATGTCCCTCCTTTTGTTACACCCATTTCTCCTCCCATCTCAAGCTCCGCCTCTGTTT
>JAGPOW010003685.1:18736287-18755557 GCA_030014935.1 Caiman crocodilus
AAGATGTGGGGTTGTAGAGGAGTTTTCTGTTGATCATATGTCTTCTAGAAAAGTTCAGGTTCTAAAACTTTTCAAATGACTTGTACTTATGTTTTACCTATTTCAGTAGAAGAAAAAGACCTCAGCCAATACTGGGCACTGTATGCAGTAAGAGTCCGTTCCTGATTTAAACAGCCCACAGTTTAAGTCGGCAAAAGGTGGAAGGAAAAACAAAAGCATAGATTGGCATGACTGTAAAATCAGTAAAAGGGCAAGCTATAGAAACCATGGTTTCTGGTGCTTTGGTCATGGGCCCAATGGATCTGGTAAAATTTAATAAATATTCAAAACATATTTTACAGTTATTAGTAGTAATTTTTCTAAAAGAGCATATTAATTCTAATGATTAGTATTTATCTTTTATGTTTACTATAATACCTAGTCAAGGATCAATGCAAATTGAGGTACTGTACAGATGCAGAACGAAAAGTACAAGATCCAAAGAATTTACACTCCTAAATCAAGAGGACTAGGAGGGGAAAAGATAGAGATGGGAGAGTACAAGGGCAAAAATGAGCCACTGTTGATCAGGGCAATGGGTTGCGATCTTAATACACAAGTAGCCTAATTGCGGTCAAGGTTTTTACTAGGTATCATAGCAGAGAAGAGTTTTTTAAGGAAAAATTTGAAAGATGATAATGAGGTAGATTTGAAGATATGTACGTGGAGTTATGTGGTTGTGGAGACACCTCTAACTAACGTGTACGGCCTTAATGCACACAAGCTAAAAAGGATTTCCCTAATCACAGTTGAATGGCGTTATTATGTAGACCAGCTAATGCTGAATAACAGTCTGATTATCTTCCTTTTGTCTTGAGTGGTCCAGTATTGATCTAGACAATGGTAGGAGCCAGATAAAAAGCAACATTGAATTAATTGACTGGTATAAGTCTTCTCTTTGTTAAAAAAACAGGTTGTTTATCTGGAGTCAAGGCTACTAGTCTCCAAATTCTTTAAAGAAATAACCCCTAAAAGTAATAATTTTAGTTTTCTCAAGATCATGTTTCCTATGTATGTTAAGTGGAACCTTACTTTGTATTACCGGGCAATGTGGAATAGTACAATTAAAGTTATTTAAAGAACCTTAATTCCGCCTCCTTCACCACTGATATTTTTATCCCACCCAGCCACAACACTTGAATCCAAATGAAGACATTTTGTCAGATTGATTTTTCTAGAGGACTTCAATAAACTGGCCACAGACTATCTTCAGTAGACTAAGGACTAAACCTCAGTTAGTTGACGGCACAGTTCCAGTAATTTCTTTGACATTTCTTATTTAGTGTTCTTATTCCCCTGTAAATTTAAAGCAGGCGTATTTGAGTAGTAAACATTCGTCCATTTCAGTGCATTTTTAAACTTGCCCCATCCCGTAATAATACTTAACTATTGCTCCTCCACTGTAGACACATCAGATTTTTGGAGCTTGTCGGGATGCCCAGAAAGTAAGTGGGGGTGGGGGGGGGTCCTTTGGTAAATAATTGTCTCCAGTAATCAGTGTCCCTCCACAAGGAACTGGTGCTAGAAATACAACTTAGTCACTTCCTGTGCATGTACTGTAGATAGATAAATTACTATCTTTCTTACAAGCTGCAAATAAGCAGTAAATGTGAGACAAGTGTAAAATTCTAATTGGTTTTAGACTACAATGGTGATTTTTTTTCTTTGCACTGTCATCTTGCCAGCGCCCGCCGGAACTTAGTGTTTCTCCTACATAAAACTAAAAAAGAGCTGATTTCTGTGTGAAATTATAAATAGATGCAGGACTGCAAGTTAATTAGCTTGGCTAGATATAGTTTTCAAGGCACCTTTCAGTAAACTCTAGCCCATAAGCTTAGCTCTAGATCACACTTGCTGTGTATTTCAGTGAAAATTAAGGGAGCCAAATAGGCAACTGTACCTTGAGTTAGCACAGACTGCCCTGTGTAAGGAAGGAAAAACCATGTATAAGAAAAAACTACCAAACTGCAGCTTAGAACCGTTGAGGAAGAACTGGAAGATGCAAATATTTCTCCCCTGGTTCAAATGAACTCACCCGAATGCCTATGAAAAATGATATGGAGGTCCCACAGTACACAACCAGTTTCTATAGGACCCAATATCTTTTTGAAATAACCAGTTCTCACCGGGGAAGCCTTTCATTAATGGCCACAGGAAACTAATTTATTGCCACTAATTTTATGGCACATTTACACCACCGTTGGGTTTGCCTTGTGGTAAAGGATAGAAGAGAAACTTCTCACTTCTTTCATACCTTGCTCTGCCCTCTCATATTTCTCTTTATACTAAGCAGTCACATTTTCAATTGCTCTTTCATAACTTCCTAGTTTTAAGGCTAACAGCAGCCCATGAATCCTGTAGTTTCTTTTGTATCTCAGACACCATGCTATTTCCTTTCTGTGTGGAGTCCAAGAACTTAGATTAGTTTAAATCATTTAATACCTTAGAGGGCCAAACTATCGGGCTCCAGAGACAAGGAGCAGGAGCACATGAGATACTGCCAGACCCCCAAGGTATAAGGAATTGATTATGTAGTATATGCTTAGATGACCTTAGTGGTTATCAGTGATCTATGGGAAGGCAAAAAGATCCTGTCCTAATGCAAACATTTAACTGGTAGACAATATTTTTCAGTTTTTACATTTTAGATGAAAAGTTAACAGTTTCTGAGGGCTGCTTTTTTTTTTTTTTAGAAAAAAAGTTTTTCTGTTTTTTTTCCCCAGCATTTTAATTGGAGAAATTCTGCCCAGCTGTATTTTCTATCACATTCTCGATGAGACCTAATGTTTCTGGGGGTTTTTTTAGCACGTTGAGCAGAAGTCTTCCACTTGTGTAGTTCATTGTGACCCCCAAGAATTGTTCCTGGTTTAATTAAGGACCTCGCACTGTGTCTGAATGGAAGAGGTTCCTGCATTTGTCAGTGTTGAATGTCAAGAGAACAGAAAGCTGCTCAGTTGTCTAATGTTGTTAGACCCCTCCGTCAAGCTTCACTGTACTCTCTTATATTGACCTACAGGATTTGGTTTCTGCAGCCTTTCCCTATCACTGCTTAACATATCTCTGAGATTATTGAAAACATATTTTTAAAATATTTAAAATATGGGACTCAATCAGGCCCATTTCATTGCTTTTAGGTGCTGGATTGCTTAAATCATCCATAGATTTCTGAGTCCAACATGAGGGCCCGTATACCAGCGGAGGAAAGGGTTCTCCTGAACTAAAGCCCAGTTGTGGCACGAGGTGCCTATTTGGGTTTTTTTTCACACTGAACTTTGAAGCCCAAAGAAGACTTTAATGCCAACAAACTATTTTGCTTCTGATCAAAGCATGAGCGAAAGAAAATCTTTAAAAACACGGCAGGCATAAGAAACTGGGAAAGGATTATAGATTAGAGCTGAAACTTGCAGGGCACGTGCATTTGACTGAGTGCCAGGAAAACCTGTGCCAAGTATGGCAGCTTTAGCCTTTGGCATAGGCAGGTTTTGGATTTCATAAAGGGAGTTTGGGAGATGTGACCCACAGTGCAAGGATTGCTGCAACCCCCCACTCCCTGCACAGGCAAACTGTGCCATGGCAGCAGCTGCCAGAGCCTTTGTTTGACTTTTCTGCTGCCTCCCCTGCTCTCAGCAGCCCCCTTCCCCTATGGCACTTAGTGACACCTCTCCTTCCTTCACCCTTTTTCAGCAGGGCTTGCCCAGGGTGCAAACATTGCTAATTGTGCTTCTGGGTAGAGGAAGGGGAGATGCATGTACAACCGACACTGTCCCCAGTCGATCCAGGAGTGCATTGCTTTAGCCAGGTGCTGCAGAGAGAACTTGCAGGAGGTGCTGGGCTCTGGCTCAGGACCGTGGTGGTAGTGGGTGGGCGGGTGGGTTTCCTCTTCCTGTACCTACTTTCTGCCCAGTCCCCTCCCCAGGTGTCCCCTGCTGCCTAGAAGCAGGCACAGGAAGGGGAGGGCCACAAGCTGCCCCTGGCTGACTCTGGTTCCCCGAGCAGCCGTTCCCTGCAGCAGGGAGTAGGGACCTACCTCATGCCGCCGCACAGTTGCTCCCCACTGGATCCCAGCTGGAGTGGGGCAGTTCTGGGATTTCTCCCATCCCTGGGTCAGCTGGGCACAGTGGCAGCAGTGGGCACATCCCCTCTTCCTCGCTTGCTCCCTGCTTGGTCTCGCAACATCCTGGGGTCCAGCCATGCCTCAGACACTGCAGGGAACCGATGCCTTCATTGCAAGCTATATTTTGAAAGGGGATGTGACTGTGTTATAGCATGCCCTCCGGAGCCGTGGTCAAACATGTATGTGTTAAAGAGTGAAAAATGTAATACAAGGGTATGAGAAGAGGGCAGGCCATCTGGTATTTGTAGGCTGAAACATGTGCTTTTCTTTTTGCTGGAAGGGCTTTTGTGATATTCTTTGACCTCCCCTCTGTGCCATCGCATCTGAGCAAATTTAACACAGCTTGATGAAACTGTACGTTGTAATGGGATCTGATTCCTGGATGGAAATACATGGCCGTGGCTAAGTTACCAGTACTAACATTTTCATTTTCTGTTAGAGTAAATTTGTGTCTGATTAGTATTACCCAAAGACCCTTGTCTGTCTTTGTATTAACAAAGCTCCTTAAAAAGTATTCTGAAATTCAAACTGGTCTATCTTTGACTCTCCTTTAGTACCATGTATTTTTGGTGCAGGATGCATATTCGTGTAATAAAAACACTAACAGGACATATATCAGTAGTATGTAAGTTAATACCCTCTACCTAATAGGGGTGCAATACTAAGAAGGATGTAAAGTGCCTCCTATCTTTGGCTGAGAATAATAGGTTTCAAAAGGCATTCAGGAGAGACACTTAGCAGAGAACACAACTCGCTGTACAGGTGAGTACTCCATAAAAGCACTCTGTGAACACAAGATGAAACACTGAAGAAACACTCAAGACAACTCTGAATTATTTATTTCCACATGTCATCCTTTAAAAGCATTTTAAAATTTCTCAAAAAACCCATTCCTGTCAGCATACAACAATCTCAAAAACAGAATGAGAAAAAGGTTCTACCGTACGAGAGATGCGGAGAATCAAAGTGCAGGCAACTTAGTTTTGACCCATCCAAACCTTACCTATCTGTCTGTGTTTCCTTAGATCGCAGGTAGGCAACCCCTGGCACAGGTTTCAGACCATGGCACGCACATCGTGGGGCGGACAGTGGGGAATCGCACCCCTCGTGGCTCCCCGTCATCTGCCCCTGGCACTCCAACATCTTACGAGTCAAGATTGCGGGTGTTTTTGGCACCTGCCTTAGATGCTGAGATAAGATACAGAAATTCATTTTATTGTTTAAAACAGCATTACATATTTTTGGCCATAAAAAAAAATGTCCAAAGGTCATCATGATGACAATACTTCTTCTGCCCTCTGAATTTCCTCCATGCAGGGAGTTTTGTCTCTCCCTCCAAGAGGGGATAAATTGCACAGAAGTAGACATGAACTTGCAGAACCGAAGTGCTAACAGATATACACGTATTATCCACCACCGGCAACAAAGAAGATAATATAACTAGACAGGCTCTATTGCCTTTTTGATTGAGATATTTTTCTATAAAGAAGAGCAGCTTAATTTTGGAGGCTCGGTACAGCCACAGGGATGGGAGAACATTGCACTCGGTCTCCAATTTCGGTAATTGGCTAAGGGCCAGGGTACACTAATTCTGGATGGAAAGAAAAGGGGATTTTTCTTCAGGGGTATTTGCTTTAAATTTAGTTTTTTCCCCCTCAAACTTTCTACAAAGTTGTGATTCCTCAAGAAAATTTCAGCTCCTGGAAAGACACTGACTGTTGAAAACCACTAGAAATCAAGAGTATTTTGATGTTTGATGTTTTGCTTTTGTTGTTTAAAAAATGGGGAAAAAAAGATCTGGTTTGGAATAAGAATTAAATTTTTTCCATCAAAAAAATCCCAACGTGTGACTGGTTTTGTGGGGGATACAGGCGTCAAAGCAGACAGCCCTGGACTCCTCTGTCACTCCTCAGGAAATCGTTTTGGTAGATCTTTGGGGATGCTAACTAGTTTTTCTTTCCACTTAGTCTTTCCTGCAGCTTTCTCCATGGGACGTTGCAATCATGCTTACAAGGAGCTTGAATGTCATTTCAAAGGAGAGTCCAAAGGGTCATTTGCACTGACTGTCCCATAGAGTATTTTATTGAGTGACAGCAGCCCTTGGCTTAACCATCTAGTATGTATCAGGCTTAACAAGGTATTACTTTTCCTTTGAGGTTGTATTTAAAGTCTCTGTCACTGAGCTGTCTTCATAGTATTTCTGTTCCTTTTAATCTACCCTGTGTTGAAATTTTTTATTTTTCTCCCTTTTATCATTTAGCACAAATAACGGTTGGATCAGCATATTTAGTCCTGCTGTATTTTTAGATTGCTTCTATTTGTCATTTAAAATTAAAAAAATAATAATGTAGCTAGAAAGGAACAATTTCTTAAAGAGAACGTTGGGTGAAAATATTCATGTTGAAGCAAGTATAACATGCTGCCATCCTGTTTTAAAGTGGTAGCGTATAGCAAATAATGCTTATGGCACTGGTAAGAGTCATAGAGCAGGCTTTTGAAATGCCCTCTTCAAAACTGGAGAGAGAGAGAGCACTGTCAAAGTAATACTTTCAATGGGATTTTCAAAGCATGTGACTGCTTCAAATATGATTGAATATTAATGTGGTGTGTTCAATTAAGACACTAGAAAATCCCATCCTTTTCATTTGTGTAGGCATCCAAAGATGCCAGAATACTTTTTGAGCATTCATTGGATTTAGGTTTATGACATCTCTTTAATGTTGGTATTGAACCCACTTTATTGATGAAGATATTGAGCAGCATTGTTTGAGATTTTCAAAACTGAGAAGAGGACTTAGCAGCATAATTCTGTATGGGCAGTCCTCGGCCTTTGACACAATTGGTTCCTGAAAACCACATCTTAAATCGAAATGTTGTAACTCAGAACCAATTTTCTCACAAGAAACAATGTTATAAATGGGGGATTGGTTCCTGAACCAAGGCCTGATACCTTATTTTCACCAAAAATAACCCAGAATTTTGTACTTGATCAATTATAGATGACTAATATAGCTACATTAATGTATTTATGTTATAAATAGCAATCATATTGATTTGGAAGGACTTCGTTGAGGTGACTTTGTCGGACTTTTTGAAGGGTTCTTGGCTAGTCTTATCAGGAGTCTCGGCTGCAGGTTTTTCTGGAGTCTTGTCTGCTTTCTTAAAGGAAGTGTCCAAGGAAGTCTGGACAGATGTTCCCCAGGGAGGTAAGCGATGCAGAGAACGTGTTTGCTGGCATGGCATTGCATTGGATCAAGCGTTGTAAAGTCAAAACTGACATCATAAAGTTGAAACAGGGTGTCAATTTATAAATGTTGTAAGTGAGAAATGTTGTAATTTGAAACGGCCTGTAATCAGTTTTGAAAATATTAACTACTGGTGTTATGGCTTTGTAAATCTAGCAAAAGAAGTTGGTGGCCTATTTTGCATTTCCATCTGGGGAACTGAGAACAGAATTTGGTCCTAAATGATTTGTTAACAGACACAGAAGAGAACGGGGGTAAAAGAAGTAATAAGCTTTTCGGTTTTGTGCCCCTGTACCATCTACATTAACTAAATGATCGTGCTCCTTTTCTTTGACCAACAACTTCCTATCTCAATTAGAAGAAGTTTTGAAAGAAAAAGTTGTGAAGTAGCCAAAATGTTTCATTCCAATGTTTTCGAAAAATATTTTTTTCAGGTCAAAATGATTTTTTTCTCTTCGACAATTAAGCTGTTCATTATAATAAAAAAAACCCTTAGAAATTATTGAAACGAAGCACTCTAATTTGAAACAACAATTTTTAGATCTTCATTTAAAAAGGTTTGAGGGCTTTTGGCTTTTCAGTTTGATTCACAAATGGGAAAACAATCTGTTTCTCTTGACCTAGAATATCTGAAAAGCAGCCTGTTAATTAACATATGTAAGGACTAGCCAAAGAAAAAATCGAGTACGTCCACTTAAAATGTACAGAATTGCAAAAGTGTGCCCTGCACTGAAAAAAAGAAAAGTGCAATCTCCCAGAAATACCAGCGTTAAGCCGGAAAAACCCCCCCAAACATTTCAACACCTCTTACTCTGTAAATTGCCAGTGAGATTCTTTGAAGTTTTGTTTCTTTGGTCTTTCCGGTATGATTTACCAATACTTTAAACATTATTGTTTTTCATTCATGGGAATATTCAGAAACCTCTGCTCTAACAGTTGTATTATGTGATGAAAAAATATATAACCCCTTTAAGGTATTTACGGACTCTATGAAGGGCAGGAACTGGTCAGAGAATGTTTTAATTAATTTTGTGAGCCAGTTTTTTTGTATTTCCATCTGGGGAACTGAGAACAGAATTTAGTAATCTAGCAACTATGTATTGATTTAATAAATTAATGGCTTATCACCATCCTCATCTATTCACTATGAATCTAAATCATTTATTGAAAATATGATCTGAGTTCCTCGGTAAATTATGCACTGCTTATAGGTATTTTTTTGGTCAGAATTCAGGTAAAACTGGTTCAGTAGAAAACCTGCGTAAGTAAAGGGTCTTCATGCTTTGTTGCCTTCCTCCCTACATGCTTCACACTTTTAGAAACAGCAATGGGGTAAAATAAGGCAAAAAACTGACCCCCCCCACCCAAAGGGAGTCCATTTTGTTTTTTAAACCAGGATTCATTCCTTTCAGGTCAGTGCAGAGTTATATTTGTGTGAAACGGGTATAAACGGGACGAGACATTAAGCACAGTGTTTTTCTTGCTCCTCTTGCAGTTATTGCATACATTTGCCATGGATCTCACCTGCAGTACATCCTGATTTCTCAACTGAGTTGAGACGTACTGTGCCTATGTATAAATATGGCACTTTAATTAAGTGTCTAAGTGGGAGGTGAGGCCTTTTGACGCAGTTTATTTCAAAGCTGCTGTCTCTGACAGACTATCTAGTCGCTGAGCCTGGAGACTGGAAATGGGTGCAGTAAAGTTATACTTAAGAAAAGCCATGCTGCTGTGACTATCATTTGGTATTATCTTACCAGGGATCCAGCCTGAAGAAACTACTCTTCAATATCAAGGTGTTTCTCTGTTCTCTTCCCCCTAGAAAGTTAAGATTAAAACTTTGGAGATTTGGTTCATGTCTGTTATAATTTATCGGAAGAGCACAGGACTGTGCCTCATAAATTAGATCTTGTAGAAGCTACTGAGTCCGACACGGCTGAGGACTCTGTGGCCAGCTTCCAGATTTCTTTCTTCACCCCTCACCACACTGTATCTGAATAAAGGAAGCCAACAACCTTAAAGGAAATCCCACTGAAGCAACTCTTGCCCTGAAGTGCCCATTCTGTAGGCTCCGCTTGGAGCCAGGTGAGCAGCAAGACACCAAATTTGGGCTCATAATTTTGCCAGTACATTCTGCTCATGCTGGAAGTCAGCTAAGGCACTGAAAAACTTTTTTAGCAGTTTGTAAAACATAATAAACAGCAAAGTCGTTGCAAAGCTGCCAACCTGCTTCATAATATTTGTAACAGCTGTTCTGCTACTCTTAGCTGTCACACTATGGAAGCCTGCATAGCACGCTGCAGTGCCAAATGCAAAGAAACAGTTGCTGAAAGTGGTGCAATCTCTCAGTAGAGAGCAAGACTGTAAGGGAAGTGGAAGACATAAACTGCGGTAGTCTCTGGATCAATTTCTCAAGAAGGGTTGAGCTGAAATCAGAGGTAGAATTAGATGTGGGGCTGTCAGACTTGGTCACATGTACACTTTCAGTTAAGTATTTCTCTCAGGTAGCCGGTTGTAGCTGTATTGGCCTAGAGGAAAAAGCAATCGAGACTCGCAGTAGAGATGATATTTTTTATTAGACCAACAAGGTATTTGCAAAAAATTAAAGGTTTTCTTTTTTTGCAAAAATCTTGTTGGTCTAATAAAAGATATCATCTCTACTATGAGTCCTGATTGCCTTCTCCAGATTTCAGCTTTTTAGTAAAGTTGTGTTTGCTGTGGGGACAAGAAACAGGCCCCTTCAATTCAGGCTTTTGTTTAGCTCCCTCCTTATCCGGAGGTCAGCTCCATACGTTTTGTTCCCCCTCCCACAGCAGTGGCTTGAACTAGTTGGGTAGCAGTTGTTTTCAAGTGGTAGCAATAGTGATGGCTTCTAATGTGTGTTCGGTGTAAGACATCCAGCCTTCAAGTCCACGCCACTAAAGTGTTTTAAGGTTTTTTGGCAAACCTTCTGATCTGGCCAAGATTAATTTCAAAGTGGTAAATGGATATTTTAGTATAAGGAGTCTGATCTATAGCTTTGCTTAAAGTATCCATTAAGCTTGTGAATTGCCTTTGCCAGCTTGCAAACACTTGAATTTTTGGTCTCATGGTGTGTGTGTTATGCTTCTTGCTGAAGGCTACTAAATATCGATCATGTCCAATTGTACTATTGTTGGAAAGTGAATTAGTTCAGGACAAGAGTTGAAAACCACAGTGCGCCAAACCCTTTGTGCAGCTTTGGGCTGTTTGATAAATAACTAGGGACAAAAGCAGTTCAACGTTGTTAAAAATGGGGCTCCAAAGTGCTTTCAGTCCAGTGTGTCTTCCTTCTGACTTTTCTTTCCAAATTAAAAACAAACAATGTGAGACTTCTCAAGACATGCGCCCACCAGTGTCCTGGTGGCTCCCATACTTATTAGGATGCAAGTGATATAGATACAGATTTGAATCTCTGTTTTCCAGCTTCAGAGGAGAGGCTTGAGCCTGGATTTCTCATGTTCCTGTCATGGTCCTAGCCAATACACTACCAGTAATTCTTAAACTCTCCTGCTGGCGCTCTTCTACTTTATGTAAATACTTATAGAGTGAGAGAAAAGTTTCTCAGGAATTTATCTATGATGACATTTTCATCAAACCCAACATAAATGTTATTTATGAAATAATATTTTTTTCAACACAGAAGTTTTGAAAAGTTTTTACTTTTTAACCAGGTCTATAAATAATCTCCTACCAACCCTATAAAAATCATCCCATCTTGCTATCTGATCCGAGGTATCCAATACCTGCTTCCTTCCAGGTGTTTCCTTCTGTTTCATAATATTGATGATCAACATAGGCTTAGCTGGTTTGAGTCTCTTCCAAAGATGTTCACATCTCCCCACTTTTTGACTTGCTTGAGCTCAAGGATATAACACTTGCAAGGAGTCCTTGCTTCATCTTTCATGGAGTACCAGTGATGAGACAATTTCTGCCGCCTCAAGAGCAACACATACAGTTGTTGAAAACTTATAATAGGTTTGACCATGACATCAATAAGGCCTTTTAGTAGGAAAACTAGAGTTAAAGAATAGAAGTGGAGAGAAAGTAATTCATCACGTGTAAGGTGATGAAGATATAAGGTTGCTTGTTGTTTAAACAGAGTCTTGTTAGAGGATGGAGACCAGATTAAGGAATTGGGCCCTGAAGATCTCAGAGGGAAGAAAGGATTTTTTTCTCAGATTGGGGGAATTATAAAATGTAGAGCAAGGAGAGACTGTGATAACTTCAGGTAAGGTTAAAAGAAGCATCTCTGTCCTGGGGTTCTCTGAACAAAATGAAGCATCTAAATCTTAAGTGAGTTTCCTATCTCGGAGGTTATTTAGTCTGGCCCCTTGCTTCAGGCAGAATCACCCCCATCCAATCCTTCCCGTACAAGTCCTTGTCAAACCTATTCCTAATTAATGCTACAGCAATATTATAAGATGTGTTGCCCAAAGACACCTGAAATACCCTAACCTGATGCAAGAGGACGTTGACCGTCAGGCTACCTATATGTGTGCTTGAAGATGGTGGCCTGGGGGGTCCATGGGAGGAGTGTAATTAGAATGGTTCCCAGGCACCTGCTCTAATTAAAACACCACAGTGTCATGTGCATTAAGCCCCTGTGCATTTAAAAATGGCAGCAGGATGCTTTATCTAAACCTTGTTTGATGAGGTTTAGTTAAAGCGCCCTATGGCCATTTAAAAATATGCAGGGCTTCAATATACATGATGCTGCAGTGTTCTACTTAGAAAGTAAGGCAGACTCAATTAATCAAGTCTGCTCTGATGCATTCAAATTAGTATGCAACGGAGCACGTGTATAGGCGCCCTTAGTGTCTCACTGCTGCAATGGTTGTTAAAATGAACTCTAAAGATCCAAAGGAGAAGGTCAGGCCCTTTGCTGAAGAGGAAGGCAACAAACCTCACTGTCTGTGCTAATCAGACCGTGGGATAAAATTCATTTCTCACTCCAAATGTGGTGATTAGTCTGACCCTGAATGGGGGGCAGGGCCCTCTAACCCAGAGCCTCTGTGTTTCAGTCCCAGCAGTAATACTGCAACTTCCTTTTCAAAATTCCCATCCTTCACTGCAGCCAACACCCAATGCTTCTGAGGAAAGGCAAATCCCTTCTCCAGCAATGCTTGTAGCAATGGGTGGGGGCCGAACTCTTGCCTGTCTCATGTAGAAACCAGGAAAACCCAGAAGCATAGAGAAAAAGCAAACCTTGTTCATTCTGCCCTACAACCTGGGGACAGCAAGCATAACTCCAATATCACACACTCTAATTTGACATCCAGGATTCCACTTTCTGTAGCCCTTCCATAGACCTATCCCGGCTGCTTTAGTCTTCTTTAATAGCTGACTGGTTTTGGCGCTCTGCTTCATTCTCCTGTTGCTGTGAGTGGTGGTCTCCAGTAGCCATTTGCCTTCAGCTGCAAGCTGTTCTCATTATCTCCCCCAGCAATTTGCTTGGGGGTGGGGGAAGCTCTGCTTTTGGACCCTCTCTGACTTCTCCATGTCCCTTTAAAAATGTGGAGCCCAAAATTGTACACAGTACTGTAGGTGAAGTCTAACTGGTATCATGTAAAGAGGCACTATCATTTCCTGTGTCTTACACTAATGTTCCTAGTGATGCTGCCTGAAACCAAATGTTCCTTTTCTGCAACTGCTTCACACTGCAGACTCATAGGGTGCATACACACATACTTATTCAACTTAAAATTAGGTGACTTAACTAAGCCAACTTAAGTTAAGCCACATTGGAGCATAAACAAGTACAGTTCCTTGACATGGTGGCAGCCATCTTGTGAGCTAAGCTGACTTAAGTAATGTAACTCAGGGTAATACACCTTGGATGCGTATTATCTTGCACCATATTTAAATCAACTCTGCTCCACATACATATGTATGTTCTGGCAATTAACTTAAAAATCTTAAATTGACTTAACTGTCAGAAAGTTAGTATGTGTGTATACACGGACTCTCTTATCCACCAGGACTCTTAGATCCTTCTCTGTAGTGTTCCCAGTGCTCCTGTCCAGCCAGGTGTCACCCATTGTGAATTTGTGGTTGTGATTATTCTTCCTGAGGTATATCGCCTTACAATTGTCAGCACTAAACTTCATCCTGTTGGCTGTAGCCCAGCTTTCCAATTTATCAGATCTTTCTGAACTGTGCTCATGTCCTCCAGTGTGTTCACAATGTATCACAGTTTTGTCATCCGCAAATTGGCGGTAGAATGGTCTATAATGAAAACTGCTGCATGTTACGAATGTTCTATTGCTCGGTCTTCACACTGTCTTTTGATAACACCGTGACCATTTTCACCACTGTGTGACAAGGAATTATTATCTATTAGGGAGACAGACAAGTCATTTTAGGAAAAATCAAGATAGTGGTTTATTATAACTCTATATCATAATTTTATTTCTGCCATATATATACAGACAACGAACAGTATGACAAAAAATATTAGTCTGACAGAGGGAAGTAAAATGTTTGTTTGATGCAATATTGAGTGCAGAGGAAAACCTTATGTGAGTCACTTATCTACCAGGGAGCTGCACAGAGAAGGAGGTATAATTTTCTTATGCCATATGTATGGCATCATACATACATTCTCCTACCTTGTTCAGTATGATCAGCTAAGAAATGCTGGCTATAGTAGTTGTTCCTGGTGGATCATAAGTAGGGCTAGTTGTGTATTTTTTGAAAAAAAAAATGCTAGCTCATTAAAGAGACATAGAAGAAATATATCCATTTACCTGGGCTTCCACTGGTACACAGGTAAGGGTCCAGCTCTATTGTACAAGTTGACATAGGGAATCTGGCTTTGTTCTATGCAGTTATGCTCACTGCCTCAAAGTTTAAGACTGGTGGGAACATGGATGATCTGGAATGCCTAGCCTATACGAAGGCTTCTATCTCTGGCTTGCATCCATAGATGCTTCTTAAGCAAATCCCGAGACATCATTCTCCTGTTGTACTCGGCCTTGGTGAGGCTGCAGCTGACGTACTGTGTCTAGTTTTGGGCTCCACAATTCAAAAAAGATGCGGAGAAGCTTGAGAGAGTCCAGAGGAGAGTCACACGCATGCATGATCAGAGGTCAGGAAAACAGACCTTATGACGAGCGGCTGAGAGCTACGGGACTCTTCAGCCTGGAAAAGCACAGGCTCAGGGATGATCTGGTGGCCACCTATCAGTTTATAAGTGGTGCTCATCAGGATCTGGGGAAACATCTGTTCACCAGAGTGCCCCAAGGGATGACAAGATCGAACGGTCACAAAATCCACCATGACCGATTCAGGCTGGACATAAGAAAGAACTTCTTTACTGTCTGAGCCACCAAGGTCTGGAACAGATTGCCACCAGCGGTGGTTCAAGCACCTACTCTAAATGCCTTCAAGAGTCATTTGGATGTTTATCTTGCTGGGATCCTATGACCCCAGGTGGCTTCCTGCCCCTGGGGCAGGGGGCTGGACTCGATGATCTTCCAAGGTCCCTTCCAGCCCTAATGTCTATGAAATCTGTGAAATCTCTACCATAATACTTCTAATAAATGACATTAACAGAGAAATGACTTGGGAGCCTAGGCTGGAGCTTAGATTGTAGGGGCTTTCTACTGCACAGACGATAACCAGGAAGCTCAGAGAGTCTTGACTGGATCTGAGGTTCTTAGGGCTTCTAGCCTCCCTGTTCTACAGCAGGGAACAACACTATCTTCAGGATCCCCCTTGCCCACCCCCGACTCTTCCCCCCATGTCTGCCTACCCGAAGGGGGTTGCTGCTTTGTTTTGTTTTGGCAAAACTAGGCTGAAGCATTATTCCCCCTCCCCCCCCCGAACTAAAGAATAGAGGAATTTTGTACAGCAAAGGAATCATGAGTTTTGGCATTGTTCTAATCATGTCGAGAGTTCATGCTCTCCGTTGTGTGACAGAAACAATATGTAGGTGCACATAGCATCTCTCATTTCCTATCGTGTCTTGTCTGGCCAAAAGCTTGAGCAGGAAGTTGTAGCAATAAATTAAAGATGCTTAATATTATTATTTAATGGAAGTGATGAGAGCAGCAGGTTCCTCTTGGGACTCTGTGGGATGGAAACTGCATAAACTGGCTTCCCCTTAAGCAATTTTTGCCCTTTCTTTAAAGGCCTGTAAAACATTTAACAGCAGCGGTGCACCTTTGTTTTCACTGCCCTTGTTTCCTGCCCACCCCCCCCTGTGTTTGGATGCATCTTTGCTTCTCTGCAATGATCAATACGTTTGCTTCTTCATCAAATGGTGCTTGGAAAGACAAGTTCATACTCCACTGGTTCTGCATTGAGCATTTCTAATGCAAGGCAGCATAGTTTGCTTTCTTATGAATGCTTCTGTAGTTCAATCCCTTGGAAAAAGATGCGCAGAGAAGACCATTTAACAGTCTTACCACTTGCTCACCAGCCTTTGAGCACACATCAAAGCAGCTGTTCAAGGGGGAGAAAATAACGTATACCTCAAAAATAAAATAGTTTGTAAGGGCAGCTCGGTATTCTGGTTTCCATGGCAACAGGGGAATATGTTTGCTGTTTTGCTTTTATGTAGACTGAAAAAGGGTGGTCACTCTAAAATAAAAATATTTTGCTATTAATTACTAAATTACGGAAACTGTAGGATTGGATGCAGGGTGTCTAATACCACTGCAGTGAATTGTACCACATTTATGTAGCAACTGCAGGCATTGTTTTTCCAAGGAGCTTATGAGTCAAATGGTCTTATACCAGCTGATAGAGAGACCATCTCAATGTAAATTAAAAATGCAGTTAATTTATTTTTTTATCTGCATGTGCTAAGTGATGGGATTAGAAATGGCTTTCTTCACGAAGAGCAGGTAACAGCTCCTAGTACATTTCCTACCTGGAAAGTTAAAAGATACCATGATGCATCTTCCTGAGGATGCTGCAACGAAGAGAAAAATAAGATCCCCTTTCTTTGTGCTGTACTGTGAATGAATATGACAGTAAAGGTCAATACAATTAGCCCAGGACTGTTAAAAGCTGGCATGTTAAATTATGTCAATTTACCAAGGCTAACTTTTGAATATACAATGCACATTTAGAGTCTATGAAAGCATTTTTTAGAAAAACCCCCAGATAATCTCAATGTGTTGTTAACCTTTTCAGTACCTAGGAGAATCATAGAAATATTAACCATTACAACTGAGACCTTGCATGAGTACTGACTTCAGAATTTGGCCCACTGTAAACCTTTTTTTTAACTCTTTTAGCACCCAGGTTAAAAGAGATCAAAAGTTCTGAGCAGGGCGTAAAAATCTGATGCAATAAAGTATTTTGCAGATTTTTCCCCTTCCTTCGGTGCTGTGCATGATAATTCTCTAACAAATATAGTGAAAGGAAGAAAAAAAAAGCATCATGAAATATAAATGATTTAAAACCAAATGAAAAGTATACTAAAATAGCCACCAAAAACCCTGTTCCTCCAGCGTAGTGGCAGTATTTGGCTTCTTCTATGTATGTTAAAGTTACATTGAAATAAGTTGTTAGTAGGAAGTGTGGTTGCTTCCTGAATGTATATGATATGCAGTGCTCAAAAGCAAGGGCACAGGGAAGGAGAGGTGGTTAGATCCCCTTCATTGTTCACCTCTATGTCCAGGAATGCCATGCTGGGACCGATCCTTTGTCCCCAAAATGAAATCTCTGGGTTTGCTCCTGGTCAAGGCTTTAGTGGTATACAGTATTAGTCAATCTTTTCCCCTTGCTTTCTGTGCTTCAACGGGGAAAGAATATCCTAAAAACGACATACATGCCCATTTCATGTGACCTGTTTGACAGCCTTCCCTAGTAAGCAAAGTTTTTAGTTTTCTTACTAACTGCTCTATGGCCTTAACTGTGCTGTATGGCATAGAACAATTTGAGGAAGGAATTCATCCTAGAAGTAAATTACTCTCTCATAATCCTATTCACATCAGCTGCAGCTACACCACTATAACTGAAGGCAGAATTTAATGCAAAGCCCAATGCATTACTATGGTATTTGGAACCGAATTTTCCCCGGGAGAAGCACCCACTTGTTACTGGGTGAGTATGATCCATTCAGGGTTGGACATTACCTATCCTAGGATTTCAGGGGTTCCTTCTTACAAAAAATAAAATGTTTTGAGGTACCCAGGGGAACCACTGAGACACAGGAGGGATGGGGTGGGTAAGGAGTTTGAATTTCAGTGCTTTTCAAGCTATGTTAGCCATTCTCCATTCATTTGCAGTTCATGGCATCTAAATGAACTTCTGAAAGTCACACGCCTATCTGAAGAAAGGTTATTTGAAACGCATAACCTGCAAGCCTAGTGGTTATGGTATTTTCTAAGGACATGGGATGGTAGGGTTCTAGCCCTCCCTCTGCCCCCCGGGATTGTGAATTTGCATTTACTTCCCAGGAGAGTTATATAGAGGCCACAGACTTGCCTGAGTGAGGAGAGTCTCTATGGGCATATGTACATGTGCTCTGGGCTGGGGACAGGGAGGGCGTTTTAGTTAGAGTGGCTCATGAGAGCCGCCCTAATTAAAACACCCACAGTGTTTCATGTATTCACTGTCCTGAATTTCAAAATGGCAGTGGGGGCACTTTCACTAAAGCTTGTTCAACCAGCCATAGTTAAGGCGCTCCCGCTGCCATTTTGAAATGGGGGGATGCTGACCACACGAGACGCTGCAGCCTAGTGGTTCTGGCACTTTCTTAGGAGTCTTGGGGTCTTGTTTTTCTTCTCAGGACTATTATGGGTTATAAAACAGTAGTAAGCTTGGAGGCAGGTTTTGAGCTAAACTTGGTGCTGTTGATGTGAATTAATCATGTGTTGAGTTTGGTTTTTGTTTGTTTGTTTGTATGTGTTTTTTGGGGTTTTTTTGGCTGCCTAAAGACTGGGACCTCTCCAGGGCTGTGCCCAGAGTGTGTGTGCTTTCAATGAGAAGTCTGACTCCTGAAGAAGGCTAGGGTAGGAGTGAGTTGTAGAAGTGGCTTCTCTGGGCTGGTCCTGAGCATGCGCATGAGCCTGCATTGAGATGCTGAATTATAACATGGAGGCCCATAGTGAGTTCAGATGCATTATGAGTTTTTAAGGTGTTAGTGTCGGGCCAATAAAAGTTGCACCATAGAACATAGTCATTTAATCCCTGCCTAATTCCAGGTTCTGTACCAGCTGAGGCTGTTTGAATTGCACGCAGAAGGGTTAATTTTGATCTCACAACGTGATCTGACATGATTTTGCTCATCTGATTTCATGCAAGGTATACGTGTTTACAAAAGCAGCTGAGATCAGAATCAGACTTTTGTTTAACTTGTAGGAGAACTCAGCAATATTATTCAGTTGTGTTCAGATGAAGTATTCTGCTAGTTTAGAGCCTGGGGAATCCAATGTTTCTTGTAAGACTTTCTTTTCTGGAAAGCTAAAATGCTGTCTGGGTGAAGACTATGCTTGATCCTTTCGTGACCCCCTTAGTACTGTAGTTCAGTGCTCCTGAAACTAAGCACTACTATAATCCAGTACAAGCAGAGGAGAGATGGTACTTGTAATTCTTGAGGCTTGTTTGTATGCTATTCTGTGTTTTATGTCACTGAACCAGGAAGATGCAAAAATAAAAAATCTCATGAACGATACTGCAAATAATATTCTAGATACATTTTTTATACCTGTGTGATTATATAATCTGGGGAAGGCTGCAATTTCATAGTATCATAGTCATAGTATCTAGGGTCAGAAGGGGCCTAGAGCAGGCCATGTAGTCTGACCCCCCGCCAGTGGCAGGAACGAGTGCCAGGGTCACAGGACCCCAGCCAAGTACCTATCCAATCTACTCTTGAAGATGCCCAAGGTAGGAG
>JAGPOW010003685.1:18755657-18770547 GCA_030014935.1 Caiman crocodilus
CCTCTCCCTCTCCTCTGGTGTCCCCACCTCAGCCCACAGTTTGGTGTCATCAGCAAACTTGGACAGCTTGCTTTCCACCCCCTCGTCCAAGTCAGCAACTAAGATGTTGAACAGTGCAGGCTCGAGGACTGAGCCCTGGGGAACCCCGCTACTAACATCTCTCCAGGTTGACTACGACCCTTCTATCACCACTCTCTGGGAGCGCCCCATCAGCCAGTTTCTGACCCACTCAACTGTGTAGGGGTCAATGCCACAGCTCCCCATCTTTTTAATGAGGAATTTAAGAAGGGAGAAGCTCTTATAGCTGAAGTCAAATAGTCACTTTCCTCAGGGGGATAATTAGGAAAAAAGGTGTAACACTATAGTTTTCTCATGACATTTTATCAAACTTATGATCTATGATCACCTTTACAACATAGAAATAATCACAGTGGATGTGTCTACAAGAGACACTGCAAAGTTGCCTAATTAGCTCCGCAGTAAACATCTGGATATCTGCATGTGCAGCCCTACGAGGCTGCAGGAAACTAATGAACTCCACAGCAGGGTAGTATTTGTAAATACAAGTACTACCCTGCTACAGAGTATTTTGTATGGAGTAGCGCACATGTAGATGCTGATACAGCTGGCTGGGGCACGAAGGTGCATTAGTGTGGGGGATGCCAGCCAGCTAGCTCCCCACTGGAGCATGCTTGTGTTCCAGCCGGCCCTGCTGCAGCACATTGAACCAGGTCAGAAAAGCCCCGGGCTGGCAGGCTGACCCCCTGGGCCCCATGCCACCAGGGCTGCTGTGCAGTCCCAGGCGTACGTTGAAACAGCATGCCCGGGAGCAACAAACTCCGGCACAATAAACATAAGAGTTTATTGCTTTGAAGTAATTGCATGTGTAGTTGCTCCCAGTGATAATCATAGAATATAGGGTTGGAAAGGCACTCAGGAGATTACATCTAGTCCAACCCTCTGCTCAAAGCAAGACCATCCCCAACTAGATCATCCCAGCCAAAGGTTTGTCTAACCAAGTCTTAAAAACCTGCAAGGATAGAGTCCATAATCTCTCTGGGTAACCTGTTCCAGTGTTTAACTACCCTCCTAGTAAGAAAATTCTTGCTAATATTTAACTTAAACTTCCCTCACTGCAGCTTGAGAGAATTTCTCGTTGTTCTGTCATCTGCCACCACTAGGGACAGTCTAGCTCCATCCTCTTCCAAACTCCCCTTCAAGTAGTTGTAAGCTAATATTAAATCCCCCCCTCAGTTTTCTATTCTCCAGACTAAATAAGCCTAGCTCCCTACACCTCTCCTCAAAGGCCATGTGGCCCAGCACCTTTCTGTTGCCCTTTGCTGGACTCTTTCCAGTTTGTTCATATCCTTTCTGTAGTGAGAGGCCCAAAACCTAATACAGTTCTCCAGATGTGGCCTCACCAGTGCTGACTAGAAGAGAATAATCACTTCCCGTGGCCTACTGGCAACACAGCTACCAATGCAGCCCAGTATGCTGCTAGCCTTCTTGGCAACAAGGGTACATTGCTGGCTCATATTCAGATTATTGTCCACTGTAACCTTCCAAGTCCTTTTCTGCAGATCTGCTGCTCAGCCTGTCAGCCTGTACTGGTGAATGGGATTATTCTATCCTAAGGGAAGGACTTTCCACTTGTCCTTGTTAAACTTCATGAGATTTCTTTTGCCTCAATTCTGCACTTTGTCTAGGTCACTCTTACTTCTAGCCCTACCCTCCAGTATATCTACTACTCCCCACAGCTAGGTGTCATCTCCAAAATTGCTGAGGGGGCACTCAATGCCACCTTCCAGGTCATTGATAAAGACATTGAATAATGAGCTTGATACAGAACAACGAGCTTAATGAGAGAGAGAAGGTAGGGCAGGATGCAGCTCTAGGGTACATCCACACATGCAAACACATGCACTTGCAGAAGCTCATATAGCAGCAGAGCAAATTTGCAGCTTAAATACCACAAATAAAAAAGCTGCCCTGGCGAGCAGCTTGGGGCTACTTGCCCTTAGCAGCATCTGAGGCCCTGTGAGTTGGTATCTGGGGGCACTACCCCTCGTGCCAGCCGGATGGCTGAAGCAGCCCTAACCTAGAGTAGCTCCTGCACCCTCTGCCCACTGCAGCAGTCTGGCAGTGGAGGCTGCTGCATGGCTGTGACCTGCTACTACCTGTGACAGCATGTGACCCATGGCTGCGCACCTGCCACCTGGGCTGTGGTATGGGCACTGCAGCACAGCCTCCTGCATATCTGGGCCCAAAGACACATGCCCCTGGCCCAGGCTGGGCCTGCAACATGGGTCTCAGGAGGCGGGGATCACGCCGTGCCATAGGGGGGCTCTGATAGCAGTGGGCCCATAGCACCTAATGGGCACTACTGGTGCGGTGGGGGGCTGCGTGCTATGCAGGTAAGGGGGCAGGCAGGTGATCCCCCCCCACGAGAAGTCTCTTCTCACTCCCGCACAGTTCCCACTCCCCTACCCACAATCCCCCCCACTTCCATATCCTTACTTATCGGAAATGGTGCCTGGATTTGGGTCATTGCTGCAGCCTTGCACCGATCCTATTTGCCCCAGCACGCTGGGCCAGTAGGGGAAGGGGCAGCCAGAGTGTCTCCTTGGAGGACCTAGCCTCTGTGCCCGTTTTTCAGCAGGTTTTCTTTTGATACTGGGATTTCCCAGTATCAAATTTAGACTCAGCACTGGAAATATGCAGCACGGAGAACATTTTTTTCTTCCCAGTGTGCCTCTTGCGGCATCTCAAACTACTTTCTGCCTGACGTCAGACTAACACGGCCAACCATGTCTGGGCACAATGATCTCATTTCTTTCTCGCTTAGAAAACTACCTAGGAAATCCAGGCAAGGTGATCTGCTTAGCTGGATTATTGGGGCACCTAGACTTCATTAAAGTCATCTGTTAAAAACAAAAAATGCCCCCTCCCTTAAAAAAAAAAAAATCCCTCCAAAAAAACCCCCCATCAAACCCCAACAAGAACCTGAAATTTGTACTAGACTCCCAATCACGTCTGTGAAGGAGAACTTCTCAATTTCTTACAAAATATCCCTTCTCATAATCATATCCATGTTTCTTCTGGGCAGGCTTTATGTTTTGAAATGTAGCATAGTGTCCAGTAATGATGCCATTAAAGGATTATTGTAGCGTAATTTAGGTTGCACTTTAAAAAAAAAAAATGCTGAGATGATTTAGGAGTCCATCTTCATTTTGAAAATGAGACTTTGGCTCTGATGTATCTTAGGAGTTTTTGAAAAATTCGCCCGTGGCCTGGAATATCTTGTAGATTGTAAATATATTTTTATTTATGCAAAACGCTACTTTTGGCAACTTGGTCAAAAATACATTATTTATCAGACAGGATTTTCTGTGATTTTCTGGTGATTTGTATCATTTTGGGGACCTTCGATTTCCTGTTTGCTTAAATATACTACACCCACCATAGCTTTGCCTTAAAACAAAGAAAGGAAAACAGTAAAGAAAGATCGGGCTGCCAAGAGAGGCTTTTTTTCTTTAGTAGGCTCAGGTGTTTGGCACTTTGTGGTTGGTGTAGTCTATGGCCTACAGCTATCCTACTGCTGGCAGAAGGGGAGGTGATACACAGTGCTTCCTGCTTGGAGTGGAAAACACCACATTTTCTTTGTTGGCTGCCGTTGTTGTTAGAGTGAGTTCATTGGCCAGATCCTTAGCTGATACAAAGTGGCAGAGCTCTCCTGAAGATGATGGATTGTCAGAGATACAGGCCAGCTAATTTATTTCTTCCTAGGACTTGTGGCTGCTGGGATTAGTGCTGGATGCAGTTTTATTGGGAAGTAGTGAACTGGCTGAAAAATGCAGTCTCAGGGGAAGCGAAACTACCCGTGAGTTTGAGGTGAACCTTGTGAATAATTTTGGATTGACAAGCAAAGTGGATGAAAAAAATTGCGTAGTTGAGAAGTCGTACTTCAGCATTTAAGAAAAGAATAGGCATTTTGCATTTCCTTTTAGAATTAAGGCTTTTCTTCTAAAATTGGTGAAGGCTGTTGAAAAGGTCAGGAATAGGGTTTAGTGAGATGAAAATGAACTCAGCCATTGCACATTTTGGTAAATCTGAAGTGAAATGTCAGGTTGGTTCTTTTACATAATGAGGAAACAGAAGGAGCTTTTTAAAAAAATAACTTTGAATCAATTGATCATGATTTTATTTGGCAGGGTTACAAAATTAAGTTGATAACTATGTTTCTTAGTTTCCAA
Organism: Caiman crocodilus; assembly: GCA_030014935.1. Taxonomy (NCBI): domain Eukaryota; kingdom Metazoa; phylum Chordata; order Crocodylia; family Alligatoridae; genus Caiman; species Caiman crocodilus. The sequence goes on from JAGPOW010003685.1 coordinate 18,759,911, forward strand.
AAGGCAAACTATGAAATGAAGGACAAACTGGGCAAACTGGAGGAATTTGTGAAGTCAGCTAGATAAAGTGGAAATGACAACAGATAGAGTTGAAAGGAGAAGTGCGAGGCTGGGGGGAAGTTTGGAGTGGAGTTTCTTAAGAGTTTCTGCTTACTTGATGCATTCATAGATGACATTGGCACATGAAGTAGGAATAAGCTGATGCAATTTGCTGATGACACAAAGCTAGAAGCAGTACAGAAGAGGATTGTGATATCAGACCAAAAGAAGTGAATGACCTTGACAACTGGAGCAATAGAAATGAAATTCAGTAGTATAAAATGCAAAGACACTAACAGTTGGGACTAATAAAATGTTCTCTTAACACCAAGGTGACTTCTCAGCTGGAAAGATCCAGATGCATTAGTTGATCAAAGGCGGTGCATCTACACGTGATATTGATGTGACACAATAAGTTCTGACACAGCTCACACTGGAGTTTATTGCTCCTGGGTGCAGTGTTTACACGTGCACTGGGACTGCAGCACCCTGAGCCAGAGTAGTGCAGCTCTGGATGACAGGGGGCCCAGGGTGTCAGTCTGATGGCCCAGACCTATTCTTCTCTGGCTCAATGTGCTATGAGGGTCTGACTGGGGCATGAGGGTGCTACAGTCTGGGGTTAGCTGGGAGGCAGCCACACTATAGCACCCTTATGCCCCAGCCACCTCTGGTCACCAGCTACACATGCAATGCAATGCAGTAATACCTACATAGCAGGACAGTGCTTGCATTAGGCAGTACTATGCTACAGCAGAGTTAATTAGTTCACTCCAGCCTAATAGGGGCACATGTATAGATGGTGACACTTTACTGTGGATCTAATGAATCAGTTCTGCAGTAAAGTGTCTTATGTAGATGCACCCAGGATGACTAAGAGTGGCATTGTGATGGAGCTGTGATAAAGGCGAACACATTCCTAGAAAAACATAAGGCACTAGCAAGATCTTATCTAAAGTATTATGTACACTGCTTAAGACAGATTAACTCACAGTGAAAGTGATGTGGAGAAGAGCTGCGAGGACTCAGAGGACTAGGGAGACTATCATATTAGAGGGGACTAGAATTAACAAGGCTCGCTTAGTTTAACAAAATACAGGCTAAAAGAAGTGATTGTTGTCTATAAATACATTAGAGGCACAAAGGCATAGCAGAGCATGTCTGTGTCTGGGACAGCCAGGATGGCTGGGACAGTGATGGTTGCCATGATGACAATAACCATGGTGCCATCAGCCACTGCTGCAACAGTGACTATTTTTGCACCTGTCCGCCCAAGAGTGGTGCCTTAGTCTGCTGCCCTGATCACCCTCTCAGATACGCTATTGCAGAGAGACAATGCCGGGGGAACAGAAGAGCTATTGATGCTGAGAGACAATGTTGGCAAAGGAACAAATGGCGTGAGTAAATGTAGGTTAGACATTTGAACGTTCCTAATCATTCAAGTAGCAAATTTATGGATCTTCTATTAAGAGGAGAGAAGACAAAAAACCCCCAACCCCCAAAACCCCAACATAAAAACAATAACTCACCCCCAAAGCAACAAAACCCACCTTTCTCTGAATGAATTTTGTTGATGACCCAGTCACCCATGAGATACTTTCTGTTCCTATGTATCAAGTTGACCTGAAACTTGTTCCCTTCTCCCCCCCAGTATCTTTGGCTATGGAACCAGTTGTCTGTTGTTTGCTTTCACACACACTGGTTGAGATGACATTGGTTTCTTTTTTGGTTGTTCTTGACATTCATGTGTTGTTGTCAATAGATAAGGAAGAGAAAGACTTTTAATCATTGTCCGTCGGTGGGAAGAAATCATAAGCTATTGAGTGTATTGACACAATCAAATAAAAAAACCCGAAACCTGAGGATTGACCGTCATATGAGAGTTGCTTCTCAGAGACAGGTTGTATAATAGTTAAATAGGAAAAGCTACTCTATGCTGCCTATTAGGCAAGTAAGTAGACTTAGGGATGCCATCCAGTTCAAGTTCTTGAAAACCGTGGTCTGTTCTGACACATTCCAGAGATGCCTTTCGAGTAAGGACTCATTGGTCACTTGTCTGCAGGATTTTGAAGCCCCATTTTCTAATAAGAAGGCATCAAGAGTCACACCCAGCAAAACAAGGGCTTTCAGTACTTGCTTTTAGAAGAGGCAGCTAACTGGCTAGATGACTTGATAGGTTCTGACATGATTCTGAGTCTAGCATAGCACCCAGTCTAGTCTGAAAAGTCCTGAGCACAAACAAGTTGGTATGAAAGAGCTCATTTTACTTCCAAATACTGACAGCCTCTGCTTATATGGATCAGTTTTCCAGGATTTGATTTTGCAAATGTAATGACTGAGCAGAAGGGTGATTTCTGTTGTCTACCACCAGCATCAAAAACTTCTGACCCTGAGGTTCTTCCTGGAGCATCCTTCTGAAACGAAGAGGATTAATACAGGATGATTTATAATCTTTTGGCTCATGGTGTCCTCCTCTTTTGAGGAATTCCTATTCTGTGGCACCAGGGGATATTTATGAAAATAGGGACGCAAACAGGGAAAACAGGAATGGGGAAAGAAATATTTGCCTTGACTGAAGTAAACAGGTGTGGTGGATGGTCAAAGGAGAGGGGTTTCTCGGAAGTTCCCTCTGAAAAGATTGGCAACTCTTTAAAGGACCTTTAAAAATGTAGGGTAGCAAAATCAACATTTAAAACTAAGATGAGTATGGCATTTTATATGATGGTAAAAAGGGAACAAAGTTATTTACTGGCAGCCTTGTATTTATCCAATGGTAAAATTGGATGCCACAGACTCAGTTCGATACCAGCAGCAAATGACTTGGCTGTCTTGTGCTGGCTCAGAGATCCTGGCCAGCAGGTAAGGGGGATTAGAGCCAAGGCTCTGCCTGCTCTCAGCCTGTCTTCACTCCTTCCCACATACTTGCTCTGGGGAAATCAGCAAGCAGGCAAGTAGCCCATCTTGCTCTGACACAGCTCAACTTCAAATCCAGGCAGCTTGGATAACGGGTGACGAGCTGTTGTTGCACTGCTTGCTCCCCTTTTAAAGATTCAGAGTCTTTGTGTGATCCTCTCTTATAAAAATTCTGCCCACTTTCTAGTTGTATCAAATTTCTTTGGTTTGCAGCAGGCACGCTTGGGGGAAAGTATCCGATGGCTTTCAAGGTCATTCTTATTTACTGCACATTTATTGCAATTGTAATGATTATTAAATAATGCCCATATGCTTTGTCCCGGTTATGCAAAATTGATTTTTTTGGTAAATTACTGATTGGATTGATTATACACTTAAGGTTGTATTGGAAAATGAAGTGTATAAATTGCTTTGATTGCTCAGATATTTTACTTGATCTACTGTGATGAGCTAAGGCTTTAGGCACATTAACAAAGACAATTACAGTACCTAGAAATGGACAAGACCTCTTGGTTCATCTACTCTACCTCTTGCCAAGACAAGATTGCTCTCTATTGTAAATTTACCAGCAAGTTTTTTTTTTCTCTATTCTAGTTTCAATCTTGCCAAGTGACAGGGCTTCTTCCAGTTTCCTCAGGAGATGATCCCAGGTACTAATGCCTTGATTCAACTAAGCACTGGTGCAAACACATCAATGCAGTTGCACGCACTTCTCCTGGGATTGAGTTTGGCCAGGTGTGAGGAAGGTTTTCTGACATTCGGAGGAAACTTCTTTATTGTTGTCTGCCTTCTTTCAGGGAGGCTGACATTGATCGTGGAGCAGAGGAGGTGGGAGGTGGCTTGATAGGGTGGGGGAAAAGTCTGAAAATTAAAGAGGAGAAAGCTAGAAAGTTGCATTAAGAAAAAAGCATGCATTTGAAAGGAGAGAAGAGTGAAGATGTCTGTGTTTATTTTTTCCTAAATAGGAGCATGGGACTGGAAGAGGCCTGCTAGATCAGAGCATACAGTATCTCACTATTGCTTTCTGCCATGTTATATAACCCCTTTCACATGATGTGGACATCTGTCTTCTTTCATACTTATTCTGCTGCATGGGTGCACAAGAGTTGACATCACGACTTCTGCCTGTCTGAAGGAAACGAAAGTCAGTGGCTTCAGAAAACACTGATCATCGGTGCGTAACAAACAATGCTTTGTCTCTGGCCAAATTGGCCATCGCGCACAGTTGGCTTGTGGCAAGGGGGAAGCAGATGCACTTCGTGAAGACAGAAAAGAAAGCAGCTGCTTGCTTTCTAAACAGGAATATTCCCTGAAGCTCAAAGGAGCTGGAGCGGCAGGGTCTGCAAGAAATGGGGTGTAACTTAGCCTGCAGAAAGATGGGCATACTAGGGAAAAATCAGGCCTACCTAAACCTTGAGGGAAATGTTAAGCTTATGTAAGACGATAGGCATATATTCCTTTTATTATTTTAACCCTTTTCTCTCTAATTGCTTTCTTCCTGTGTATAAAGTAAAAAATACTTTTTTTAAGAAGGTAGAGCGTGTTATTGCTTTAACTTACTGTGATTTTCTCTTTTTTTCCCCCTTACTTGCGCTTGCACAATTCCCAATATTACAAGAGCTCAAAGTTTTTTAATATAGTTTTACAGGCTGTTGGATCTCCTGCGGACACACTGATGATCAACAGGGGCTCTATAGCCTTGTTCAGTAGTTTTGGCAGAAGTAACAGAATATAGTAGCGACCCCTATACCTGTCATCCTCATTTCAACATTGCCTCTCCCTCCTTTCAGGTCTTACATGGTTTGGATTACTGTAGTATTTAAATTCCCCATAATGTTTATATTATTTGTCTGTATAACATCCTTATGATCCAGGCAAATACTATCACCTGATGAACACAGACTCAGGCCCATATTTTTCAAAGAGATTTAGGCAGATAAGCGCCTGCAGTGATTTCCTCTCCCCCGCCTCCAAAAAAAAAAAAAAAGGCATTCAATCAGTTTAGACATGAATCTCACAAATTAAAATGGGAGCTAATCCAAACCTAAGCAGACAGGTTTTGAATAATACTATTGTTTATTATTGCTACATTTCTAGGCACTTTAGTAAGTATGAAGATCTATTCTTAGGTGACATGCCTAAGGGGATACAAGAAGCCCCAGGTTGGCACCTAAGTACCTATGGGCACTTTCACTAATGTGCATTAAATTTAGTACCTCCATTGTGAGGTACGAGAAGAAGGCACATTAGCCTCTTTTAATGCACATAAGTGAAAGTATACTTCTTTGTGATGCTTTAATGTACATTAAAATAGGCTAACATGCATTAAAGCACATCTGCAGACCAGCATTCCCTCTAAGCTGCATGATGTGCAGAGCCGCGCAGGCGAACCTAGCAGCGAGGCATGAGCGAGCCAGCGCGGCCGCACACACCGCACGGCTTAGAGGAAATGCTGGTAAAGATGCGCTCTATTGGATAAAGCCTTCAGTTCCTAAACCATGCAGATTCCCTGTGCATTCAGATTTAATATTTTTGCATTGCTCTATATCGGATATATTTTTTAACATTTTGCCTTGTAGTCTTATAAACTACGTACCCTATCTGTCAAGTTTCTAAGCAATTCAACTTTAGTGCAACAGTTAGATGGAATCGTGTAGATTAAATCCTTTCTACACTAGGTATTTTCTTAATGGCTTTCAGTGAAGCACTTTCTATTTAGAGTGCTCTTGTCTAACTTTCCAGGTATGCTCATTCAGTTTGCGGCTGACTAAGTAGGATTGAGATCGCAACAAGGATGCATATATTTTCTTAAGATGAAAGCTCTCCTTTTAATTTTTCTATCATTTTACATCTTGCTGGTTTAAAATAAAGCTCTTATTTTAAGACGGCTAACAAGATGAAGAACCTTTTGTGAAAGCTGGCTCTGGTAACTAAAAAGTTATTTATCTTCCAGTGTTGTTATCCCTATTCCTATTCTCATTCCTATTATGACATGCAGTGAGGAGCAAAAGGTAAGATGATCATGGATGCCAATACATACACTACAAAAGGAGGGTAAAGGCTTAATAATGTATTGATGCAGAACTTGAATAGTTGGTTTGTGCTTTCCTTATACTGTGGTTAAATAGGCCTTTGGTCCATAGCACTAATCTGTTGCTTAGTGAGTGCATCTACACGTGCACATTTACTGCACAGAATATATGGCGACTTACACCAACTTGAGCATACATTTGGTACCTACATCATGCGGGTATCAAATTTACTCCTGATTAGTTACTGCACAGTAGCTTACATGTAGACCCCTTACTGGGCATTTATGCTGTGTGGGGGGACTGATTTGGGATTAATTTTAGTCCCAAATCTGTCCATACACAGTGTTAAGGCACTTTAGTGCCTGCATGTGTAGTTGCCTGCCTTTTCCCACTTACTGCACAGTAAATTTAAGATGGTGTAAATGCACATGTGGACACACCCCGTTTGTACCTAATTTTAGGACACAGTGGGCATGTATACATAACACATTTACTGTGCTGTTGACTAAACTACACAGTAAACATCTTGGAGCCTACATGCGAGCCCCTATTAGAGTGCACAATACTAATAAACTCTGCTGCAGGGTTAGTACTTGTAAAATACAATTATTACCCTACTATGAAGTTTTTTCATGTGCAGCAATGCACGTGTAGATACTGCTTCAGCTGCTAATAAGCTCCGGAGTTTATTTGTGTGAACTAATTGTACGTGTAGATGCACCCAGTGGGTGCATTCACATGTGCACTTTACTGTGGAATAGACTAGTCAGTCCTGCAGTAAAGTGTCACTGTCCACATGTGCAATGGTATTAAGGTGCAGTAAATTAATTCTACTGTAAGATAATACTGTCAGAGACAATACTATCTTACGGTGGAGTTATTAACTGTGGTAAAATACATATATAAACACTGACGTGGGCATAAATTATGCCTGGTCAGCCCAGGAAGCAGGGGGCCAGACTCCTGCCTGTCACCTGGCTCCACATCTCCATATGTTCAACACTCTTGTGCCCCAGCCAGCCCCTCCATTACCTGGTGCTGACCTCCTGAGCCTGCTGCCAGCCTTGCTTTGATTCAAAATGCTGCTGTCCTGGGTGCACATGTAGATGCTGTACCCAGGATCAGTGTACTCCATCTCATGAAGCTTTAGTTTATCCTTTTGCATTAATTGCACATGTCTAGATGAAGTCAATAAGAGTACTTGTGTGCTTACAGCTGGATATGTGTTTAAGACGTTTGGGCTACACCAACTGTATTTACCCTATCACTGTTTCACAATGCTTTTATTTAAACATTAAGGCCTCCTGCCATGGGGCCTGTTTGTATCTTTTGTCTCTAAGTGGTTTTCTAGAGGAATGCCATGAAGTAAATTCTTATGGACAAAATTTTAGCTTCTGTGATGCCACCATAAGAGATTTCACTGATATATTTAGTGACACTCACCTCTCCTGGATAGAATACCAGAAGTGCTCAGGTGTAAGTTAGTTGGAAGCCCGAAAGATAGTTCAAGTGGCAAATCGGTGGCATTTAATGGCTTTTGCTCAAAAGCTCCTCTTTGGTGGTTTAGTCCTGTCCTTTGCCTGCACGAGATTCTAGCATAGCAGAGCAATGGCTCGCTTTTCAAGAGAAAGAAGTAAAAAAAACATTTAGATTTACTGCTCAGCATGTAACTCCTATTATTGCCAAGAGGAGTTCAGAGCCTGGAGAGATGGCAGTTACATTGCTGCTACAAAACTCATTGTCCACAAACTGAGTAATCCTGGTTACAAAAATCCTGCGCTTTCAGGGAACATGTGGAAAAGAGTAATGGTTTTAATCTAGCTACATGGAAGACTTAAACTTGGAAGGACTGAAAGTTGCTAAAACAAGTATTGAGGTACTCTGTTTTACTGGACAATAATTTGGTTCCTAAGTGGATAAAACATACCTAAAGGGAAAGTAGCTTATTGCTGCAAGGAAGCAGAGTATTGCCACTGAATTCAGAGCACTTCTATTCTTTGATGACTGGGCCATGCCACCTTTGGGTTCATTCAGTGCCTAGCATGATGGCCCACTTGTCCTGCTTCAGTCCTATAGTAGTACAAGCTATTATTAATAATGATTCATAAAAAATAAAATTTCCCTCTTCTCCTTACTGAAAGTGTCATTCACTTTCCACTCTCTATTTAATAGCAGATCATTGAGTTACTGGCAGCTGATTAACACCAGTTTCCTGATCAGTTTAGCAAATTGTTAAAAAAAATACCCCCTCCACATACATATATATATTTTTTAAATTGCCATTTTCTCTGTTGAGCTCAAGTCTTACTCCAGTGCCAAGTTGCACAAAAATCTGGATGAGGTCTGAGTTAATAGAAATGAGCACTTTAGTAAGCAATTCAGTATATTTATTTCTTTATTTAATTTTCATTTAGTTATGTAACCTCTTGTTGGAACAGATTTGATGTTCACTTCAATGGCACCTTTCTACGACAGGCTACCTCAAAAAAATCATATGAAGCAGGCACACTTCATTTGAAAACCTGCTGGTGCCTCCTGGTGGTTACATTATGAAATTCACTTTTACTGACCACTAAAGATCTTTACGCGTAGCACTTCATGATACCTATAAATGGTCATAAAGTTACTTAAAATGGGAACATTCACCTGTTACAGGGTGTTTACTCATGCCAAGTACCCTCTAAACAGAAAGTTATTTCAACTCAAGTGAGGATTATCTTTGATCCTTTTTACCCAAGTCATTTCAGGGCACTGTTAGTCTGCTCTTGGGAGATAAAATGGTCTATTTCATTCCTCCAGCATCCCAGGATGCATCATTCTCAGTCCTTCCATCTCCTTTGCTTTGTGGGAAACCCTGCAACCTTCTGAACTCTATTGCCCGGGGGATGGTGCTGGCCCTCAGCCCCGAAGGGGTACGACCCCAGCATACCCTGATCACTCTGAGCACCCAGGTGCAAATCACCAGTTTGCTGCTTGCTCTAACACCCCCGTGCACTTGGTACCAGGGGAGTGGTTAAAAAACCCAATTAAACGTGAATGAATGTAAGGAATTGGCTTTTAGTGCTGGGCAACCATGTTCCTCCCAACCCACCCCCATCTCTCTATCTTTGCTGACCACTGCACTATGGCTCAGCTTCCCCTCCCTCATGGTATACATTTTAATTGAACTGCTATTCATTTGAAATGGTGGTCAGCACCCTCTTCACCCAACCCATGCATCAAGCCTGCTGGGCCTCAGCTCTGCTCTGTGCTGCCTGGTGGGTATACTAACCCTTCTGACCCAATCCCACTCCCAATTCAGTGAAACAGCTGCAAGCTCTTGGTCCTTCATTTTTTTATTATTCTTTTTGTCACTCCTTTCTCTTTACTTCTTCCCCTTGCCCTTTCTTTTCAAATAGTTTTTTTCCCCCCTCCACCCATGGCTCCAGCTGGCTGTGGAGTGAGGTAAGCCCGATGGTGGTTTCTCTACCTAGGAGCTAGAAGCCAACCTTCTCACTCCTCTCTTGCCTCCGAGGAGTGATGGTGTCCTGGCTCCTGTCCATGACCCTGCTCGCCAAGTAATCTAGCATCAAGTCACAGTGGTGCAGCCTTAATCTGTGACTGCTACATATACCCTTTTATGACAGCAGCGTTGGTGACATAAGTTTTGTCAGTTTGTTTTGTCATTTTGGGAAGGAGGTTTGGCTATGCCAGTAGGAAAAAACACTGCTATTTGGATATGCTTCATTGTCATGCAGGGACTCTATTGATGTAACCAGTTGTAGGAGCAGAGGCTCTGCAATGTAGATGAACCCTTAGTCTGAAAGTACAGTATACACATGGCACGATACATAGAGATAAACTAGATGTCTTGTGATAAACTATGTTATCTAGTTTATCCCATGACATCTAGTGTATCTAGATTCTCCTCAAGCCAAGCACTTTTCATAGATATTTTACAGCAAATCAGGAGCGATTTTTTCACATTTTGCATGTTCATATCTAATATTATATTCGTTGACATAAATGACAAAGTTTATCTAACTTATCTGTATTTTAAAGGGATATTGTAAAGTTGCTTGAGATACTTATCAGAAGAGGCTTTATCTAAGCATAATTGCTGAAGTCTGAAGTAGGCAGATCGTTGTGGATACGTCATTATTATCAAATTTTAAGTGCAGAATCAGACTTTGGTCACAACATGGTTTTTTTGTTTATGTCAGAATATCACAATACCATTCTCATTTTCTTTATGCTAAGATAATACTATTACACACAAACTCTGACCAAAAATGAACTTTTTCACATGACATATTTCTCTAAGCTCTCTCCTTAAGGTAGATAGTGCCTAGCTGAGAAATAACATCTCTGCTCCTGTATCCCTATACGAATGCATTAAATAGACACCCCTTGGAATCTTTTTCTCTCTGTATATATCTTACTTAGACTATAAAGCTGCATATCTACCCTGCCTTCCCTCTCAATAGTCATTGACTGGCCTTGTAACTTAGCCAGAGATGAGATTTAGATTTAATTGTACAATGAAAGGACTTAGATGCTGAAGCTGGACAAGAGTTAGAAGGCTCATGCCAAGCATTGATAGTGTACATGATATCACAGAATCAAGGAAAATTAGAGTTGGAAGGGAACTTGGGACGTCATCTAGTCCAACTCCCC
>JAGPOW010003685.1:18773212-18814543 GCA_030014935.1 Caiman crocodilus
GTGCTGGGACCAGGGAGGAGATTCAGGATGGAAGCAGCACTGGGACTGGGGTCGGGGGGGGCTTTGGAGGGAAAGCAGTCTGGGGGCTGTCTTGTGCTCCTGGACAGCTGTCCACTGTTCTCTGAAGCCCAGGCCTGACCCCAATTCCACCTGCCAGCCCAGTGCTGGCACCCAGGGGAACTTGGTTTTCCCTTGGCTCCTGCAGGGGGCAGAGTAGGGGGTGGGGAACATCCCTGGACTGGACTGAACTGTTACCATAAGGAGCAAATTTGCTCCCAACATGGGTGCATATGTAGACATGTGCCTGGGAATACATTAATGAGTCTGAATTTTCTTTGCAGAAAATCCAGGTGCAGTAATTGCATGTGTATATGTGCCCTTTAAGTCTTAGCTTGCTCCCTGAGCTTTATTTCATTTCATCTCTCTCTTTTCCTCTTCTCGATTTATCTAAGATAAATTATAAAGCAAACTCTCTAAGGAAACAAGTAAAGCAAGTGAAAGAAACTGTTTTATTTTAGTATTTTTTTTCTAAATTTCTCTTGTTCTCTGATCTCAGTATGATCCTTAACCAAACCAACAAAAAGGAGGAGAAAAAAAGACACTTGAAAGTGTTGTTTTTATCATATGGTCCATAAAAAAGTCTATCTGAAATTCCTTGTTTTTTTTCTGACTGATTCTTGTCAGATCATGCAACCAAAAAGCCTCCCAAGGGGAGGAGCAAGTCCTTAATTATTTTCTTTTAGGATCTCCCTCTCTTCTCCAAAAGTCAATAGAATATATCAGTAAAATAATTATAATGCTAATTCAGCAGCTTACATTTCTGTAGTACCGCTCACCCTGATGGGGTGCAATCCACCTGCAATCATGACTAACCAAACATATATACCTACCTGTCTAATAATGGATGTATATTATATTATACATTTAGAGTTGGAAGCAATCCAGCTGGTGCCAGCAGCAATTTTAGCGATTACAAAAAATGCAGTTGCAGCTTCCAATTTTAGTCTTCGATCCAGTGCTGCGTGCCCATTGCCTTTCCATTGATACCACTAGTTTTTGGATCAAACCCTCAATCTGAATGGCCAGGCTCCAGCCACTTTGAAAAGATATGTGTTCATAATCACGCATGCTCAACACCTTGTTTTTGGCATTTGAAATGAAGGTGCACCTGCAGAAGTAGACCTGAGAAATGAGATGGGTTTTCTCCTGCCGATACCCATGACTAAGCCTTTATTCCTGAATTCAGTAGAAGCAAGTCAGGACCAGAATCCATAAAATCTGAGCTGTTGGAGTGAGTCTTAAAGCTCAGTTTCTTGGCTGTATTTCAGTTTCTTTTTTGCCTTGTCCTGTCTCACTTACTGTCGCTCTAATTCTAGACACGGCCTATTCATCATCTACTGCTGCAGGTTACATCTCACCAACTCTCAATCAGCGTTCTCATGTATACCCTTCACTGTGGTTCATCATCACATCCTTTTAATTTAACTTGCCTTTGTAAATGTAACTTGCCTTCTCTCCATCACAGGAAGTATTTTATCTGCTATATTAATCTGCTGCTTAAATTGTTCACAGGTTTGAATTACTGAATAGCCATCATTTCATTTTCAAGATGACATCTTTTATTTTAGCCCACATTTTAGACGGTTCCTTTTTGTTTTGTTGTTGCCCTTGTCATTCTGTGCTGAGCTTTCTTTTACACCAAAATCAGTTCTTCATTTCCTCCCTGCAGCTGTCACTGATCAATTCCAGATTAAATCTTCTGTATGGAAATCGTATTCTCAACCAGAGCTAAATTCTCACCCCTTGGAGTTATTACTGCAATGTGTTCATGGGAAGATACAGTAGTGGTAAATGATAGATTACTAGTGACTGGAAGTCATAAAGTATCACACCTGCATGTGAATATTTTTATACACACAATGCTTCTTTTGATCATGATGTTTTGTAATGGCTGTCTTCAATTTGGCCAGCATCCTGGTACAGAGATGTTAGTTTATACAAAAAAGAAGCTTCTTTCCTATTCCCTTTCCCCCTTTCCCTTAATGGAACATCACCCTTATTGGTAGACAAGGCAAATGATCCAGTTTGGACCCATAAATGGCCAAACGATTCCTTTTTTCTGCTATTGTTCTCCTCAGGTTGATAACTGCTTGACTGAATGATTCCTTCAACACTGTAGGTGCTTCCAACTTAAGTGTCTTGTGAAGAGGATTGGTAGTTTGGGGGATGCTCAAGTCCAAAGAAATTGTGATGGTTGCATTAGGAATCCTGACTTTGCCTTCGCACAGACCTTAGAGGTGGGTCCGGAGCCTAGAAAGAAGTGGGGAGGGCAATTTATTGAAATGCTGAATGCAATTTTTAACATCATGGGGTGATTCTGTCACTACAAACTAGTGGGAAGGTGATTTTGTGGGTGGATGGAGTAGAGATTGAGGGGAAGCGAAGATGAAGGAGGTTGGAGAGAAGCAGGTGGAAGAGGGCTCTGGGGAATATGGCTGAAGGGGGAAAGAGGAAGGAGGGAGTTGAATGTGGGTGTCTGTGGGCGATGTGAGAAAGAAGGGATGAACAAAAAGGAAGGGGTTGTATAGCATAGTGGCAGATGTCATATGCCTGGTCTACAGCTTTCAGATTGAAAGCAGCACCACAGGCCGGTGGGAAAGAAAATGGAGTTCCAAGTCAAAGGAAGGTATTGGAGGTCCTGCTTGCAATGAGATGGTAAGATGGAAAAGAAAAGGCAGAGTTGCATCTCCTACTATTAGGATGGGGACTAGGCACTGGAAAGCTGTCAAGAACAGGGAAATGCATGCAGCACTATAGGAAGGATTACAGCACTGCAACCCTGAGCATCAGTCAGCCGACAAGACAAGGGAGCTTGCGCTTCCCGTTTCTGAGTCTGAGGGGATGCTGCAGTTTGCCTGATACAGATACAGCTATTTAAAAGCTTACCTTTAGGCTTAGGATTTATAGCAGGGAAAATATTCATTTCTCATTTTTGACACAATGCCTAGCAATATGCATTGGTTGCTATGCATACAATCTTTGTTTTTTTGGGTTTTTTTTTAATATGCCTGGCTAACCAAAGGAGATGCTAATTAGACAGGCTCTTCCTTGTGTTTAGCCAAACTCTTGGCCCTGCAGTGGCATCTCCTGCAATAATATCATCCTGGAAACTGCTACGTAGCAATTTGAACACGGCTGTGGATGTTCCGGAATCGAATATGGCAAAACCCCATGTTGCAGATTCAAGCCCAAAAAGATCAGTGGTGTCAATATGCATCAGGCACTTGCAAATGCCAGCATTAAGGCCTACCATAATTTTTGAATGCAGGCTCAAACTTTTCGGGAAATAGGGCCCCTCCACATTCCCTCCTCTCTGTGAGCAGGGCTCTGCTTGGTTCTCTTCCCCTGAACCCTGTGGCCTTGGAGGGTTTGGAAAATAAAAGACTAGTTTCTGACAGCTCCATCAATAGAAATACGTGTGGTACAGGGGGCAACATGCTGTGTAAAGTGTCTCTGCCTTCCAGCTGTGCCTTGCTGCTCTCCTTTCTTAACCAGCAGCCCCCAAAGCTGTGTAGTGGCAACCAGTGCTGCCTACTCTTGTGATTGTACTAGAAATCCGGAAGTATTTGATGTTTCTTAGAGTCCAGGCTCATGAATTCAAGGGATTTCACAAGGGTTTCACTGAAAAAGAAAAACTTCTAGCCCTTATAGCTGCAGAGAAAGATGCACAATTTATTTTTGGAAAATCCAGCATGTGTTAAGCCAATCTCATGACTCTCTTAAGCCTAGCTCATGACTTTTTAATAGCTAGTATTGATAACACAGTAACAATGCCTCTGAGGGGAAATAGTATGTTTTCTATGCATGGCTCCCCATCCTCAGATGTTTGAGGAGTTTTCTTCCCCACCCTAGAGAAGAGTGCGTGCCTGTGGTTTAAATATTTCATGCTTCTGGTTTTCTTAGTAGCACAAGTATTTTTGAAGGGGTGTAGTGAATCTAATGAGCAGTATTCAAATATTCTGGGTTTCATCCGTAATGTGAGATCTGCAAGGAGTTCGTTCATGGCAGCTAGCTAGCAGGGGCTGCTGTTTCTGGCACCTGAAAGTATCACAAAGTGAGGATTTGGAATTTCTTGCTTATTGCCAGGCACCAGATGGCCTCACACTTGTCTTTTCTCCCTTTCTGCTTCCTTGTGGCACACTCGGGAAGCAGCCGGTAGCCAGGACCGTACCTGGGGGGGTGGGAATCGGTGCAACCGCCCTGAGCTCCGTGCTATGGGGGCCCTGCAGAGTCAGGCAGAGTGGCCCAGCAACTCCATGTTGCCACCATCTTCACGACTGGCTGCTCGGCACCTCCACCCCCGAATCTGCCGCCGAATCTGGTGCCTCCAGCTGCTTGGCACCCCCCGTCCCCTGCCGAATCTGCTGCTGGCTTCCTTGCATCCAGGGCCAGGGCCCCGCACAGGCTGACTTGCCCAAACCCCACACCCTGCTTGGGTTGCCTCTGCTGGTGGCACACTGGGAACATGATTCAAACATCCTAAGAACCTCCAAAAGTCATATGTAAGTAAGAAAGCTCAAGGCAAAAGCAGGCCTTGGGCGTTAAACATGAAATGAATAACAAGTAGCAATGCTGAGAACCTATCTTGAAGGGACACACCATGAAGCTAGCTCAGAATCCCATTTATCAGTGAAAATCTCCACTATAATTTACTAGAAGCACACAAAGAAATCAGCAAAATAATTAAAGGTGGACAACCAGAGCCACATACAAACATCAGTGATGACTGGTGTAGTCAGAAACCATATGCACTGCCTCTCACTCTCCTTACTGAGCTCATCTAAACCCCACTGAAAAAATCATGTGAAAACTCTAAGAGGAGCATGATTTCTCAGGTGAATTTTAATGCTGTCTTGCTGCAGCAAGCTGGTAAATACATCCTCAAAATACATTTATTTGCTGTTTATCCCAGCTAACACTCTTCTTTCTGAATTTGGTAATTCCACTTCCTGTCATTCCTCAAATCAGCGTGAAGTGGCATGTGGCAATGCTTAAATATATTTTATGTTGCAAAGGAGGTTTGTTTTCGAATGTTAGACAAAGAGAGCGAGTCTTTATTTTTTTGCTGAGCCCTGCCACCATCATTGACGCTACGATGTGCAGCAGGAAGAAAAAGGTTCTGCTAACAAGGAAACTGCAATCTAAGACACTGAACAATTGCACGTACGTACAGGTAATCTTGGGTCCATGCCTAAAACTTCTGTCTAAATCCTGAGAATTGCCAAGCACCTCCTGTGACCTGAGGCCTCGTCTTGATCTCATTTAAATGAGTGTTTTCCCACCAAGTTCAAAGAGCAACATCACTCCCAATGAGCTTAATGGTAAGAGGCTAGAACTGGTTTTATTTTCTCGTCTGTGGAATAGTCCGATAGCACTGACTACTTCATGATTATCATTCCCTAGAATTGTAATCCAGTGCATGGGAAACTTTTATGGTAGGGATACGATTCTCAATTAAACTATTAGGGGATGGTCAATTAAAAAAAACCCAACGCAACAAACCGGTCTTCCAAGTTTTTTTAGACTTATTTCAGCAGGGACTTTTAGTTTTCTCTCCATCACATTTCTTGGGATTTTCACCATATCAGGCACACCTAATAATTAATTATGATCTGTACCAGCATATACAGGTCTGAGATCAACAGAGACATCTCATTTGTGACTGAAAGCTAGATCTGAAGATACGAACAGATGAAAAATGATGATATTAATCCATTTGTTAAAATACCTCGTGGATTAGAATTTAACAATAAAAATGAACTCTTCTAGAAGATATCTTGGCCAGACCAATAGAGCTCACTAGTCATTCTGTAGGATGGTACAAACCTAGAGAAGGGATGTCATCTTCAGTTAAAATCACCCAAGTCCTTGGAATAACTTCTTTACAACTCTGTTACATATGGAATACTTTTTTGTTGTTATTAAAATCAGTCGAGTTATGGACTATGAGTTTGGTGAGATTTTGATGAAATCTGCTTGACTGTGGAAAACGGTTGTCAGTCAAATAGCTGTATCTTGGCATTTTAAGAGTATCCGTATGGGAAGGTTTTGCCCGTTTGACCATCCTCTGGAGTTGTACAAAAATGAAATAATGAGATAGTCTGAATTAAATTTGATGATGTATTTGTTGAAAGGACAGTATTTAAAATCATGGTAGTGTCTTAGAACAACTATTGAAGCTTCAGTAGATATACCCAGTTGAAAGATATTGGTATTTTTCAGTTTATAAATCAGCCTCGTTTTGTGCAGCTGAATATAATCCAAACAGTGGCAATGAGAAATAATGATGACATACATCATTGCTGCATATTTATGTCATTTTACAGCTTTGAAAATGTGGCGAATACATAAAAGTGACAAATGACACAACCCTGTAATAAATAGCTATAGTTTATGCATTGTGAATTGGAGTTTAGCTTCAGATGGAAATTCATTTTTTTGGAGATTGAGTGATGAATTAAATTTCTCAGCTTTTCTATACGGAAAAAAATCTGATTTCCATACATTTGTTTTATATTTTGATCAATTATGGCATGCACAATATATATGATTTACAGCATACAAAAACCTGACTTTTATTCATATTTAAAAACCATATGGAATAAAAAAGGTTTCTGTATATTTAATATACTAATATTTATATTCTAGTTTTATGACTTCAGATACACGGGGTCAAACCATAATAAATTTAGTCTGCTGTATAACTGAAAATATATTTAACTGTTCAATCAGGTTTGGAAATTTCTGCAGTTTATGTCCCGCAATCTGCATGCACAGTGTTTACGTATTACTGATACTGGAATGTCTCATCTTCTTTACCAGAATAATCTGAGATCATCCTTCTGAAACAAATAAGTTTTCATTGAATGTGCAATATATATATGGAAATTATATAAAACTGGAAATAACTTATTAAAAGCCACAGAGTAGCTCTTCTACTTTGGAAAACAGGGCACTGCTGTAGTGGTTTTTAACAGCGAATGCTTAATAGTCGCCGAATGTGTGCACCAAACATTAGTCAATTCTCTTGCATTTAATGAAAATCCATTGGCTAGAATTTTTTTTCTACTAGCAGATAATTGTTAGGAGATTAAATACAGTGAAGCAATATTAGATTTGATACCTACCACCTCATGGCTAATTAAGCAATGTAGCAAGTAATGATAAGACTAAAATAAAATCTGTGGTCTTAGCTAAATTATGCAGCATGTAGTTGGATCTTTAGAGTGCTATCTAATTGTAGTTTGTGTGGAGTATTTTCGGGAGTCCACCGCTCCAAATGACGGGCCAACCCACGTTGCAATTGTGCAGCTACTTTCTAGCATAAAGTGAACAAGTTCTAGTCAGCCTCGAGTTGCGCAGGCTCAGTACCTCATGCGGCAGGGGGTGGATGTGTGTGGTTGCACCCCCACTTTTAGACTGCACTACATGAGCAGCAGCTGGGATGTTAAGTCCATGAAACTGCCCCCCATTCCCAACCATGCTCAGTGGTGCCTCCCCACCATTCTTCCATCCCTGCTTGCTGCTGCTGTCCCAGTAGACCTAGGAGTAGGGAAGGGGTGCGCCAAAGATGGTCCTGCCCCACTCCAAATAGGCTTCGTAAGTTGCTGGGCTCAGATGGAGACAACGGCAGTAATGGCAGCAGCAGACAGGTTTATCCTCCCTGCCTGATTCCCCATAGAGTTCCCTGTCAGGCTGGGAGCGAGGCCAGTGAGGGGAAGCCTACCAGCTGCTGCTGCTGTCCTCAGCTGAGCTTAGCTCACCATACATCCTGGCTGGAGCAGGGCATGAGTAGCTACAGAGCTTCCTCTGCTCCCAGGTCATCTGGGAATCACACTGATGTCAGATGGAGGAGGTGATGAATTGGAGGGGAGCTGCTTCTGGGCACAGAAGGAAAGGGAGGAGGTGCTGAGAGCAAGAGAAGGGATTCTTACCTGATTCGGAGGCTTCAAAGAATTCCTCACTTGCTTTCCCCAGGATGCAGCTTGCCAGCTCTGGTGGGGAAGGGGAGAATCTGGGACTAGGGGTGCCACCACCCCGTCAGCTTCAGTTGCTTCTCTTGAACAACCTCTTCACAGATCCAGCCATGTCTGGTGGTGTGATGGCATCCTGAAGGAGTTTTGAGTGGAGATTGCAACTGTGCTCCATTAGGGTTGCCTATGGCAGGTCAGTGTGTGTGCAGTGTCAGGTCAAGAAAAGGACAGAGCAAAGGGGTCTACCTCATGTCACTCTGAGCAAAGGGTAATTACTATTGGGCCCATTTCAGAATGGCAGGAGGTTTTGAGTGGAGTCCCACAGGGGTCTGTCCTAGACCCGGTGCTGTTCAATGTGTTTATTAACAATTTGGACGCTGGCATAGAAAGTTTCTTGAGCAAGTCTGAAGCTGACAGGAAACTTGGAAGGAGTGTGAACATGTTGGAGGAGGAGAGTGCAATTCAGAAGGATCTCCATAGATTGGGAATTGGGCTACAGCAAATAGGATGAAGTTCAATATGGACAAATGCAGGGTGCTAATCCTTGGGAGGAATAATTGAAAACACAAATACAAACTGGGGAACACCTGGCTGGACAGCAGGTCAGTGGGAAAGGTCCTGGGAGTCTTGGTAGACCATAGACTCAATAGGAGTCTGCAGTGTGATTCAGCCGCACGAAAGGCAAATCCAGTTTTGGGCTGCATCAATAGAAGCATTAGTACAAGACACAGGAGGTCATAGTGCCTCTCTACTTGGCGCTGGGTAGGCCTCATCTGGAGGAGTGTGTACAGTTCTGGGCTCCACCTGTTAAAAAGGATGTGAAGAATTTAGAGAGGGTCCAGAGATGGGAAACAATGAGAGCAGTCTGCAAATACTTGAAGGGCTGCCATAAGGGAGAGGGAAAGCACCTTTTCTCTTTTGCTGCAGAGGGGAGGATGTGGAGCAATGGCTTGAATTTGCAGCAAAGTACATTTAGATTCGATATCCAGAAGAACTTCTTCATCGTGAGAATAGCGAGGCAGTGAAATAGACTGCCTAAGGAAGCTGTGGACTGTCTATCACTGGAGGTGTTCAAGAAGAGGTTGGACAGCCACTGGTCAGAGATGCTGTAGGTGTGGCTATGCCTATTTTCTACCATGAGTATTTCTCATGTTTCTGGGCTTTTCTGGTTGCTTCTTCCCTTCCCTCTGCGCCCTCAACTTTTTCCTGCTATATGTGTCAGGGTGTTTTTAAGCTTTTTTTGTGTGTGTGTTTTTCATGCCCAGAGGCATTGGGTTTTGGCTACCGCTAAGGCTGGAAACTTCAACTGGGGTGTGCTGATTATCCTGTTAGGAACAAAGTCAGAGGTTCCTGGCTAGTGAGTCTTGCCCCTCTGGTCAGGGTCAAACCACTTGTCATATTTGGAGTCCAGAAGGAGTTTTACCCGATGGTCAGATTGGTATGGACTTCGGGGCTTTTTGCCTTCCTGTGTGGCAGAGGGAGTGACACTTTACCCAGGACCTTTTGGGCATATATTGACAACATATTATAGAAGCAAGACATTAGCTGCTGTGGTTCTCCTGCTTACTTGTGGCAGATTAGGGTGTTAGGGCTATGTTGTGTTAGGGTTGAGGGTGGTCTTATGTAGAGTTTAGATTATGGTTGTATGGGATAGTTTGGATAGGGATGATCCTCCCCAGGTAGGGGTTGGACTACATAACCTTTGGAGGTCCTTTCCAGACCTACATCTCTATGACTCTATGAGTGCATGTAGACATGCAGGGAGGATGCTCTGATGCACTGTAATTATAATTCATCAATAGAATTATATAGAATATATATAATAGAAACCAATAGAGAAACTGGACCATTTCAAACCATGCTAAATAGAAACAATTTTGAAACTCTTCACCAATGACATTTTTTTTTTACTAATTCTAGATGCACAGCTAATTTACAACTTAGCAACAAACATGGCCCGTTTCTTATTCAAGTTATGTAAGGGGCCCATAATACATACCATGGTAGTTCCATCTGTTGCCTTAAGTATTTTGTCTGATTCAGCAGGTAAAGAGTTTCTTTCTCTTGAATACTTACAAGGTTTCTGCCAACCCACATACTGTGCCATGGAAATCAAAAGTTAGAGAAATTAAAGAACTGCATTAAATACGCCAGTTCCACTGGGAAAACGCTGCCATCAAATAAACAGAAAGGAAATTAATTATAGTGAACTAGGGGGAACAAGTTTCTAATTATCACTCTAGATAGGATTACATGCAATAGAACATATCAGAAAATTAATCCATAATTTGGAAGGTGTTTTCCTTAGGAGTTGCCATATCAAATCACACCTGTGATCAATCCCCTTCAGCATGTCTTCTGCGAAACAGCTAGCACTAGCGCACGTCAGAAGAAAGATACAAGAAACCTTCTTATAGGGGCTTGTAAAATACGTTTTTGGAGAATAATTTTTAAATTTAATCTTGTAGAGGCCAGTTATTACCCTGATGCGTTGGTATTTACATTAAACTTCCCAGTTTTTTTCCTTCAATTCTTAATACAGTGATTTTGGAAGATCCCATAAGCCTGTTCCAGAGAGTTCCACATTGAATTGCTTAAACTTGTATTTATATATTGAAGCAATGCAAAACGGGAATAAAGTTGGACAAGCTTTTGAATGCAAGGCATTCCTCATCAGGTATCTGATTATAGAAAGCCAGTTGCAGCAACACGTTGCAGGACTTCTTGTGTGGAGAAGAACATATACTACTTCTCTTTCCATTTTAGAAACTGACTTAACCTGTTTCATTTTTTGATTGCCTTATACTGTCCATTGGTCCAGAAAGAGAGACTCGGTCCAATGACAGCTGAAAACAGAAAACTATTTAAGAGCATATTTTTCATGCTTCGTGAAAGAGGAAGACACAGAAGTTTGTATTTTGGGCTTCTCGTGGTAGTTTTGGCTGAAAAGCCAAAGAGTGATCTATGCCAAATCCTGAACTTTTCTTTGTGCTGTGTATGGAGTTAATACAGTAATACCTTCCTGCACTGTCAATGTTTATATTTCTTAAACATTTTCCTTTTGTGCAAAGTTTGCAGTCATTTTTTTCTCTTAATTGCTAATGGTCTGCAAAACCTGACACAGACAGTTCTCTGAGAGACAGGGCTTGAATTTTTTCTTGTCTGTCTCCTCAATCCTAAATACAGTCCTTTTAAGACTGTGATTGAATATTTTGCTTGATATATTACATTTTTAAAATTAATCATTTCAGAATCATGTTACTCAGTTAGTATTTTTGTCTTGAATAAGTGATCAGGGGTAAGGAGACTTGAACTTGAGGGCAAATAACTGGGTTTTCATAATTAATGGGAATGCTAATAACTATTACTAGAAATAGATCTCATAATTACTGGAAATGCTAATAACTGGGTTTTCATAATTAATAGAACTTAATGTGATTCACTTTTAGGCCAGGTACATACATTACAAATAAACCAATATAAGTGACCGAAAATTGGTCTACACCCAGAATAGAATAGAAGTTTGTTGCACATAGATTGGTTGAAAAATGATGGAACTTCATCTAAGATATATCTGGATCAATGTGCACTCGAACTTTTTAATCAATTTTGATTAGACTGGTGCCTGCAAGTTCAATAATTGAGCTTCTGTACAAGATTCCCCTATAGATTCATGTTAAGTCACTGTCTGCCGGCATCCCCGGTGGCTTTGCGGTCCCCCGCTAGCCTCCCTTGCAGGGAGAGGCACTGGTGCTTGCCAGGTGTGTCTCGCCAGATCGTTGCAGAACCAAATCAGCACAAATGCTCTCCCTACCCCACCGCCTCCACGGGGAGGCATCTGTGCAGCCTGACACAGCAGGCAGCAGGGACAGGAGAGGATCCATGGAGGGAAGGATTGGGAGGGCCACCATGGATTCTCCCCCATGTCCAGCCATAGACTTTCAGAAGAGACCTAGAGTGGGTCACCATGGCATGTATGTTCTGTTCGCTCCCAATCTAATCTATGCTGCTTACAGAAACCCGTGTAGGTTTGACTGATTCCACCTTAAGCTTTTTGAATGTCTGTACCTAGCCTTAATTTATATCATCATTCCCAGAACTGGCAAAAGACAGAATGTCTTTTGGGAACAGATCTTACTTCTGATTCTCCTGTGATGCCAAAATCTCATTTAATTTTTTCAATGCAATGTTGACAAGCCAAAATTGATGTAAATGCTTTACTTTTTTTTTTTTAATAAGATGCTGATGTTTAAAATGACCAATAGTAAAAACCTTTTCATTTGCTTAATGAAGCCCTTATGTATGCAGAGAAGAGCAGAAGGACTGGCCAAGTCCTATCATTTTGAAAAGCATTCACTGGCCTAAGACAGGGGAGGTGGAGAGCGAACACCTAGGGATTGGGGGCAGCAACCTGCTGTAGAAAATTGCCCACTTTAAGGTTTCTCAGAATTTTTTGCCTGAGATGCCAAGGAGTACTAGGGTCCCATTACCCCCACCCACATACCTGCATTCACACACAAACTGGTGTCTTATGTTAGTAGTTTCATTAGAATTGTGAATAAATGAATGCCATTTAAACACAGTCTTGCAATGTTAAGGAGTGAGCTCTTTTTAAAAGGACCCAAAGGGAATTGTAATTAAAGCAGCTGAAACAGAAATTGCTCTACTTCTCTCTGACCTCATGAATGCCGGAGCAGTTAGGATATTATTACCACTTTGTCTCGTAATGTATACTACTGAGCCTCACAAAAACATCACTGTAAGAACAGGAATGATACCTGTAATATATTTGCATTGTGCTTGGGGGCGCCTATGTAGGTGGAGGACAATGTGCCTGGAAAATATGTAGCAAATGAGAGGGAGCAATCAGCAGAATAAAAGGAAGGCAAAGTAGTGTTAAAAAGGAAAAGGCAGGGGGAAAACGTACAGTAAGCGGGAGGTAAGCGAATGTGTGGGCATGCATGGTCATGTCTTCTTTGGAAACAAGATGCATGTATCTTGAAACATTTATAGCAGCAACAACTTGGCTTTCTACCCTTAACAACCTGTTCATTTCCTAGAGCAGGGCCGGGTGACCAACTGCAGCACGTGCCAAAAGTGACACGGGCAGCCTCTGCCCATGGCACATAGCAAGTCAGGGTGGGGACAGGCAGCACAGCAGCAGATAGGGCAGGGAGCAGAAAAGAGAGCAGCAGACAGAGCAAAGAAAGGGCATCAGAGTAGCACTTGGAGAGGGTGTGGGTCTAATTTGTGGCACACCTGTCAAAAGGCTGGCCCCATGTTTCAGTGAGTTGGATACAAATGCGATGGATCTCACTTAATGTTCTCTAATAGGCTTTTTTGTAGTTGTGGACAGTGAGCACAGTCTTCTGCTGGGGGCTCGGCTGCAAAGCCTAGCCACAAATGCTGAAACATGCCAAGAACGTCCTGACGTGGGTCTCTGTTTGAGCCCTGTCTGTACACAACACTGGCAACTCTACTACCCCTAACCTCACATTGCATCTTCTCCCCTTCCATTTTATTCTGTTTCTATGCCCCCACCACCCCTCCGTTCTCACAAATCTTCCACTCAAACAGTTTTTAAGATCTGTCCCCAGCTTCCTGCATTGCACCCTGCAAATGCTGCTTCTCTGTGTATGTGGCTCCTGAAACAGGTCCAAACTCTTCTACTCTTGTTGCTTTAGTTATGGCATGGCATTACTCAATGTCCTTTGCTGCCTCCTGGCTCCGAATAGCTTGATCCCTGGCCCAGGGCGCTCTCTTTCTTTCTCCTGTTCTCCCCCAGTTTTGATGCTTCCTTACTGTCTAATTCCTCAAAGGATTCTGATCTTTATCTTTTCCCTTTCATTTTGTCTCTTCACTTGCCTTCTTCCACTTGTAATTTCCTACCCACTGTCCACTTGGAAGCCTACTTGGTGCTTGCAACTGCATTTTGTTTCCCCTCCATGAATTGCTTCTCCTGAGCTGCTTGTTCCACCAAATTTTCTGATCCTTACTTTCACACCTGCTTAGAAATTGTCTTAATATTTGGTTGCGTTTTCTGCTGGCTCTACAGCTAGTGGAAGTCTGGCTTGGGGGAAGCAGTTTACTTTGGTCTGTTCTATCTGGTTCCTCATCTTAGCCTGCCACCACCTCTCCCTGTGCTATTCATCCAAGCACTGGAAACAAACTATCCATTCAAAATGCCTGTATATGCACAGCATGTCTTGCTATTAGCCAAAACCTCATAACACATTTTATTCATTCAGCATACCACAAATCTGGTTCAGGTCTGGATTGTCACTCACTGTAAGAAGAAGCGTGATCATTTTCTCTTCCTCATTGATACTGAGGGCTTTGGATCAAATGGAGAGGACAAAGGATCAGATCTGAGAGAGAATTACATTTTCTTTAGATCTGTTTCTTAAACCACAACTGTGAGCTACAAGCTCTTACTGGCAAGGAGCAACTTCTGCACCCTGGGTGGCAGTGGTGCCTGGTCTGGAAGTGGCAGCAACCCCCATTCTGGGCTATGTCTAAACCAGCACCAGGGTTAGTGCCCTGCTTCCCACTCCTAGGTGTGCTATACTTTACTGGAACTACTAAGATGAACAATAGGGCTGTGCAAAATTTCACTGGCAGTTTCGTTTTGAGGCTGTTTTGATTTGCTTTGAGCTGTAAACAGTGACATTGACATGAAACAGTTTTGAAACAGCCTCAAAATGAAACGAGGCAAGTCAAAGTGTTTTGAAATGTTTTAAAAGTTTCGAGTTGCGAAGCTCAAGCTGGGCTTGGCTGCAGGGAAACAGGAACTAAAGTAAGGAGAGGGAGGGGGAAGAGGGAGGTAGTGGCGGGGAAAGACTGCTCTCATATTGATTGTGTAACTGGCCAGTGACTGTCATCCTTTCCTGAGGTCTCTTCCAATCCCAGTGGTCTGGGGGAGGGATGGAAAAACTGCATAAAAGGCAGCATTGTTTGACCTGTCCAGTTGAGTGAGGGTGCACCTTAACACACACACACACACACACACACACACACACACACACACACACACACAGAGTCTCCCATCCATGTCATGAGTTTTGCCTGTCAGCAGCTAGAGGTGCAGGGCCCCAGAACCCAGACTCCCCCTGCACCAATCTCCTTAACAGCTGGCAGGCTTTGTGGCCTCAGCAGAGTCTAGCAGGTCTGCAATTTGACCCCGCTGTGGCTTAACACATACACATGACATGAGTTTTTTGCTTTCAAGACTTTGAGGTGAAGATTCCCTGAAACCCCTGCACCTATTTCCTTGAAACTTGGCAGGCTTCATGCTCTCAGAAGGGGCTACCATCCCTGCACGTTCCATCCAACTCAGGCCAGAAATGACAATGTTATAGGCTGTTTCAAGCTTCCCCATTATAGCCTATGGGGGAAACATTGAAACAGCAAAACAATTTCAATGAAACGTAATGGAACAGCAGTTTTGAATCGAAGTGAGATTTGAAACAAAATGCTGTTCCATCAAAATGCAAGTCGAAATGGAATGGTGCCATTTTGCACAGCCCTAGTAAACGACTGTTTACCAGTGTAAGTACCCAGGGATTTGCAATTGGACTCTAAATCTATAGTGATCTAATCTAATATTCAATATGTTTGTCCTTTTTGATAGCTATCAAAAATAGATGTTATAATACTGAAATGGAAGGGGGAACAAATTACCGATCAATCAAAAGATTTGGAAAATTCATTTTCAAATTGACAGCAGTAAATATATGTATAATGTGATAATATTTATATCTGGTTTCAGAAAGAGTTCATTTTATGTGGGCAGTAAGTATTAGTTATCCATGCCATAATTGCTTTTGCAACAGGCAATAACTTAAATAACTATATTTAACACACAATTTGACTAAAAGTGTTTTATGTAAAAAAAAAAAATTGTTGATTAAGCCTATAGAATTAATCTTGTTTTTAAAAATCAGTTCATTATGTATTAGTAATACCAAGAGATTAAGGACCTCAAGGGATCTTGAAGTGAATAGCGAAATTCCTTTGGACTTCAAAAGGAATACTCGGTCTTTCTGGAACTGTGTCAGTTTTTAATATCGTTTTGTTGATTCATTTGATTTTGTAATGCTTTCCCTCCCATTTTTGGAGGACATTTCCATAGCTGGAAACGCATAGTGCATATCTCCAAGCCTTTCCTGTTGCATTTCAGCTAACTATGGACTTCAGACCATGTGGTTCTGCAGGAAAAAAACCTGTAGGGAGCATCCCCACATGCAGGGGCAGCAGTTGCCACAGCAAAAGTAGCAGCAGCACAAATTTGTGCCACTGTTTTTTGCCACTGCTCATGCCCCTACACATGGGGTTGATGTGGGGCATATTGTCCCGGTGGGGTAGGGGAGGCTGCAGCCAACACCTGTGCTGGCCCCAGAAGCATTACTTGGGGGCCTTCATGTAATGGAACATATTGGAACTGTACTGCCAGGGTTACCCTGGATAGGACTTAATCAGGTTCCCCAAAGGAGTTACATGGAAAAATGCATGTAAACTTAGGAATTGAAGGCACCTTCTCCTTTCCTTGTTTCCTAGCTATCCCTACTTCCATGTAGTCCTTGTACCCATTCAAAGGGTCTAAGAACATTGGCTCGGTTTGTACCACAGAGGAAGTGTATGGGTATTAATATTACCCAAAGTGTGTGCATATCACATCTTTGTGTCTGCATTATTGGTCTCAGGGTGCGTCCTTTTTTCATGTGATAATGGTAAAGAATTACACACAGAGCTGCTTTCTTCTAGCAGTGATTAAAGGAAACGTATGTCTCTACTCCTCTGTGGAACATAAGAGGTACCATACTGAGTCAGACCAATGGTCCATTTAGCCAGTATCCTGTCTCTGACAGTGGCAGGAGTTGACACTTTAGAAGAAGAGCAACTGAATTGGATATCTGTGTACATATTTTGCCTACCCATACCTCCAACAAGGCTTCCTGGGAGAAATTTAAAAATTGCATGAAAACAATTTGGCAAACATAGTACGGGAAGATCTGTGAACATATCTACTCCACATTAAGTCATGGAGTAGGACTGATACATGGGGAAGGCATGCTGCATGCAGTCAAACTGTGTAATGGAGAACACATTATGGGCCTGAACAACCTAGTGTTGTTTGCACAGCATACTTCCATACTTCTTTGTTGCCATCCCAGGCTGAAGATCCACAATTTTGTCCTAATTTGCATCATCTAATTTTCTTGTAAGAGAAATTCCAGCTGGTCAAAACAATCTGGATTGCATTTAGAAATGACATCTTTGTTATCCTCGCTCAGTGTGTGCTTCTATTCCTAGTGATGATAAATGCTCTGAAGACATCATTCCAAGGGGAACAATAGAAAAATCAAGACAGTAGGAAATGTGTTTTAATTTTCTTGGCTCGTTTAAGATACAGTTGTATGAATCAAGTCATGTCAGACCAACCAGAAGTGACAGCTCCAAGTAATTCATTTTTTTAATGATCATCTTGTGCAGAGAAGCTTCTGAAAGTTATAGGCATTGCTTAGAGCAAGCCCGTATATGTAAATTTTCAGTGCAATTTTATTTGAATATCTTCCCTCTGGAATCCAAGCTTTTTCTTTTTAAATGTTACCTTATTACAATTGTTTATGATGGTGGGAAAATGAAAAATCTCATCTGTTACCTCCAGTTAGGGGTCAGATAACATTTTAATAATTTTAAATTGCCAGTGAATTTACAGTGGCTTGAATTGGCAGGATAGGAGATTAAAATAATCTCCAATAATGACAGAAGGTAATTTAACATTTATAAGGCCTCTATCATCTTGCCATATGAGCCAAATGCATTTTATCCATTTTTTTAACTTTCTGATGTGATGGAATTTGGTTTCACTGATTAATTTTAGTCCTGCTGCTTCACATGAGAGAGAGACAGAGACAGAGAGTGACCATGATGAATTGATATATTAAAGTTTTGATTAATGTTACTTTCTATTCAGTATAATTATCAGGTGATAGTTTCAATGAAAGATGCTGTGAAATGAAACTTCTCACTCTAGATAACCATCCGCCCTGTCTGGCAAGAAAAATGGCTCTCTATTTTCAACACATTACTGTGGAGCAAGGCCAACAGAGGTAGAGCAATTGTTTATGAATTTTGAAGGATAAGTAGGATTTGAACAAATGCCTGTATAAATGAAGTTGGGGAAAAATGCCAATGACTGTTAAATAAATGAGAAATAATAGCATATGCAAAATAAGAAGAAATGGCCATCTTTGAAAGCAAAGCTTTAAATTTATTAGTGTTTGAATCAAAGGACTTTGACTGTATAAAGCACAGTTGGCTTTATTTTTAGCCAACGTTTTTTAGCTATAGGCATAAAATCATGGTGGATTGGTTCTTATGGATTGGATTCTGTTTCTTCTCCCTGTAAAACAGTATGGTGGTTCACTGACCATGAAGCCTAGTTAAATAGACATGAACTGGAAGAAGACTGGAAACAACTACAAACGTGAGAACTCCCTACCCACCAAAGTTACATTAACTGAAACCAGGAGAGTAGCTTTCAACGCAAAGCACAAAACGGCACTGTGGAAAATAACCTAAAAGATGCAACAAGGGAGATTCATTGCCCTTTTAGACCAACTTCAGTCTTTTGGTCTGTGTGTAGAAGCTTTTGTACTAAGAAAGCTGTAGAAATGTCTCATTTATATGAAAGGGTATCTATGGGACTTTAAGGAAGAGCAGCTATTCAGGCCAGAGACATGGATACTTAATTCTTCCCAGATACCTGTCCAGGCTCAAGTGTCTCTGTCACTGTTCACTCCCTTCCAGAAATTTCATCTTCAGCTAATATTCTGCTGGTTTGGGATTTAGAAAGTCAGGTATTGGGCTGTCCTTGTCAAATGGAGATGGTAAGTGGATACATCACATCCCTCTACTACTTTTGGAGATTTCCAAGTAAGGTAGTAAAGTATTTGTTTTCTGGGTATTTAACTTCATTAGGGCTGATTGCAGAAGTTTAGGTGGCCTGTCAAGGAGATGCTCAAACTATGGCACTTTACAGAAAGTGCCATGAGTTAGAGCACCACTGAACCCAACAGGTGTTCACCTATTGGATAGGAAGGGCCTGTAGCCCTCCTTCACTGGCTCATGTCAGCAGGTGGGGACACTCCAGTAGCCTCCCAGGAGGCTGCCAAACCACCTCTCTCCCCAGCCTTACCCCCCCGGCAGCTGGCAACTGTCAGCAGCGGCTGGGGGGAGGGGGAAGAGCCCCTCCGCTACACCCCCCCCAACTACCCCTGCTGAGGTCTTGGGGGGAGCTGGGCCAGGCCTGCATGGTGTGGGGGGGTCCCTTCTTTTGACATCAGCAGCCATGGCTGCCACACCTGGAGCTTGGGGGAGGGCTTTGTGGACCCAGTCCAGCTCCCCACAAGAACCAAGTAGTGGTTGCTAGATATGGCCCACCGTCTGAGCTCCGGGCACAGCAAACATGGCTGTCACTGTCAAGATGTTTGTCCAGGGGCCAGGGGTGGGAAGGAGCCTCCTACTGCCATGTGGACCCAGCCCAGCTCCCTACAAGACCCCAGCAGAGGTAGGTTGGGGGGAGCATGTGTGGCAAGGGGGGATCCCCCCCTTTTCCTCCCCCCCGCCTGGCTGCACAAGGAGGGCACAGATGTTTTCTGTCTCCCCTCTGTGACAGCCCTGGAGGTTTACAAAGTTTACCCTCACAGGGAACCTGTATATAGGTTCCCTAAGGTGCTCCGCCTTAGGGCGCTGCTCTCTGATACCGCATCAGATGAGGGTTGTTTTTTTCACACAATAAGTCATTTTAGAAGTGCTATGCAGCCATAACTATGTGTTGTGTTATGGCTACACAGCACTTTCAGGTGCTTCATTGTGTGCAAAATGTAACTTCTATGCATGCTCTAAGAGCCTAGATTTGGGCTACTGCATATACGCAGAATATAGTCTGCATATCCAGATTGGCTACCTAAGTACTTACATTTAGTTGTGACCCAAATCGTTATGGAAAGGTTCAAAATGTTCCTAAATCCCCAGTCCTTTAGGTAGAGGACAGAACTCACCCAAACAGCTAACAGCATAAATGCAGCTTGCTCCTAAAACCAATGATAGCGTTCTTGGTCTTTTCATTTACTGAATAATGATTAGCGTTCTCACTGAGGAGGTTGGAGACTGGGAACTACATCACCCACTACCCAGGCATGCACCCAGATCTTGAAAGATATAAACTAGATTGCAAAGAAAACCAAACAAGGGAAATACATGGTCAGATATTATGAGCACGCTTTTCTTCATTTCCTATTGTAAATATGGCTTGAATTGTTAAATAAATGCTGTTGAAATATTTTAGACCCCAGACATTTTCTTTTTCTGTTCTTTCTTTTTTTTGAGTAGGTGTCTCACCAGGTGAGAGTTGATGTTCACCTCCTCTATGTCACAAACTTCTAAAAATGACAGGCAGAGTATTCTGTTTGTACAAAAAATGTTTCTTTTCAAATGCTATCTTATATGAGGTAAGATATGGCAAATTCCAGTGGAATACAGATTATTTTGGTAAAGCATATCCATGTATCAATTTGTAAAGACTGGGATAAAAAAGATTTGCGCTGAGCCCCAGCACTTGAGTTATAGGGAAAAGATATCTATTTCAGGAGCATCTTCTGTAGTATTATCCATAGGTCTTCATTTTCAGATACCTCTGGGTTTTATTTTAGTTTAAAAAATCATTGTTTTTGTCATCTCAATTTGTCTCCGTGTTCCTCTAAAGCTTAGTTAGGGTAAAATCATTTTTTGTATTTTCAATTTTTCTTTTGAGCCTACTCGTACAAACATCCACATGAAAAAAATTCATTTTTTGCCTTTCCAATTTGTCTTTTAAGGCCTGGTGGTAGCAAAACGTAGCAGAAAAACATTCCATTTAGCTTTCCTTGCTGATATACTGCCTTCTTAAAGAAGCACGCTGTGAAGAGTGCACAGGTAGACAAAGGATAGAATTCAGTGGGTGACTTATATTGTGCCAGTAAAAGTGGTGTCTTAAAAAAATCCTCTCACCGTTTATACACAATAGTGTAAACTCAATTCTGCTTTCTTTATGCACTCAGAAGTTACAGTGACCTATGTGAGGGCTTTAGGCATGCAAAGAATGGGAGATAGATTTAACATGAGAGATGTGAGCTGGCAAGGTAGGTCTTTCTTAAGTTAGAAGCTACACTCAAAAGGCACCAGGAAGGCTTCACTGTGAAAGAACTACTTTGGATAAAAGTTGGCATGACCTCCAGCAAATCTCTGCTGAAAACATGCAACAGGTTTAATAAATTACTGTTACTGAAATCTAGTGTGGCAAAGGTAGAAGTGCTGGGTTTTGGGAGTTAGCAATTTAACAGCCCTGGCTGTATGGGCAATGACATTTGACAGGATGATCCTGTGAGATGTGTACCCTGACTTCTAAATTCAAAAAAGCTTAAGCTTTTTGATCCAGATCCAGAATAGCACCGAGATAGTCTATACTGCATGATGCGAACCGACATGTTGATTTGTCTGAGGCCAGATCCCCATTGTATCCTTAAATGATGCAACTGCCAGATTAACCGTGTACATGAGGGTGACTAAGACCCCTGGCAGATATTACATCTAAAATCTGTCTACCAATTGTGTCTTGAATAGTAACCTGGCCTCACCCTTAGGGAATTAGTACACCACAAAAAGAGAAACCAGCCACAAAAATATTACCCAAAAAACCCCCAAACATTTCCAGCACACCTTACATTGTACGTGTGCCAGGGTTAGGAATGCACTGGTGATTGCCAGTCAGCTCCAGGACCATACTCATGCTCAAGCTTCTTGTAGTGGCCCCCAGCAGTTGACAATCAGCTGACATTGACCTGCTTGGAGGGCCACAATGAGTCTGGTTTGATCCTGGGTGTTGTTCCTGAACCAATGGAAAATCAGCTGATCGTCAGGAACCCAGCTTTCAATTTCCCAGTGTGGGGGGAGCCTGGGATCATGAGCAATGGTAGGTAACGTGAAATTAGGATTAGATCTCTGATCTCACAATTGGGCATTCTGCCTTGTCCATATGGCATGGCAAGGGGCATGATTGTCGGGACAGAGCATCGGATCCCACCATGCCTTTAAAATGAATGTGTGGCAGCCGACTTAAAGACTAAACAAATTTTATAAAATGACAGTTGGGAAAATCAGCTTTCATGAGCCCTGCTTGGGACATTAAAAAGGGCCTTTACTTTCAGAAAACATAGATTGCGGTAACAAAAAAATGTCTGGGCTTGCAAATGCAAACGTATAGCCTCCTTGACACCAGTAGGATCCCTTAATTCAGGGGTTTTCAACATTTTTTGGTCATTGTACCCCCAGTGGCCAGTCAAGACGTCAGGGGTCCGTGGTGGCTGGTTGACAAATGGTGGAGGTCCCCAGCAGCCGGTTGACAAGTGGGACATGGGGGTTCCCCAGCAGCCAGCCGGACAGACTTTGGCTCAGAAGAGTGGTGCATGGCTGTGGCGTGAAGTGCTGGATGGAGGCAGCGGCCCTGCCCCCAATGCGACCGCTTCCCAAGTACCCCTGCTTCTCTGCACTACCCCGGTGTACCCCCAGGGGCCTTCCCAAGTCCCCCCAGGAGTATGCATATCCCTGGTTGACAACCCCTGCCTTAATCTATACAAAATTTCTCACCAGTTTATCTGCAGGAACAGTTCCAATGGCTCTGATTTTAGAAGGAAAGTATTTCTGACCTAGCAAGGAAGCAAATGTTTCCTTGCATGCTGTGTAATAGAGTGGAATTCATCATGTTAAGATGATAAATGCAGAAACTGAGTAGCAATCAACTCTTCAAGGCTTTAACAGTTCCATATATATATTGCTTTTTGAAGTCTTATCAAAGCTTTGGGGTATTTTACACCTGTAAACATAGGTCTAATTTCACTTGTTTCCACCCTCATGTACTTTTCCTTTGGAAATTGATGCAATCATTAGGGTCTAATTGGAATGTTGGTTCTAACGTAAACAAATGGCACTATTATGTCATAGTTTGAAGTTCTAGTAAACTGAAACGTGGAAGGGAGTAATCTTGTTAAAGAGGAAAAAATAAGGCAATTGGCTTCCAAATCTTGCATAACACAGGTGCAATACTTTAAAGTTTACGAATTTGTCACTAGATGACTACAAAATCAATAGGGACAAGGAAATCTCACTCGCAAGAAAATGTGGTCATGTGTTATCGGTGTACATTAAGAAAACTCATTGTATGAAATGAATACAAAGCAGTGTCTGTTATATTTGTTGAAATAAATATATAAACAAACTTTAAAAAAAAGAATATTAGGAAATCAATGGGTTCATATTTCCTGCAGCAAAGTCATTCCTTAAAATTAAAAAAAAAAACATGTGATTTTTCTTTCTCTGGACAGTGGTTTGAAATCTGATGGAATTGCTGGTTACTATTGCCAAAGGAATTTTGATAGAAATATTTGGTAGGAAACAGATTTCTTTTAACCTGAAACAAACTTTTTTAGTTTCATGTATAATTAATGTGAAAGATTCTGGGACTTAATTTGCATCAAAATGCTGTGTGTCTACTTTGAAGTTCTCTGCCATTAATATTCATTTATGCTTTTACAGTAGCTTGGTTAAGCAGGGCTTGTAACCTTTTTATGCTTATTTTCAATGATTGTTCCAGAAGAGGAGTTCAGCTGCAGAAATATTCAGCAGATTTCAAGGAATGAGGACAACAGGTAGAGATGCTGAACCTAACAAATGAAGAAGCCAGTAGCAGAGAAACAAATATTTCTGGTAAAATGAGCAGCAATCATAATTTGCTTGCTGCCTCCCCACCATCAGATATTTTGTATGCATCACAACAGAGGTATTGAAAGCAGGATAATGGAAGTGCATTTGCAGACTTGAAAAGTTGTCATTGTTGTATATCTGAGAAGAAGTTTATGCAAACAGGTTGTTTTACAGGTAGTTTTATAAATTCAAATGCATTTTGATTTGAAAATTAAGGGTCTAATCCTGCAGGTTTATTTTCAGTGGATTTTTACTTAGCGTGCATGAAGATAGGTTTGTCATGAGTTTGTTTTATCAGTGTTTTATGTTAGTCTACACTTTGTGTTGTCTTTGTAGGAATGTGATTATCAGGGAAATAATGGTATAATATTATAGGCTTTTTTTTTTTTTTTAAGGGAGACATGCATTGACCATTTTTCCCCACTAGGGTGTACAAGCAGTCTATGCAATTTCCAGATAATGGTGTAAACCTTATGTGCATTTTGCATAAATTAAAACAGTAACAAGCCACCCCAAATTTATCATTATTATGTAAAATAAGGAAGGAGAGAAGGATATTTCTGAAACTAGAAATCCTTGAACAAAATATCGAAATCATTGCTTTTTAAAGCAAATTAGCGTATATGTTTTAGACTCTAAATACAGTGGGAAAATGACATACTATAAAAGTTACCTTGGATTTCTTGAATTCGGCCCTTTCATTACAGTAACATTACAGGACTGAAAACAATAAAGCCTTTCATAAGTCTCCATTTAGAAGGCCTCTCAGAAGTGCTGAGTATGGCGATTTATTAAATTGTCATAATTTAGCTGAGTTTACTCAATATTCTTTTCTGCCATGTATATAAATAACATTATATAATCAAAATATAAGCTATGTTAGGCTAGAGAAACCTGTGCACACAACAGATAGAGGTTAAAGTTTTCAAAGTTAACCAGTGATTTTGAGTCCTTGTACTTTTAGTTACCTACCTCAAGACATCTTAAAGGATCTAGTTTCCCAGAGAGTAGATATTTAGCATGTTCTGAAAGACGGGGGCCTTTTTAATGTCTCAAAGAAGGCTCACAAAGCTGATTTTCTCAATAATCACTTTAGAAATGATCAATTATACATTGTATCCCCCTGCATCCCTGAGCGGAGGTGGGCATTCATAATGCAGAGAAAAGTAGCTGAATAGTGCATTGTGATGTGCTTGGAGTAAGAAGAAGGCTGCATCTCCAAAGGGGCTTATAGTGGATAGCTTTAAGCTATCTAAGGATATAAACAGAAGTAACGTCTAGAACAGATTGAATTTTGTAAGTAGATGTTGCGACTTATGAACCCCAAAAGATGACTAAATACATTTCCAACCCAAAAAGTTTAGATGTATGGGTCACTTAAGAACAGTTTAAACTTCCTGGAACATTTCAGAAGCACACAGGGAAAATCAGTTTCTCCTTGAACCAGTTCAATGGTATGTATAGAAACAAGGCATTCCATGCCTATTATCTGTTCAGTCCTCCAGGCATCCCAAACTACACTGCTCCTCATTTTCCATCCCACCAAACCCATGCAAGACAATGGGGTGACTCTGGGATGCAATCAGGACTCTACTGCCTAAAGATCTATTGCCTACAGAAACTATAATCCTCAGGGGTGGGGAAGCAGAAAGCCTCCAAGTCCGTTTTCACTTCCCTTCTGCGCATGGGTGACTGGTGCCTCCCAAGTGTCTGGGTGGGGGTCCCCCAGTGGCCGATCCCCAACTTGGGGGCGTCCCCTGGTAGGCCATTGCCACGCCAGCGGCAAAACCAGAAGTCCACTTCCACCGTTAATTCTGATTCGTGTCTGGCACTTCCAGGGGGTGCACGGCCAATCTCAGGGGATGCATGCACCCCCTAGGTAAAACCAGGTGGTGGTGGTAGCCAGATCCCTGGGAGAATGGGAAAAAGGGGTTAGTGGTCCCTACTTGTGGTGGGTGGGTCATTGTGCCTGCAAAAGTAAATACCTGCTAATTGGTGGGTGGTTGTGGTGGGGAAAGAAAGCCACTACACAATCGATGGACACTTAATGGAAGAGAATGGTGGTCAAGTCTATGTTCATTAACTGTAAATTGTACCTCACCCTCTGTGCTATGCTCCTGGAGCCAGCCCTGCCCTGACGGTCCTACCATGTATGCAGCGGTTAGAAAAGCTAGGGAGTCCTTGGGATCCACAAGCAGCAGCCCACAGGGCCCCCTAACACAACCCTCTCCACTCCAGCCCCTTCTCCTCTGAACTCCTGCCCTGATCTGGGTCTTCCTCTTTCTCTAGGAGAATTATGCCCTGGAGGGCATGATGGTCTGGATACCCTACCACCCTCTGGTGGCACTTTGACAACAATGCAATCCCTAAAATGTGTTCTACCTAGAGCCCTTAGCATCTGCATGTAGATGCCTCTGTTCAAGTGTTATGTCTGTCCACACCCTGTGAGAACCTGGCACATGGAGGTAACTGCTGCTAGGAAGTGTGGAATCATTGCTTCTTGTTGGCACCCTGCTGCCCCAGCCCATGAACAAACTATGTGTTGCCCTAGTCCCACATGCATCAGATCAGGCCCACTGCCTGTGTCCTGGGCTCACATGTGCTAGTCAGATCTGGTACATACGTGCTTGTCATCTGGTGTATGGGGCTTGGAAATGTGGTGGCTGCAGCATTAATCACTACCACTCCCTCGCCACAATTCCTGGACCTGTATGGAACCCAGTGAACTGAATCACACATCTCCACTGGCTGGATTAGGTCTGTGGGCTAGGGGATGAGCATTGCTGAAGTCATGGGATCCCACAGGTTTCAATAAAACGGTGAGCATATCTTCTAAATGGACACATTGTGAAGAAAAGCCTGCTTTTTTTGACTTGAAACCCTTCGGGTCAAGACTGTGGTAACACATAACTCTCTCTTCATCTTTTGTGATGAGCAGGGGAAGAGCATCTGGGCAACAATTCATTTCTGGTTTTTTAATGGAACCAGGAAAAGAATAGGCGAGGATGATTATGATACTAGTGGAGGGAGGTGTGGCAGACTACGGGGTTTATTGTGATTTTTCTGTTTTAGCTATGTGGATGTTCGAGCCATCTAGCATGCCTCAGTTTCCTCCAACCTAACTTACAGAGGGGGAAAGAATGGGTTAAACAGACAATGAAACCAGAGTTGCTTTTGTGCAGAGCAAGAGAAGATAGACCTCTACCATCAACAGAGACTTGAGTAGCTTTATTGACACATCATTAACAAGGGTGGGATTGCCAGTAACAGGAAAGGAGGTTTCAGAGGAGCTGAAGAAGATAAGCATAGCAATAGGCAGGGGGTTGGCTCCTGGCTAAGCACTCTGAAGACAGAGCCAGCAAGCGAACTTGGGAGCTGGGATGACTGGAAGGGAAACAGCTGAATAGCTTTGGGCTGTATGGACCGCACTGGAGATAGAGGAAGTGCTTAACCTTTTGCAGGGGCAGAGAATATCTTGTTGGTTAGTCTTTTCCCCATCGAATGCCTTCACGCAAGCAAAGCTGTCTGCTTTGCTGCTTAGTAAATTCTCCATAGCAAGAAATGAAATCCCTTTTTCCGGAGCTGAACTATATGCTAGCTTTTTAAGCTGAGGCCACCAAAAACAAGGGAGGGCGAGGGACCAAAAGGCCTAGGTCTCAGAGTTGGAAAGAGCCAGGGCTCCCCCTGGCTCCAGAAGTCACTGTTGGGCTCTCTACTAATAGATCAGACACGTCCATGGTGGTCTAGGGCAAGCACCCTGCTGCAGAGACTTGATGCTAGGAGGATTCAGGGGAGTTTAAATAGCCTGTAACAGCTCAGTCCTCAATTTTTGGAAGGCTCGAAAGGGACGAGTGTCTCAGAATGGAGAAAGGACAAACATTATGATACAGGTTAATATTTTATTTGAATCCGGGCATCACTTTTTTCAAGTCAGATTTACTTTTATTAAACATACAGGGTAGCAGACTCTAATGCTTACATAGCAGTTATGCTGGATCGTCAGATATTAATTTGAAATGAAAGGAGCAGAGGTGAAGGTGAACGGGTAAGCTTCATTCCAAGCCGTGGTTAAATTACTGAAAGAAGCCAGGATTTTGTGGATTACTGGAATACATGTCTTATATATTATCTTTTATTAGTTTCTCTCTCACTTCAGTGGAGGAGGAAAGCTGTCTTTCTCCATGCACAGAAACAGTTCTGATCAATACGGCAGACAACAGCAGTTGTTTTTTTAGCAGTGGTCAGAAGGGGATCTTCCCTTCATTAGTAAAGTTAAAACTGTTGATTGCTGTATGCCAGTAGCTAGGCTGTGCTCCAAGTTGAGATCAAATGGTTAAATTTCTTGTTAAAAGCAAAAGATAAAGGGTACTGAAAAGTGTTTGCCAAGATTACAAACTGCCGCAGGCCATACTTCTCCCTCCGTTCACTCTGTATAGCTTCCAGCGTCTGTTTTCTCACCTATACGTTGCCTGTGTTGACCCTGCAGCCTGAGAAACTGGCACAAGAAACAAGGAGGAGTTCCCAATTTTATAAAGAAAACCACAGGGGTTAGGGTCACGAGCCCATGGGACAAAAGGAGGGAAGAAACAACAGGTAAAAAACCTCAACATTGTGGTAACCCATACTCGGCACATTATTTTTACCCCCACACCTCTGGGGGTGTCCCTAAACAAGCCTTTATTTTCTAGAGCACTCAAAGAGCAGCCTGCAGTTGTCCCCGGGTCTGAGTCCAGCTCCTTCAGGCCACAGTCCTTGCTGGAGGAGCCAGTGAGATGTCCAGCTCCACTGCGCACGCCTCTGTGCGGGGCTGACCGGGCTCCACGTGCACGCTGCTCGCTCTTCCCCTTTCTGCAGCCTCAAGAGTCCTCTTCCCTTTTTCCTTGTGCTCCAGCCCCTGGGGGTTTCTGGGAGCTGTAATTCAAATTAACAGGCAGCACAGCCCTTCTGTGTACTGCCCCTGATACTGTCGCACACTAGGGCTGTGCGCAACTTTGGTCCCTGATTTGATTCAGCAGAGATCCAACCTGATTTAGGGGCTGAATCTCTTGAATCTGAATCAAATCAGAGGACCCTTTAACCTCTCCGAATCAAATTAGAGCCCTCTGAATTGATTCAATGATTCGGACATTGAGACAGCTTTATATGTTTTTTCTACATACCTCTAGGTAGCAGGTAGCTCATGGACGTTGGGGTGCATGGAGCATCCCACAGGAGCAGCAGGCCTGGAAGTGGACCAGAAGCACTTCCCGTCCATTTCTGGGTTTGCTGCTGAGCACGGGGAGGACCCCTCTCCCCGCACTTCGGTGGGATGCTTCATCTGCCCCACCATCGCAGCATTCATGAGCCGTGCTGGTACCTCAAGGTATGTAGAAAAACCTTTTAAAGCTGCATCTATGGCCGAATCACTGATTCTCTGAATCAGCATCAAATCTTCAGATTTGGATTTGGCCGAATCAAATCAGGGACAGTGACCCAAATCAACTAATCGAATCTCTGTCCTTGATTCGGGCTGAATCCAAATCCGAATCGAATCACGCCCGCTTCACATACCCTTATTACACACATTACATTCACATAACATGCTTTTATTGTTGACTCCTGAACAGTTTCTTGACTTTGCTCTCTGGCAGATTGTTTTGGTTTGGCTCAAACTAAATTCAGAGAAAAGAAAAGGTAATTGTTTTAAGCAAAAAGAACTGCAAGGGACTCTCAATATAATCAGCTCCCTGTAACTCTTCTTCATGCCCTCCAACGGGTGGGCTTCTGATAACTCTGTCACATCTGCCTGGAGTCCCATATGATAATACCTAGCAGTTGTTATTAAATCATCTGCCTCTCTAGAAAGTTTCATTCTTGCTCTCGCTACAGTCGTTCATGCAACTCTAGGATGGGATAGTATAATTCTTCCCAAGTGGTATGTCTGTTGAAATTAATACAGGAGCTGGTGCACTTTTAAATTGCAGCTGCTCTCATAATCCACAGATTTACTCTTCTCAAAGTTATTACTGGATCCGGCTGAGGCAAAGTTGGTGCCCCCATAAATTGACCTCGGTCTCGAGATTTGTCTTTATGAGTCGAATCCAAAACCCATTAAAGTTACTGGAAAGACTTTTGTGAACTTTGGATCACACCCTGTATCTAGCTGCTTTCACAGTTTGCTGCCAGAAATTTCAATTTTGTTCAGTTTTCTGTTGAACACATTTTTCTTCCCTTTTCCGTGCCTCTTGTTTTTGTATTCGTGCTTTCTTTGCTTGACTCTTTTGAGTCTAAGTGTGAGCTCCTGTGTCCACCTGTTGTAAAAAATGTAGAGTCACACAGATGCCAAGGACATTTTACCAAAGAGTAACACAACTAAATAGCACATTAGTTTAACTCTTGACAGTTGAGCTCTGAATCCCCAAAATTTAAAATCAATTTATTTCTCCCCAAAATGTGTCCAATACTTGAGATGATGAAGGCACAAATCTCACATGCTTGAGATTATGCCTTCTTAAAGTTATATTATAAAAAAAAAAAATCCAAAATAATAGCACCAACCAGTAAAAACTGCAATATTCTTGGAATAGAAAAAGAAACCTAAATATTCCATT
This sequence comes from Caiman crocodilus, assembly GCA_030014935.1. Lineage (NCBI taxonomy): Eukaryota > Metazoa > Chordata > Crocodylia > Alligatoridae > Caiman > Caiman crocodilus. The sequence goes on from JAGPOW010003685.1 coordinate 18,803,637, forward strand.
TCCGGTAGAGATAGGGAAAATAAATTAATGTCTTTTGGTTTTAATTACTTCCGTTTTCTACCAACAGTAAAAGCAGTGTTATCAAGGAAATGGGGCAAAAACCCTAGAGGCTTCTGTCCTCATTACAGTGCAATGCTCTAAGAAACAACCGTAAGGAAATCTTTTCTTTTTGTACCTTTTTCGTGTTTGTTTGGTACATCTTCAGGGCAAAGAATGTCTCTTCCTCTGTGCTTTACACAGCACCTAGAATAATGGATCCTTGATTTTAATTGTGGCCTCTAGGCGCTGCTGCAATACAAATAACTGAAAAAGAATTATGCAGAGTAGAATTATAGAAACGATTGCAAAAGAAACACGTTTGAAATCTGGTGAAGTGCAGCACCTATTGTCATTAATATTTTACAGAATGTGCGTAAAACCTCTGTGGAAAATATTCTTAAAATATATATTAGCCTTGGGGTCAGATTAAGACAATTTGAAGTTTAGGCACACCACATCCTGAGGGCCCATTGGAGGTAAGATGAACTACCTACTGGTCTCCTTGTTGCTTTAAAGCTATTTCTCTTAATATCATAACATAGAATCACAGAAGTCGGGTCGGAAGGGACCTTGTAGATCTTCAAGTCTGACCCCCTGCCTGGGCAGGAAGAAAACTGGGCTCAAATGACCCCAGCCAGGTAGGCATCGAGCCACTTCTTAAAACCCACAGGTCAGGAGCCAGCACCACTTCCCTTGGAAATTGTTTCCAGTTCCTAGCCGCTCTGACTGTGAAGTAGTTCCTATGCATGTCTAATCCAAACTTACTCTCCAAGAATTTGTGGGCATTATTCCTTGTCCGGGGGGGTGCAAGGGGAAACAAGGTATCTCTCAAACCCTTCTGGTCCCCCCTAGTGAGTTTATAGATGGTCACCAGGTCCCCCCTCAGCCTTCTCTTGTGAAGGCTGAACAGGTTCAGGTCCCATCGCCTCTCAGTGTAGGGTCTGCCCTGCTGTCCCCGGATCATGCGGGTGGCCATCCTCTGGACCCTCTCAATGTTGTCCACATCCCTCTTGAACTGGGGTGCCCAGAACACGACACAGTACTCTAGCTGTGGCCTGACCAGTGTTACGTAGAGGGGGAGGATCACCTCCTTGGCCCTACTTGAGATGCACCTGTGGATGCCCCATAGGGTCCGGTTGGCCCTGCTGACCGTGACCTCGCATTGTTGGCCCATGTTCATCTTGGAGTCAATGATAACATTTTTGACAAATCACTTATGTTCTGTGTTAAAGAAGCTCCTTCCATGTCACTGCACCTACTGCCATCTGCGGGGTCCAGAAGGGAGACTCCTAGTCATTAAGGGTGGAATTTTATTTTCCCTTTAATGTCTAAATGGCAGTTTTCTAGCCATGTAAGTGGCATTTTTGCCTTCTATTTCCCCTGCATTATGGACACACAAATTTTCATCTGTAGACTGATCAAGCACAGTAGGCTACATACTGGCTGGGGAGTTGTGTGACTACATATGCTGAGAATAGTTTCAGGAAAAAAGTTGGGGCAAAAGGGGATTTTCCCATGTTTTAGCTTCAGTGGTTGAGTGGTTATAATGCTCACCAAAGAACTGGAGATCTAGGTTCAAGTTCTTCCTTCACGCAGGAGGGTTTTGAGGTTGCATCTGTATGACTTCTCAGTATGGCACTCTAATCATTCAACTATGGAGGCTTAAACATGGGAGCCCTATCCTCCTCCTCTGGAGTCTAACACTCTTTCATCATGGGTTTCCAGCCTGCTACTTTTTTGTTGCTTACATGCATGCAGGCATCCACCCTCCGGATGATAAACAACAAATAACTGCTCAGTCAGTGGATGCACATTATACCTCCAATCTGCAGGCGTAAGAGAATCACAAACACAGTCTTAGCGACAAAAAATGCCACTTACATGGCTAGAAAACTGCCATGTACATGCACAAAGGGAAACAGAACTCCATTCTTGGCTCATTGGTCCTGCCATGTTTCATGGTAACCAAAGGATGTAACCAGGAGTTTGAGGGCCTTGTTACACATTAGTTTTAGGTGGCTTCTCAAAATTTTAATCCCTGGACTGTCCACACCTTAACACCTGAAGCTAGTTTTAAGCACACTTTAGGTGGCTTAAGGTTAGGCCACTCCAGGGCAGGTTTACCTTTGACCCATGTTGCCCGGCTCATGTTCCATTCATGTGTGACCACTCCCCACACATTGCCTGAGTTGCAGACCTCCAGCATCCCAGGAAGGGTGGGGATGGGGTCGGGAAAATGAGGTAAGGGGCCAAATCAGGTCCCCATGAGTTACAGCTGCCTTCCCCCACTGCACCCACCTTCCAGCAGTGACCCCCTCCCCAATCTCAAATCCCATTTTATTAAAACACAAGACCTTCTTTAATTTACTTCCTTTCCAATTCCTTTTTTTCCCCATGTCCTCTTATTTTATCCTTCTGTGGCTGCCTTCCTTCATTTCCCCACCCTTCCCCCACCTCCATTTCCTTTTCACCTCCCATTTTATTACCCCTTCCCAGCCCATCAACTCTCTGCCTTCCAGTTTCTTGTTCCTGCCCACCCCTTTGCCCCCAACCCATCTCATTCTCCGAACCTAGAGTAGTGATAGAAGCCTGTCCTGGTTCACCAGGACAGCCGGACAAGGTTTATATCCTTAACATGCGACTGCTCAAACTTGAGATAGCACTAGCACCAATCAACATTTGAACAGCTCAAAACCACAGTGTGTAACAAGGCCCTGAGAGAGAATGAGGTCCTAGTCCAAAGACAATTAGAGGCACTGGCCTGTTGCTTAAAAGGGATGACTTGGGACATTTTCAAAGGGTGTCAGGGAGCACAGGCTACCCAGGGAACAGACTAGTCCTTAACTGCCAGGTTTACCCCCGCTGAGAACACAACACTGCAATGTGTTTGCAAACATTTATTTCTTACACAGTGAAAACCTTGTGGCTGGTATAATTCCTGGATAAGCAGAGACCCAGAAACCTGTTTTGTTGTTTAATCTTTTGTCCATGCTGGTTGAATGGCTGCCTGTTACAAAATGTTCCATTTTTTTTCAACCTTATAAAGCTAGTTTCAGATTTCATCAACAAGTGACAGGCAGTCGTAATTTAGTTTTGGAGTTGAGTGTTGCTGTTTGCTGAAGCCATGGACTACCCCAAATCCTGGAAATGACCAAATCTAAACACTACCTTATTATACAAAGATGTGACCATAGATATTCCTTAGAGATTCAACAACATTGCAAATTTATGTGGTTGACAGCACATTCACAAAAGAGAAAGTCATCAAATAAAATGTCAATTAGGTTTTGAATGTTTTAAATGCTAAACGTTTTGAAAATAATTCAAACTTACCTGAAAAATCTCTTGATGACAATATTATAACATTAGAATTAGTTTCAAATCCAAATATAAAAACTTTCTTTATTCTAAGCTTTGCTATCCAAATGTTTGAGACGTTTGTATAGCTTTGCTATACAAATGTGAAATGTTCCAATGTTATTTCTGATATTTTTAATAATCCATTAAAGTTCAGACAAGTACAAGAAAGAGATGAGAGAATTATGGAAAATAAGTAATATGCCTACATGCCTGTCTGTGTTAGCACAGATAGGCGAACTACAGGACCTGGGATGCCAGAATGATTTTTCTTATCCCTTTGTAATCCACTGTTATGAATTCAGGTAGTTGTGATTTCACAATCCATTATTAGAAATGAAACCTAGGTAAGTCAATCTCAGCTAAGTTCGAGGCAAGATCAAAGGCTCCATTTTTCCAATAATACTTTTTTCTAAACCTAATTTAGATGAAAGTAGAATGCAGGTTCTTTTTGGTAAAAATGGAAAACAAGAAATAAAATCAAAAGAAAAGGTTCATATAAAAGAAAAACTATCCCCTTATTCCTTTTTTCCCAGTGAGTAATGTTTTCACAGACATTATTAATAAGTAAATAATACATATTCTTAACTTAAACTATCAGTGTAAGAAGCTGCCAATATTTTAGCACGCTATATGCAACGATGTTCTGCAGAGTGGTCTGCAAGAAAATTGTAAAACATTTGTCACTTTTTTGGATCTGTATTTGTTTTATATATATATAGGCTTGGTCAGGTTGAGTTGGATGTTCTATTTTTTTTGATCAATAATTCACAGTATCTTTATTTTTATTTTTTTGCTTTTGAAAGGGGTAAAAGAACTCCACTTTGTGTTTAAAAATGACATGCTTATGAAAATTCCTTAAGTGAGATATTTGGTGTTTTACTTTAACACGAAGATACCCTGTGTGCTTGCCTTACAGATGCTTTTTCTTTAATATTGTTCTGGGAAGACACTGTATATTAGACTTGGAGTAAGTATAAGAAAAGCAATTCTAATGCATTTTCAGAGGTGTCTTGATTTTAAGGGCCCTTCACAGAATGCATAACATCATTCTTCCTACTTCTGCCTGTTTCATACAGTTGGGCCAGGTTGTGAAATCATGTTAATCAGCATAGCTCAATTAAACCCATGTGGATTAATACCCCTTGAGATCCAACGTATCATGTTTAAAATCGAATCTTTCTGTTTTCCCAGCCAGATTTTGTTTTAGGAAAATAACATCACCTCTTAATTCAAAAGTGCTTTTATTATTCATTTATTAAAAATTGATGTTTACTGTATGCCAATCAGCATTCTGTGTGATCATTTTGCAATAGGATGTTGACATGTGTATTTCTCCTCTTGATAATGAAGTATAATGAAATTAGCTTTACTCATACACATGGGGGTTATCTCTCCAAGACAGGCAGAGGATTTATTCTTAAAGGCTGCTAACTCTGATGGATGACATGCACGCTCAATATCACTTACAAGAAACTTTCCAATGTCATAGTTTAAAAAATGCTAGAGATAGAAGAGACTTATTTGATAATCCAGTCCATCTCCCTGTCAAGACAGGATATTTCTCTGTTGTACATTTGTCTGGTTTAGATTATTACAAGTCAGTGTAGTAATACTGTGAAGTTATTTGCTTGAAAGACAGATGTGTTTGGTTGGTTAAGTGACATCTCTGACTCTGAATTGCTTGACCACTGCCTAACTTCTTTCCTGGCCTCATGCCATATCCAGTATTCCTACCTCTGGCAACATTTCAGTATACTCCACAATTTAGGCCATTTTCCTTATTGCTTATTACTCTGGATGTTTTTCCTGGTGTTTTCAATTGAAATAGCACTGGCAGTAAGGAGACCCTAGAAACGTATCGTATGACATGTCCACAAAACTGGATTTTTTCTGGGATGTCATGTTACCAACAGAGACGGGCACAAAAGCACATGGCTTATTTTTCTTCCATCATTTTCTTATCTCATTCTCATGCTGTTGTGAACTTTAATATGCAATAAGGATGTCAGAAATAATACTCACTGGTCAGGTTTACTCCCTGTAGTATGTCATTATTTTGCATTCTCACAGTCCAGCTAATTTTCAGCACGCTCCTGTAATATCAGAATATCAGCCTTTTCCCAGCTTTGGGCCTCAACACTCAAAGCCATAAAGAAAAGGAGACAACACGGAGAACTCTAGGAATTTTAATCTGAACTCAAGTTTCATCTTCTGACAGCATAGCACTTTCTTAAGATTATTAAATGCAAACTTTGCTTGTTGAAGTCTGGTTGTGATCTCAGCATTGCATTGACTATCTGCTGTAATGAAAGTTCACAAATATTTGAAGCTGTCAATTTGGTCCATTGATACCCTGCCAACATTTATTTGACATGATGCATTGGTTTATCTTGCTTCCCTGCATACATTTAGTTTTTCCAAGTATTATTTTTCATTCCAGATTGCTTGGTGACTTTATTGGCCTTCCTGATCACACGTTGTATGTCTTTCAGATGTCACTACGTACAGCACGTTATCAGCACATTGTTACGTATACTACCTTCACATGCCTTAGTCATATTTCAGGCTGTTCTTGATAATCCTCTCCGACTACATGTTAAAACAGCCATGTTAAAAGAACACCTGTCAGATACTATTATTTATGCATGCTGCATCTCTCTAAAAAAGATGAACATATACAGATATAAACACTTACAACAGCACATAGTGAGGGCTATATAAGAGTGCTTCCTTCCATTGCCCTACTACAATTCGGGAGACCACTGCATAAATCATTTATTTTGCAATCCTTGCTGAAAAATACTTAAGAATTGTGAAATCACAGAGTGTCATTTTTTTATGTAAGTACTTTATTCCGCTTTTGTTCATTTTCCATTTTTTTTTTATTCTAAATTTATTTGATTAAAATAACTTTAAAAAATTATTACTGTACCTTAAGGAAAGCCATAGGAAGTCAATTCAGTTTCAACAATAAAAGTTATGGTATATATAAATGATTTTAAATGTTTTCTATAAGAATTTATAAATACACAGTTTGCAACTCACATTGAGTTCAACCTTCTTACAAGTAAAATATATTAGATTAGAAGGATAAGTCTTTCTCTGAGGATTTAACACCACTAGCTGACCTCAGCAAAAATGCAAGTAATTGTTTATGTCAGGAAGTTCTTTTTACAAAGTGTGTATAACCAATATTTCTGCTGTTGTAAGCTTTTTTCCACAAAGATGAAGAACTGCTGCCACTATTGGTTAAATAGGGTCAATATGGATGAACTTATAGTAGATATTTTCCAAAAACTCAATTGAACATCAATTAAAGGGTTGAGCTTTACTCTCATGTATGTTGAGGTAAATCCAGAGTGCAATTTTTTAGTGGAATGACCCTCATATAACTAATAGGGGTGTGTGAAGCAGGTCATATTTGATTTGGATTCGGCCCAATTTGGAGGACATTGATTCAATTTGTTGATTTGGATCACTGTCCCAATTTGATTCAGCCTAATTTGAATCTGAAGATTTGATTCCAATTTGGAGAATCAGTTATTTGGCCATAGACACAGCTTTATGTTTTTTCTACATACGTTGAGGTACCAGGCATGGCTCATGAATGCTGAGATGGTGAGGTGGATGAAATGTCCCACAGGAGTGTGGGGGCACTCCCCTGTGTGCTCAGCGGCTAGACCCACAAGTGGACCAGAAGTACTTTTGATCCACTTCTAGGCCCACTGCTGAGCATGTGGGGGACCCCTCCCATGCCCCCTCCCCAGCTCAGTGATCAGTCATGGGGGAACCCTGGGTGTTCCCCAGACCTAGAAGGCACCAGTTGTGGACCCGGGGTTAGGGTGGATCCCCCACATGCTCTGTGATGGTCCACTTCTGAGTCCACTGCCAAGTGCACTGGGGATCTCTCCTGTGCTCCTGTAGGATGCTGTATTTGCCCCAGCAGCTCACTGTTCACGAGCCGCACCTGATACCTTGAGGTGTGTAGAAAAAACATTTAAAGTTGTGTCTATGGCTGACTCGTTGAATCTCTCTGAATTGAATTGGAGGCTTCTGGTTCAGTTCAGAGAGATTAATGGGTTTCCTGATTCAGTTTGGATTCAAAGATTCGGCTGCTGAATCGGGCCGAATCTGCTCTGAAGCAAATCAGTGACCGAAGCTTTGCACAGCCCTAATAACTAATAGAAGAATTCGATCCTTTCAGGGAAAATAGTTTTAACCATATTTGACCCAACAGTCATCTAAATATAGGCATTTACTTTTAGCTATGTGAGAGAAGACACATTAATCATTAACTTGCTACTTTATGGTGGAAAAAAGTTATTGAAACTAAATCTTTGAATGGAGACGAAATCTTTGCTGTTTCTCTTGTGATTATTATATAGCATTACGTTTTGGACTTGAAATGTGTGGTAGAAATGCAGGTGGTTCTTCACAAATCTCATGCACGAGATATTGGCTTCAAAAGTAAGACCAATAGTTCTAGGGGATGAGTGCATGAAAGCAGTGAAAACATAGTAGAAGAGATGAGAAGCATTACTTTGTGACACTTGGATACATTGCCTCCTCCCATTTCTCCTACACTTTCTCTAGCAACCATTAGTCTCTTGCTTTATACTTATCTTGACTGTTCTTTTGCTCTGGGTTAGTATAGCCTCTAGCACATTGGTATGTCTAGCTTTGGGCCCACCAGGCTTGTGAAGCAAAAATAAATTTTTGTGGTGGAGGAAGGTAAGATAGCAGCAAGAGTGACCGTGGCACTACAGGAGAATAAACATGGCCAGACTCTTGATAGCCTGGATAGACGGTAGCTGCAGAAGAGAGCTGGTGTGGGATGGCTAGACAAGCAGCTGCAGGGATGTGATGGTCACCAGATCATTGACAGAGGTGAGCAGAGATGACATTGTAGTGCCTCAAAGCTGAAGAATTGAAGCACAGGGCTAAGTCAGCTGGATCTACCTCAAGATGGAAGCAGAGCTAGAGGAGAAGCCTGCTTTGGAAGACTTGAGATACCCTGGCGGCTGGCTCATGAATTGGGCATCAGGCTGAGGAGGAATTAAACGAGTTTCCCCACAGGTTACCATGTGTATTCTTAGTTCTTTTATAAAGACTTCCTACATAGTCACACTGAGTATCCTGGTTTAGTGGGGAAAAAAGAAACAAAGAAAAAAAGAAAGAAAAAATCAAGGATTAGAGCAATGGGGGATTCCCTTCCTCTGCCTGATTTCCTCCTCTTCTTTCTGCTTCCTGCCCCATGTTCCCTACTTGAACGGCTTCCTGTCCTGCTGGCTGCTCTGCTGCCTGTTGCCTCCCCAGTCTGCTGCATGCCCCACGTAGAGGTTGCCAATGCCACTTGTAGACACCCCAGGGCTAGTCTTTCCTTTCAGACCTTTCCCTGGAGCACATTGATGGCATGGGGGGCAGAGGGCCATTGCTTTGTAGGCTCACCCAAGCCCCAAATGACTTACACCACTACATTGTAAGGAGGCTTCCTTTACAGCTCCTACACAAGCGGCAGCTGGCCATAGCACAGCTCTCCTTTGCTCTCCCCCTCTGCCATAAATAGCCTTTCTCTCTCTCACTGATGCACATGGGCCAGGTAGGCTTAGGTTGATCTACAGGTGCCTTTTTCAGCTGTGACATACTATACCAGTAGGGAGTTCCTCTCTAAAAGGGGAAATATGTGCTGCATATGTGGCAAGATTGCAGCCTATTGTACCTTCAGAGTGTGACCAGTGGCAAGAATTCTCTCGTTACAACAGATCTCACAGGGGAAAAAAAGCAAAAGCCCCCAAACCCCTCAGCTTCACTAAGTTGTCAATGTTAGTGCCAAACTGGATGGCATAGCAGGCTTATTTACACATTATGAATTGGCTAAGACAAGCACTTTGTCCTGATCTTATTAGCTTTTGGTCTTACTTGAAAGAACAGCTGTTGAAGTGTAGGTCTACTTTTATATCAGCATCTCAGAGGAATATGTTCTTTAATTCAGCAGTGAAAAGGCTTAATAAAGTGGCAATGATCAAAATCTAATTGAATTTGCTCAATTAGAAAAAAATGCATTGAATGGGTTTAAAGAAAAAAAATCTCTTAAATGCAGCACGGGAAAATTAACCATTCAGAAATCCATTTTAAATGGGACATAACAAACATTTTTGTTATGTTGTCACTGTTACTTAAAACAAGAGAATTAAATTTAACTGAATTACATGAATTATCGTTGTGTTACAGTACAAAGTGTTTCTTTTACTTTTCCATTCCCATTGTTCATTAGTATTAGGACTGGGTTGGTTTCTTCTCTTAAGCATTTTCCCTTTAATATGTATACAAAGAAATTGCAAATATGCAGAGCTTGATTTTAATTTGTGTAAAATCCTCTCAATAGCATTGCCTAATTAAGCTACCCATTAAATCCATGTAATGCTAATTTAATTGGAGGAAAAGTCTAATAGAGCACTATTGGATTCCCTGCCCCCTCAATGAAATTAATGCTTGGAGCATAAAATGGACGTCCTAATTACATATTGTTATAAAAAATATTACATGAATTAAAATCAGGTCTGATTTCTTGATGGAATTATTGATTTAGTGGCATGGTGAATGAGACGTGCTAGTTATATATTAGCATATCTTAGTATTTGAACAGCTTGCATAAATATGTGAAGGATAATTTTCTCAAGATAAAGTTCAATTAGTAGTCTTTCCCTAGATCAGGAAATGCATTGATTTTCTGTAGTGGAGAACTTTAATAATGTATGTGCAAAGCGGTGCTGCTGTTTCATTTTGCATTTAAAAACTATGAACTATTTAAATCACTGGTGAGCTGGGAGGAGTATGAGCTACTTGATTGACACGTTGAACTGCAGCATGGACAGTGAGAATGGATGGTCCCTTTTTCCATTCTCTGGCATCAATCCATCAAAGTACTTGTGTACATGCTTGACTTCAAACATGTGGGTAATCCCACGGAAGGCTCTTTAATGACACTGTTTTAAGTGTTTTGCTGGATTAGGGTGTCTGCATGTACTTCTAAAATACACTCCCTTTCTCAGAGCTGTTGCTATGATTAAGATTCTCAGCGAGTGAGGACACTGTTCATCAGTCCAGGCCTGGGATGACCAAGTCTAGTCTACATGGGATCAACCAAAAAGGTGCACATTTGTGCCTGTTAATGCTGGTTGCATTGTCATGTAAATCAAGCAACAAGGAATCAGTTAATTTCATATAGGAAGTACTCACCATGAAACGATAATAGCTGTCAAAATCTGGGCTAGAGTTGAGCCTTGATTTAGGAAACACTCTTTACTCCCTTATCAATCCAATGGTATGAAATATGATAGACAACTATAGTCATTAGTGCCTTTGGCCTGGAATATGATCCCAGCACATACTGCTTATATAAAAGAATATGCTATTCATTTTTCCTTCACTTTTGGTCTATCAACAACTTTTTTGCTTGCGACACACAGAAAATATAACACCCTTTGTTTTTTGCTCCCATTTTCACA
>JAGPOW010003685.1:18829053-18852339 GCA_030014935.1 Caiman crocodilus
AAAAAAAAAAAGCCCCACAGTCACCGGCAGTAGCAGCTGCCATTGGGGTCACCAGGGCCTCGTGGTAAAGCTCCTTGTACAGCATGGGGCCTGGGTGACAGCCACAGCAGCCCCAGTTTCCTGGCAGCGTGTGGAGCTGCATGGCACCTTGCCATCCCTGGATGCACCTGCACGATGGGGCAGTGGCAGTGTGGGTGCCAGGCAGTTGGGGCTCATCCTTGCTGCCCTGTGCTGTGCAGCGGGGCTCTGCCACGAGGCCACAGTGACCCTGATGGCAGTTGCTACTGCCAGTGAGTACAGGGCTTTATCTATCTATCTATCTATCTATTTATTTATTTATTTATTTATTTATTGAGTTCCAGACTGCTGGGGCTGGGTGGGGGGGCACGAGGGGTGGGTCTGGGTCGGGGGGGTGATCAGGGAGTGCGGGCTGGGTGGGCATGCTCTGCCACATGGCCCCAGAGCTCCTGCTACTGCCCATGAGTGTGGGTTTTATTTATTTATTTTTTTAAGTACTGGAAGGCTGGGGCCAGGTGAGGCAGCCATCAGAGGGTTTGTATGAGGGTGGGGTAAATGGGACCTGTGTCAGGGAAGTAGCCCCTGTGGAGGCCATGTGGTCCCTGTTGGGGTTTGTGGCCCATGTGGGGAGGGCTGTAGCTCTGTGGGGGGTGGGCAATCCATGAGCTCTGTGTGGGCCTGTGCCTTCAAGGGGGCAGGGGACCCAACCCTCCTAAGCAGTCCCCCCACAAACCACCCACACCTACCCACACACCCCACAGCCCCCCACATCCATCCACAGCTACCCACATCCCCCCACTGCTCTTCCCACCCCACTCTGCAAACCACACATCCACCCAGCACACACCGTGCATGCCCAGCTGCCAGACAGGATGAGATCTGCTGGCAGGAGCTGTGGCTGCAGGGGCAGCTGTCCCTACATCCTGATTAGTGAAGGGGTCAGGGGGAGCTCTAATTGCTTTATGGTAAGAAAAGCAAAGGCAAACAGCAAAATATATAGGTATTTAGAATTCATATTATTATAATGATAGAAACACTGCTAGGCATCCAAATTGCTTTAACACTGTAGATATCAAAAAAACATTGCCCAGCTGATTGCTGTCTCTCTGTCTCTTGCTCTCTCTCTCTCTCTAGTGGTCTTTTGTTTTAATTGTGGAGGAACATAGATTTTGGGTTACTTTACAGAATTCCTGCTAGGGAGGCAAGTGGCAGGACCCAGGCAGAGGAACCTGCTCAGAGCTGGCACCCTGGACGCAGCTACTTGGCTGACCAGGAGGACATGCTTTGACAGTTCAGAGCAGGTCACTACGCTGGGAACATCTTTTGGGTGATAGCTGCCCAGACAGCTGGGCAGGGACACACATGGCAGTAGTTCCACACAAAGGCCAACTCTGCAGCCACAGCTCACTGGCAGGTGGCCCAGAGGGGCAGACACCTCTACTGGCTGTGTAGTCCTCATCTGGGTCTGGCAAGTGTGCAGCAGGTCACAGCCTCTGCACTGGGTAGAGGGTGCAGGGAACTCCCAGGGCTGCTTCAGCAGGCCAGCTCGCACAAGGGGTAGTGTCCCCAAGTACCAATTGGATAGTCCTCAGAAGCTCCTGAGAGTGAGTAGCCCTGAGCTACTAGCCAAGGCAGCTTTTTGTACTGATGGGGCCAGCGCCTGTGCTGGTCCCAGGCTCTAGCTCCCCCTGGTTGCAGATCCGGGAGGAGGCAGGCAGGGTTATTTTGCCCCAAGTGACACAACTTGCATAACACCAAAGTGCATGTCTGGGCACGTGTGCTGAAGACCCCAGCTCAAATTTGCACCACTTCTATTTGAGTTAATGCAAGCGCACGTGCCTGTATATGTGGATACACTCCTCAGGGTCTGGAGGTAGGGAGGACATGTAGGAAGTAAATACCATGGCATTCCACTTCTGCCTTTAAGGGTGTCCTGCCAACATAAGCTATACAAGCTCACCTGAAGCCCTGGTAGTTATTCAGGTGTCTAGCACACTCTGAATTCTCTGTCATCAGGACTGTATTGCTGTTGAAACCCATTCTAGGTTGGTTAATGATCAGTTATGCCTGCTATGCAGTAGTCACATCTCCATTTGTAGTATAGACATGACTGGATATTGAAAATTGCTTTGGGATCCCATCGACATTAATGGCAGTTGACTCAGGTCCTAATTAAATTTAATTTATGATCTGTCTCAGTGAAATCAGTTTCCTGATTTAATTTATGTGACTGGCACTAATATAGCAAATCATTTAGGGCACTGTGTTTGAGCTTTGCATAGAGGGATTTTTTTGAAGATCCCCTACAGGAGGCAAAAGCTGATTTTACTTGGATTACAGACTGTGCTGTCTATCTTGAGTGAATAATGATAATGTAGGAGCCAACCCCTGAATCTATGCAACATTAACTCTTGAGACTTCTTCTGGGATTACGTTCTTTACCGTAAACTGGTTTTGGGCGAGTGCAGTATTACCGTTCATATTTATAGTTCTTTGTGCCCTGCAATAATGTATTTATCTTTGTTATTGTAAAGTCTCTAATGTTTAAACCTCAATAGTTGGGTCCCAGAGTGTGACTAGAAAGATTCCTTAGGTGGGTTCTTGAAAAGATTTGCAAACAGACACAGAAGTTGGCAGAGTGTAAGTTTCAAATTTATAGTTTAAGGCATCCTGTTAAAGAGTAAATGTCAAATGGTCTGTAATGCAGAGGCAGCAGGGTACAAAACAGAAGTCAGCCTCTGCTGTTTGTCCGCCCACTGTACTGCATAGTTGTATGAAAACATCCTTCGCCTATGAACAACCAAGCAGATATCATAAAATATAGTCCAACACGACAGCAACAAAAATTTAATTCAGATTTTGCAGGAAAAGTTAAAGCAAGTATGGTTCACTAGCATACAGTTTCATTTAGGCCTTTGCCACTTCTTTACCTCTTGTCCACCCAGTGTCTGCTTTTCACAATCTCCTTTCTCTCTTTTACAAATGGGCATTATTGATCTCTTTGCATTAATTTATCTAACAATGAAAAGTCACCAATTTATTGCTCTATGCATTAGGCTTCTTAGACATGGAAATCTAACAAGCCATTTGTCTAAGTAATGTCTTTCTTCCTTCCAGTCTTTAAACTCCTGCTTGAGTCTCCAAAAATCACCATTCTTGTTAACGAATAAATTAAATTACAACCTTTTAGTTAATTCCCAGCTGATAACGGTTTGGATCTTGCAAGCTGAAGTATTAATTTATCAGTCATGGAAAACAGGAATGGTATATTGGATTTGTTTCAGTGAAGCATGCCATTGTTTGAAAATCCCAGAACTGCATTTGGTTTGTAATGCATATACAAATTCTTTTTGACTTCTATTTACATTTAATACATTTACATTTAATAATATAATAATATATATAATATAATAATTTACATTTATGAGTTTTATTGGTAAATTGAATAGAATACTTTATTTAATGGACAATCAACGTGTTATAAAACGTATTGTCATAAAACATTTTTTGGACTGTCTCTTGTATAAACAAATAATGTTTTTCTTGTCTTCCCGTGTTTGCTGCTTTTCTCCTCCATGGCATGTAACACTCTCATAAACACCTTTCTTTCCATTTTCTGTGCTTATAAAATTTCAGATCAGTCCAGTTTGGTTTCATCAGAAGATGAGATACAAAATTGAAAACCAGATCATTAATTACAACCAGACACTATTTAATAAAAGTAAGGTGATTGTTAATTCCAGACTGCGTGGAGCTGGAGTCCTCAGCGTTCCTTTATTTCATCTACTATTCAGAGCAAGCATGCAATGGAAGAAGGCTTTAAGACACCCATGTCAGCTTGGGAGGCTTCCCATGTTCCAGATGATTAATGTCATCTAGAAGTTTCTTGTGACATTTGTTAATGTTCAAAAGTCTAACTGAGGCATGTCTGTGTTTCAGACTCAAGTTTATTGCTGGGATACCTGAGCTAGCTCTATGTAAACTAGGGTGGATGATTTTAGGCATGTCTACACGTGCATAGTAATGCACAGTAGACTACTTCACTGTGCATTAAAGTGTCATGTAAAAAACCATGACATTACATTAATGTGTAGTAAAAAAGTCTACTGCACATTAAGTGTCACTTAATAAGCGTACGCTAATGTGCATTCATTTAGTACCTCACACTGGAGGTACAACATGTAAGGCTCACTAGAAAAGGCAGATTAATGCAAGTGTAGACACATTGTACACAAGCTAGTCTGCTGCTGGAATTACAGAGTTCCATGAGGAACAATTTCTTCTTCTTGGGTAAATTATCTTGCACTGAGCTGCGTAATACGGTAAGATATCTGCTTGCCAGCTAGTTCAATTATCAGCAAACTGACATCCGCAATATAGAAATCCTAGGGAAAAGATGACAACATTTCACAAACCATTATGGGGGAAGAAACACTGAAAAATATTCGTACATTTTAGTGGCTCTTGTAGAAGTGATCACCTTGAGAACACATTTACTTTTGGTCTTCATACCTAAATTAGCCAAATTAGATTTGGATCTATGAAAAAAAATAATTTCTCTAACAAGATACCTGTGTAGATGGAAGATTATAATTTCTCAAGTAATAGTTACAGTATTTTTACTCATTTGACAGTAAGTCAATCAAATTATAATTGGCTCTAATTAGCATTCCCGTAAGCTGTAGCATTGTACACTTTTACAAGAGTGGCATTCAATATGTGAGGCTTTTTTCTTCTTGTCTTCAAATTCAAATTAATGAAAATGAGAGATAATTTTCAACATGATTCTAGCAACAAACAACCTTACCGATCATGGGCAAACACATCCACTGCAGTAGGCACTATGCCTTGGAAGTTAAGATGTTATAGTCAACTAACCATTTTTAACTTTAATATATTGAAATGTAATTGAATCCCAATATGTCCTGTCATGCAATAGGTAATTTGTTATAGGTGGCCTCAAGTACACTTGGCTTCCAACAGTATTCTCAATATGACAAATACAGGATCATGTGGTCAGATCGTGTGGTCTAAACAAGAGCCAGGAATTCAGCTTCCTAAAGTAAAAAGAAACTCTTCAGTGAGGCATAGTTGGATTAGCTGCTTTGATAATCTTTAAAGTTTAACCCTTTTGATGATAATAGAAAGTCATAATAATATCAAGGTTCCTCTTCTGTTCTGTGACACCTGTACAAAGTTTGGGTTGCTCCACAAGTATCATTCACTGAAGTAAAAGAGAACAGATTTTGAATCATAATATTGGTCTGGCTCATTCCCTTTCATAGTAGAACCTTCATGAACTTGGGGGTCTATCAAAGGGGATCTCCATAAAGTTCCCCTTGTGGAATTCTTCACCTGTCATTCACTTGGGTTTCTTAAGTTTGTTCCCCGGAGAAATGAGCAATATATCTGAATTGCAAAACTAGCAGGTGGCTCTGTAGGAACTCTGTTAAGAAGACAATACAACCTCACAGTATTACTATTCTAAATCTAAGCTCTGATGGCTAAAAAATGGTATTTAGAGGCTTGCTTTTGGGAATTGACTTATAGGTAAAGTAGATATGTATTAGAATAATAGTCCAGGGCAATAGCAAGGGTTAATGGATTTCTACAAAGCCTGTTTATGAAAGTTTTCTCAAGGCCTATTGTCTCTTCTACAGGCAAGCAGACATCCAGACCGGGAAATTAAAGGCATGTGCCACACTGTTCCATACCATGAGATAAGATGGCACCATGTTACAGTGCCTAACTGCAGGACCCTTGGGATTTCCAGTTTTGGGGAAGACCAGGAAAGCCCAAATTAGAATGTGTGCATGTGATGGGTCTGTAAAATGATTGAATATGCTGACAGGACAGAGCATGGACAGTACGATGATTAATGAGACCAATCAACAATGGCCAGAAATGAAGAGTCATCGGGGGGGAAAGAATACAAAAGAAGAGATTTCAGAGCAGCAAAGGGTCTCCAAGACAGGAACCTGAGGCTGCCATGGACAGAAGGCACACCACCAACCCATCTCACTCACCCGACTTGAGGTGGGGTGTGTGTGGAGGGGGGGAGGTGGGCTTTGGCCTCTGACGTTTGGGCTGCTGACATCTGACATTCAAGAGAGAGCCTCAGGGTGAAGCTTGTGTACTGGCCAGATACATCTTGACTCTGATGACAGCTCTAGAACTGGAAGATATAGAATTGTTAGCATTATTTTTATCTGATATCATTGTATATCTATAACATTCACCTATTATTAAATGGAAAGTTCATGGTAAGTCTCAGGTTTGGGTGCACCCAAAACAAGGAATCTGGGTCATAAATCCAGTGCCAACAAGCTCCACAGGCTGGAGATAAGATAATATCCCTTTTGCCTATTTAATACCCGTTTCTTGCCTAGACCCCACTTTTGTGGAGATGACTGACTACAGCCATAAGCATGGGAGAAGAGGGATTTGCAACTGGAAGTGACTTTTCTCTCTTGAAGAGAGGAGTGTCTAGGTCATTGGATGGAGTTCCTAAAATTTCAGTAGAGTTACAGTAGAGTTACAGTTCAGTAAAGTATAGTTTGACTTACTATTGTGTAATGCAGTGTTACTGTGTTATGCTATATGAAATGGAGGAGAATTACTGGGTCTTGCACTATAATGCTGGGATATAGAATAAGTCTTCCAAAGGCAGGGGCTGATTATCTAAGTATACTCCCACTTTACCACAATATTGATCTTAATAACCAGTTCACAAAACAGAAAAAATGAGGCAAAGATCTTCAACTTCTATGACTCTTCACTTGACTTTAAAAAATAGCTAATTCAAAAGATGATATTTTCTTAATCCCTTGGATGCCCCAATGAACAAGAAAAAGCAGCTAAAATTACAGAACCCTAAAGGACCTATTCTAAAGTTCCAGTGCATGTAAAGCTTTGGGAAGAATTACTTGTATATAAAAGTTGCAGGACGGAGCTGCTGGTACTGGTGGACATGTACAGAAAGAATCATGAGATCAATATTACATGAAATTTTCAATTAGGGCCTATACCAATTTCCTTTGAAATCAGTTTAAAGTCTCTAATTGACTTCAGTGGAGTTGAACCAAGCTTACAATTAGTTAATTGAAAATTTTATAGTTTCTACTGTCTTGTATTAATAAATAGCCACTCTACCATTTCTTTGTGTTAGGGTTCATTCTTCTAGAATCTGAATAAGCTGTATGTAGTCCTACATATATTTCATGCGTACGTCTAGCTAGTGAATTCATTCATTTATGCATGATACTAGTGTGGATGGGTGATGCTTCACATTTAGATTCATAACTTTCTAAATATGTGTTGCATACATAAATATTTGTGATGAAACATGAAAAATCGACATTTGTATCTAACTGCTTGTTCTCAGATGCATGATAAATGCATGGCACAATGAATATCTAACTCATATCGCTGCTTTAATATTGTTCTTTGTTCATTAATAGATAAACAATTTGCACTATAGCTTTTCATATTTAAGTGGGCATTTATCTTACTCATAACATAAATAGCTGAACATGCAGAGACAATAAAAACTAGATTGAAAACAATCATGTGTCTTAATAATACCTCATGATCTCTTTGGTTTTTTACATATAAAATCATATTTGTGTTTTGAGTAGCATTTTATGAGTATTTCTTCTCTGTATGTTTATATCAGAACATTATAATATAAAGTAATAGCTCTTTGTATCTTCTGTGTTACATGAGTGGACTAGGAAATTTTTGTCATGTTTAATCAAATAAATTGGTTCTTGTTCAATAACAACGGCGGGGTTTTTAATTTGTTGCAAATGATGTGTAATGTGTTTTATTCATGGACTAGAAGGTAAAGAATAAAGAAAATGGCATTTGAATTTCAAATGTCTAGTCCATCAAAGAGTCAAATTAATATTTAAACATGCATAGTAAAATTAGACTTTATATTTTGAAAATATTGCTGTTTGCAAAAGCCAGAATTATACAGCCATGACCTTTAAAATGAAATGAAGAACTTTCAGCCAAATGCTGTTACATGTAAATGGATGTGGTTTACTGTCTCTAGCAAACCTAGTGACAAAATTATTATGCATAATCCACATAATCTTTAAAATTTTTACTTAGATTTGAGGAAGAAAGAAAAACTGTGCAGGAAGGTGGCATGAAGCTAACACGTTTTGCACATTTACAAAAGTTAGGTATTACTTGCATGTGACCTGAAGGATACTAATCTATTTTTAGAACGAGTATAAATTCAAATCATTTGCAAAAAGATTTTTGCATGCTAATTTTAAACTTCTGATTTCATATGAGCAGTGCATATTTCTAGGTAGCTTATGATTTCTCATAACCGCTCTTATTCATATTATGTATTCTCCAGGAAGTATTTCTCTTCCTGAAAACAGCCATTCCACATCATCAAAAGGATCAGAAATAGATTAAACCGGGGGGAGGAGGGGAGAGAGGAAGGGGAGCTGGAACACTGAAAATAATTCTATTTTTTTCTCAAAGGGTGAAATTGCTTTTTCTTCTAACTTACATGTGAATGATACTTTTATTTGCTAGCAAGTCTCATAATGTATATTTCAAAAAAAAATAGTTGCGGGACTCTTAGTTATAAAAGTATGTAAGCTTGGGTCAATTCTATGACTCAGAAAATAAAAGATCATCCTTTCCCTAAAAGTGACTTGGGGCACGACCAATTATAAAGCTAAAAATGCAGCTTCTTTAAGTATCCTTTGATGTTAGCATACTTTTCTAGCAGAGGTGGCTTGAGAGTGATACATTTTGCTAACTGGCAAAATACCTGGAAAACAAGTAATTGAAATCTTTACAAATACCTAGGAATACTAAACAAGAATGTCATTTTTATAAGCTCCCTATTAGCCTTAAAATCACAGGATCATAGAAACGTATGTCTGGAAGAGACCTTGTAAGGTCACATAGTCCTGCCCCCCACTCAAGGCAAGATCATCCCTGACTAAATCATCCCAGCCAAGTGTCTGTCTAACCTACACTTGAAAATTTCCAAGGATGGCGATTCCAGAATTTCCCTTGATAGTCTGTCCCAATACTTGACCACCGTTATAGTCAAAACATTCTTCCTAATCTCCAATTTAAATATTCCCTGCTGCAGCATCAGGCTGTTTCTCCCTATGGACGCAGAAGAAAGTCCATCTTTATCTTCCCTTTAATCGCCCTTCACATATATGAAGACTGTTATCAAATCCCCTCGTAGTATTCTTCAGACTAAATACCACCAGTTATTTCACACTTGTCTCACAAGTCTTATTTCCTCAACATCTAACCATTTTTCTTGCTTTGCAATGGACTCTTTCCAAACATTTCACATCTTTCTTGAAGTGTGGGACACAAAACTGGACACATGACTCCAAGTGAGGCCTCACCAATGCTGAATAAAGTGGAAGAATAAGTTTCTTGTGGACTCATATTCAGTTTAGGGTCCACTAGGTCCTTCATTGGGTCCTTCACTGCAGTACAGAAACCTAGCCAGTCACTCCCAAGTCTGTATTTGTGCACCGAATTAGTCCATTCCCAAGTGCAGGACTTTGCATTTGTCCTTGTTGAATTTCATCTCACTTGTGGAAGACCATTACTGAAATCTAAGTCTCTCCACAGTTGTAAATGGATGTGGTTAGCCTATCCCCCTGGTGTGTCTCCAGTTCCACTCAATTTAGTGTCATCCACAAATTTGCTCAGCATGCACTCAGTCCCATCATCCAACTCTTTAATGAAGATATTAATCAGTACTGGACCCAGGGGAGACCCCTGGAGAGCCCCACTTGATACCACCTCCATACTAGATGTCAAGCCATTTAGGACTAAGTATTCATTAATGTGCAATGGTTACCAAGCATTTAATTCAGTACGTATATAATCAAGTACTAAATAAATGCACAGTAACTGGAGTTACTGTGCAGTAGTGCTGGCGTATGCCTTTTAAGTGATGCTACTGCTCAGTAGTCTAATAATACTGTGCAGTAGTGTACTAACAATGTGTGTACTGTGATGCACCACTATCCGGTCTTATTAGGCTACTGCACTCTTTGCACTTCGTGTAGACACACCTGCTGAGTATGATAATCCAACTGGTTATGTATCCACCTTACAGTACTTTCATTTACTTTATCTCTTTACATTGTTAATGGTCAAGGAAGACATTGTCAAAGCCCTTGCTGCAGTCAAGGTATATTGCATTCCCTGTCACCTTATCATAGAAGGAATTTACGTTGGTCAGGCATAACTTCCTCTGGGTGAATCCATGCTGCCTATTTCTGATAATCTTGGTTTTTCTCCCAGGTGCTTCATACTGGATTCCTTGAGGACCTGTTCCACGAGCTTTCTAGGTATAAGGGGTCACAATTTGGCTGTATTTCTCTCTATTTACCTTCTTCCCTTTCATAAATGTGGGCACTGTATTTGTCCTTTTTCAGTCATCCAGGACCTTACCCAACCTCTGCAAGTTCTCAAAGAGTATAGCCAATGGCTCTGCAATTACTTTTGCCAATTCCTTCAGTGCCCTCAGGTACATCTCATCTGACTCCACAGATTTGAAAGCATCTCACTTCTCAAAGCAATTCCTAACCTGCTCTGCCATTACCGTAGGGTGTTTGTCTCCTTGCCAATCGCTGCTCCCAGCAGCACTCGTCATCTGGTAGCTGCTCTTATACACAAAAACGGAAGTAAGAAAGGCATTAAATACTTCAGCCTTCTCTGCATTATCTATAACTTGATTGCATTTCTCTGGTCTTCCCCTTTTTTTCGGCATACTTGTGAATTACTTTTTTAATTGCTTTTTATGTCCCTTGCCAACTGCATCTCAAATTGTGCTGTGGCTTCCTTAATTTTCTCCTGCATGCCCATGCGATGCTCCTATACGCTTCCCTAGTCACATGACCATATTTCCATTTTTTGATAGGATTGCTTTTTGAGTTTCAAATCCTTGAGGAGATTGCTGTCTAGCCAGCTTGGTCTCCATATGCATTTCTCAGTCTTTTGCCTCATTAGGATAGCTTACTCCATCACCCTTGAGAGAGCCTCCTTAAAATACAGCAAGCTCTCCTGGATTCTTTTCCCCTCAAACTTGCCTTGCAGGGGATCCTGCCCACCAGGTCCCTGAGTTTATTAAAATCTGTTTTTCTGAAGACCAGTGTCCTTATTCTGCTGTTCTCCTTCCTTCTCCCCCTTAGGATCTTGAACACTATCATTTTGCAATCACTGTCACCCAAGTTACATTTCATCTTCACGTTCTCAACCCCTTCTTCCCTGTTTGTAAGCAGTAAGTCAAGAAGAACATCCTTCATCATTGACTTCTTTACCATTTGATTAAAAATGTTGTTCCAAACACACTACGGTCTACAGTAGCAGACTGCAATATTAAGAGATTGAAACTCTTCTTTATTTTTTGTAATGTAGGTTTTTATTAAAAACAAGTAATAAATAAATATTAAAGTATTACCATACATTTTGCCATACTTAGGGCACTTTAATCTTAGGCACAAGTATTACCATAGTGCCTAAGATTAAATCCCTTGTTATGGAGAAGGATCTTGTTGTGCCAGATACTGTACAAGAACAGGGCAGGAAGGTTTACAATCTAAGCAATTTATTTCCTGAAGCAATGGTGGCCAGTTGTATGCAGATAGCTCAGTGTTTGCAAATGGTCATTGCAAAGCATACAAAGTCTAAACTAGAAGAAGATAGATACAGGAAGGCTAGCTCTGTAGATAAAGAAAAGTTAACTATTTGTTTAGGAAGAAGTTCATTAAATGGACCTGATTTCATGGAAAACATTTAATGCTGTTCATCATTTTATGATCCAGAAGAGTCTGCTGATCCCAGGAAGATGTCTTCATGAATTTGCTCCAAAGCTTCATTGCCACAAAAGAGGTACTTGTAGACCTGAAAATCTCTGATGTCACAAACAGACAATGTATGACAATAGACTTAATCTCTGTAGAGCTGGGCTGTCAAATTCATCCAGCTTAATGGGCTGGATGAGGGGTATAAGGCTGGTCTGTTTGGTTTGGATCACACACCACAGCCAGAGTGCAGGGCCAGCCCAGAGCAGACACTTGTCCTAGGCCAGCCTTGCACCTTGCAGGCAGCGTTTGCAGATCCAGCACAGGGCACGCTGCAGGCTGCTTTGTATACTAGCCCCAGTGTGCAGGGCTGGTTCATGGGCCTGATCCAGCCCCAGAGCCAGTATGCAGAGCCTTTCCACGAGGACACTGCTTGCAATGAGCACCCCAGATCAGCCCTCTGTGTTGCATGTGCTGGGTCCAGTTTTTCAGGCCAGATGCAGCATGCTCTGGGTGCAGTTTGAGGCTTGTGCTACATGTGGTACCCCATGTTGGACTAGTTCTACACACTGGCTTCAGTATGCAGGGAAAGTCTACAGCCCCTGGAACCAGCTCACAGGACTGGTCTAGCACGGGCACCACATGAAGCATGCATGGCCAAGGCTTGTGTTTGGGCCGGGGCCAGTGAAATGTGGGGTGGATCTGAGACTAGCCCCCCTGGCTGGATTCTAAGGCTCCATTGGCTGTATCCAGCCCATGAGCCATATCTTTGACACCCCTACCTTAGAGGTCCAGATTGCTGCAAGACTGGACCCAATTTTTTCCATAGAAGCTTTAAATTCTGCTTTGAAGCATCCAGCTTAGAAGACCTGTCTTCTTTTCTAACCCTATGGATGAGACCTTGATAGAGCTCAGAAATATTTCTACCAATGCATCCAAACCCTTCATGTTTCCTACTCCTGAATACACTTTGCATTCAAAAGCTTGTCTTAGTCTATCCCAACCATGTAGTTAATCCAATAAAAGATATCACACACAAAAATCCTTGCCTGTTCCACTGTTCCTAAGTAGTCAGTTCTCAATGAATATAAATTATTTGTAAATCATGTATATGTTAATATATCTTAGCTGTGGAAAAAAAGGGAGGACTAAGTATTTTATATCTATTAAAAATAAATGTAGAACAAACCATGCCTCCAATGACAATGGAGTCAGTGAACTTGTCCCCAGCTGCTTTATAGAATATTCATGCTCCTAAATCCCCGGGCGTGTATGATTATTCTTTAAAAAGAACTCAAGGGATATTGAGTAAAGCTGCAGCTGAGATGATAAGGCTGGAGAAAATAAATGTGTAAACAAGGATGTACCTTTTTTTCCAGAGAAGTAAGTTGTGTAAGTTGTGTAAGAATGCAGTCCATTTTTAATCAGAACTATCTAACTGGGCATCTACCAATTTACCGCATTTATCATGGCGCTTCCTACGATTTCTTTCTTTTCAGAATATAGAGGAATCCTTTGGGACAGGTGTAGTGTGAAGCTGATGGTTTGCATAATTATTGTTCTGTGCATTCATATTTTTAAGGTATCTTTTGGTGGTAACAAATCTTTTAAGTGATATCATGTATGGACCCTCAGGAGAAATGGCCCAAGCACTGTTAAAATGGCTTGAAATGTTGCACACTGTAGAAAGATGCTAAGAAGCAGATGGTTAAAAAAAAGGGAGATGTATTCTAGAAGCCGGGTGGGGGCTAGACACGATGATCTGCGAGGTCCCTTCCAGCCCCTTACAATCTATGAATCTATGACTTCTTGTAGCAAATATTGGACAGCATTATAATAGCAAGATGGATGAGTATGCACAGGTCTGAATTCAAGCTTCAGACTTTTCCTCTTAGCTAAAGCTTTCACAGGGTAGAAGCTGATGGAGCAGTTGCAATTGCTACTTGTTTCACAGTAACCTTTGTGCCAAGCAGTATCTAGTAGCCCTAAGCAGGATCACATGAAAGCAATACGTGGCCTTTCTACAGACAGGGATGGTTATAATAAGAGAAACAGCAGCCCTAGCCGCGGCGAGAGAAAAGGGAAATTTATCATTATTGGATTAGAGTTCCTTAAAATAGTCCATAGATTACTGCAGCTGTAAATATTCTTCGTGTAAGAGCAATGCTGTCGGGAGCTCCATGATGAATGGCTGCTCTTGAAACCTCCCTCAAGGGAGTAATTAGAAACTGTGGAGGGAGCAACAGTGTAAACAGAGCACAGTCAATCTTCAGTAATTTATGTTGGTTTCACAAGTGTCGTTTTTAGTGTTTGTTTTTGGCTCTTTTAGTCGGAAAACTCTAGAAGAGCCTGAACGGCCCCCAGTCCTGCTCCACAGTGCCTCCAGCTGCCGCTTCGTAATTGTGGCAGCTTCAGCTGGGTTATATTCAGTTGGGGCAAGTAGTAGCTCACGTGAATGGTAGCTCTTCCTTGGCTGCAGGTTGCTGTGGAGCTTTTACTGGGGATAACCTGACCTTTCCAAAGATTTTAGATCTTTAAATGAATTCATCTAGCGACACGCACATGGCTGGAATTGACTACATGCTTGCAGAAGGAGACTCTTGGTTTTTAGGAACTGCTTTATGCAATCATATTTTTATTGCGAGGATATACCTGTGTTTCTGAGAGCTGTGCTGGCTCTGCACAGAAACACGACACGGCACCATTATGTGCCATTTGTCCGTCTAAGTAATCTTTATCCCTTAAACGGTGTCGCCTTGGTATGATTTTAGTTAATGATAGCATTATAGCACATCATTTTCCATTAATAATGCAATTCAAAGTGTATTATTCTCTCACCTTACAGCAACAGACCTAGTACCAGCATATAGCACTGCTAATTATTTGTTATTCTTGATCTCAGACCTATGCTTTAAAAATCAGTAGAAAAGCTCTCATATATAAGGATAATGCTATAGATTGATTAGGTTCAGCAATTACTATACATAAGTCAGGTGATTAATGTCACTGACTTACTATCAATTAACTTCCTACTGTTCTGTTATTGATTTTAAAAAGTGAAACTGGGAGTTAAAACCAATTTTATCTAATACTACTGAAGTTTTAAAGCTTGTGACTAAATATTTTGCTCTGCCCTTGACAAGAATTTATTTTCCATGAAGAGTTGGAAGGGACTTCAGAGATCCTCTGCTCCAAACCTCAAAGGCAAATACACTCCTGACAACATAGCTGATAGGATTCATACCTGTACAGAGGGATTCCAAGATTTTGATTACATGCTATATAACCACTTAGCAATTAGTATCAGACAATAGAGTTACTTGACATTTTTAAAATTTTCAAGCTTTTTATGCTAGCTTTAGGCATATATTTACCCCAGTCTCAGGGACACTGGGGTAAATTCAGCCAGACACCACAGAGTTTGGTCTCATGCCCTCAATAATTCTCATTGCAAAATTATTTAGGGGGCAGCTGCTCCACTGTCACCTAGCTGTCTGTCTGTATAGATTGGGCACTTTAATGTGGCTCTTTTGGGGCTTTTATCTAATAGCTGATTGAGTCAGCTATTAGATAAAAGCACCAAAAAGTCCCGCTGAAGCACTCGATCTATATAGATGCTGCAGAACTGGGTCGAAGTAATGTGCTGCTTCTTCTGGTAAAGTGCATTTTTTGTTTTGTTTTTTTAATGTCTGCAAGCACCCTTAGAAATGTAAGGACTACACTTAAGTCTAATCACAGAATTACAGAAAATTAGGGTTGAAAGGGACCAAAGGAGGCCATATAGTCCAACCCCCTGCTGAACACAAGACCATCCCCGAGTAGATCATCCCAGCCAAAGCTTTGTCTATCCATGTCTCTAAAACCTCCAAAGATGGAGCTTCCACAGTCTTTCCGGGTAACCTGTTCCAGTGTTTTACTACCCTCCTAGTGAGAAAGTATTCCTATAATATATAACCTAAATTTCCTTTGCTGCAACTTGAGACCATTGCTGCTTGTTCTGTTATCTGCCACCACTGAGGAGTTTAGCTCCATCCTCTTTGCAACCACCATTCAGGTAGTTGAAAGCTGCTATTAAATTCCCCCTCAGTCTTCTCTTTTCCAGACTAAATAAGGCCAGTTCCTTCAGGCTCTCCTCATGAGCCCCAGCCCTCTAATCATTTTGGTTTCCCTTCACTGGACTCTCCCCAGATTATCTACACGCCTTTTTAATGTGGTTTGATTAATCCAGTTCAAAGTCAGAACTTTTGCCAACTTGGATTAATTTCTCCCAGTGTCCCTGTGTACACAAGCCCTCTGTTTGACTTTGTCTAAGGTAAGCAGAATAAGCTATCATGAATTTACCTCCAAAGCCCTGTGGACTAAATCTAATGAAAGACTAAGGTGTCTACAAGTTAGGTGGTGCAGCACTTAAATATTTGGAGCCCAGAGTGGAATCCAAAAACAAGCATTAGGTACATAGGCTCCGTATAAAGGGCATGGGGAGAGCTGAGTGCCTACAGAGGTGCCTATAAATACCAAATACTAAGCGAGAAGTCATACAGAAATAGCCAGTAGGAAACGTGAAGTACAAGGGTGATTCTGAAACATGCTTCGGTGGGGCTCGGACACCTTGGTCAGGACTGCAGTCTGAGACCTACATTCATCTGGAATCCAAAGTGCAGAATCCTCTCGAAAGGATGAGTACAGGCAGTCCTCAGACTTACCATACAATTGGTTCTTGAAAACTGCGTCTTAAGTCGAAATGTTGTATCTTGGAACCAATTTTCCCATAGAAAAAATGGTATCAATGGGGGATTGGTTCCTTTATGATGCTAGATACAGCTGTGCCCAGCTGGTAAGTCTGGTGTGGTGGAAGGGGAGGGGGAAAGGAAGGGCTGTGGGGGAGTCAATCAAGGTCCCCCATGGTGAGGGAGAGGCTGGGGCTAGGGAAAGTTGCTTAACAGGAGGGTCATGAGGGGAGGGTGCTCCCGGATGTGCATGCCATTGCTCACTCAGCTGTTGGGGGTGGACATGGGATGGGGTCACTGCACAGCCTCTGGACAAGTGGCACGCAGCTGCAAGAGCTGCTCCCATTCCCAGATGAGCCACAGCTCCTGCTCTGCCCTGGCTGGGCAAGCGACAGCAGGGCATAGGGGACAGGGCATGTGCCCCTGGTTCAGGGTGGGCAGTGAGGTGGAGCTTGCGGCAGAGCAGAGGCTATAGGGGGGCTGTAGCCCCCCCCCCCGGCAGCCCCGCCACCCACCTGGAGTGCAGCCAGGCATGGCCCCAGCCCCACCTGCCCTGCTCTGATCTGGGGGCACACCTCTCCCCTGCATGCCTTCCTGCTGCTCACCCAGCTGGGGCAGGGTGGGTGCAGGAAGGGATTGTGGCTATTCCTGAAGGGTGGGGGCAGGTCATGCCATTGCATGTTGCTTGTCCAGAGGCAGTGCCGTGGTCCCATCCCATGCCCACTGAACCCTGACTGGGTGAGTGGCAGGAGGGCATAGCCCCCACTCCCAGCACAGCCCAGTGCAGCCCCGGCCCTGTCCACCCCAGCCATGCCCTCTTGCATGAGTAGTGATAGCTGCCAGATGAGCAACTTGCCCCCTTCCCTTCCCTTCCTTTCCCTTCCCCTTTCGCCACACCAGAATTACCAGCTGGACGCAGCTGTATCCAGTGTTGTAAAGTCAAAACCCATGTCGGAAGGTCAAAATGGTGTCAGTTTATAAACATCGTAAGTGCCATCCATTGTAACTCAAAGTCATAAGTTGAGGACTGCCTGCACTTACAACTCTTCTTTCAAAGGCTTATTTTTTTCGACTAAGATGTATGTGTTGGTCGTTTTGCCACAATCCACCTTCTCTAATACCCTGGCCATGGGTCCTTGCTCCCAGGAATGTTTACACATTTTACATTAAAAAATCATCAGTTAAGAAAAAAACAAGAATAATTCTTGTAGTAGGGACTAGAACCCAGGACTCTGAATCCTGGAGATTGTCTACCCAGCAGGCTACAGTCTCACTGCTTCTTGCTTGCTGTCCCTATGGCCTCATGAATCATGAATTTCTTTGTGCCCAGTTGCATAGCTTCAATGCAAGCAGTGGAAACAATGGCACATGGTCTAGTGGTTAAAGCATTTGACTGAAAATTTGCGAGAGGCAGGTTTGAGGCTGTTCAGGCTGGGGAAGGAATTTAACCCAGCTTTCCAGTTTGCTGGTTAAATGCTCCGATGCCTATATAAAAAGTGGTGTTATATCACCAGTCCTTGCTTATCTTGTAGCCTTGTTTTTAAAAAAAAACAACTATGATTACATTTAATGAGGGGCTCAGTCCTGCCACTTTGTTAGGCATGTTGAGAACATGCCTGCCAAATCTGTCCCCATGTAGGATCTCAGTACCACTCCAGTTTCTGACTCTAAATGGGACTTCAGCAGGCACTAAGCACCTATCTGTTCAGGTCAATTATATGCACACATCAAAGGCAGAATTCCACTTACTTAGAGTTTGATAGTCTAAAGGTACTGTACCCCTGACTGTCTCGCTAAGGCTTCACCAACCCATTAGCTCAACAAGGTCTCAGTTTCTAGCAGGCCTTCCTACCCCTTCATCCCTCCCACACTTCTCCTCAGCTTAATGAGGTCTCAGCTTCTACCCATGTCCTCCCCTAAGCTCTCTCATCCTGGAAGATTACCAGGCTTGGTTGGGCTGCCAAGAATGTAATGATCAGTGAGATTTAAGATCCTTAGAAATCATATCTAAAAGATAAGTCAAATGACATATCCTCCAGGAAGGTAGGGAACTTGAAGGGAAACTTAACAATGAGGAAATAGAAGTTAGTACATATACTGAAGTAGAAAAATTCATGGAAAATTGTATGGTAACTGGTGATTGATTTTCATTAGAATCTGAGGGAGTTCAATATATAACAAAGGTGTAAAAGATGTAATCGTTCTATCATTGTAAACTCTCTATACACTTTCTGCCTACCAGTTGGTCTGGACAGGCTCTCTAGTTTATACTTTGTGTTGTTTCTTTAATCTAATATCCATATGTACAGTAAACTAGGAATAATGCCAAATGATGTGGGGTGCTGGCCTGGCCAAGCCAGCTATTTGTGACACCTAGAAAACCCTAAGTTCAAAAAGAGAGGTGTCCAGCAAATTCTGGTGCCTCCGGGTTTAGGGAGCTGCTCAGTAGTAGCTTTTAGGTGGTGGTTTTGGATTAGGAGACAGAACTCCACTGCACTCTTATTATAGGCACCTAAATCCTTGTTTGGACCTAACCATTAGGGCACAGCAATTAATATGTCCTAATATTCTGGTAATGACACGTCCATAGAAATAAGTGTATTATCTGTTTCTGCTAGAATGAGCAGCAGTGACATAATTGACAGTGGGCATGTCTACACAAGACATTTACTGTGCAGTGGACTATTAGCTGTCCAGTAAACATCTCAGCATCTACACATCATGCACCCTATTAGGCTGGAGTAAACTAATTTACTCTGCAGCAGGATAGTACTTCTAAAAACTCCTCAGCAGCACCCATGTAGATGTATTGCTCCAGCGTTAATTGTGGCCCAATGAATATTTAAGTATTTATGCAAAGTAAAGAAGCTCCCAGAAGTAGGGATTCAACCTAAAATATCCAGTAGCTCATCAGCCTTTACCCAAATTCAGATCCTTGCTCTAAATCAGACAACCCAAGGACTGAAACCTCCATTTCTCAATTCCCTATTGAGCTAAGCACTAGACTTGGCTGTTCTTGGGTGGGCCTTACTCTTTCCCTGTCCTCCTTTGATTTTATTAAAACAGTCTCAATTCCTTAGCTTCCTACGAAATGCAATCGAATGCCAAAGCTTGACTTTATTTTTTGTCAGACAGATTACTGGTACTTTTTTTTCCAGCCATCTGTACTCATGATATGTGGCAGCCACTGACAAATCTCTTTTTTTCCAGCTTTTAGTTCTTTATCCAGCATAGTGCTTAAGGATATATGAGGCTTTAAGTGAGCAGTTCAACTCCAATGTGACAGCTTGAAGTGATGCATATACTTAGCTCTTTTGTTGGAGGGAGACTTGCGGGACTTTTCCAGCTAGTCCAGAGAAAGACTAAAGTCATGACTTGGTCACTAGGTAATGCCTCCAGAAGTGACGGCAAAAAATGATTGAATTGTCCTGTGCGTTGATATGTATGTGGTCAGGAACCCCCATGGTTATATGTCATTTGTTGATGTCCTCTTGTTCCCTGAGCACTTGCCATTTGGTGTCAGGATCGTTCTCTAATGGGAATGAATATTTAGATGAAAAGTTGCTTTGTCTTCCCCATTTCACTGTGCCACTGTAATTCAGTTGATATATTGCAGCCTGTCACCTCCCCCTGCAACTCTTAGTCAAGCGTTCTTTTCTTCCAATTAACTTTTACACCCGGTTTGTAATATGTGTTTGCTTTAAATGCTTGTCTCCTTTCCATAGTTTCTACTACCTCATGGCTATCCGGGCCTTCCAGTTGTTTGGTGGTGGTGGTAGGTCATTTTTCCCCTTCTCTGTAGTCTATTTTATTCTGGAAATATATTATACCTATGCTTCCTAGCGTAGTTATAAATGAGGGTCCATCAGGCCTTTCCATCTGAAACTCCTGCTTTTAGAGTTTCATAACTTGAACGTGAAAATTCTTTATGGGCTGAATTTTACATGGACAGTAATAACATTATCTTCTGGGATAATAACATTACTGCCAACATAAAAAAAAAACCCAAACCAGCAAACCTAGACATATAAAAAAAATGAAACAAAGAATATTAATTATGGTCTGAATTTGCAAAAAAAAGCAGGAGGAATTTCAGCTGCTTCTGTTTCTGATGACATCATAGGATTGTTTGAGGAAGTAGTGCTGTGATGCACACTACACTCACTCACTGCGTACACCTGAATCCTAATGCAGCTTCCTTACCATAGTAGAGAGATCCTTCTTATTGTTGCAGGTGCAGTATCACAAAAGAGGAGGCTACATTGACTCCACGTTGGTGTATAGCATGTGTGGCATGCTGCACTGTGGTGTTCCCTAGGGCAGTCCTTTGATGGAAACATGCCTGAGTGGAGTAAGAGGCCTAAAAGTGTGTGATCTTCACACACAATGAAACAGTGACTGTCATCTTGGGCGTTTGAAAGCAATCAATGTATTTGGACAGCAAGGTGCAGCTTAGTGAGAGTGTGGAACATAGAACCTGGTCCTTAGTCTCACTTCTTAAATTGCATTCTGACCATTTTTATTGCTATTTCCTGTAGGCCTTTCAGTTTGTCAGTACCTTACAGATAATGCGATCTCTAAAACTGAATGTCAAGTTTCAAGCAAGGTTATGCAACCTCAGTCATATAAAGAGAAAATATTTATAGAGTCTACTTTTCTGGATGGGGATGGCTATGTATCCTCTATGAGAGACTATCAAGAAATGTACACATAATGGCTAGATTGTAGGCTATGCCTCGTGTGTTATTATTTTGAATTTTGTAAAATCATTTAAAAAACCGGAATTAACTTAAGCCTATCTTCCTAGCATCTTAAGGCTAAATACAGACATTCAAGAGCCGAAAGTAGATTTGCACCAACCTTCATGCCTTTTTCTAATCAACCTAGAATACTTCAGGCATAAACAAAACACACTAGACTCAGGAGGGTATCTGGGACAGAAGTTGGATAGACCGGTCTAATCTAAACGGATTAAATCTGATACTACATCCATCCATCCACTCTGTCTTAGACCGGGTTCCACCATTGTAAGCCAAAATGTGCACACTGAACTTCTATTCTGTTACAGGTTTAGATCTGCTTCCCATCATTTATACCAGTTTATGTGTAATTGCTGTACCTAACCTAAATTAGCTCACGCTGAACTCGGTGCTACCACAGCTAGATTGTGGCTAGCTACTCCATGAGCTACCTAAATTAAATTCCTGTGTTACAGTGCAGCCTGCCATTTAGGCATAGGATACTAGAGGAACGAACCTTACATTTCACAACATAAGTTTTGCTAACAAGTCAGTGGAAATTAAAAACCAATATCAAAACAATCTATGGAAGAAAAACTGTCGTT
Source organism: Caiman crocodilus (assembly GCA_030014935.1). NCBI lineage: Eukaryota > Metazoa > Chordata > Crocodylia > Alligatoridae > Caiman > Caiman crocodilus. The sequence goes on from JAGPOW010003685.1 coordinate 18,850,959, forward strand.
CATATTTCTCATTATAATAAGCCTCGTCTATTCCAAACAAATAGAAACCAAACCAACTGAACAAACAAAAACCCCTTTCCAAAGCAAGAGCAGTAGTAATTAGTGTTGCTGCACTTGTGTCTTGACAATAACATACCGGACGCCTTATGTGTTCTGTAATATGTAATGAGCATTGTATTTGGATTATAAAACAACATGATGAATGAATCAGACTGTATCGATTTGAGCTTCCATACTAGTCAGTAATCATTTGGCTTCCTAAGCTTTTATGCCCTGAGAGTGGAAATTAAAAATGGTTTAATTAGAATGTGAGGAAGTATCCCCTTCAGTCAACACCCAGTAGCAATGAAGATAAAGGGCTTAGAGCAGCTGGGTCCGGTGGCTTGTTACAGGAAATGTGAAGTGGTAAATGACGGCGGTGGCGGTTTCTTAATCAGACCCTGCAGATTAATATTAAACTGTTTTGCTTAGGTTTTTTAATTCTTTTATCATTGATTTAGGATAAAATCTGTTTAAGCAATCTGCTCAGGTTTTCAGGGATGAGCCATTTTTTGAAAGGAAAAGAAGCCCTCTAATTAAACCATCAGTATTTCATTTAAACAAAATGATTAGAAACATCTCTTAGCTAGCTATAGCAAATTAGGAACGTTGGCCAAAATTAAAGAAAGGCTTCCTTTGTACTGATATTCTCCAAGAACAGTCACTATATAATTTGCCCTTTCTGTAACGTGTTAAAACGGAACTTAACCACCAGGAAAAAAATGAATGCCTACCGTCATGTTTCTTTTTCTTCCCTGGCAACCTTGTTTGGAGAAGATGCGAATAGTGGAATCCTCCACGAACAAAACTACTTCTGCAGGTCTTTCCCCTCTCTGAAGGTTCATTACACAATTTGGTGATTTCATTTTTCTTTACACGAGAGATTCTTACCAGAAATGGGTTCCACTGCGTATGATCATGTGCAGCACATCTTGTAAAACCTGAATTTGCCCTATACGTGATTATGTGCCGCTGCAACACAGTCAATTCAGATTCAAGAAATTAATGCTTTCAAAATTCCCGTGTAGTTGAAAATGTATTAGCTTGGAGCAGCTAAGTGTGAAATTCACTCTACTGGAGGGGAACTCGCATAAAGGGCTTGAATGATTCTGCAGTATCTTTTTAATGCGCTACATATCACCCTAAAGGGGGAGGAGATAGAAAATGTGCCCAGGTTCTTGGGATGGGACCTCTCTTCTGAGTGAGCTTGTTCACTTTTCTACTGAATTGAGGGCAGAAACCACCGTTTAATAAATGCATTCAGCTTCTGTTGAAATTACATTAGCTTTTTGTGCTTTGGGTTCATCTTGTTCTATGGTAGCTCTAACCTTTTTTTTTTTTT
>JAGPOW010003685.1:18859876-18873589 GCA_030014935.1 Caiman crocodilus
TTATTATTATTATTATTATTATTGGTTTTCTGAAAACAGCCAAGAAGTTTGGCTTTTCACAGCAGTTAAGTGGAATATTTTAAAAAAGCATTATTTTGTGTTTCTCTGTTCTTGTGTCCTAAAATGGATGATATTTTAGGTAAGAGTTAGCTACCCTAGGATGGTAAGGTGTTTGGGTACTTTGGTGCTGCATTGATGTAAAAGATATTTTTACTTCTTTAAAAAATGTCCTAGCATTATTTGTGGTAAATTTTAAACACATAGACCTTCCCTTCAGTGGGGTTTGAGATAAAATAATCAAGCCAATTTCTTCTTGAATAAAGATGAGAGGAATCCCACTTCTTTTGCCAGCTATTGACAACCCATATAGCTCTACTGGATCACATTTATATAAAAATACTTTCAGATTACATTTCTTGTTGGTTTTAAAGGAGCTGGTTCCACTGACTTCAAAGGATTTACATATGCAGACCTTTTCAGCAGTGGTTACTCTTGCCCATTGGCTTGGATATTTTTGCTGGAATAATTTACTCATACTATTTTTAGTTATTTATATCGTGTGTCTGATGCCCACATTTCTTCCTTTTCAAGAAGCACAGCACTTTAGTCTTGAAATAACCCATTTAGTTTGGTGGGAATGCTAATAAAATAACATGTTCTTAAATAGAAATAGGGGCCTCAAAATCTGGCCCAGTATCTTTACAAAAGTGTAAGCTTTATTGACTTGAATATCAGTATGCCATTGTCCCTGAGTCTTTAGACAGTAGTCCAGCCCAGGTTTTCCTCCAAGTTTAATCTTGATTGATAATTCCATAGCAAATACAATTAGAAATTTGGTTTTAGAGTCTGTATTGTACCGTAATATGATAGTTTTAATCCCAGAAATAGTGCATAGGTATTGACACATGTGATGAACTACATTTCGGTATATCAAGCAAAAGTGAGAATGGCTGAGTGTTTGTTAGTAAGCAGAGGTAAAGTAAGTTCAGAAGGAAGAGAAGAGATAAGGTGGGTCTGTACTGACCAGAAGAGAAGATGAGTCTAGATGGGTGGGCTGCCTATTGTACAGGCCTACGATCATCCATTAAAACTGTATCCATCAATTTGTCCATCATAGGAAAGTAGGGCTGGAAGGGACCTCATGAGTTCATGTAGTCCAGCCCCCTGCTCAAAGCAGGATTATCCCTGACTGAGCCATCCCAGCCAAGTGTTTGTCTAATCTGCTTTTGAAAGTTTCCAAGGATGAAGATTCCAGTTTCTTTACGTAGCCTATTCTAGTGCTTGCCCACCCTCATTGTCAAAGTTCCTCCTAATTTCCAACCTAAATATTCCCTGATGAAACTTTAGGCCATTGCTCTTAGTCCTGTCATCTAAGAGGAAGAGAGAAAGAGCACTGCTATGGTCCTCTTTTTAATTTCCCTCCAGGTATTTGAAGGCTGTTATCAAACACCGGCTCAGTCTTCTCTTCTCCAGAACAAATAACCCTATCTTAGTGATTCTCAACCAGGGTGCCACTGCATCCCGGGGTGCCCTGAGATCCTTTCAAGGGTGCTGCAGGGTGCCACACAATGTTAGTGCTGTTAGGTTTACAAACATGATTCACAAGATAAACCAGCAGATCACAAGTGTAAATCCATAGTTGTGGTCCTCCTGAGTTCTTTGCAACAATAAAACTACTCTATTATTTTTCTGTAGTCAAAAGAGAGCTAACACTAAAAGCTGGCAGTTTCTGAGGTGTGCCACAAGTCTATATCTGGGGGTGGGGTGAATCGAAACAGCTTGAGAACAGCTGCCACAGTTCTGTCAGACTTTCCTCATAAGACTTACTTCCCAGGCTCCTACTCATTTGTCACTCTCTGATGGACACTTTTCAAAATGTCCACATCCTACCTGAAGCGCGGGGCTTAAAACTGGACACAAGATTACAGCTGAGGTCTCACCAATGCTGAGCAGAGTGGAAGAATCACTTCCCTATTGGTTCATATTCATCTTATGGTCTACTGTTACCCCCAGGTACTACAGCCTAGTCACTCATTCCCCAGACTGTATACGTGCATGCAATTATTCTGTCCCATGTGCATGAGTTTGCACTTGTCCTTGTTAAATCTTCTCAAGAAGACTGGACCATTTCTCCAGTTTACCCAGATCATTCTAGGTCCTATCCCTACCCTCTGGAGTACCTGAAACTCCACTCAGCATGGTGTTGTTTCCAAATTTGCTAAATGTACACTCAGTCTCATCATTCAAATCATTGATTAAGATGCTGAAAAATACCAAATTTAGGTCAGACTCATGGGGAACTGTTCTTGATACACTTCCTCCCAATTAGATATTGAAATATTGATGACTACTGAAGCATGATGATGCAACCTGTTATATATCTACCTTAGAGTACTTTCATCTAGTTTGTATTTCTTTAACTTGTTATTGAGCATGTCATGAAAGTTGGTGACAAAAGCCTTGCTAAAGTCATGGGATATCACCCTATCCTCAGAGCCAGTCGTCTTATTGTAGGAGGAAATCAGGCCAGTTAGGCGAGACTTGCTCTTGGTGAATCCATTCTAGCTGTTCCTGATCTCCTTGTTCTCTTCTAGGTGCTTCACAATAGATTCTTTGAGGTTTTGCTCCATGGTCTTTCCAGGTATTGAAGTCAGGATGACTAGTGTGTAGTTCCTTGACCTCCACAAGTTCTAAGGGAATATTATCAATGGCTCTGAAATTGTCTTAGCCAACTCCTTCAGTCTATGGGAGCCTCCCATATGGTCCTGCTAGGTTCTCTAAGTAATCTCTAACTTTATCTGCTAACCTAGTTCAGGGTTGCTCAACTGCAGAGCTATGTCAGCTGACCTGCAGGCCTTCCTGTGAATCAGACAATTTTGGTGGTGGGCCTAATTGCTGCTCCCCTGCTGTCAAATTTCCAAACCTGGGGGAGGAGGGAACCTTCCAGCCCCAACAGTTTTGCTCTGAGTGCAAGATTGAGTGCTTGGGGTCAAGTGGGGTGGTGCAGAGTTGCAGAAGGTGGTGCAAGGTAGGGCAGAGAGGCCTTTTGCATTCTGCAAGGGTTCTACGGATTACTTTTACTTTTTGACATATTAGTAGAAATCCTTTTAAGTGCCTTTTATGTCCCTGCTAGCTATATTGTCATGTGAAAGAACCACAGCAGAACGTCAAACTTTGATATTATAGATGGTCCTAAAAAGGGCCTGATTTGTTAAGTAAATGACTTGGAGTAGAAAAATCAAATTGGTCAATTTCTGTGGTTCAAGCTGAAGCTTGAGAAAGAAGAAGACTTTAACAGAATTTATCCGTAAGTGTCTTGTGTATAAAGGGAGGGATGTCAGATAGACAGAATTTATCCAGGTTATGGTATTTTGGGTGTGCTGCGCTATAGTCTCAGTCTATGTTTCTGCATGTATTTGTGGCCAACCTTCCCCCTCTCCCTCCTCCCCTAACATCCACCCACACAACCTCCAGTATATATATATATAATACTTGTGCTTTATACTTGTGCTTGCTTGCATGGTCAGGTGCATGAGTTAGAAAACAGGGTAGACTTGCCCCTTATAGACTAACCCAAGTAGGTATACACATAGTAGAAGCTTTTGTGGGCTTTCAGAACAAAGAACCATGGGTTTCCTCTCAGGTAATCACAGGCTAGTGCAGAAACAGTGAGGACACAGATGCAGGTGGGATTTTGCTTTGAGACTTCTCATATTCAAGATAAACTACTTAAGTGCTCAAATACCTGGTGCTGGTCTCCTGGTTAGAACGGTGTACTGTTCAAGTAGCCTTCACCCATTTGATGTTTCTTCCTTTGTACTAGCTTTTCAGATGCTAACTCCACAGAGATAGCAAGAAACAGTAGCAAAAGAGGGAAAGCTGAGGAAGAACAGGAGCTCAAGAATGTAAGAATAGAGAAAACTCAGTATTAAAACTCAAGTATGCAGTAGTTGAGTGGATGAGGAGGTTGTCAAACTGACAGTTTACAGCATTGTTCCTCTTAGCATTTTCATTTTACCCAGAAATGTAAGGCATTATAAGGTAAATTTGGATTGTACTGTTAACAAGGGGCCATTTACCAAGTAAAGTAAGCCTTTGAAGGAAAGGTTGTAATTGTTCTAAAAGGACTGTAGAAGGCAAGGACTTGAACTCCTCTGACACATGACCTCAACTACAGAAAATGAGCCAGATTTCACCTCCAGTTAACATTGCGTCAGCTGCTCAGTTTATATACTTAACTGACTGAAAGCTGGCCTTTTCTTATTCTGAGTGTGATTTTAGACTACAGCTTGCTTGATTTCCAATCATCGGTATCCCCAGAGTAGAGCGACTCTGTGGCTAGCTTGGTGAGGGTGTGATCATGTGAACAATACTAAGTGAAAGAGCCCCAGAGCCCCAAATCACCACCAGATTCCCTGCAGGCCACCTGCCACATGTGGGCCCACATAATGTTTTGTCTCTGAAATGACTAAGGCTCAGTTGCAGCACACATCAGACTTGCACATCAAGACTCAAGAAGTTAGTTTTGTTCTCCTCAGAGGTGCCTGGTATCTTTGTCTCACAGTGAGCAGCCTCGTTGCATCTGACAAGCAGTAAAAAATGACTTTTGTGTAAAGCAGTGGTGCTCAACATCTGGCCCATGGACCAGACAGATTCAGCCTATGGAGTCATATGATCTAGCCTGTGGGGCACCCCACAGGCTGGATAACCTGACCCTGCATGCTAGATAGGCCTGGTATGTGGGGCTGCTCCACGGTCAAATCTAGTGAGCAAGGGTAAGTGGGTGTGTAGCCATCTCTGGCACATGAGGTTGGCCCACTGTGCTGGATTGTACCCACAGACTGACCTTGCATGTCACTGATCCAGTCCCTGGATCAGTTTGGGAGCTGGGAGTTTGGGCACAAGTGGTGGAAAGTAAAGGAAAATGACAAAAGAGCAGCAGCAACTTCACTTTAGAGTAAAGAGGAGAGTCAGGTGGTTTGCCCAGTCATCTGCCCAATAGTTTAGCTCAGGAAATGGAAGATTCTAGATGAGTGGGTCTTAAGACACTCATCGCTAGGCTCAAGGCACCCTTTGGAAAATGTCAGCTCTTAGTTTTCACTCATTTGTTGACCATGGAAAAGTAATAAAGCAATTTTTTCTATGGCGAAAAACTCAGAACATAACAGGTCAGATTTTTTAACACTCTTCTAGACTCACTCCAACCATAAGGGGAGTTGAACACATAGCTCTTACTTTCTAGAAGGGTGCCTTGACCATCATGCACCTGGCAAGGCAGGGCCAAGGGAATCCTTCATCCCCCTTGTTGAAATCAGTCCATGGGGTGGCAATTAATGAAAGCATCATGGTGCTAGAAGAGAAGAAGCAAGAGGGGTCCTGACTCTGTAGCCTTGTGTGGAAGGTACCATCCTGTGAGCGGGGATTTTCTAGGTAATGGTCCCTGTTGCCTGCCCCAGTGCCAGTTATGCATTGTGTCCTATGTCTATGTAATGTTAAATGCATAAACTATCCTTGGAGCAGGGATCAGTACGTAGGACTCCTCTGTCACAGTTGAGAGCTATAAAAGAGACATTTAAGGAGTCCCTTGCTTGCTCTCTAGCGTGTTCTTGCATTTTACAGTAGATAGGCATTGACAGAAAAGGATCTGGGAGTTATAGTGGACAATATGCTGAATATGAGCCAAAAATGTGCTCTTGTTGCAAGGAAGGCAGATGACATACTGGGCTGCAATGGTAGGATTTTTGCCAGCAGATTGAGGGCAGTGATTCTCTTTCCCTTTGTTTGGCATGAGTGAGGCCACATCTGGAGTAGTGTGTCCAGTTTTGGCCTCCCCAATACAGAAAGGATGTGAACAAATTGGAGAGACTCCAGCAGAGGGCAATGAAAATGATTAGGGGGCTGGAACACATGACTTACAAGGAGAGGCTGTGGGAAATGGGCCCTTAGTCTGGAGAAGAGAAGACTAAGAGGGGATTTAATAACAGCCTTCATATACCTCAGGGATGCTCAGAGGTTGCACATGACAGAACAAGAAACAGTGGTCTCAAGTTGAAGTGAGGGAAGTTTAGGTTAGATATTAGGAAAAAAATTCTCACTAGGTGCATAAAGCACTGGCACAGTGCTTTGGCTGTGGGATCTCCATCCATGAAAGTTTTTAAGATTTAGATAGGCAAAGCGTTGACTGGGATGATCTAGTTGGGACTGGTCCTGCTTTGAGAAGGGGGTCAGACTAGATGATCTCCTAAGGTACCTTCCAACCCCAATTTTCTATGATTTTATTCTATGATTGGTTAAATAGCAGAAATGACGGTGGCATTTGGGACCAATTCCCAAGTTTCTCACCTCACAGTGCCCTCCTCACTCACTTATGCTTTGTCATATAGCCAAATTATTATTCGTCCATCTAATTATGACTATATGTATATTTATATATTTTAGCGTTTTCCATGAATAATTGCCATGTTTGTGTTTGAGCACCTTCTATGTAAAAAGGTAAACTTTCCTCTAGCCCCCATCTCCCCTCTCTTTGCAGTATAATGTGAAGGTAGAATTTTATGTTGGTAGATTTTTATTTGTTGAAGTGGTTTTCTCTCTTTGGGTCCATTTGGGTAGGTGGCTACTAATGTTATGAATGTGATTCTTGGTATTCATAGATTTCATAGACATTGGGGCTGGAAGGGACCTTGGAAGATCATCGAGTTCAGCCCACTGCCCCAGGGGCAGGAAGTCATCTGGGGCCACAGGACCCTAGCAAGATAAACATCCAATTGACTCTTAAAGGAATCCAGAGTAGGTGCTTGCACCACCTCTGGCGGCAGTCTGTTCCAGGTCTTGGGGGCTCGGACTATAAAGAAGTTCTTTCTTATGTCCAGCCTGAAATGGTCTTGGAGAAGCTTGTGACCATTTGACCTTGTCATCCCATGGGGCACTCTGGTGAACAGGCATTCCCCCAGATCCTGATGTACACCCTTTATGTACTTATAGGCAGCTACCAGGTCCCCCCTGAGCCTGCACTTTTCCAGGCTGTAGAGTCCCATGGCTCTTAGCCTTTCTTCATAAGGCTTGTTTTCCTGCCCTCTGATCATGTGTGTGAGTCTCCTCTGGACTCTGTCATGCTTCTCCACATCCTTTTTAAATTGTGGAGCCCAGAACTGGATACAGTACTCGAGCTGCGGCCTCACCAAGGCCGAATATAGTGGGAGGATGACATCCTGGGATTTGCTAGAGAAGTATCTCTGGATGCAAGCCAGAGTTTTGCTTGCATTGCCAAATGCAACAGCACATTGGTGGCTCTTGTTCAGTTTGTGGTCAATCATGACCCCCAAGTCCCTTTTGGCCATGGTGCTAACAAATGTAGCACTGCCAAGCCTATAAACATGCTGTGGGTTTTTCTTCCCAAGATGGACTACCTTGTATTTTTTGGAATTGAAGGCCATCAAGTTTTCATCCACCCATTTTCCAAGCCTGTCTAAGTCGGCCTAGATCACCATGCTGTCCTCAGTTGTGGATGCTTTACCCCAAAGTTTGGTGTCATCAGTGAACTTGGCCAGTCCACTTCTGACACCAACGTCCACATCATTAATGAAGATGTTGGTAAGGATAGGCGGAAGGATGGAGCCTTGGGGGACCCCAATGGTCACGGCGCACTGCAATGATTGATTTCTATTAACTACCACTCTTTGGGTCCAACCTCAAAACCAGTTCCCCAGCCAGCAGACTGTGATGTAGCCAACGTTGCAATTGTCCAGTTTTTCTATCAGATGATTGTGGGATACCAGCTTTTTTTAAGTCGAGGTATATGGTGTTAATCTCTTCTCTCTTGTCCAGGTGATATGTCACTTGGTCATAGAAGGAAATGAAATTGGTCAGGCATGTTGAAAGGGTTTGTCCAACAGAGAATTTCTGTAATATTTTCTAAAGTTGCTCAGATTTCAGATTCACTTAATCTCGTCCAGAAATTCACTCCCATGCCAGATCCTCTCAATACCTTTGTGATGCCTTGTCTTCAGCTTTGTCGTGTCGTACACCTGTCTCAGCAGCTCATAAATTAAAACTTGGTCTTTTATTCCAGCTGGGATAGACTCATTTACTGCTTTGAAGATTCGGGCCCAAGGCTTAACAACTGGCATAACAGATGGATAGACTTGTTCACAGGCCTGATTGATCATGGCCACCTTAACTATAGAGATTTGACAGCTGGTTGACAGCTACTTATACCTAATCTTCAGATTAGTAGGCAACTGTTGATCGTCTGGATCATGGTGTATGTGTAAGAGGTCTAGTCTGATGAAACCATTTGGGGCTGAGAAGTTTAATTCAAGATCGACAGTTTGTTAGAAGTTTCACAAATCCATGTGTTTACAGATTAATGCTTTCTTTTTTCTCACTTTGCTTCCATCCTCTGGATCAAAGCTACTTCATGTTGGGTTGCACCCAGTGCCAGAGGTTCCCTTCAGATTGACTGGGATTCTGTGTGCTCCTCCCAGCTTTCTACGTTGATGTTGAACAACTTCATATATTTTTGTACACATTGTTGTGCCACCAGACAGGGCAATTCCACTTTCTAGAGCTGTCTTAAATCTCACTATACTGAATATTCTTGGGGATATGGTCACCTCCCATTCTCCTGATGTGGCTGATCTACTGACGATCCTCTGATCCTCTTTTTTATAGTGATTTCTAAGTGTGTCAGTCCTGCACACTCCAGTACCTCTGCATTTGGTATTCTGTCTTTCCACTTTATTTTCAGGATCTTATTCAGCCATCTCACATGGAAGTTGTTCAGCCTCTTGATGTAGCCAGAAAGCAGGGATGACAGTACATAGGTCTCAAAGATCCACGTCTTCAATTCATCTGATAGGTGGCTGTTATTCCACACATGGTTTTGTAATAGCCCAGCATTCTTAGCTGCTTTTGCAGTCCTGTTAGTCAGATGAGTCTGCAGGTTAAGATTCCTGCTGATCATAGAAACCAAGTAGCAAAAACTGTCAATTGAACCAAGGGCTTTATCCTCCAGAGCGATGTTAGGTATTCATTCTTCCATCCCTTGGTACATGATCACAGTCTTCTTGAGATTAATTACTATCCCAAAACTCTTGCATAACTCATAAAATCTGCCCAAGAGATCAGATTTTCCTTTTCAGGGAAGAACCAAGAATTTATCATCCGCAAACAGGAAGTCTCTCAATACCAGTTCTTTCATCCACGCCACTCAGAATGCATACACAGCCTAACTTTATCATGTTTAGTGTCTGTGAACTTCTCCTTCAAGCTAGCAATGAAGACAAGAATGTTTTCTACCAATGACTTGAAGAAATTGAGAAAGCTCACAGAAACAAGACCATTATAATTCTTGGCGACTTCAATGCAAAAATTGGCTGTAGTTTTAAGAATATTCAGATTACAGGTCAGATAATGTGAATTGCAATAATAAACATTATCACGGTTGCCATTATTATGCATGTTATGGCTTTAATCATTCACCTATTGAATTCAGTGGCAAACCTTTTATTTCAATGCCATAATTTCGTTAAGCCAATTCAGGACTAGAAACTGTTGTTTCCTTTGATGTTAGCAAGTTTGTTATCTGTTTTGTTATTTTCACTTAACCTCAGATTTATTAAAACTATGTATTCAAATATGGTGTTTTTCTCAGTTTCAAGATGCTTAAAGTTTAGGAGCTGTTTTTCTTATTTTACTTTGCTTTTTTGAACAGAAGATGGCAGCAGTTTTGTAGCCTGATGAGGGAGAGAGATCCAGAGTTTAGAGGGCTAAATCAGAGCTATTTAAAGATAGCTTCAGGGTTATCCCAAGGTAGAGAAATTTCAGGACTTGCACAGCTGTACGTAGGCTAAAGTTAATTATAGCAAATACTTGGAGAAATTACCTTATTTATAAACCTGGAGATAAAGCAGCCATGAGAAGCCGTGTTTAGGTGTAATAGTGCAAAACCTGGCAAGCATAATATAAATTGGTTTGACTCATCAGCAATGGAAGTCAATACTCATAAACTTCTTTTAGAGATGCATGTTCCAGTAGTATTACCTATTGCATACATTTTCTCCATATACTCCATTTGAATGCAAATATGTATTTATTCCTTGGCCTTTTAAGTTCCACCTGTCTGAGTTAGGATTTCCTGTTCTGCCTAGGGAATTCTAGCAAATAAAGCTGAGGTCTTTTTAGCTTGGTCTCTGCATTTTCCTACTTACATTTTCCTACTGGTCAGATGCAGCTCCGCTGTACAGCCTACAGATAGCCATACTTACTGGAGTTCTCACCTCTCATCTTAGAAGCCTGAAATGTTCTGAGGGCAAAGGGACATTGTCTGGACTATCATCATTCCTTCCAACTAATAGCAACTATATGCAGGCTGTATCTAAATGAGATGCTGACTGCACAGTAGCTCGTTACTCCTGCACAGTAGCATCATGTCACAGTTTGTGCTACGCAATGCTACTGTGCAGTTGTAATGAGCTACTACTGCACAGTCAGCATCACCAAGAGGCCAGGCTGGGACACTACTGCACAGGAATGCCCCTTACTGTGTAGTTATTTAGTACTTGTGTATGCAAGTCATTTAGTACCTACATACCCAAGTGCTAAATGACTGCACAGTAACAACTGTGGAAGCGGTCTCAGCTAAAAGTTTCTGAACTCCTCCAAACTTCAGCCAGACCCTTTTCTTTAATGCTAGATAGTGATTGATAGATGGTGACTCTCTTTAGAATAAGTGTTAGATAGCTGGTTATCTCCCAGTTAAGATTATTATTCTTAAATGTAAATAAATTGAATACACACACACACACACACACACACACACACACACACACCCCAACTCTCTGCTTCCAGGGGTGCATCCTGCAGAATGCTGGGGACGCATCTTTGGAATCAGGGAACACATTGTCCCTTGTCTTGCACAGTGCACGCGCATGTGTGTGTATTATATGTCTGGGATGGAAGATACAAAGATCAAGAAGCTGGGAGTCAAACACTGTGCCTCCATCCTTTGATTTTGTCAGTGTTAAATGCATCATCAAAATTATTTTGGAGAACGTCTCTCACCATCACTATGCTGTATAGTCTCAGTCTTTGCAACCAGGACTTGTAGAGAGGAGCCAGAACAGGCTCCAGGAAGTGATGTTGTTGCAGGGAATATTGACAGCTTTTGCCCCTGGAAGACAAGAAGCAGCAGAAGTTTCTCCAGGCCTCAACTGCGATGGTCTTGAGCTCTAAGAAAGTTTTGGTTTTGAGGAAGGATCCAAAGTCTGCAGATATGAAGGCTAGCAGTAATGACTCCATGGTTCTGTGGTATGGTCTGTGCGTAGAGCCATGCTACAATACAGTTGTTCTTTTTACCTGAGCAGTCTAGGAAAAATAAGAAAAAGACTGTGCAAGTTAGAAAGTATTCTTTTGATCAGAGATAATCAACCAGATCCTTTCAAGGGTCTCCCACAATATTAAATCTACGCGCGATTCACAAAATCAGCCCAGAGATTTCAACTAGGAATCCATAGCGCCAAAAACATTCTGACCTGTGCTGGCTTGCCTGGGATATTTTGCAACACAAGAATTGCTCTATAATTTTTTATGCAGATTAAGAAATTAGTGAAAGCTAATTGCAGGCATTTTTCCAAGGGGTGCCTTGAAGCTGCATGACTGGTGCTTTGAGTCTAACAAGGAGTCTAAAAAGGTTGAGAAACACTGTCTTAGATGTATTGGGCACGAGTCCCTAGGATCCAAAGAAGAAAGGAGGACAGCTCCTATGCTGAGGTTGGAAACAGATGTCACCTTTTCTCTCCTGCCATCACCCTTTTTATGGAAACAGAGCAAAAAAACAAATAGATGTCTATCTCATTTCTGGCATCACAAATGTCCATATTTGTAGCCGTTATGAAAAATGGAAATAATTTGTACCACTTGATTTGCTTTATGATGGGAGAGTGCAGGCAGCCTGGAGCTGCCCGCATACTCCAGTTGTCCAAGGAGTTCCTGCCCAGCTTTCCCCACTTCTGGGGTAGGTCTCTCATCCTCTGTGCAGAGATGTGTTCCAGCAAAGTTCATCCACTTCATTGGGTGAAACACAAGTCCGTTGTCCCACTCTTGATATTGCAGGATGAGGGGCAACACGATCCCCGCTTCCAAAGATGTGCCCCTGGCAGGGAAAGCGGGGAATCAGAGTTCTCCACTTTCAGAGATGTGTCTCTGGCAGTCTGCAAGGCATGTCTCTAGAAGGAGGAAATCCCAACTCTGCGCTTTCAGGGTAACCCCCTGGAGAATGCCAGAGGTGTGTCTTTGGAAGTGGGGATTGCGTTGCATCTTGTCCTGGGACAATGGACTTGTGTTTCATCCACTGAAGCGGATCAGCTATGCTGGATCATATCTTAGCATAGCTGATGCATCTGATTTGGTGATATTTATTTGTAGCCTGAAAGATTTTGTGCATTGTTCCATGCACCGGTTGTGACAAATCTCAGGCCAATTTCTTACAGTGGTAGCAAAAGTACATCATTTAGATCCATGCCGCTCATTAAGTGTGATGCGGGCTGCATCTCATGTGGAGCCTTTATCAGAAATAAGAGATGATTTTGCTAACACATACAATTCTGCTTCTGAAAGAGATACGTAGTAAATTTTCATATCATTGCAATTTAACTACCACAATTGACAGGCATTTGTGGAAGCCTCAGATCATTTTATCCACATTTTTCAGAGCCGAGATTCCTATGGACAGTGCCACTGCTGTGTCATATCTGAACAAACAACGGGGTACTCATTTTTAACACCTGAGGAGAGAAGCTACTGCCTTCTGGGACTGGTTTGCCCCACACAATATTTCTAATAGACATACCCTTAGCAGGGGTGCATGGCAGCTTGGCAGATCAACTAAGCAGGCACACATCACAAATACATGACTGATCATTGAAAACAGCAGTCATAAAGAAAATGTTCAATTTATGGGAGGTATCCAGGCATAGACCTGTTTGCTTCTGGGTATAACACAAAGTGACAAAAATTTTGCTTCAGAGCAAGAAATCAATTTTAGAAGACTTTCTGATAAAGTTAAGTAAAGGGCTTCTTTATGTGTTTTCACCCTTTTCTGCTGATTCAGAAAGCAATAAAACAGATAAAGCAGGACAGAGGCAGGCTGATATTAATAACCCCAGCGTGGGCCAGGCAGCATTACTGCTCAAACTTACTGCAACTCTCCAGGGAGAGGTTTTGTCATCTGCTGGACTGACTGACTGAGCAGGGAGGATGGATCTGTTACCCCAACCCCAATTTGCGCCACCTCGCAGCCTTGCCGACAAGGGTTTAAGGGACATAAAGCAGCCTTGCTCTTTACAAAATATTTCATTCAAATCTAGATGCTATTTGAGTAAATGGAAGTCATTTTACTGAGTCTGATGATATTAAGATTGTACCACGTACCACTCCAGTTCACTTCATACCTGCTCTTTCTAAAATCTACAAATGTGAATATCCTATTTACTTGTACATAAGACAACCCTAAACCCAGTCAAGGTAAACCTTCAATAATTAGATTCTATACCTGGAAAATAACCCTCAACAATTCAGTTTTTTATATAGAAAATGTATAAACTTGTTGTAATTTTCCAGGTACAGAATCTAATTATTGAAGGTTTACCTTGACTGGGTTTAGCCCCACTGCTACCTCCTCCCACTGCTACATTAGGGAAAATAAATTGGGGG
>JAGPOW010003685.1:18873689-18886489 GCA_030014935.1 Caiman crocodilus
GGGGGTCAGGCAGACTCCTTGTCCTCTGACTCCCCAGCTTCTTCCCCCTAAAGCCTCTTGACCCTGGGCATATGGAAATGAGGAGCAAATTTGAAAACAATGGTATTAATTTTCATATAGGTAAGTTACTAAAGGTACCCATTGATTTAGTGAATTCAGAATTGATGCATTTTGCCCTTTTCATAAACTGCTGCAAGTTTTAGCATAGGTGTATAGTAAAAGTTTGGGGGGGTTTTGTAAAAAATATATTTCTCTCTATCTATACGGTCATGTATACCTTCTCTCTAACCTGTTAGGTCCCAAAAGGGTTAAACTGATCCCATTACAGAAAAAAAATGCACCTGTACAAAGGGCCGCTGGCCACCCGTACTCATCACAATATCCACAACCGCGTGTAACACACACAAAATAGAAAACTCAGTCCTTTCTGGTCCTTCCGACCAGTCCTCGTTTCATGCCCACCCTTGCCCCGCTTCTGGGGTGGGGTACTCAGTTCACAGGGTCTCTTCATCACTGTTGCTCCAGCTTTCGCTGGAGGACCCACCGCTGCTGCTGTTGTCGTTTTCGCTGTCCTTCGTTTCACTCGTCTGTTCCTCTTCTCTGCTGCCGTCACTCTCTTCTTCACTCGGCAGGGGTTGTATGGTCCTGTGCCATGTGTCCCTGTGCCAGGTGGTGTTTACTGTGTCTTCTCCAACCTCTGCTACCGATTTCTGGTAATAGGTCGGAGTTCACTCAGTGCCGTCTTCATGCAGCCCACTACTTCTGTGTCTGTTTGTCTGTACAGGAGCAGGTTTCTGGCCTTCCACAAGGTGCTCCTGACACAGGATGCAAACTGGTCGAAATGGAGCGAGGGGCACCTTGGTGTCTGGTGAGGTGCCCTTACAGTGTGGCCTCACTGGTTAGCTGGCTGACACTGGTCACTGCTTCACAGAGCTGCTGTACCCTCTTCCATACCTCCTTGGTGCCGGCGCAGAGCCACAGGAGGTGTTCTATAGTTTTGGTGGCCCCATGACAATTGGGCCACAGGGAGTTGGGTCTCCCCCAGCTGCCCCCCTCTATGTCTCTGGGCCCTCACTGGGAGAGCCTGGTGAGCTATAAGCCAATTTAGGTGTATAGTGAAAGTTAAGCATGATAGTAGTCCAAAAGCAGAAAGCTCATGATTTATCATTGGTCTAGGCCACAGTAGGGTCAACAGCATTTCAAGTCATGGTGATCCCACAGCCCAATACTGCTCAGTACATGTGTGTACTCCAGCTATCCCTCGCAAGGGATCCATGTGCTAATTTGACTCCCCTGGAACAGGATGTTACGAGTCCTTGTTATGAGAACTAGGGTCCTCTAAATATTTATATACAGATAAAGCTTCATTTCAGGGAGGGCAGGTTAGTCATATGTGACAGCCTGAGAGCAGGTGACAGAGCCGCTCACCTACATAGATGTTTGATGATGTTTGCCAAATATTTTAGGCTGTTGAAGAAACCTGGATTATTGGAAATGGGAAAGAAAGGTGCTGCTCAATGGAGGAAATGAAAAGGAAGTAAATATGTATTCAGTACTGTGGTTCTGTGACTATATGACTTTTTATGACTGTAAAAAAGTTGGTGCTGAGGGGGACTAAGCACAGTGTGCACAATTATATATTTTATTCAGATGGGCTATACTAGCCTATTATGACAGGTTCCTATCAGTATTCTGGCACAAGGAGAGGGTGTCAGAGCTTGTTCCAGCTTCTCTGAGCACTGACTTGGTATTGTAGTACCCCCAGGCCCTGCAGTCCCTCTTGGGAGAACAACTGCCTACTTTTTTAAGAGGGCCATACAGAATAATAATAATAATAATAAAAGCAAAGGTTCCCATCCGTATGTACAGTATTTGTCTGCTGTACTTGCATTTCATGTGAGTGCTAATAAACAAATCAATATTTGCTCATATTATAGTTAAGATTCTGAACGGTCTTAAAGGGCCAATATTTATGCATGTGTAGAGGGCCCTGTGTTGTTTGAGGACTCCATTTTGATGTTATCCTATTTTGTAAAAGAGGCATGTAAGCCTATGGACTACAGCTCAACTTTTCATCTTCCCCCCAAAAAATCTTTCATAATTGCTATAACTTTGGCTAGGAAGCTAAGTGAGTTACAAGCATTAGTAGCCTACCATCCATTATACTTTTCCATAAAGATAAGATAATCTGAGTTTTTGCCCAGGACCATAGGTGGAGGGAGAAAATATTATTTGGAAGGGCTGAGCATGCACACAGTTGCATGTGCACCCCTCCCGCCCCAGCAGGTAAGTCTGTCATGGGGAAGGGGCATGGGAGGCAGATCCAGGCCTCCACAGTGAGGGAGGGAGTGGGGCAGAGGCAGGCAAAGGGGTGAATGGGCCCCCAGGGCTGGGGTAGGTCACGGGGTGCTTGAAGTCTGGGCAGATTGCCAGGGGTGCAGGGGAGCTGTCACTGCTGCATGTACCCCAGCAGAGGCCTGGGGGCCACATGCCCCCCAGATCTGTGTGTGGGATGGAGGTGTGGGCTGGGCTCTGCACCATGCTGCTGCTGCTCCATGGCAGCAGCCTGCTTCCACCCCACACACAGATCTGGGGGTTACGTGCCCCCCAGGCCAGCTACAGGAGCCCCCAGTGCCCCTGGATGAGCTGCCCAGGCTCTGAGTCCCATGACCTGCCATGGCCCTGGGATCCCATTCATTCTTTTCCCTGCCTCTGCCCCACTCCCTCCCTTACTGTGGGCAACTGGGTCTGCCCCCCACACCCCTTCCCCACAACAGACTTACCTGCTGTGCTGGGCAGTGCTCCATATGCTGCTGCGCTGCTACAAGCTCCGGCTGCTCGTTTGTGTCTGCGCGTGCCCTCCCTCCCCGCTATAGCCGCCTGGAGCATGGCCTGTCCTGTGGCCCTATGCACTGTGGGCACTGCCCTGCATTTTCAGGGTGGGGCTAAACCCAGTTAGCCCCAGCTTTACACAGCCTATGCCCAAGAAAGTTATTGAATTTCGTATTAATCTTCTCTCGATTTACCCACATTATTTCCAAGGCTATATAATAATCTGGGCAAGTCAAGATTTTATATACTATAGACGCAAAATAATGTTATCTTAATACTTTGAGAGGACTAAGGAATTCAGATATACTGTAAATCTATTCATGTCTTTTCAGTTGGTGAAAGTAACCGGAGCATTTCAGCACAAACAGGTTGTAGATGGGTTTGCTTATATATCTAGGAGGCATATAAATTAGCCTCAGTCCCTAAAGGTATCAGAGCTCATTTCACTGCAACTACAGAGTCATCTCTAGTGTTTAGGAAACATGTCAGACTTATTGAAATGTGGCAACGTGGAAGTCTATTCACACCTTCATTTGTCATTCTCTTTTGGATTTGGCATCCTCATCACATGCTAGATTCAGCAAGGTGATTTTCACTCCCTGTTGGATTGAATTCCAGGTCCCACCATCTCTGTAGGACAGCTGCTGCTCTTAAACTGAAATCTTGGTTGGGAATGAGCAGAGCCCACTCAAAGAAAAAGTGAAGCTTAGTCAGCTGTAACCACACTTTCTGTTTGCCTTTCTTCCCTAGGGATCAATGACTATGAGTCCTAGAGAAATGGTAGGAGGAACTGAGGCAACTGAAAGGCTTTGCCCCTCTGTTTATAGATTTGCCCTTAGATTGTTCCTGTATTTTATGAGAATGGTTGAGCAGACCTGAGGCTTTCTGTGGATGCAGTAGGTATAAATTCCCCTGAGCAACCACTTTGTATAACCCATGAGAGGAAGTATCCAGAGTCCCTCTTGAAGATCTTTGATTACACCTCACATTTATTCCTTATCTTTTAAAAGACACTCCTTCTAGCGAGCCAAAAGGGATTTTAAGTGGCCGGGACTGTATTAAGTGTATTCCTCTACACAGTCTGAAAAATGAACAGTTAGAGCAGAATATAAAAGCAGGGGTAAAATCCTTCATTGCATGAATTGGATTCTTTACGAAGCTGATTTCATCTCTAACCTTCTAAGAAGAGTTGTTTGCACATCAAGCATTTTCTTTCTAAAAATAATTGAGAATCAAACTTAAAAAAAAATCATGATGGAGCTGAATGGCTAAATTCTAAAGCTTGAAAAATGGGAGGGAACGTATACAGAATTTAATCTCAAGAGGCTGACTATAATCCAGTGCTTGAGCAGATTCCATTTCATAAAGAGGTCTAGAATGGACCATATGGATCACTCAACTACCATTTCCCATTTCTTTCTTTAAGTATTTTATATGTCATTAATATGAGGCTGATAAGTAGAACTCAAATACTGTGTTTGGCCTTTGCTGAACAGATAAATAGGATTTACCTTAAGATATTGTATCCTTACTTATACACCTAATTGACGGCACTTTAGTGAAAAGTGAGAAATGCAATGAGTGTTATCATCTGGCTATGCAAGCTATTTACAATTACATTTGGTCACCTTTAGATAGGGCGCATTTATGTATTTAGTAACTGAGGAGTTTTGCAACCTCTGAGATAAGAGTCGAAAAAAAAGACACTGCTATTAGCTCAAAGAAATGGGATTCCACAAAGCAGTGGACAAAAGGCTAAGGATTTTCTGAAGAAGAAAAATTTAAATATCTAAGACTTGCAATAGTCATTATGAGGATTGAAAACTACACTGAAATAACTCCAGTTGCTAATGAGATGGTTAAGTCCTCTTGAAGGAAAATAGCATTTGGTGATTGTGTCAGAATAGAGCAATCAACACTAACCAGATAGGAACAACACCAGCAGAAAGTTAAAAAGATATACAGTAACAGTTTTTCATCTAACTCCATTTAATGTCAATATTATTTTTCTGGGCTATTTATAAACAAATTAAAAACGAGTCCATCCAGCTTAAGAGCATTCATCATTAAAAGTCAATCATTTCCAATAGTCTAGGATATCTAGAACTAGGTAAAGATGTTGCACTTATTGTGCTTTAAGTGTGAGACAGCAACTGAGAGCCATAACTGAGCAGATGCTCACGGCTCTTAAAGCACTTTAAAAATAGCAGTTCATGCTCCAAATTAACCCTTTATGGATGAGGCATTAAACTAAAGCACTTTCTATTAGAGTGCTTTATTGCATAGCTCTGCCAGATCCTTTTGAGGGTTAACTTAGAGCATGATCACCACCATCCCAGGTGGCACTGCATAGGGCTGCACTTTAGTCTCGAGTAAAGTTTGTTTGCTTTGCCTGAGCACTGGGTCAGCCCCAACCCCTCAGCTGTCAGTGATATGAGTGAGTGACAGACTCTGATCCCATCCCCGGTTTCGCCCTCTGGCCAGCTGTGAGCCATACCCAGCTAGAGGGGAAGGAAGGTCTCTCTTGCCACAGCTACCCCAGTCCTAAGGCATGCTAGTGCCTGGCTAGGGGGGTTGTGGGGAAAGGGGTCTGGGCTCTTTGTCCTTGCAGCAGCCTTAGCCTCAGGGTGTGCTGCTTCCAGGAAGGGGCTTCTGCAGGGACACAGAGCCCAGACCCCTTTCCCTTGCAGCCCCATCAGACAGGCAGTGGCACATTATGGGGGTAGGGCAGCCGTGGGGAGAGAGACTCCCCCACGTCTTCCCTCCAGCTGGCTGTGGGAGAAGGAGGTTGGATCATTCTCCCCTCAGCAGCCGTGGACCCTGGCTGGACGGGCTGTGGGGGGAAGGAGTCCAGGGTCTCTCTCCCCCAGCCATTGTTGACTGTCACCAGCTGGGGAGCAGGGGAGATGAACAGACTGGGAAGATAGGCCACTCAAGAAGCCTCCTGTGAGCCTTGGTTCACTCGCGCTCTAACTTATAGCACTTTAAGTAAAGCACGATAGGATACTTCTTCCACAGGCTTTTTGAATGAATGTCTGTACTTAACCTAGGATATCATGATATTTTTCTATGTTTATCATAGACAAATATTAGCTAGGTTACTCATTAGACTAATAAAGGCTGCAGAAGTTATAGGGACATTCTTCCTTCTGAGCCTCGGATGTTCATAATTTCAGTTTAAAGCCAAGACCAGCAATTTATCTGGCCCAGGAGAATTACATTTCCCTGGCAGTGAAGCCAGTAACAACAAGTGTTAACAGTAGTAAAGCATGGTTCTCTTTATAGGACCCAAAATGGAACCTCACATTTAACCACAAATTTAAGCAGCTCTTCCCAATCCAATTGTGTCTTTCTGAATAACGGGGCCAAGATTCAAGTCTTCATAACCTAGATGGTCCCTCCAGTTTTCAAATAAAAAACCTAACAGGGCCATAGCTGACAACCTCAATAGCCAATTTGACAGGTAGCTGCTCTTTTCTTGTTATTCTCAATGCATTTCCACTCTGCTTAGGGACCAAAAAGGCTTCCCTGAGTTGCTAAGTTACTCTGCCTCCAAATGCTTGTAGATGTTAATAATTGACTGTTGACACTCAAAAAATAAAATGTGTACCTTGTATTTTACTTAAAAGGTTCAAGTTTCACTGGAGATCAGGTGGGTCAGTACTCAGGAAGGCAAAACAGAATAACTTATTTCTGTCTTTGTTCCTCACCCTTCTGAGCTGTGCTGAGCAGTGCTCATTCCCCCCTGTGGATCTGCCCAATCCCTGTGGATGTATTTCTTAAGATATAGATCATGGATGTGTGTTTGTGTGTGTGCGAGCACACACACCACGCGTCCTGTGGCGCTTCAGTGCATGTTCTTAACTTGGATTATTTGTGTGTGTGAAATGTTCAAGACCAGTCCTCTGGTCGTTGGCTTCACTTATGTAAATGAACACTCTGTTACCTATTATGATATCAGGCTAAAGATCTCAGGTTTGCTTTGCTTATATATGCTTACTGAATTCAGTAAAATTGTAATTCCTACTTAGCAGGAATCTGGGTTTTCCATTTCCTGTGGAAGAACATGTTATTTTCTCCTTTAAAGGAGATAATCATGGATTTTTTGTTTTAAAGCAGGAGGGCACTGATGGGGCAGGGGGTAGAGGAGAGACCTGGAAGAGGGGAGTGAAGAAGTGAGTGGATCCCACAAAACACAGAGGAGAGGAAGGAGTAGAACTGGCAGAGAAAAATGTGGTGAGGGGGAAGGCCAGATGAGGGAGGGGAGGGACGGGGTTGGGAAAGGGGCATGGCCGGGGAGGTGGAGCTGCCTGCACACAGCCGGGGATTCTGGCTCTCCCAGGCTGCCGGGCATGGGCTCCATGCCACAACTCAGAGCTGAGCAGCTATGCAGCGCAGAGCCAAGCTGCTCACAGCTCTTCTCATGAGTGGCAGCATCTCCAGCTTGCCTGCCTTGCAAACTTGCCCTAGCTGCTGGCTCCTGGTGAGGTGCAAGGACGATTTCAGCTGGTAGTAAGGCAAGGAGAAGATTGGTGCCCTGCCTCACCCCAGACAGGCTGCTGCTGCTGCTTTGGCAGGCTTCCCCGCTGCCCTCCTCCCCAGCCCTGTGGAGCACAGGGCTGGTTAGATTCTTGCGGCTGCCCATCAGTGTCCTCCCCCTTGCTTGCCAGGAAGAGCAGACCAGGAGCTGGATGCATAAGGCTTCTGGGCACCCAAACCAAGCCCAAATTACTGCTTGATCGCTCCTAAGTCTCTTGTGTTACAAGGGTGGGAGGTGGGGGTAGGGGATGATTCCTCCCCTGCTTTCCCTCCTGGCTCCACTGTCTGCTCTCTGCAGTCCAAGGTGCGGGGTTGTCCCTATCAACACCTCCAGGGCTTCTGTTGTTTTCCCACAGTTACCAGCATGGGGAGTGCAAACCAACCCAGGGAAAAGGGTGTCATTCTCAGGGCGGGCATTGATGACTATTGCAATCCAGTACCATTTGCTAAGATGAGTTAGGAGGGGATGGTCCTTCTTTGAGCAGGAGGTTGCACTGGGTGACCCCTCAGGTCCTTCCCAGCCCTCATTGTCCATGATTCTGAGTCTAAGACATCATGGGATAGTCCGTGGACAGGCCGGTGCACTTTGGAGCATGGGAATACACCCAAGTTTCTGCTGAGGGCAGTGTTGGAGCAGCTCAGGTGTCTGACTTCAGCGCAGCCCCAGCAGGAATTCTTTCAGTCAGGCTTTGGCTTTTTCAGAGCCTTTCTCTGCCTCCCCCTGCTCCTCAGCACAGATTTAATAGCAGAAACAGCACCTGGGTCAAGTCATTGGTTACCAAACGGTTTGTTTTTTCAGCCAGGGTAGATTGCAAGTGTTTTGTTACCAGTGTATGAAGTTTAAAGAGTGTGCTTCTCAAAAGAAATATCCATCTGGAGGCGTTGGCCTTAGTTTTTAAATTATGCCCTTCTTATTTTTGCTGGGTCCTGGGAGCGGGGGGCAGCTGGAGGCCCTCTCTGGTAGGGCTGGAAGGGGCCGGGGGCTGTGGGTTGGGAATGAGGGGTGCTGGCAGGGCTAAGGGGGCTGTGGCTGGGGAGTGAGGGGCAACAGCATGGGCAGGGGCAGGGCACCGGCATGTTAGGGCTGCTCAGCACCACAAAGCGGCAGAGAGGGGAGAACAGCTACAGCTGGACCAGTGTCCCGGTGAGCAAAGGGAGCAGGGACAGCTCTGATTTTCCATGACAAAAAAACCAAAACCAAATGCCAAAATATATAGATATTTGGAATGTATTCTATTATACTGATGCCAAATCTCTTTAAAATTGTAAATATATCAATAAAACATTGTGTGCAACTGATACCTATATATACAGTGGTGTTTCACTTGAATTGTGGGAAAACACAAATTGCGGGAGGGGTAACCAGAGAATCAGAAAATTATGGATTTTTTAACAGAGAAAACCAGGATCCCTGCTTATTAGCGGTTTTGTCAAGATCCCAAGAAATATATATCATATTTCAGAGAATAATCCCCATGTTGTATTCTAAGTTATAGCAAGAGCAGCAGCAACAACAGTTTTCCTATGGCTCTAGCTATTTGAAATGCTAAACCATATAGAGACTTCTTTCCTTTCTGATTTTTTGCATTGTCCTTTCACAGACATTAACACAACTGTGGTGTAGAATATAACATGACACCAAGCAACAGCAATATAAAAGGCATCTTTGAAGCTGTTCCATTTTATCATGCTCTATCCTTAACAGGGTTTCTCTGGTCTAATTCCTTTACCATTCTAAAGAGAATTACATTTCAAGTTCCATAATTGCACAGGAGAATTGGAGCCTTGTAAAATTTAGAGTAGTCTGTCCAAAGCCAGTTTTTATTATCAGCAAAAGCTGCAAACTGATGTATCACAGAATGTTTAGAGTATCATTAAAATTACTGATTAATATTACGCCCTTCCGTGGAGGATGTACCGAGCTTTAATTTAAAATTATATGTTTAACGTTACGTGAATCTTGGATTCCTTTTTTAGAAGGTATTTGGGATGGTATTGGACTAGTACAAATTCCACAATTACTTTCTCAGTCTTCATGTGCTCTGCAGAAGCCAGGAGCAAAACTGAATGATCAAATGCCTTTTATGGAGGTTAGGTGTGTTAACAGTAAGATGCATTTTTATCTGTATATTTATTTTTTACTGAATTTGCATTTGCATCTATTTGGTAGTTCATGAAGGATATAATATGGCTATGGATATTTTTAGATCGTGTACTCTTCTGTGTTCCTATTAGGGGACAGGGCTGAGCGCTCCTCCCCAGCCTACGAGTTGCCGACTCTACGACGGTCATACTGAACTGACCTCACTTCCCTGGTTCACACCCTTTTATGATCCTAAGAGGGTAGAGCCAGAAATGAACTGGCTTCAAACTCATAAAAGACCCTTTTCCTATATAATGGGGACCCCAGCTCCATTAAAAAGGCACACAGAGAAGCACCATTGCAGCCATAGCAGAGGGTCCTTTATGAGTTTGAAGCCAGTTCATTTCTGGCTCCATCTTCTTAGGAAGAGTGTGAACCAGGGATGGAAGGTCAGTTCAGCTTGACCTATAGAGTCTGCAACTGCAACTCCTAGATTAGGGAGGGATATGGGGCAGGTCCTACTAGGCAAGAAGGAGTTCCCTGGAACGGACTGCATCTTAATTGTGACCGAGGGAGCTGCCTGCAACTGTGATGCCTAGAGACTGCTGGAAGATGGCACTGAAGGGAACTAGAGAGACAAGAGAGACTGAGGCTCTGAACAGAGGGTGAGAGGTGGTATGCTAAGATGAGGATCAAGGGAAATTCTTCCAGAGATCCTGAGGTAGGAAAGGTGCTGGAGGGGTTGTGTAGTAGAAGTGTAAGAGGAATGTGACTATTGGGTGGTGTTCATAGCCATTGAAACCTCAGGTTGGGGACCCAGTGGAGGAGGGCGGCCTTGGGTCCTGTTTTCTAAACTTACCAAAATGGGGTAAATATGGTTTTGTGTGCAAGTAGCCATTTGATTGTGTGTTGAACCACGGTTGGAAACCACCTTAACTTTCCTGTAGCTCAAATGCATTGGATTTGTAAATGTATGAACCAGAACATATCAAGCAAGAATAGAAAGTCCAGAAGACTTAACATTCACTATGAAGAAGAAATTATACTTCTGTTATAGGAAGTCAGTGGTGCTCACTAAAATTCACCCTGCAAGATGGTAAAACACCAGTAAGGCAAAGTGAATTTTTACAAATCCAGAGTAGTATATTTGATCTCGTCCATTCTGGCAGCTCCTAGATCCTATTCACATAAGTGAACATGAATTAATTGTCATCCACCACTTGGGCTTTAACACAGTGTATTTATTCCTGTTTTTATTTCTGTGTCAGAGCCTGTCATGGTGAGCAACAAAATACCATTCGTGTTAGGAAGTAAATGTTGTCCTTCTAAATGTGAACGACCTAAGATTTCCCAAAATCTTGGTAGTATTAGCTGCTGCAGTTTTTGTGTGCTAGCATCCGATTTTGCCTTTCAACCCAGCTTTTAGAATGCATTTCACAAAATTGAGAAGTATATTTTAATAGGTATTGCTTCTTTCTTTCTTTTTCTGTGGATGCCCTCAGGCCACAATCAGCATTCTGGGAGTCTCGTCTGCCCAACATCTTCTGAAGTTAGGATGAGATTTGTCATTGTTAAGCAATAGCCCTTAGCAGTGCAGAAATCCTGAATGGGAATGGAGAGGCAGATATAGCTGGTGTACCTCTGCATGCTAGATGCAGAAAAAATGCTTGTAGTTTCAGGGGGTGGACTCCATCTTCCCACTTTGCTGCCTTTGAGATAGCTAGTTTATTCAGGGTTTGTGCCAGGAGTTTGAATTGTTTGAATTTGGGCCACAGTGCATACAATTTAAGGAAGGTCCATAGGCATACCAATCCCTTATGGGTAAGGACCTACCAAAACTGTGATTATATGATTTTTGCAGAAACTTTGATTTTGGGTGGGTTCTGTGAAAAAGCGTGGACTCTACACGTTTGGCAGGTTCACTGAGAGGAGAAAAAAAAAATCTGCAAGACAAAATTAAAGCACAAAGGGAGGGAGAGGAGGAGAGAGGGAGGAAATTGGAGGCTGAGCCAGTGACTTAGGCTCATTCCAGGCCCCAGTCCAGTGCTAGCCAGGGAAGCAGGAGGGTTTTGGCACCACTTTTAAAGCACCCACAGGCATGCTACTACACTATGCGGTCACCTGAGGAGGATTCTTCAGCATGCCTACTGAAAAGAAATCCTCCAAGGGTGCCAGTTGTGTTTCAGTGCTGGACCATGTAAGACAGTATCCTGCAGGGACCTTGCACACAGATGCAGGCAGACTCTTCTGTTCCTCCTGCAATGTAGCTCTGGATGCATCAAGGAAAGGCACCGAGATTAGACAGGCATCTAGTTGGGGTTATTTAACCTGAGCGCTGTTTCCTGCCTAATGATCTACAAGGTCCCTTCCGAGCCTAGAAATCTATGAAGTCTATGGATCTATGAAAACCAGCATGGATTGACACTTAGAGCTCAAGGCACACATGAAGTGGAAGGCTGTTGCAGAGCCTGAAGGTTAGAGCAAGAAACAAGGAACCATGTTCTCCGTCTTTAAAAGGATCACAGAAGGCAGCTTTGCAAGGTAAGTGGAGGCTTTCACGGTGGCAAACATCCCATTGGAAAAACCTGATCGCCAAAAGCTAAGGAACTACCCAAACCAAAACATGTCAAAATGTTGGCAGTTTTCCACATGCCAACAAGCTTCGGCAAGACTATCTCCTGCTGTGATTGCTTCACATACACAGTCCAAAAGGCTGCCTGGGTTGAGTATGACTCCTTCTCCGTTGTGCCGGATGAAACCACTGACCCTCAAGGTAACTACGTGCTGCACATTTTATTTGTAATGGGGCGCTGGACTGACTGGGACCGGCCTATGTTTTCAAAATGAGCCAGTGTTTTCAAAATGAGCCAGTCCACCTCATGTCTGTCCATTTTTCTATCGTGTCTCAAGCTGTCGTGAAGGTAATTGTCAGCGATGGCATAGACTGTAACAAGATCTTGGCATTCCTGTCTGATGATGCCATGTACATGTGCAAGGCTTCCTCTGACGTGCTCCAAGGAATGCTGCTCAATGCTGCTCATGTCACCTGCGATGCACACATTCTGTCCCCAGTGCCATCTGGTACACACAGCTCCCTGATGTGGATTGCCTGGTGTCTTCCTTCAAGAAAGCCTTCAAGCACTGTACAGGTTGTAAGGTCCAGTCAAAGTGGGTACTCATATGGCACTGCGCCACTGCCACCAGCGCCTGTGCTCACGCGGTGGAATTGGTGGTTCACTGTGGCCTGCTACCACACCAAGCATGTGCAGCACTACTACCAGCAGTTTGTGAGCAAGGAGGTGGAAATCACATCCAGTACACAGTGCATACTTGAGCATCACAATGT
>JAGPOW010003685.1:18901649-18937720 GCA_030014935.1 Caiman crocodilus
GGGGAAAGCCCTAGCAGTTGGATAAGGGGCACAGCTGCGAGTTGCTAGGGCGACTGCAGGCAGCAAATGACTGCACCTGATGGTGATCAGCTGGTGATGAGGGGCAGGGCCTGGCTCCTATCAAGCCTAGAGCCTAGTTCCCTGCTAGCAACCAGAGGAGCAGGAGCAGGAGCACCAGCACCACTCAAGTAGGTTGAGGGATGGTGGCTCTGGGATGCATGAGCAATGTTGAGGTATAGCCAGGCATTTCATGTTGTTATGGCCAGGTGCCTTATGTTTAGTTATAGCCAGGAGGCTTGTGTTTTGTTTTGCTAGTGTTGTATTACACCGGTGGTTTGGGTGAGGCTATCAGGGGTTGGAGGAGGCTTTGTGGGAGACCCACAGTAGCGTGGGGATCCCGGCACCAGTAGGGCACAATCTAGTGCTAGGGAAGGTGCGGCCTAGCATCTGGGAGGGTGCGATTTAGTGCCAGAGAGGGCGCAGTAGCACCGGGTGCATAGACTTCTGGCCCCAGAAAGGAGGCAACTGTGAGAAGCCCAGAGAGGGGCATTAGAAGGGCCCAGGCACGGGCATGGTGAGCCCCAGGCAGGGGGTAGTATTTCAAGGAGCCCAAGAGGGGCGCAGCGAGCCTGGCAGCAGGCTACCACTGCAGAAAAGCCCAAGAGAGGGACAGGGTGCTGCAGTGGTCCCCCAGAAAAGGGGATGGCAGCACAGCATCCAGCAAAGGGGGGAAACAGCGCGGTGGGCCTAAAGGACCGGTAGCTCAATAGGAAGTCCCAGAGCAGGCAAGGGCCCCAGGGGGGGATGACACTTTTTTTAAAGAAGGCCCAGAGTGGGCATTGTGAGCCCCAAGGGAGGGGCAGTGCTTTAGAGAGGGCCCAGGAGGGGCACTAGTATAGGGAAGCACAGAGGATGCCTGAGACCAGGCTGGATTACAGAGGAGGCCCGAGAGAGCGGGTGTGTATTTTGACCAAACAACGTCTTTCCCATCTGCAAGGCTTAGGGTGTGGTATTAGGGGTTGGTCGGAGCCACGCATAGCCCATGAGGCTAGGGTGCCTGGGGAGCACCCATTGCACAGGAAGATCCCAGAGAGTCCGGGAGATCATGGGGACAGAGGTCCCAATTAGCCGTGCCCAAGGAAGTGTAAGGCAGCCTCGCAATAGATATACCGAACATAGAAGACGTGGCGGGTGAGAATAAGAGGGTGCCCTTGGGCCGGCCTTCGACACAGCGAGAGGGACCTCCGGGAGATCACGGCGCTCCCTGCAGGGCGCGTTGTGACGACGGGAGATGCTTGCTACATGCATAAACCAGTAAATAATAGCAAAAGTTTGAAACTACTTACAATGCACAAGAATGGGTCTATGCAGGAACAATGGTAGATAACTATTACGCTTAAAGGATGCTCAGATCAATGAATACAAAGCTAGTAACTTGAGCACAGTGTTAAATACCCAGTATATTAAATCCCTAATTATTTATTTACAACTAATAGTTAGTCACCCTGTCTCATGGCCTATGAATGGAGGGAGGGGCAGTCCCTCACTTCTCTCATCACACACTGGTGGGTTCCTTATGTAGGCCCAGGCATCTTGCAGTTAGCAGAGGCTGTTTCCACGTAGATCCCTGCACGACGCCAGCTCAGCTCCCTGCACCTTCGTGCATGCTTCTCTGCCTGGGCATGGCCCCTCCGAGCCCATACAGCTGTTTGCCTCTTGCTTCTCCTTGCTGGGGATAATACTATTGTCCCTGTTGGGACAATCTCCCTCAAGTGTTCAGGCAGAGCCTGACGTAGGACGCTCAGAAGGTAAGCGCCCCTTAAACTGCCTGTTGCATAATCAAATATTCATTGGCACTTGACCCTACATCCCAGGCTGAGAACCCTACCTAGTAGGCAATATCACCCGGCTATGTTGTTGCACATGTCTGCATGTTCTCTCTCTCTATATTTGGCTGAATGTATATTCAATCGCTTGGAAAAAATGGAACAGATCCGAAAGAAGAATTTGAGAGAGAGGCTGTCTGTATATCCTAGTGGTGGGTCCACTTACCTAGGATGGGAGAGAATCGCATTACAATGCGTCGCCTCATTATCTTTTGCATCCCAGATGAGTTGCCTAATCATCACATTAGATATTCTAGTTGATTCTTTCTTTGGGGGGAAAAAAAAACTTGGGAATGTCTTGGTTTTCTCCTGATGCAAGTTTTGAATTTTCAGGAAGTTTTGTAGGCTGTGTAAACCATTTCCAGTCTGCCTGTATATGAGAAGCCTTATCTGTTCAAAGAGTGTACTGGGGGCAAAGGGAACAAATACTTTTTTTTTTCTGGTAAAGTTAACGCTAAATGCAAAATCAAAAGATATATTTCGATATGTACAACTGAATATCAGGAGATGGCAGTAGTGGTTGGTGAATTGAATAGTAGGAGTGTTGGGGGGGTACAAGAAAATAAAGTAAGCCATTTTGTAGGTTTGCCAAAGCAGATAACAGTATTCTAATTTATAAAGACTATAAGCAATCATCCTATTTTAGTGGTGAGCTTTATTGACAATTCAGTATGCTTAGTAAATAATTTATCATTTTAATTCAATAACACAGAATATGACAGTGTATTGGTAATGTTTTAATGTTAGGACTCTGAAAAGATCTTTTTTCAGCAAAACTGTCTAATTTTGTCTTTAACTACATTTCTCATCCCTACCTCCTGAAAGGTTGAAATTTAGGTCCTATTCAGACATCGCGCTTTCACTAAGTGCCAGTCTGCTCCGTGTACACATGTAGTGAAGAAGGGATGGCTTTGTTTTTATGTGCTGTCAGGATAATTTTACCAATATTGAATATGGGATTTTTTTTTTTTTTAATGATTTTGTTCTAAATGAGAAATCTCTTCCTGATCACAGCCTGTACGATAATGAAAAGGGAAATGCTTTGAAATGTCTGTGTTTATGGTATCCAGTTCTGAACTTTGCACTGTGAAGTAGCTCAGGCTTAATTCAGACCATCTCTAGTTTCTAGAACAAATTAAATCACTTTTGGAGGCTAATTATATTTTAAATTCTGTTTTCTTTTCCTCAAGTTAAAGGAAGTAAAGTTCAGGGAAAGTTGAGTCATGTTACTGAAACATGTACAGTAACATCTATTGTGCAATTTATAGTAGCATATAATGTGGAGCTAATGAATAAACGCAGATATCCTAGGTCTTTTATACCTATTAAAAGAAAGTAATAAAATTTTGTGGCACACACTATTGTGATTGAGGGAAACTAAAATGTTTAGTTTTCCTATAATTATTAATTTAGTCTAAGAACATCACCTTTATTTTAATAGCACTAGTGACAAGCGGTTTTATTTTTTTAACATATATGCATTTCAAGGTAGCTTAACCAAGACTTGCAAAAAAAAAAAGATCTTGTTCACATTGCACAGCTTTATTACACTAATATTACTCATGTCCTTGTCTTGAAGAGTTTGGATTAAAACATGTTAGCAACCAGTATAAGTACAACCCCTTATCACAACCCAGCCAGGGTCTCTTGGCATTTGCCATCTTCATGGGAAGAAGCATGGCTTGGTGTACATCCCCCACAATCTTTAATTTGGCCTTGTCAACAATATATTCCAAACCATTGTTAAGGCACCGCGGTTGTAAATGCTGCATTTACCCGAATCCAAGATGGCTTTGAATTTAAGCCGACCCCACCAAAAATTAGATCTTCTACATGGGAATGTATAGATTTGGTGTCATTTTATATGGATATGATTTAAATATTGAAGAGTCATCTGAAATTTGTCCCCCAGGGCAAGCAGCAGCAAGGGGGGCAACGGTTTGTCCCTTGCTCCCCCCTTATGTGGCACTTTCGCTACCTGCCCAACCCCTGGTGTTTGCATGCCCCAGCACCTTCCTCCATTTCACAGTGTCTGCACCCGCTTGCTGCCTGCCCTGCCCCACTGTGGTGCCTCTACCCACTTCTGCCTCCCACCCATGCCTGTCTCCTCCATGCCTGTGCCTCTTGGTGTTTGCTTCCCCATGTGCCTGTACCCCTTCTGACTGCCCCCCCTGCCCAAGCCTGCATCTCTCTACCTGCCCCCCTCAGCTTCTGTCCCCCCTGCCACACCTCCAGCCCTGCCCCAGCCAGGGGCACAGAGCATCTGGTAGCCCCAGCCCTGGCCAGGCCATGCACCAGTATTTACAGCAGCGGCAGCTCCAGCCCCGGGACTCCAGAGCTGCTGTCACTGTCACCAGTTGGGGTCTGGCAAGGCAGAGGCAGGTGGAAGAGGAGGGAGACTGGTTTTGTGGCTCTGACTCCGGCCCTGACCCAGGCTCAGGGCTGGAGTCAGAGCTGCAGCAGCCTCCTGTGCCCCTCGCTACCTTGCTGCTCTAAAGTTTCATCACAGAACAGTGACAGCCAGCAGGAACCTAACCCTGGAAGCAATGTTCAGTGAGACAGTGCTAAACTAAAATAACTACTCCTCACAATGCTGGCAGAAGGAAACGTGTCTAGTTTGGGAACATTCATTCAGTGGTGACTGAACGGCATGGTCACGTGTTTGCATCCCTCGGACTGAGGTTTTGCCAGAGTGAATGACCTGCTTTAATAGCTCCAACCAAGGGGTCTGGAAAAGTTCTGAAACTAAATCAGACCCATTAGTCCTGATGAAACAGGGTTTCTGCTTGCATGGGGATTTTTTTTTTGTGATCGCCAAAGGGGGGAAAAAAAAAAAAAGAATAATTATAAACTACCATGCCATCAGCTGTGGGATTATAGGGTATCTTGTCCTTGGCTACCAACTATTCCATGTTTTTCATTCTCTGTGACAACAGGATGCATACAACATATTCCTGTGTTGGCAGGTGGGTGAATAACTGATGGTAGCAGTTATGCTCTGTGCTTTGTGCCATTGGGGCTTTTAAAATGCCACATGCTGCACAAGAGAATAAGGTGGTCTATCCCACCCTGCCCTCTGTTGCATCTACAAAGTTGTGTCTGATTGGGCAATTGGGAGGATCACAAATGCTAGATACCTCCGTGGGGAACCACAGTCAGACGTTTCAGACTGAGACATTTTCTGGCGACTTCCTAGGAAAAATTGGTTGCCCTAGTCGGAGTGGACAACAATAGGAACAAGTATGTTTTCTCTTTCGGTTTCAGCTGGTTTCACTGCTGAAATTATCAGGGGATCCCTGACCTACAATGTAGACCCTTGATGTTCGTGTCTTGTTAAAGTAAGTGAAGATGTTCAAGATCTTTTGACAGGGTTTTATTCAGGGAAATAGAGTTATGGCTTCTCTCAAGTGCACAATTCAAAGTCTTTCACTGAAGAAGCTGTCTCTTGATGCTGGCAATCCCATCAGTTATTGCCTATCTTACAAATATTTCTTTTTTTTTTTTGAAGGATATTGTTGAGAGTGTTGTGTCAAAATGTCTCCAAAGCTCTCTTATTTCTTGGATTTTTTTCGGTTTCAGTCTTTTGTCAGAGTCCGGCCAGATTCTGTTGGATTCAGACTGCTTAGTTATCTCCATCGGGTGATGGGCAGTACTCAGCTTTCTTACTGATTATTTTTAAGAACCCTTAGTACCACTGTGCAAAATTGTCTAGTGACTCACAGGTCATTGGCTGGATAGGAAAATCCTCCTGAAATGAGATTTTGTTTCTCCTTCTCTGAGAGGTCTAGGGCAAGTTAGCAGATCCTCTTGCAGAGCTGCACAGAACTCTTTAGCAGCCCAAATCTTAGGGTAGTGCCTGCATATACTTGCGCCCAAATCATCTTCGGCACACACGCACTTTGTAGAGACTCTGCTTTCCTGTATCTAACTAAAACTGAGGCTTGCATGAGAGCAAGCTGTTAAAGGGAGACTCAATATTTGATGCTGTAACAGGGAGCCAGGTACTTGAAGGGGGAAGTGCAGCAGGCCAACCTTGCAGTGTGGGCAGGCATCTGAGCAAAAGTCAGCTGCTCCACAACAAGCTTGCTGTGTGGGGTAGATGGCTAGGAAGCCTGAGAGCAAATGCTGCAGGTAGCTGGGTTAGGCTGTTGTTGGAAAGGGTCATTAGACAGAAGGAGAAACCCCTGTGTGTAGCTAGGGACTCACATGACTGGAAGGGGCAGGATATTATATGCTTTGGGGCATATAATTCCAGTGTCTAAAGCAAGCACGGGAGGGAGTTTGGCCCTGTGTGGTGCAGGAAGAGGAGTTCCCGGTGGCAGACGGGTGGCTTGGCTACTTACCAATGAGAGCTGGGAGGAGGGAACATGAAGGGAAATGTGGCTTGCCGGGGTGATGTTGACCCAGAGCGGCACAGAAGTTTCACTGAGAAACTGTTGCTGGGATTTTTGTTGCACTTCAATTTTGCAAGCAGAGGACCAAATTGGGCCCTAGGGGAGGCTTGGGGGCCATGTGCCAAGGCCAAGGGGCAAGGGAGAGTGAAAGTGTATAGGGCAGGCCAGAGCTGAGTGCTCTGAGAACAAGAGACAGGGTGGGCCGGAGCCTGCAGCCCGAAGGGGAAGGGGCTGGGGGATGTGCCTTGCTACCCCTTCCTCTCCCAGGCTGGTCTTGCAGGGGAGAGGAAATGCAGAGCAACGCCTCCTGCCTGCTGTAGCTGCTCCTCCCCAGGAGGAGTTAACCCAGGGGGGAAGTATAGTCAGTCATCTGGGAGAAAATCTTCCAGGAATGACTTAGCCCTGGTTGTTCCAGGGTTATTTTTCTCCCTGAGCAGCCATTTTGTTCTAGGAGAAAGCATTGGAAAGTCTCTACATTTTTGGCTTCTAGCAGGGAAACATCATTTCTTCTAGTAGACATGGACTATTTCTATGTAACTGTAGGCACAGCCCTGGTTCCCCTCACTTACAAATGGAAAGTTAGGTGGTTTTTGAGATTTTTGTGTGTTGTGCTTGGTAACTGTGTATGAGGGTTGTTTATGTAGCTTTTAAGAATAGGTTAGAAAATACTTATCTAAAATAATTTGGGGAGGGATGATCCTGCAGGGAGTTGGACGGGATGACCTCCTGCTATTTTTCT
The DNA here is from genome assembly GCA_030014935.1 of Caiman crocodilus. Taxonomy (NCBI): domain Eukaryota; kingdom Metazoa; phylum Chordata; order Crocodylia; family Alligatoridae; genus Caiman; species Caiman crocodilus. The sequence continues at coordinate 18,908,669 of JAGPOW010003685.1, forward strand.
GAGCCCAAATTATCTGTGATTGTGTGAAAGAAAATGGAGCCGGAAGTGGATGAAAGAAAAATGATTGAGAGAAAGGACCAAAGAGAGAGAGAAGGACCAAATGCTGGGGAAACTGAGAAAACAACAAAGAACAGCAATGGAACGTAATATATGAAGCACAAAAGAGAAGACACTGCAGTAATGTTAAATGTGCTCTTTTTGCACCCAAAATTTCCCAAATTCCCTCTTGTTGCGGGTCTTGGCGTTATGATTAGAACTACCACCTCATAACAGCTGTTCACGGTTACTGTTCCCATTCTTCAAACTCTTCCTCTCCTTCCATTACTCACTGGTCTGAGACTTAAACAATAGGCAAGGGAAAAAATGGATTTGTCAAACAGACTGAATGATGGGTGGCACTAGCATGCTCTCATTTCATACCTGCCTAGATCAGCACTGATTCCTTTAAAAAAACAATACAGATAGCTATGGCAACATGTTTTCTTATGGATTTCATGGTGGGTAGTAAGGAACTCCATTTATTAATTAGACAAATCTTCCTTATTCTATTTAGGGACCAGTAGGGGCAGAGCCAGGATTGCTAAAAGCAGGGTGGCTGGAGGAACAACCTGCACTACAGGTGGTGCACCCCCTGCTTCCAGCATCCTGCATTCCCATCAGTGTGGGGTGACAAGTCTCTAAAGCAGGTGAAAATACCCCCTCCCTTTCCCATCCTTTACAGAGGCATGCCTCCGGCCCTTCTCCACCACAGCCTTCCCCACCCCACCGCTCTGCCTGCTACTGCTACTTTTTCCACTGCTTGGGTGATGAAGCTTCAGAGCCAGCTGGCCTGGACTCAGCTGGGGAGGGGACAGTGGCAGCAGGGCAGCTGGAGAGTAGTTTCTCCTCCCACTCCACCTCTGCCTGGTCTTGGAGCAGGCATGGGGAAGGGGAACACCATCCATCCCTAATGCTGAGCCCAGACCCTGTACAGCAGTCAGGAAGAGCTCTGGTGCTTCCCCGTAGGGCTGTGTGAAATGGCACCTTTCCATTTTGACTTGCATTTCAATGTTTTGACGGAACAATGTTTCATTTCAAATTTTGTTTCGATTCAAAACCGCTGTTCCATTTCGTTTAATTGAAATAGTGATGGTGTTTCGACACTTTTTCAATGTTTCACCCATAGGCTACAATGGGGAAGTTTGAAACAGCTTCTCTCTTCTGGCAGGCTGATCGGGGCCCACAACCCCAGGAGGACTGCGGGAGATGTGCTAGTCCTCCTGGGGTTGTGGGCCCCTGATCTGCCTGCCAGATAAGGGAGAGAAGCCGGGTGCTGCTGCCTGGGACTGGCACCAGTATGCCACCAGTTCCAGGCAGCAGCCCCCAGCTTCTTTCATCCAGCAGGCAGATTAGGGGCTGCCACCCCAGGAGGGCTGCATGGGCCGTACGATCAGGCTCAATTCCACTCCCCAGTGCTGCAATCAATTGGACTGGGGAAGGGGACTCATCCCAGCTGAGCTGAGTTCCCTTCTCCATCATAATCCTAGTGCTGGGGAGGGAAACTCAACTGGGCTGTTTCAAGTCTTGAAATGTGTTGAAACTTTCAAAATGTTTCAACTGCCCTTGTTTTGTTTCGAAGACCTTTAATTTTGATTTCGATGTTTGGACTTCAAAATGAGTCAAAAGGGTGTTGAAATCAAACACCCAGTGAAATTTCACACTGCCTTACTTCCCCACCCCTGGGACAGTGGAGAACATCAAATTTGAGGGGAGGAAGGGGAGGTGGAGAGAGTGGCTGTGTCTTTGAGCAGATTTTCATATGCTTTAGGAACTCTTAAAAAGTTCTTGGAAACTTCTCTGGTGTGGCATAATCCAAAAGGGAAGGGTGGGGAGAAGGAGTGAAAGGGAGGTAGGCACACCACTGCAGTCTCTTTGGATCTGCCCCTGGTGACAAATGACTCTAGAGGCACTTTGTGGACAAGACCTGATTTGGAGACTCTTTTTTTTCGCTTTTTGAAGATGAATCTATGTAGAGTATAAAAGATGCTTATAATGATATATAAAAGAACCTTCTCTAGGCAGCAGCAAAAAATGTTTAATTAGGCTTTAACATCTTTTTGCTAAAGATAAATTGGGAAACTACTGCAAATGAAAGCTTATAAAAATCACCAGATCCTTTCTTGTGTCTTATTGTGGTGCACACATAGCATTAACATCCAGTCTTGATTGACTGCAATCTGTAAAGATCTTCTTGTTTGTTTGTTCACACACACAAGAGAGGGGGTGGAAATCCTTTTACATACTTGAAGTTGTATGACTGAAATGTTAATCCTGGAACTTCATCAAGTTGAGTAAAACCTGTTTTAATATATCAGTTTGAATGGCAAATAATCATAGTTTCTTTCCCCTCCACCCATTTGTTTTTAGTGGATTCATTACATTGGACTACAGGAAATGATTTGGTTTTTTTTTAACAGTTTGTGGAAAGAGAACTGAAGCACGGTGTTCCCAATGACTGAATGGATACATGAATAATAAATGAGTTGCAAACAATACTGTATAATCACTCTAAGGACTTTTTATCACATCTAAGATTAGAATGACATTATGAAGTCTAAATGGCAACACTGGCATGCACATTGACATTTGGCACTGGAGTGAAATGCTTAAAGCTAAAAGTTGAACATTGTGCACACTCCAAAATACACATGAATGGATCACTAACAACTGTTATTATGGGCTAAATAAACTGCTTCCCATTTTCTTCTTGAGTTGTGATTTAAAAGAAAAATCCCCAAATCTTTAATTTTTAGCTCAAGATGGAAACAAAGAGCTGAAATACCAGTGAAGAGAAAAGATGATTTGAGGGGCAAGTGTCTAATCTTTATGGTTCAGATGTTAGGTCATCTCATCCTACCTTTAAGCTTAATAACAAATGTCCTTCACAAGGTTTTTTTGTTTGCTTCTGTAGAAAACTTTTGCCTTTAGAAGTTGCTTTCTCTGACCATTTGGATTTTGTTGTTGTTATGAACGGTCTTATGGATTTCTTGGTTTCAGATGGAAAAAAGGGTTGGGGGAGGACAGATCTGAAGCATAGGTGAATTCTGAGTATTTAAGTCGTGACCCTCTACCTCTTGAAGCCAATGGTACCACATCAACGGATGTTAGTGGGCGTTATGTGGCATGGAGTGAAACATTTCATTTTTCATTGATAACTGGTATGGTACAATGATGACCACATTTGATCAGATTGTCATGTGGTGCTAATCTTTAGTTTGTGTGTTCTCCCTCTTATTTTGAACTTGGTTAACATTGGCATGATTTTCACTGTTTCGTTCAGTCTTTTTATACAAACAATACTTGAATAAGGTGGAAAACCAACATACTCATTAATAAGATGCTTTACTAGTAAGTCTCAACAGCAAAGCTAGACTTTTGAATCTAATAAAAACTGATTTGATTAACATGAGTCTTGAATTCAGACAATAGCAAGAATGGGCTATATTTAAATATTCCTTTTTACATATTAGCTTCTGAGATGTCAGTTAAAATAATCTAAACATTCAGAGTTAATTCTCCGAACGAGATAAAGCAAGGATCTGGCAGCTAGAAAGAATTATTTCTTTGGGGTATACTAAGCTTAGTCTGTCTCAAACCTCTTGAAAATGTTAATTAGCACCAAATAAAGAACAATGAAAAATGTCTGTGTTCTTCCTTGGAGACTAAGATTTGGGACAAGTCATTCTGCACGTGAGCAGAATATTTAAGTGTAAAGAGATTTAAATATCTGATTTTAATAGGTTTCATCCCAGTGGGAGAGACACTTTTGATTATCTATGACCTATGCCAATTATCGTGATTCTCCCTGTAGGCTAACCATGATTTTAATAACTAATCAAACTAAGCCTGAAGGTTCTGTAAAATGCCAAATATGTACTTGCACTTTTGCTACTTACAAGGATAGTACTTGCTACCTGACCTTCTTTCAGTTTCTTAAAACTACTTATTTTCAACCCATTAAAGGTTTTACTTTTGAAACTAGGAGTTAAAAAAAAAATGCAAATTAGGCTAACTTCCATGGTGATTGTCCCATTAAAATCAGCATGTGGCTGATTGTACGAACCTCACCTTGCAATTAGGTCAATAACAGGTCTTCTCTAGTATCATATTAACAGGACTTTTTTTTTTATTAGAAGTAGCAGCTCAGATAGTCATTTGAAATCAGAACTTGGATAAGTGATCTTCCAAGGTGAGAGCCAAGATTTTTTGTAGAACATACTGATTTTATTTTCCAGGATAAAAATGAAAATTAACGGAGTAGTGCTTGGGTTGCACAATATTCAGAGTAGGAAGAACAATTAGGAAGGTTCTGGCAACCCAAGGATAACTTGGCTTCCCAGTTCAGTTCTGGAACCAGAAAAAGTGAACATATTAGTAGTTTGAACTAAAGAAATGTGTAAGGTCCTCGTGGGAGAAGCAATGTTCTTGATTCTCCATTCCCTCATGCTGGTATAAATCAGGAGGCAGTCTATTAATCAGAGTTTTTATAAATGTAAAACTAGTTTCAGGAAGAGGCAAATCATGTCTTTCTGTTCATCTTGTGAAGCAGTTGGCCCTTTTCAAAGTACTGATTTGTAACACAAATTAATATCATCGGAGAATTATGCTGATTAAGACCAGATTCTGGTCTTGCCCAGGTATAAAACAGAAGAAAATGTACTAAAGGCATTGAAATTACAAAATGTAAATCAATAGCAACTGAAGGTATGTACAGATGTTCAGAAAGGCTAGTTGGAGGCTGGATTGGGTTAAAAATGGCCACTTGATCTAACTTGGTTCACTCAGGTGCAGACCTTACACTTATATCCCTACTTAGGCCAAGCTAAGTACAAACTGTACAGAAGTTCCAAAAAGGTTAATTAGTAAAAAAAAGACCAGGGAGCTGCACGTCTGTCTGTGCCCTAACTCAAAGAACTTCACTGAAAGTGCTATGAGTTAGACCAACTCTCCTGACCTAACAGATGTTTGCTCCTGACCCAACAGACATGCAGCTGATCCAGTGAGAGAAGATGCATGTCTTCAGTCTCTTCTTCGAATCCTGGCCCCCTCTCCCAGCTCCAGCTGGAACTCCCTCTCCTCCGTCTAGCTCAGCTCTGTTCTTGGTTCACACTAACAGAAGTTAATGAAACCACTCTGCTTTGGAGGGTGGTCTTCTGAACCCTCATGCGACTAGGGTTCATTTGTTGCATGATTGGGCACTTTTAATGTGTTCTGCAGCCATGAACTTCTGCCAGGGCATGGCTGTAGAGCACTTTCAGTGGCCAGTTATGCAATATAATATCACTCTTATCAGTACCCAAAATAGCTGAGTCAATCTAATTTAACTATCCTTCAGAGGTGCACCAAGTAGTTAGATTCAGTGTGGGTAGACTGATCTAACTCAACTTCTTTACATGTTTCAAGTACAGCCCCAGGAATAGAAAAGCCCAGCTGCTGGCCCCAGCCCTGGGGCTGTTCTTCTCTTACTCCCCCACCAACTCTGGCACTGGACTACTCTTAGTCCCCTGGCCCCTCTCTACCCCCAGACACACAACCCCCCTCACACAGACCAGTCAGCCCCTCCCCAAACATGCCACACCCTCAAAGCCTGCAAACTGCTCCTGGTGCCAGTTTTACTGGCACTTGATCAGGTCCCCACACCAGCAAAGTAAATTTGGGGTGGGTGGGATTGCAAAGGTGGTTGCTTCACCAGGGGATTGTTTATCTGGGGATGGGGAAAGTCAGGGGGAGAGAGCTCCCCCACCCTGGTCCTACCAAACTCCACCTGCAGAGCCACCAGCCCCTGCAATCCTGCTAAGTGCCCCCTGAGTTCTGTAGTTTCCTGTTGCTGGTGCCTGCCCTACTGTAGTAGTCTAGTATTTCTAGACTACTAGTGTCACTTTTTTCCCCTGTGCTGCAGAGGTTCCCTGCCCCCTCCTTTCCATTACAAATATATCCAGTTCAGCCCCTAGTGCAGGGCCAAATATATGTTTTTGGTTATGTCCAGATCTGTTTTGGACTGCTTAAATGACACAGGCCACATCTACATGAGATACAGTAGCAGCACTGGGCACAAACCACAGTAAGCATCACCAGGCAACCAGGTGGAGATGCTATTGCACACTAACGCTGATTATACAAGTACTGGATGACTGTGCAGTCAGCGTCTCGTGTAGATACAGCTACAGTGAGGTGCCAGGAGCAGGGGAAAGGCTTAATTTGCAAAAGGCTAATACTTGGCTTGTGTAGTCACTATTATATTTCTTCTCCTTACCCAAATGTAAGGGAAGTGACAGAAAAGGAAAAAGGACAGACAAGGCTGGGGTGGAGCTTCACTCATCTGTGTCAGTTCTAAACTAGTATGTGACAAGGATGTGAACCATGGGTTAAATTAGGATAGTCCCTATCTGTTCCTATTTATGTTGGGTTTGAGATTGGAGAGCCCTTGGTACAGGAAATGAGGCAAACAGTTCACTGTAAGCACCCTTACCATAAGAGGCCTCTAATCCTGTCACGGTGACAGGTTCTCAGTCTCTCTTAACTTCCCATGCTTTGGCTTCTTTCTAGCTTTCTGTCATCTCCCAACCAAGTTCCAGGCCCTTCTATCTGATTAACTATTGAGGTCACCCCCGCCCCCAATCATTTTATATACTCTTCTTTCTGTTCTCAAAGTGTCCCTTTCATAAACACCCTTGCCTTTTCCTTAGTTGTTACTAGTTTTCTTCCCCTGCCTGGATCTCCCATCGACATTTATCTTTATGGCAATTGGAACTCATGGCTGACTGTCTCTTAAAGATTACTTGGCCATTGCTTCAGCCTGCTTGTTCTAGTTCTCATGTATTTTATCCAGTTGACCAACTTCATAGTCCATTCTGAGCACTGCTTTGCATAATTAAAATAGTTCCAGACTCTCTCTTTTTTCTATCTGCTGCCAAAATGCATGTGCATTGGACTTGGAGACTACAATGCCTTGAAAGGAGGTTTGGTTCCATAAAAATTCAAGCCCATAAAGTTTTACAAGTTTCAAATTTACTCTCGCACAAACTCCCATCCAGAGAAACTAACACTTCTTTCTCAAACCAATTAGACATTTAGGAGCTTAATGTTTTTAAATGTTAGTGTTTCAGTAATTATATAAGTGTGTCAGCTACCTTTTTGCTAGCATACAGTAGATTCCAATATATTTGCCACAGGCTTAGCCTTAGATGGGGGAGGAACAACTAGGATGGTTTATTTTCCCCTCCTCATCAGAGTTAACCGACACACAAGGTTGTATAATATTTTCAAACTATTGTTGGCTTCCTCCACTGCAAGGGTTGTGTCCTCTGCTTATTCTGTCATTGGGAATAGTGGCTAACTTTTGAAGTTTGCCTGAGAAGGAGATTAGGAACCTTGTGTCCTAGTAAACTGGAGACTTATTATTACTGTCTCATCCACTGGAAGATTTTATGATCCTTATGATGTTTTTTACTTTCTCTCTCCCTGGTCATCTGCATATAAGGACTAAATCTACACAAGACGCTGCACAGTTGACTAAATCACTGGACAGCAAATGTGGGCTCTACATGCTGTGCACGGATAAAACTCTGGAGCTTATTGTTCCATAGTAATTTGCTCTCAGGTGCATGTTCAAACAGTGTGCCTAGCAGAGGGAAACTCTGGAGTGATAAGCTCTGGAGTTTTTTCATGTGCACTAATTGCACATGTAGATGCACCAACTTTACACCAATACAACTCCACTAAATTCAGGCTAACTTCTCTTTATTTATGCAAGTATTTGTTTCGGGAAGCATGTCATTTCTCTTTCTTTCTCTTTCTGTCTCTACATTCATTTCTCTGTCTGTTAAATTTGGGACTTATTTTTGTCAATTATATTTAAAAGCGCACAAACAAGATCAGCAGGAAATTCTCCTTGATGAAGTTGTAAAGAGGTGAACATCTGTACAGCTGTGTCTATATGAGACACTAACGTGCAGCGTTTACTGAGCATCTATCTAATAGTTGTATAAACAAGTACTAAATAAATACACAGTAACCCAAAGTACTGTGAAGTAGCATAGGCAAATGCCTTTTAAGTGATACTACTGCACAGTAACATCGCATCGTGGTTTTTTGCCATGCAATACTACTGTGCTGTAGTATCATGTTACTGCACAGTCAGCATCTCATGTAGACATTCCCTATTAGTCTCAAGTCGGGCAGAAGATAGGCTATGATGGCATCTTGAATGGTGTTTCAGAGAGCATGGACTTTCACAGGCAACCTACTGTCAAATGCAGTCCATTCCCTAGGATCCAAGGAAGTTGGTTTGTCTATAAAAACACACCTGGGTTTGTACCAGTTAGTCTCTAAACAGTTGTTACCCATCTCTATCTTTAATTTGTATCTCTGCAGCGATTACTCCAAGGTTACTGCAGCCATTTTAAGGCTGGTTCTTACTGTGTTGAACTACAGTGGTGTATGCAAACCTTTACAAATTACAGGCAGTCCTTGACTTAAGATTTTTTGCATGTAATGAACTGCACTTACAACGCTTATAATTTGACACCCTGTTTCAATTTTCTGATGTTGGTTTTGGCTTTACGATGTTTGATCCGATGCCATGTCACACCAGCAAACAAGTTCACTGTGTCGCCCATCTCCCTGGAAAATATCTGTCCAGACTTCCTTGAACACTTTCTCTAAGAAAGCAGACAAGACTCCAGAAAAACCTGCAGTCAAGACTCCTGAGAGGACTAGCCGAGAGCCCTTCAAAAGTCCAGCAAAGTTGCCTCGAGGAAGTCATTTCAAATCAATAAGATTGCTATTTACAATATAAATACATTAATGTACCTACGTTTTAATCATCTATAATTGATTGAGTACAAAATTCTAGGTTATTTTTGGTGAAAATAGGGTATCAGGCCTTGGTTCAGGAACCTAACCACCATTTATAACATTGTTCCTATTGGAAAATGGTTTGAGTTATGATGTTTCAACTTAAGACATGGTTTTCAGGAAACAGTTGTGTTGTAATTCTGAAGACTGCACAAACTTCTACCATTTCCACCTATAGTTTGCATTCTACTTCAGACGTATTTTCCTTTTTCTTTCCTTTAAAGGTAATGTAAGCTTTCACCTTTCTTTGCTTTCTCCATGCCATCTTTCCTCCTTTATTCATTCTGTGCTCTCATTTATTAATATAAGACCTTTGCTCTATTATTCCCACTCTTCGCTTCCTTCACTTCTGTACCTGTGTGTTTTTCTTTATTCTTCTGTCTCTTCCTCTTGTGTCATCTCAGTCTCTTCTCTTTCACTTCTGTGATTTCACCAGAAGGTGGGGGGCAGGGGATTGGATTTTTTTGTCTCCTTATATTTCCATATAATCCCTCCTCTAGCGCCTGTGGGACAGTTTTCATTCTCTACTGTTTCACCACATGCCAGAAGGCTGTTGTCATGAGGGTTCTTCTACTGAGCTGGCGCTCTCTTCCTGTGGCTGGAAGCCACCTTGGCAGCTCTATTAGCATCTGGTCAGTGGTGGAAAAGTGCTCTTGGCTAACCTAGCATTGGTGGCAGGAATTCAGATGGCTCCCTCACAGACTCCCTAATGCCACATACCTACCTTTATTACACACTGAGCGTTGCCACTCTATAGTTGCTTGAAAGGGAAAATGTATACACAGGGTATGCTTACTCTCTGCGGAGAAATGCCCATTTGGCCTATTCCCTCTTCTTGCCTTCAGCTCAAATGGGCAGGCAACCTCATTCTGGTTGACATCTGTGTGGGAACGTAGGACTGAAAGGAACTTCCTGGATCATTTGACGCAGGATCCTTTGCTGCCACATTTTTTGTTCCTTTTACAAGCTGCTTCTTCATGCCAGATTTGATATTTTTCCTTCACCCACACTATCATGGGAAGGGTGTTCCAGAACCTGATGCCTTTGAATAGAAACCTTTCTTTCCTCCGCTTTTTCTTTTCTGAGTTTATTCATGGAGGTAGGTAGATAAGTTGTGTACATCCCTCCTCTCCCTCCCCCCCACTTATGTATTCAGAGAGTGTCTTCCTTCTTAGCCTTTTGTTTTCTAGGCTAAAAAACTAATCTATGTTAATATCCTTCTGTAAAACATGCTCTCCACATTTTTGTGCCCAAATCATTAATGAAAATTAGTCCCAAAGCCAATCTTTGAAGTACCTTTTTTGACAGTTATTGCTGCTTTAATCAGTTCTTTATTCACCATACAGTTCTTATAACAATCCATACTTTCCTTCAGACTAACTAATCATTATCTATGTGGCATTTCTTCATGTATTCTCTAGAAGTCAAGCTAGATTAGATCCTACCGCATTGTTGTTTGAGTCAGAAATCAGTTTAGCTTTTCAAAAATATATATCAGATTAGTATAGTACAACTTATCTTTGGTAAGTCAGCGCTGCATTAGCCTCCTCTTCTTTTTTTTCCAGGCTTTTATTGGTAATTATTCTTTCATTGCAATTTGTTATAAAACTTTGCGTATTATGAAGTGCTGGCTAGTAGGCCTGTACTTGCATGATTACTTTTTCCCACTTTCTTGTGTGTGTGTATACATACTATACTAGCATCTATTTAATATAGAGAATACATTCCCTATAATAATTTATAGAGAGTCTACTACCTAGCTTCCAGCCAGGGTAGAGCTAAACTACTGAATGGATGGTAAGCTATCTAAACTCAGATGACTCTGAGTCAAAACCAAGATCACCCTGACCTCAGTCACTGAGCAGTAGTACACTAATGATGCTGTAGTGTGTACTTGCTCAGAAGCAGACCTTCAGGCAATCCTCAGTGCCTTTACTGAGGCATACAAGGAAATGAGACTGTTGCTTAACATTCTGAAAATGAAGGTCCTCCACCAACAAGCTTCTAATGAACAGTCCTCAGCTCTGGTTGTCCACATCCATGGTGAGACTTGAGAACATTCGGTATTTCCTGTACCTTGGGAGCCATCTCTTGCAGAAAGCTGACCGACCAAGAAATCTAACATTGCCTCAAATATGCAAGCGCACCCTTTGGACACATGAAGAAATGGGTGTTTGGAGATTATGACATCAGATCCAAAACCAAGCTCATGGTTTATCAAACAGTCATGATCCCCACCTTGCTGTATAGAGCTAAAACATAGACAACATACTGGAGACATCTAAAGTTGTTGGAGAAATACCATCATTGCTGCCTGTTGAAAAATCCTCTGAATCCAAAAGACAGATGCATCAATGTTAGTGTCTTCCTGCAAGGAAATACCTTGAGTATTGAGGCAATGATCATCCACCATCAACTTCATTAGGCTGGTCATGTCATCTGAATGTCTGACTTCAGACTTCCAAAGCAAGCTTTATTCTCCCAGCTCAACCAAGGCATACACTCAAGAGGAGGGCAGAGAAAGCACTTCAAGAATGTCCTCCTGGCCAACGTTAAACAAAAAATGAAGCATTGATGTCGAATTAAGCAAGACTATTGCCCCAGCCTGCCCCAAATGAAGGAAGAGTCTGCTGCAGGGATCTCAGGACAGTTTGAAATCTCACAACAACAACAGGAGATGGAAAAGTGTGAACAGCACAAACAGCACGTTGTGAACTAAATTGGGAATCCAACACCACCCACCCTGCATGGAAACACACATCCAAGTTGCAGTAGAGTCTGTTGATTCCCAGATAGCTTTGAAACTTTAAAAACAAAATGTTTCAATTGCTTATTGTTACTTTTAAATTTCAATTACCAAATCAAGAGCAAGACCTTTTAAAGGGGGATAAGGTAAAATGCATGTTTATTGATCACATGAATTACACACAGAGGTTTGGACACACCACTCACATAGACACACACAAATCATCATGCTTATCTTGCTGGGATCCTATGATCCCAGCTGACTTCCTGTCCCTCGGGTGGGGGGCTGGACTCAATGATCTTCCGAAGTCCCTTCCGGCCATAATGTCCTTGAAATGTCTATGAAATCATTACACACAGGCACACAGAAAAAACAACCATTCTATTCTGACATTATACTTACCAGGAGCAGTTGTTCAATAATGGCACTGGGTGGCTGGCCCAAGCCTTATTGAGAGAGAAGTCTTGGACATAACAGCTTGGAGTGGGGTGAAACAAATACATCTGTGCTCCAAAGAAACAGCAGTTAAGAAAGAGAGACTCATCTAACTTTAGCATTTTTAAAGTCCTCTTTTATAGGATTTGGCATCCTTTGTACCAGTGCTTTGGGGTTTTTCCATACCCAGGTTCTGCTTTTGTCATTGTTTGGTTGTAAAAGTTGGTCTCTCAGGCTTGGAGTGTCCTTGCTGCCCATTTGGCAGCATGTGTGTTTTGTTCCTTCTCGTTATCTCCTTTGTGCCCTAGGCTTCAAAGGGATTCCTCAGCCATCCATTAATTAGTTTACTGACTGGTAACTTACATTTGATGCCTTGTTGCTTACATAAACAGTTAAATCTTCTTTATCCTGTCTCTCTGCCGCTCTCTCACCATTCACCCTTTCATACACACTCATACGTGAAGGCTATGCAGAGTTCATTCGCTTCATGCACTTATGTCAAGCTGAAGGATACAAAATGAAGTTTTCAAGATACTTACAAGGCAAGACTCACATGGTTACATTTCAATATTATTACATTCTATGTTAACATCAGCTGCATTAGTTCAGTTCCTGGTACATTAGAAATCTATCTTCATCCCTTCATTGGAAACTTTCCAGTTTTTTTCATAGGCATTAGGGCTGGAAGAGACCTCGGAAGATCGTCGGGTCCAGCTCCCTGCCCCAGGGGCAGGAAGTCAGCTGGGGTCACAGGATCCTAGCAAGATAAGCATCCAATTTTCTCTTGAAGGCATTCAAAGTAGCTGCTTGAACCACCTCAGATGGCAGGCCATTCTAAATCCTGAGGGCTCAGACAGTATAGAAATTCTTCCTTTATGTCCAGCCTGAAACAGTCTTGCGGAGTTTATAACTGTTTGACCTCATTGTTCCTTGGGGCACTCTGGTGAACACATGTTCCCCCAGATCCTGATGAGCATCCCTGATAAACTTATAGATGGCCATCCGGTCATCCCCGAACCTGTGTTTTCCAGGCTGAAGAGTCCCATAGCTCTCAGCCTTTCATCATAAGGTCTGTTTTCCTGACCTCTGATCATGTGCATGGCTCTTCCCTGAACAGTCCCGAGCTTCTCCACATCCTTTTTGAATTGTGGAGTCCAAAACTGGATGCAGTACTCCTGCTGCGGCCTCACCAAGGCTGAGTACAAGGGGAGAATGATGTCCCGGGATTTGCTTGAGAAGCATTTATGGATGCAAGCCAGTGTTTTGCTCACTTTTTACTAGCCACAGCTTCACAATGAAAGCTCATGTTCATCTTGTGGCCAATCATGACCCCCAAGTTCCTTTCATCCATAGTGCTAGCCAGCATAGCACTGCTGAATCGATAAGCATGCTGCAGGTTTTTCCTCCCAAGGTGGAGAACCTTGCATTTTTTCAGTGTTTAAACACCATAAGGTTCTCATCTGCCCATTTCCAGAGCCTGTTGAGGTCAGCCTGGATCACCCTCCTGTCCTCAGGTGTGGATGCTTTACCCCAAAGTTTGGTATCATCAGCAAACTTAGGCACTTCTGATTCCAATATTCACATCATTAAAGAAGATGTTGAATAGTATTGGTCCTAGGACAGATCCTTGAGGGAACCCACTGGTCACAGGGCACCATGATGATTGGCTTCTGTCAACCACCACACTCCAGGTCCGATAGAGCCAATTCTCCAGCCAACAGATCATGGTGAACCCAAGGCTGTAGTTGGCCAGCTTTGCCAGGAGGTGATCATGGGATACTAGATTAAAAAAAAAAAAAAAGCCTTTGAAGTCTAGATATAAGATATCAATCTCCTCTTCCTTGTCCAGGTGATAGGTCACCTGGTCGTAAAAGGAAATAAGATTGGTCAAGTAAGATCTACCCATAACAAAACCATGCTTGCTATCCCTCAGGATGTTGCCATTGGCTAGTCCATTAAGAATGGCCTCTTTAATCTTTTTTTAAGACTTTCCCTGGGATACATGTCAGGCTGATGGGTCTGTAGTTTGCCAGATTCACTTTCCTCCCTTTCTTGAAGATAGGTACCACACTGGCCTTTTTCCAGTCTTTGAGCACTTCACCAGAGCACCAGGAGTTCTCAAAGATCCATGCCAAGGGCAGAGCTATGATGCTACCAGCTCCTTGTGTACCCTGGGGTGCAGATTGTTAGGGCTGGCTGACTTGAAGGTGTCCTGCCTCTCAAGGTATTCCTTCACGAGGTCAGCATTGATGGAAGGCAAGGAATCTCCCTCAGGCCTCCCTGTCCTGTGATGGGCAGAGGCGTCCCATGGGACTGATAAAGACTGATGCAAAGTACCCATTTAGTAGATTGGCTTTTTCCTGGGTGTCAGTTGTCTCATCTGGTTTAGCAGGGGCCCAATGTTGCCCTTGCTTTTCCTCCGGTTCCTCGCATATCTGAAAAAGGACTTTTTATTATCCTTGATCCTAGTAGGTAGTTGGAGCTCTGCGGCAGCCTTGGCTTTCCTGGTTTGCTCCCTGCAGGTCTGGACTAGTGCAGAATATTCCTCCCTGGAGGTGGATCCTGTCCTTCATCCTTTGTAGGTTTTTCTTTTTAGACGCAGGAGGTCCGCTAGTTCCTTGCTGATCCAAGGGGGCTGCTATATCCTTTTGCTGCCTTTCCTCCTAAATGGAATAGCCTTAGCTTGTGCATCAAGGATCACTCGTCTGAGAAACAACCACTTGTCCTTGACTCCCTTCTCCTTGGGGTCATGGTCCCTGAGGGCCTCACTGACAAGCTTCCTAAGCTTATCAAAGTTGGCTTTTCTGAAGTCAAGGACTTCAGTGTTGCTGACTGACTTGACAGCTTTATGGAGGATGGTGAAGTTGATCAGCTTGTGGTTGCTGTCACCCAGCTTCCCTTCAATCATTAGGTTGCTGATTAAATTGTCCGCAGTTGCCAGTACCAGGTCAAGCAGCACTTTACCTCTCGTTGGCCCATAGACTTCTTATGTCAGAGCTCACCCATGCACATGAGAAATCTGAGTGGTCACAAAGCTTTGGCTGAGTGTTCCTCCCATGAGAGATCTGGGTAGTTGAAGTCTCCCATGACAACCATGGACTGAAAGCATGTGGCCTTAGCCAATTCCCTGGCAATCTCCTGGTCAAGCTTTTGCCTTTTGGTGGGAGATCCAAGGCAGACTCCCACCATTGTGTCCCCAGTGCTATGTTCCCCATGGATTTTAACCCAGAGTCTCCAGTCATCCACCCTGGTTGCCAAGATTGGCTTGCAGGGACGCATAGCTCTGCTTAACATAGAGCTACCCCACCATTCCTTTTGTCCCCTCGATCTTTCCTGTACAGGGTATAACCATCTATACCTGTGGTCCAGACTTGGGTGGAGTTCCACCAGGTCTCCTTTATTCCCATGACATTGTATTTCTTTGTGTTTAAGCAGGAGGACAAGTTCCTCTTGTTTATTCCCCAAGCTCCTGGCATTTGTTTATAGGCACACAAATGTCCCCTTGGGGGCCCTTGTCTTGCCTACAGATCATTCCAGGGCTGGGGCAGGGATGGGCTTCCTTAAGTGCCTTGGCCTTCTGGCTTTGCAGGGGTTGCTCAGTGGGCCAGTAGTGGCGGTAGTCCCCTTGTCCCCCGACGGGCTTAATTTAAAGCCCAGTGGAGTAGGTCAGCCAATCTGGCTGAGAAGAGCGTCCTCCCCAGTGAAGAGAGATGGAGGCCATCCCTTCCCAGCAGCTCACTGCCTCTCTCGCTAAAGAGCAGACTGTGGTCATGGAAGCCAAAGCCTTCCCAATGATACCTGCGCCGCAGTCTTTGGTTCACTACCTGGATCCTCCTTTCCCCACTCAGCCCATCACCTGAGACTGGGAGGATTGAAGAAAACATCACCTGTGCCCCCAAACAGAACCATACTGTGTTTTCTTACCACAGAAAAATATTTTTGACTTTTTTAAACAGTTGTAATGATGGTGCCTTGGCTCAAGTTGGTATAGCACATGTTTTTCGTTAAGGTTTCCAGTCCCTGGGGTATTGGCCAAGGTCTGACTATTGCATAAATGGTTCACGCCCAGTATTCAGACTACTTTGGAATTCAGATGCTTGGTGATGATCTCCAGTCTAATACAATGAGTCATTTCCTCTTAGTTTCCTCCCTCCTGTGCCAGCTACAAATAATATAAGTCTGTTTGCCTCTTTCTAGATAGTTTCAACTTAATCTACATTTGTGCTTCTCGCCTTGGAGTTTTCTAGTCCATTCTCCAGGATCTCAGGCAAGTTAGTGATGCATCACATATGTGCATACATACATGCATGCATTATGTTGATCCATAACTGGGACAAATCCTAGTGTTCTGAGTGACTGTCTTAGGCTTTGGTCCAAATCCAATCAGCCAACAAAGGAAAGAGACCTATAATTCTGAGAACTGTTGCACAATTAGATCATTAAATCTCCAGTTGGTTTGTTTACATTTGCTTTAATGTACAATAGGGCTTTTGTCCCACTTACATAACACGTGATTTAAAATGCTTTTGCAAATTATGATTATGCTATTGTGAAGACCAGTAATTTTGCATAAGCTTTGGATAACGTTTTACATTAGCCAATTAATTTCCTTAGTACTGACGAGGTTCTGTCAACTGCATTAGACATTAGTTTGACCTAAAAACACACGGAGATATTTAAGCTGCTTTTGGTTTCAAAGATCAAATAATAAGCCAGTGTTAAAGTGCTGTTTTAAGCAAAGTCCTGCCAAAAGAGTTAAAATTTACCAAGGATCATACCTACTGTATATGGGGTCTAGTAGAATAGATATTTTCATCAAATGTCTACTATTGTCACAGAGAAAGCCTCATTGTGCTAGGCACTGTACATAGACACTTTGTATCCATAGTAACAGAGTGCTCCTCCACTGAAGATCTTGCTCTACTAGAGAGTCTTTTTCACATGCTTCTGAACCAATAGCATTAGTAGTTGCTTTGATCTATGAATTGCAAATACATGACTTTCCACATTCAGATTTAGAAAGTTTAAATACTTAAAAGGTAGGAGTACAATCCCTAATGATTTGAGCTCATACTTCTATACTATGTGTGTAGGTCCAAGAAGAATAGAAGCTAAGAAACATAAGAACTTCATTTTTTGTTGTCTTCCTTGTATCAGTGATGCACTGAGATTTTCAGTGAATTGCCTTTTGATTTATCCTTAAGTGAAAGGAGAAGTAGGATGGTAGTTATGATTGAAAGCTTTCTGAATGAAGGTGGCGTTAATGCTTATATGTAGATCTTATTTGGCATTTCCATTAAATATTAATGTTCAGGGAGATCTTCCCAACATTTTTATTACAGTACGCCCTGCAGTTATTATAAAGGACATCAGTCTGATATCATCTCGGTTGCAGACTTAGCATAAAGTACAACTATCCACATCTTTCAGTTTATTAATAATATGACTTCAATCTCTTTATATATTTGCACATTTTAACCCTGACTTTGAAACTCACGGTGGCTGCCAATTCCAAATCTACTCTGAAACAGCCTCTCACATCAGCATCCCAAATGAATCTAGTTTCTTTGTGGCTGATCTGGATTGCATTCAATCTGCAAAACAGGTCCTTAGATGATGAACTGTCTGCATGTTCAGTTAATGTCCATCGTTAGCAGGGCTATTGTGCAACCAGGGCTTTTGATCATGCAGTTGCTAACCACATGGGGGCATTCCTTGATAAATACACTGTGTAATTTGCTCGTCTTCCATACTTATAAAGATAAGTGTGGAACTATTCCACACGGGCTGCCTGAATTGGCTACTACAGTTCCTGATCTTTCTTTCTTACAGGACCTGGGAACCTTGAACTCATGCAGCCTTTGCATTCACTTTCAAGCACCACCTATTTAGTTGTATCCAGGCTTTCCCCTTACCTCCAACTGCTTTGAGTCTCCACACTAATCTTTTGTTGCATTTCAACAACTGAGGCCCCATCACCTGAAACATGTTTTCTTTGTCAGATGATAAAGTGGATAGTCAGTTCTTATGTCTACCGTGTCTACGGGCAGGTCAGCGCAGACAGCCTGCTGACAGCTGAGTTCTAATGAGAGCTTTTGAATGAATCAAAATAATTTTGGTCCATTAATTTTCATTAAAGTTGTACTTCCTTCTTACATCAAACTTACTTTGCCCAGATGTCATTAGCCTTTCTTACCTGCACATTAGTCCCCTAAAATCATGGTAGGACCTCTTCTTGGGATATCATTAAGGGCAAGCAACTGATTTAAAAAAAAAAAAAAAAAATCCACATTTTTCCTAATGTGGAAGCAGACCCCACACACCAGTGATGGAGAGGCCAAGAGTTGATGTGGATTTGAGCACTAACAAGTAGTCTGATCACCTGTCAACCCTGGACTATTTGTTGGGCTTTGGGTTAAAAGTAAAATGTCCACTTCTTTTGGAAGCTACTTGTGGGTAGGCCAAGAAAAGAAAATGCAGCCTTTAACTTCATTTTCACAACTTTGGGAATGGTATACTTTGGACAGCATACTATAGCTATCTGAATTTAGGCTTTCCAACCTTTTTAACAATAAGAATGACTTTATCTGTTTCTGATAATATTGGGATATTCAAATCGCTGATTTCTACCTGATTGCTGCCAACATGGCAAAGCACTAGGATGGCCTTTTCACAGCCTTCTCTGTAAAAATACTTTTTCAAACCTTCAGGGATGCAGCCTTTAAACAGCAGTCTTCTGTGACACGTTCCAGTTTATAATTCCCACCTGGCATTTGGTTTTGTTGCAGCCTGTGTCCTCAGATTGTGAATCTATTGGGACACCAAACCTATTATTCATCTAGTAGAACTCCCTTGCTATAGGGCTGATCCAGGAACCACTGAAGATTAGATTTTCAAAGCAAATAATACATTCAGCTAACAACAGGAGATTCTCTGTGCAAGCATCAATAACCAGCATGTAAGCAGTTGTGTACTCCGTTAAGGCTACCTTAAAGAAATGTGCCCTTTCATGTTGGATTTGTAAGGAGTAGGAGTGGGATTAGGACAGGACTGTGAGCAAAGATGGGAGGGGAAGACCAGAGTGGGGTCTGCATTGCTCCTGCTCAGCTGCTCTGCAGTGAACTGGGCCCTGCTGGAGCGACTTCTGCCACCTGGCCAGAGAAGCAGGGTATAGGAGCCAGGTGGAGGACATAATTGTAGTGTCAGCTGGGGTCCTTGCCTTACCAGGACAGCTAAAATTGACTACTCTCCTTCCTTCTTCCGTCCCTCCAGTGCTCTACATGCCAGAGAGGTGCATTTTGCCCACAACACAACTTGCTAGTTATGCTTCTTCCCTGGCCCTGGACCAGGACCTATATACCCGCAGCCAGGTCCAGATTTGGGTATCCCAGAGTGAGCCTGGCCCTGTCAGTGCCCCTCACCAATACCTCTGTGGTGAGTGTCCCAGAAACACAGCAGAGATTTCTCATGCAGCCCTATGTGCCCCAGTGCCAACCCACACAAAGTCCTCCATCCTGGCTCTGAAGCTGCTGCTGAATTAAAGGCTTTGAATCCATACTCTCTATATAAAACTGCACTGGTTAAGTCTGGCTCTTAGCATTCAATGTCTTCTTGCAGCAGCATTGTCCTGCTGCTTTTCTCCATAAGGCCAAAGATGCGAGCCCTCCCTGCCTCCATAATGGCACCCCAGAGTGCCAATACTTTCAGCCACACTGGGGGGGAGGTGGGGGCGTGGAATCGCAGTGGAGCTCACCGAGAATTGGAGCTTAACTTGGATCCTGGCATGACAAAAATGCTTTCCTTGCAGCCTTGCGTCAGCCACCTAGGATCTGAAGAGGAAGTGGAGCGCAGACATACCCCTGTGCATAGCATTTTCACAGTTACTCAGCAGGGAACTTCCTAGGTGACCTGGATCATCTTTGCAAGGCATGTAGGTCTCCTGGTACACTTTGTATGACGGCTAGGTGCCTAACCTGTCCATACCTGGGTCAAAGCAAATGAATTGTATGTATTCTGGAAATGCTGCAATGCTCTTTTATTTGGGTTTGTTTTGAGCAATGTTAAGTTCTTGGGTATTGTGGCATTATTTAGGGAGTTGTTTTATTATTCACTATTTTAAGATTTTACCCACTTTTATCCTGTTTTTATTGTAAGCTGCTTTGAGCCTCCTTGGGGGAGGGTGTCATAAATCGAATAAATAGAGTGGTGCCTTTAAAAGCAATCGGGCAGCAAGGAGCGCAGCCAGCAGTGAGGAGAGTGGTCTCCAGCTGGTAAGTTTGGTGTGGTGGAAGGGGAGAGGGAAGAGAAGGGGTGTGAGGAGGATAGATCAACACCCCCTCTGGTAAAGGAGGGGGCAGGTGATGCCCGGGTAGGTGTGGGGGGTGGAGCCATGGCTTGTTGAGGGAGGATGCAGCTCCCACCACTGCTTGCACCTTGGGAGGGCCTGGGGAGGGTTCCTCCTGGATCTGCGCCGGGTGGGGTGGGCTGCAGCTGGGGCTGCCCGGGGCTCTTCTTGGTGGGGGCTGGGCACGGAGCAGACACTAGCAGCACTGGAATGATGCTGCATCCACCCCAAATTTTGCCACTGCTCTGCTCTGTGCTGCCTGGAACAACCCCCAGCTCTTTGTGGTGTGTGGATGGAGGTGAGGCATTGAGTCAGGGCTGGAAGCACTGGTGCTGGGAGAAAAATTTGGGGTAGATGCAGTACCCTCCCAGTACTGCTAGCATCTGCTCCCAGCCCAGCCCCTGCTGAGAAGAGCCTCAGGCAATGCCAGCTGCAGCCCACCCCACCCTGTGCAGATCTGGAGGCAAATGCCTCCCCCTGCCCCAGTTGGGCGGTGCCTGCCCCTACACCCTCCCTCACCACAGGGGGTGTTGATCTGCCCCCCTTGCCTCCCCACTCCCCGTCTACCACACTGGATTTACCAGCTGGAGGCAGCTGAATTGGAAATGGGACTGGTATTGGCCAATATCCTTCCTCAAATATCGACTATTGGTATCGGCCCCCAAAATCTCTATCAGTGCACTCCTAGTTACTACAGAATCTATATAATACTCTACTGATTTTTCTCTCTTAGTGGAGGTACAAAAGGACTAGTGAAATAACTAAATAAATATTTAATTAACAATGTAAGAAAATTTAATAGTTGTAGTTGTTTCATAGATGTTGTTTTTAGGGGCTGGAAGGGACCTTACAGCTCAACAGGCCCAGCTCCCCTACAGCTGGGCAGGAGAAACTTTTGTGATCAGGTGACTCCAGCAAGATGGTTATCAAGGTAATTTTGAAGATTGCCAGGGTGGATGATTGTGCCATCTCTAGTGGACCAAGCCTTTGGCACTTGATTTGCAAATACGTTTTTCCTTAGAGGATTGCTTCAGGCAAGATATATCAGTTTATGCCAATTATTTCTTGTCCTCCCCTGTGGGGGCCTTGCTGAACAGATGCTCTCCCAGATCCTTAATATACTTATAGGCTACCACCAAGTCTGCTCTGAGTCTTGTCTTCTCCAGGCTGAACAGTCCTATGTCTTTTTCAGCATTTCCTCATATGACCCAGTCTCTAAGCCTTTAATCATGTGCGTGGCCCTCCTTTGGACCGTCTTGAGCTTCTCCGCATCCTTCCTGAAGTGTGGTGTCCAGAGCTGGATGCAGTACTCCTGCTGCAGTCTCATCAAAGCTGAGTAGAACAGGAGGATGACATCCTTAGCCTGGCTTGAGATAGATGCGTGCCAGTGTTTGATTATCTCTGCCAGCTATGGCATCGCATTGGTGGCTTGTGTTGCTTTTGTTGTCTATCATGACATCCAGATGCCATTCAGTTGTGGTGCTGGCAAGCATAGCACTGCCGAGCCTAAAACTGTGTTGTGGATTATTTCTCCCCAGACGGAGCACCATTATTCCCCATGAGTTTAGTGTTTGTATAAGAAGAATATACAATATTTCTTTTAAGCATAACAAAACTTTGCAAACTTGTAACATTCTTTCATCTATATACAATGGTATCTCTCCGCCCCCACCCCCCTCATTCTTTTCCGGTAGAACGTGCTATTTCCAATGGTAATCTTCACACCTGCAAATGCCTAACCACATAGGCATGTGCACTACTCCCTTCTGAAACTGGCTCTGCAAAAGAGGACCTGCTGCATAATTGAAGGCAAGAAACATTTTGATGATCTATGGAGCTTATTTGTACTGCTGCTTGATATCAGAGGCAAAGGTTTGTCGCTTATGCAAGTTGTTTTCTTGAATACTCCTTAAAAAGTGCTTTCTCTGAGTTAAACTGCCTCATTAAGTGTTTTTGGAGTGAACGTCATAAATAGTGACTGATACTTCATTTAACTTAAAAAGATACATATTTCCATATTATTTCCACTATAGTGCTCGAAGTCTCTTGCTGTTTTTTTCATTTCCTTGCAAGTAGCTGTAGCACTTAAATTGCTATTTTTCAAATTTTCACCTGCCTCTGAGTGCCCCTTTAGCCTGCTCATCCTGTAGTTTTGAATATTCTTGCTCTGAAAAACAAAGCTTTTATCTTCACTATTTAAGGGGGGGGGAAGCCCACAACAAAACAAGCAACAAAAATACACTTAGTGCAGGTGGCAAGGTGCTAACTTAGGATTTCTCCTTATGTACTCTGGGATATCCTTCTTTGGCTCTTTCCATCAGATAAAAGGGGGCATTGACTAAATGAAGTGTTTATCATGTTTGAGAACCGTACTTGTTATGGAGGCGTCCTAAAGGATCCCAAAGCTAATGCTGCGGTGGAATTTGGGGATGCATACTGGATTAGAATTGTATTCTTCTGTAGAAGTACCATAATACACCCTTCCAAAATTTACAGTATTTGTACTTGAAGAGCAGAATGAGTTGTCTAAGAATTTATGAGCAAGTCTGCCAGCTTGAATGTGTTTACTTCAAGCATAAGCAAGGTTGGTTGGGTAGTTGTCAATGAGAAGTTTTGTTTCGTGCTCTGTTTACACAATGAGTGTCAAGGCTGTGTAAGAACTGTTTATGCGGTTTTAGCCTGGTACTTTATACTCTTTGGGTCTTGTTTTAAGGATGCACTTAATTGTAAGCCGTCTTTTGTACTGTGCTCAACGCTCTTTCCATACCGTAATCATA
This sequence comes from Caiman crocodilus, assembly GCA_030014935.1. Classification (NCBI taxonomy): domain Eukaryota; kingdom Metazoa; phylum Chordata; order Crocodylia; family Alligatoridae; genus Caiman; species Caiman crocodilus. The sequence continues at coordinate 18,931,866 of JAGPOW010003685.1, forward strand.
TTTCTTCTTCACCAGAGAAACACCTTGTAAATGGAGGGATGGATGTATTAAGAGCTGGTCCAATCTGTTTCATATTGCCGTGATGAGTGTATGGCACCCGTAAAGGCCCCAGTGCCTAGGGCATGGCAGGTGATTTTTGCAGCCTTTTATCTGCTGTGTGTAACAGTGGATCTTACGCGTGCTGGCCAGTTATGGTGACTTACGGTGGTTGGTGGGGAGGAACAGGCAGACTCAGCGATGACGCAGTGGCTGAGTAATCCAGATCACTATTCCCAGGGATCTCCCTGGTTTGCTCCATTGGTATGAAAACGAGGAGCATTTATCTTACATTGGGAAGGTAGGAGTTGAAAAGCGCTAAGAATCGTGTATCAGATTGTGACTTCCAGACCCCACAAGGTGGTCTGGCAGGTATCCAGGCACAGTTTTGTTGGAAATCAGCCTGTGTTTATTGGTTTTGATCAACTTCTAATGACTTCATGGATTCAGGCTGTTGAATCCAAAATGTCATTGGAAAGTGGCAATAGCTTTAATTTGGTAGAAAATGCTGTAGAATTCGCAGACAGCCACCCAGTTTCTCCTTCCCCACGTGCCTCAAAAAAGTAGTAACATTTTGCATTTTGAACCTCTGCAACTGGGGTTGGATCCAGGTTTTAACTCCATATGTCAGTTCAGTTTTTAAATCCAGGGCTGCAGTTCACTTCTGGCCTATTAATGAGGACTTGTCTTTGTTTCGATTTGTAAACACTTTCTTTTTCATTAAAATCTTTGCATTGCCATGGATTGTTGTGTCTGTAGACAAGTGGGTAAGTGCTGGGCACAGTAATCTTCAGTAAAGAGGTTGCATTTTTGATTTTGTATTTTTGCCGCTTCTAACCCTTTGGGTCTTCTCTTTGCTTACTGTATTTGTTCTGATTACAAGTCAAACATTTTATTCCCTTAAAAAGACTTCAAAAATTCACTCTTGACTTATATATGGGTTGACTTATAAACAGAGCAGTCTGCTACCTACAGTACATAAAAAAAAAAAAAAAAAAAAAAAAGAGAATTTTTTTGACAAGGATTGGTGCAAAATGCATAGTGTAGGCTCTTTATACAGACCTGAACTTAGATATTTTACCTAGATTATAAGCCAGGGGGCTCTCAACTATGTATTTAACTGCTTTGCTTCCTTGGAGCTGCCAAGTGGATTTAGTCTCATTAGAAAACACAGAGCTTACTATACAACAATCAACATGCCTGTTTCAGAAGAAAGAACAATGAATTTGACTCCAATCTGAGCCTGGGGAACGGGATCCGATTAGTCGTCATGTTCTTAACTTTATCTAATGAATTGTATTCTAAAATCTGCCCTAAACTGAATAGTCCACCCTGAATTAGAGACTCAGTTTATATAGCACAAGGTATACTTGGTTGCGATGTGGTAAACAGTCACTTTTTACCTTACGCTTATAGTGGGGTTGCAGCTTTCAGCAGCAGTCTCTAAAATGAGGCACAACTTTGTGCCTTGGGTTAGGGACGGACATTACGCATAAACCGGTTGAAGTGATCAGGAACTGGTTTACCCCGTAACAGGACCCCACGGCAGAGAAAGCTCGTGCATGCCCGCTTGTGACCTCGGGCTTTCCCGCGGGCTCTGTTGTCTCCTGCAGCCTCCCGGCGCTGCCCCCGGGGCTGCACTTTATTCCTGCTGGATGGCGTCTCTTGCTGACGTCACCCGCTCCCAGCTGGATGCAAAACGCACGTGTGATTTCCTCTTCTGCCCTCGGCTCCTGCAAGGGGTAAGTACGTGTTTCCTTTTTCGGTGGTTTTGGGGCCAGGGTTTCCCTCTAGCCCCGGTGTCCCTGGGCCACATTCAGACCGACAAGCTCAATGCAAACTAGCGGTCTGGCTCTAGAAGTGAAACTACTAGTAAAAGTATAGCTTTAAATTGTTTCATAGACTTGTGTTCCTGTGTGGTAATTTCAGTCTGAAACCAAGATATGAATACCACATGTATTTTCTAGAATTTGAGCCTGAAGTAGCCCAAATCCTTTTCTAACATAATATTATTTAGTGAATTAGCCAGATTCTATTTGTCCAGTAGCATACGTCCAGAGTAATGTCAGCAACTGTAGCAGAGAGACTCCAGTGTAAATGAACAGAATTTGGCCGGACTATTTGCCCTTTTCCTGATAATTAAGGTTATTCAGAGATCCACCGTAACTGTTCATCTTTCTCAAAATAAAGACTTCATAAACTCTAGTGCAAACACTTGGTGAGATCCAGGGGGAGCTCTAGCCATCGCCAGTTCAGGTGTTGCAGCACTTGCAAATCAGATGCTTGGTCCTGGCGGAGTGAATCAGGAAAACAATGTCAGATGCCTGCATTTTCTATACAAGGACAGTTAAGCTGCATCAGGAAAATTTGGCTTACATTAAACACAGCTCAAAATGGATGCAGCAGCAAAAGCAGCTGCTGAGGAGGGGGCTTCCTGTATAGCTTTCTTGGACTCCACCAGCATTTGAAAAGTGTTAGTTTCTCTCTGTATCTTGCCCATTATTCTTGTCACGGGTTTTCACGTGGAAACTGTTCAAATGTCCTCATCTTCAGATGTTGATGAACCTAAAATCCTGAGGGAGATTAAGTGCTTCTCAGCATAGAGAAAGTCAAATGATTTGTATAGTATGGTAGGGGAAAGAATGATATGTTACATTAAGTAATCTGAGCGGGGAATAAAAGAAACTATTTTGGATCTGGTAAAATAATTGGAGCAAAGGGGGATAAAGCTTGAAGAGTTACTTGTGCCATTTTGAAGAATTTTCTGAGAGAGTTGATTAGAATATCAAGGAAAAAAAAAAAGGAGGATCGATAGAGGCAAGCCAGTATTGAAAAGCTAAATTAACTCCACTGCAGAAAGTGAGAATGTACTACAAAATCCCATTTGCAGTTTCCGTACTAAGAATCCTTGCTACCAAAAGACAGTACCATCTTTCTGAGCCAAGAAACAGGTTTGTACCTTCAAAGTGTATCCATCCTTCAGGAATAGCATAGTCCATCCTGCAACGAGCTGCTATTGATTTCTTTAAGTTCACTACTATATCACCTTTTTAGTGCCATCTGTCTTCTTTTCAGACTTCCTCTAGACCAATTCATTCCTGAATATAGTTGTCAAAACATACGAGTGGTTTGTCTAGCTTGTAGTAAACCGTAGAATGGCCTGTGGTTGACAGAAAAGCTATGATAAATGCACCTGAGCCCTTGTCATCAGTTCATACTGTAAAATCTGAGCACTGTTCTCCTTATAACAACTCCTTGGACATCTAGAGGATCGTGGTTGTCACTTTATGGTCCAACACTGTCATGTTAAACTTCCTGGCAAGGACAAGAATCAAACCTAAAGCTTCCTATTCGAAAGGGTTTGTCTCTAAGAATTGAGATTTTTATCAGCAAAGTATAGATCTTTGTGGTGAGGTAGAGTCCTTTTAGCTTGCATTCAAATAGCTTCAGTAGCAGGTTAACTTTTAATTTGTGAGGTTAAGGGAAATAGTGTAAAAGGACCCAAGTCGCAGACAAGACAAACTTCTTGAAAGACTAGCCAGGGACATCAAGTAATCTTGATCTAAAGGAACATCTAAATAATTTTAGTTCTGTAATTCTGATAGGCATATGTGACCCAGGTACCTTTTTCTAATCAACACATCCTGTGTGTTGTCCTTCCCCATCCTTTTTCTGGGGTCTGTTCCTGTAAAATGTGGGAATTGGCAAGCAGGCGAAGGTCAGCTCTCACACTTTCTCCTTACAACTGACTGTTCTTGAAGTTCCTCCATTCAGACTCCTTGTCTCACACTAGTTCCTCTTTCTTCAGAAGACCTCTAGCTGATCTTTTGTAGATGGGCAAAAATCCTTAAGGTAAATGCTGGAGGGTCAAAGTCAATAGGCCTTCAGAGATGCAACCACTGGGATACTATCTAGGATTTGGACTTTTCTATTTTTCTGTCCTGTTTAAATTTTTGTCACACCTTAATAGTATTTTTGCATAGCTTTGGATGTAGTTTATATTTGGAAGGATTGCATTTTTCTCATACCGTCTTGGGTATTTTGTGAAAGAGAGATGGTGCAGCCTCCTGACATTTTTGCTGCTTTCAAATACATGTACAGATATAAAATAGAGTTCAGAAGAAATGCATTATTAACATACTGTGCCATACTTTCCCCCTCCCCTATGATATACCAGGATTTCCTCCTATTTCTGACCCCTTAATACTTGGAAAACCTGCAAGATTTCTTTTTTCAAACTTTTCAGAAAAATTGTATAAAGAGGATGCGCTAGCTGTTATGCTGATTTAATCACCTTCTTAGACTGATTATATAATATCTAGAATGCAGCCTGGACCAGATAAAACAAGACTTGTGCATTATTCTGGCCGTGACTGGTTGTGCTGTATAAGCAGCCATAATGCCATAGATCAGGTGTTGTATGCTTTAACATTAAATATTACTTATTTCAATTCAAATTAAAATGTTATAACTGAAGCGTAATGGGATGTATCCAAAACCAGTGTAGCTAAGACAATTTATGTTAGCTGAAAATAATGTATAATGAGCGTTTGTTTTAAGGCATCCAATTGTACAAGAATTCAATGAAAAACATCAATGCAAAATGAGCAGAAATGGGGAATTGCAAAAGAACCAATGCAATTGTATGAGATTATTTGACATGGTAAGTTTTATACGTGGGTCTCACAAATGAGCAATCTGTGATGTTGGGACCCAGAGGCCTACAGGTCTGGGTTTTGACCCTTGTGCTTAGTTTAAGCTGCGTGCTGAGCTTGAATTGTGGTTGAGACTTGCACCCAGTGAAAGGAGCAGATGGAAAAATCCTTTCCCTAGCTTAAAATTAACTGGAAAGTCAGCTGACTAAATGGAATAAATATAGTTTGGGCAAAAGAGGAACAGTCAGAGTAAAACCTACCCCCAGCTAGAGAGTGAAAAGATAACTTCAGAATAAACTCCAGTTAAGGGTGACCGTATTTGGCAAACAGAAGCAAGATTATTAATATGTATTTGAAGGAAGACTTAAGCTAATCTGTGTATTCAGAAATGCAAGCTATATGGTATATAAAGGGATGTGAGAGAGCATACGCTTTGGAGCCTACTCCCGGAAGAGCCAGTCACTCGGCCAAGATTCAGAACTCAGACGGAGGAGTCGGGAACCCCGGCCATGGCCTCATGGACTGGCCATCCAGTGACATTGCGTTCATTAAATCTTGAGGCAATGAGCACGTTGTATTGCTTTTGACTAACTAACGTAATGGAAGTGCAACTGCTAGGGTTATTTTGGCTTTTTGATTTTAGAATTGTAGCTGTTACGGTTATTTTTAACTGTAAGCAAATTTATTAAACCCCATTTTGATCTCCAGACGTGGTAAAAACACCTGCAATAGCATCACTGGATGTAACAACGAAATGCTATTAAAAACCAGAGACTTTGTGTTGTAGAAGAACTTCATCCTAGAGAGAAAATGAGGATGAAGTAACAGTAATGCAGTAAATGGCCAGCAATGCGTACTGAAAAAGGTTTTCAATGATAGCAAATGAACCTCTCTAATATAAACTTGCATTTAAGCCAACTGAAAGCATGCCTTTTTTTTCTTACAATCGACATGTCTCATTCATCCCTCTAAGCTGAAAATTGTTGAAAACAATGCATTTTTAGGAATACTTCCCTTGATTTCCTACAGAATTTTTCAGACTCTTTTGAGATCCCCACAGGGAAATTGTACTTTTCAACATCTTTGTCATACATAGAAGCAGTATCCTCAAAATATCAAGCAGCATTTCATTGCACTACTGAATATTACCAAATTCCAAATCTC
>JAGPOW010003685.1:18957928-18979781 GCA_030014935.1 Caiman crocodilus
ACACAAGTTCTATTTCCAGCTTCACTGTGTGTGATCTTAGGCAAGAAATTTTGCTTCTTGTGCCTCTGATTTCTCTCAAGCACTCCACTTCGTCTCCATGTAGGAAATCCTTCTATCCAGGGACTGTTTCCTCTTCAATGTGTACTTAGCATAATAACATCCAAATCTTGTTTTCTGCATCTAGATATTTATAATGTAAGTAATACATAATATGAATAAATAATAAATAGCAGTGTCTAATTCATTTTTGTTATGAAACACTTTGTTGCAGAAAGAAAACTCCATTTTGGAGCAAAACTGCAAGGCTCAGCAGATCCACCAATCTGCCCATGAACATGCAGCAGTACGGGGCATTTATCTGGGGAAAAAGTGAAGATTTTAGTGGAGGAGCAATGCAATGTTGCCATTTAGGAAAAAAAAACGGACCTTGATTTTCAAACCCACATCTTTCACCTATCTTTTAACATCTCTTGACTACTGGCCTGTAAGGTAGTGGTGAGGAGGGTGGGGAGCGAACACCCATTTTGTTGAAGCTGTGCCACTTCATGGGGTCTAAGAGGCCACAAAAAGAAGCAGGATACGATATTCAGCCTGTGACTGATGAGGTGTGGGTTCCTATCCCTAGACCTTGTTTTATTACCACATTTTATAGTAAACGGCATGGAGCTGAACTTGCTGCCAGTTTGTCACTGGCCTGCGTCAGTATTTTAGAGCGGTGGTTCTCAATCTCAAGCCTATGGCACATGTTATCAATTGCAAAGTGATCCATGTGACCTTCACACACAAGTAGTTTGGGTCTGATTCTTCCGTAGTCTGACTCTAGTGAGAATTAGCTGGGTAGTACAAGTGTCTTCAGAGACAAGAAGGCTCAAATTTGCTTTCGCTCTCCCTGTGGTCTAACAGGGCCTCATGATGTGCCCTGCCCATTTCATTCTCTGCACTCTTATCTTGCTCCAGCCCTCAGGTCTTGGAAAAGTCCTCTTATAAAGGTCCACTTGGAAACCTCTTGGAAAGGTCCACAAGCTTTTATGTCTTCTTTTCCAAACTCTACGTTGTTGTACTGCACTGACTATTTTCCTTGGCACTTTGTTTTCAAATACTTGCAGCCTTTTTCTTTGTTGCCTTTGTCACATCCATATAAAAGGACAGGTTAAACAGTTGGGCCACTGAGCTGGATTTTAAGGTTTCTTGAGATTTTCTTTGGTGACATTATTTTATCCAGGCTCAACAAAGTTGTGCATGCATTTTGTACAGCACAACTGTTTGAATGAGAAACAATATAACATAAATGTGGTTTCTACTAGGTTAACTAAATCTCCCTCTCAGCGTACCGGCAGTATCATGCTGACATAGCTTTAGTGTTTCTATAGTGCATGTGAGCAAGACAGCACCACGCTGAGATGCTTTCTAGAGCCAGAGGAAAGTTCAAGGGCAGCGTTCACTTTCTCCAACATCTTCTGAACTCGCACTGGGTGCATCTACATGAGATGCTAACTGTGCAGTAGCTTAAAGACACTGCAAAGTAGCGTGCTAGGCAAAATCCATGCTAATATGCTACTGAGCAGTAGTATTAGGCTACTGCGCAGTAGCCATCACTAAAAGCCCATAGGCCAGTGCTACTGAGCAGGAGCATGAGATACTGTGCATTGGTTTAGCACCAGACTTAATGTGCAGTAACTATGATGCATTAACGAACATGTAGACGTGCCTACTGTATCCCACTTGTGGCATTTGTGACCCATTAGTGGGCTCAGACGAGCAGTTGCTAGCACTGTGCTTAAATATGTTGTAGGGCCATAGCGGGCCCTAAACTGCTCAGCAATCATCAACTATAGCATTTGCTTGAATTTGCTTACCCAAAGTTTGGGTAAGAGAAGAAACAAAGTGAGCAAGCAAGAGGACATGGGAGGTGAGAATAATTTTAGAATGTGAGAGCAAGACAGGTCAAAAGAAGTAAGCTAAAGGTTGGTCAGAGTTCACTTAGTGGTTTTATGTCAGTTAGTTATGGATTAGGGCAAGATATAACATAAAAGGGATTAAAATAGGCAATTAGAGTCAAACCTAGCAGGAGCATTTTAAAAAATGTTGCCCCTATTTAGTAAGGTTTTTGATACTGAGCCAGGCAAGAATATAAAAAATTGGGGTCAGCTTGGAATATTTGCTCCTTAGCCTTGAACTATGGCTATGTCTAAGCAACCCGTCTGCATATGAACCAAGATAAGTGCTCTCTTAAAACTTAATGTGAAAACTACGTGGGAAGTCCTTTTCCCAAATGGGCTGGCCACCTGTTAGAGGCTTTTCAAAACTTTGAGACTTAAAGAAACTTTTAAATTCTTTGAAATGTTAATAAGCTTGTTATTTCTTTAGACAAATGCTCATTTTAAACGTTTTAATCATTTGCTTGATATGCTTTAGCTATACTAGTTGGTCATTTATAGCTCATCTGTATTTCATTATTAAAATTCCTACTAAAATTTATCGGTACTTATATTTGTGTTTAATTTTGGTGGGACAAATTCTTCTAACTTTTCTTGGTTCCTAGAATAAGCCGGGGAGGTGGAGGGGAGGGGGGCAGCAATGGCACTTGTCCTGAGGTACGGCTTATTGAAGTGCAGTATTTGGCAGAGCGCAACAAGGGAACAAAGAGTAAGGGCCTTTGTTACACATTAATTTTAGGCAGCTCCTGGAGGTCTTAACCCATGGATTGTCAATACATGAATACTTGAAAATAATTGTAAGAGCACTTTAGGCAGCTTAAAGCTACGGCAGACCAGGGCAGGATTATCTCTGATCGGTGTCACCCAGCTCATGTTCCATTAATATTATGTGGCTACTTCTCATAGATAAGCCATCCAAATTGTAATTTTCCAGTATCCCAAGATGCAGTGTCCCATTCCCCATCCTCATGTTCTGTGTGGACAAACTTTCTACCCTTTGAACTCTGCTCCCTAGGGTGCAGTTCTGGTACCAAGCCTACTCTCCCTCCTGCCCCCAGAGGTGTGACTTTACCACCCCCAGGACATATGCCATCCAGCCGTGTCACAGGGCATGGACAGTTCCAGGTGGGAAACAAGGTAGGGGGCTGGATTGGATCCCTGTGAGCTGGGCTTCCTTCCTGGGGCAGTAGCTCCCTCCTCCACCACTCCCACCTACCAGCCACCCCAGAAAGTATGACCAGTACCCCCTATACCCCAATCCCAAATCCTAATTTATTAAAACATGAGACTTCCTTTAATTTACTTCCTCTTTGTTCTTTCTTTATGCATTTATTTTTAACTTTTTATTTTATGCTTCGGTGGCTAACTTCATTTCACCACATTTTCCCCTACCCCCCTTTCCTTTCCATCTCCCATTTCATTACCTACCCCCATCCCATTAGCTCTTCACCCCCCAGATTCATGTTCCCACCCCTCGAAACCCATCTCTCACACCTGCCCACCTAGAGCAGGAATAGAAGCCCGTCCTGGCTCACCAGCCCCGTAGAGGCAACTCACAGCTAGAGCTTCTAGTCAGGCCCCTTCTTGCCAGCCCTGTAATAGCAAGGCACAGCTGTGGAGGTGGGGGATAGTCAGAGAAGTTTTTAGCCATAATGTGTGACTGCTCCAAACTCAAGCTATCACTAACACCGGTCAACTTTTGAACAATTTGAGATGCCATTTTGTAAGGACCTCACACCTTAGTCTGTGAGTTGCATAAATATTGATGGGTGTTACTTGAATTTTGGAGCAGTCGCACTTGAGGCCAGAAGGGGCCTGGAGGACTGAAAATGAGAACCCCTCCCTTCCATTTTGGGCTTCCCACTTGCCCCCCGAAGCTCCTACAGTTCCCTTCCCCCATCCCTGAGGGTCCCTCTTCACCCCCATCTACTTGTGGTTCACTGGCTGTCTGTCTTGGGGGAGAAGGTAGGGAAAGGTTAACCTGCCTCTTTGGCCACTTTTGCCAGGCTTCTGCTTTTTTCAGGGCTGAGCCTGCCCAAAAAGCAGCAGTAGGGGCTGGGCAGGTAAGATAACACTTCCCTGCCTGTTTCTCTGGGACGGACAAAATGGGTGGATACAAGTAAGCTGGAGAGGAAGGAGGAGGGGGGCAGTGAGCAGGGATCTTGGGGGCTCGAGAGGGGAGGGGCAGTGGACCCAATCCAGCAAAGGATGGGAGAGGATGAGGGGGAGGTGTTTGCACTAAGATACAGCCAAGAGTGGGAACACTTTAGTGTAAAACAAGCATGAATCGGAAATAATCCTGCCCTGGAGTGGCGTAACTTTGAGCTGCCTAACTAGCGCTTAAAACCAGTTTCAGGTGTAAATGTGCAGCCCATCCTCATGTTAAGAGCTCCATAACCCACTCCAAATGACCAAGTAACAAAGCCCTAATGAGACCCTAAATTGCAATTGTCTTCAACAAGAAAAACTGAAACAGGATTTCAGGTTTACACCAGGTGCTTGAGTGTTTTATGTAAAATAAATTTAGAAATAGTTTTTTTTTCCCCTGAAATTTAGAATCCTGTGCATAACTGTGCAATTAAGAGAGCTCATTAAGTGGTAGAGTCTGCATATGTAACAGCCCTAGTGTTATTATGTAAATGCATGTAATATAATCATATAGCAATTACTATTCATTTATTAGTTACTTAGCACTCTAGAGATAATGGTTGCCACAAACTATAAGCATTTTTCCTAGTTTTATTATGAACATATAAGTATATTATAGAACATCACTTACAAAACTGCTACCTCAGCTTATGAATCTAGGGACATCATTATGTTTTTCTATCATTTAAAATATTACTGAAATTCAAGGTAATTGGTTATACTATAGCAAGTTCAAAAGATGGTTTTTCAATATAGGGATTTTGTGGAAATATAGTTAACTAAAATATAGTCACCTGTATCAAGTAGCAATGTAAGATGCATTTAAGATGCTTTTCAATTAACTCTTCATTCCCCCCCTCGTCCCCTGACCATATCATGCAGCCTAGAAAATGGTTTCCAGTATGTACTTCCCCTGCCTTTTAAGGACATAATATTTTCTAGTGGCACTTTGCTATTGATTTTTTTAAAGCACAACACTGGGATAGGAGTGATAGGTGTTAATATTCTTCTGGGTGACATAAGAGTAGCCTTTCTTTTTTTCCCCTATATATGAATTAAATCACATGACATTCACTTCACAAAGTCTCATGTGGCAACATCTGTTATACAGACATGGAGAGATGAGAAAAGACTTTTTTGGAGCAGGACAGAAATTATCTGAATTATTTTTGCAAGTTGTCAAACTACTGTGGTCAGTAAGAGCTGAAGGTCCTCAACATTTCACAAAATCAGCCCCTGGACTCATCTTTAGTGATAATGATCCTTTAATGACAAATTTCAGCAAATCCTACTGGTGTAGTTGCAAAGACATAGCAAAAAAACAGTATCCAGAATTTTCTCATTTGAAGAAAAAATCTACTACTGCTATTGCAGCCTTATAAATGTGTGCAAAAAAATCATAGTAAATAGTGGTTCAGAACTTCCTTATGATATGGCTCATTTGAAAGCTTTCACCATGGAAGATTCAAGTTAAAAAGACTGTCACTTTTTTGTTAATAATAAATCTTGGGATACTGTGGAAATTCCAGAAGCCTGGAAAAGTGCCAGAATATTGGTGTTTATTGAAGATATAAAGCAGGATAGTGCTAGGGAACCAAAATAGAATGAGTAAACGGTGACAGAAATTACTACAAGAGAGGTGGAACAAATCTTAGACTCCTCATTTAGAGAGAGAAATAGAAGGGCTGAAATATTGAAAGGAATGAAATACTATTGAAAGAAATGAAATACTACCTCATGTAGCATAGATCTTCAATGAATCTGTTAATTTCGGGGTCGTGTTCTGTGACTGTAGTATGAAGAATATAGCGCCTGAAGAATGAAAAAGTGACCCAGGCATTTACGGACTGTAAGTATCTCACCTAAGACCTTAAAGAAAAGAATAATCGAGGATGTAGAGTTAAGTAGCAAATGATTTCTAGGATTCTAAATGGGACAAAACACAATGTGATTTTATCCAAAAAAGAGCCCATCCGACCAATTTAATAATATCATTGTGCAACAGTACAACTGACTTATGTGATAAAAACAAAGATTTATATTTAAGCAAATCTGTCTGCTTAGAGTTAAGCAAATCATTTGAGACTGTGCCTCACTGGAAATTACTAGCTTCACTTTGGTGCAAGACAGTAGATGTGCACTACTGAGGACTGGGTGTTTATACAAGAAGAATAAAATAACTTTGCAGACTGGTGTTGTAGAAATAGCATGAAACTTAATAATGCAAAGTCATTCATTTAAGGAATCAGGAGTCATGGTAGGGTGATATCTTCTATTAAACAACCAAATTTTTGCCAAAAAAAAAAATCTTTTATTGCAAGCTTTTGGTTGCAAACACCCTTCTTCAGGCATAGGATACAAGATTGTAAAAGTTTGCCTAGGTAGAAATGAAAGTTCATATTTCATGGGAGAGTTGAAGGTATAAAATCTCCTATGTGGAACAATTCATTTTGTATGCAGATTAGGCCCAGAGAAAATTTGCAATAGTCTATGTACCTCCAAGTTGTTTGGTGGTAAGCAGGATGTAGTTGTATTGCCTTCTGGGTATGGTGGTTCATATTTCACACGGGAGTAGAGAGATGGATGTTCTTCTGGGCATTTCTTATCCGGTTAGGTGTCTCGGGCCTCTATGATGATGCAAATTACCTCGACAAAGGCAGGAGGAGCAGTCTCTCAGGTCTCAGGTAGTCAAACTTGCTTCCTCCTTGTAAAATTATGTAGATTTCATTTAAAAAATTAGCTAAAATTCAATACCTTCATGTGTCAGGCATCGAGGTTGCAGCCATATTGGTCTAGACTCGGCAAAAAGGAATCGGGACTCATAGTAGAGGTGATATCTTTTATTAGACCAAATAGATTTTTGCAGAAAAAAATCTTTAATGCCCCTCATGCTTTAACGGCAAGCTTTCAGACATAAAGATTCAGATTTAATACCAAGAACTTTTGCTGTAAGATGGGGACTTATGGACCAGAAGAGGAAAAGAGGGACCTGAGCAAACAGGATGACTATAGGATGATCGTGAGTCACCAGTATGAGGTGGTAATGTGGTGTGGCATGATCTAATACAGTTCTAAGCTGTATTTGGTAGAGTAATCTTAGTAAAAACAATGAAGTGTTATTACCACTGTAAAGTCATTGTAAAATCCCTTTAAAAAGCTCTATACAGTTTTAGGCCTCTATTCAAAAAAGATAAAGATAAGCAGGAACAGGGACAGAGAAATCCTGCTTGGATTGTTAGTGAAATGGAAACCATACCTTATGAAAAGATATTAAAAGGGAATAACTCCTAGTGCTGTGTTATGCCTGTTTCTTAAAAGCAGGCATTCTAGTTGTTGCTAGCTGACACACGCCTTGGCAAAAGAAAAGCCATGATCCCTGCCTCTCACTCAAGTGCTTCAGCATTTCTGCTGGTTACTGTAGACCGGGAAAAATCATTTTTACTTCCTGCACTTATTGCTTGCTTCCTACCCTGTTCCTTTGGGGGTAGAAATGAAGTTTTGGCCACGGCATGCTGGAGTTCCTAGAAGTACTGAAAACCTCTCCCACGTCTGACTTGTAATGTTCTCACACACCCAGTTAAACCATTTGCCAGATTTGGGGACTGGAAGACATTGTATTCTTGGCTAGGTTGGCAAGGACTGATTAGCAAGTGATCCGAGCCCACTTGCTTTGGACTATGAGTTCTGGTCCACTTTTTGAAATGTGTGTTTAACTCATCTGACCCCATGGGGCTGGATGAATGGCACAGGGCCTGCATGTGGGCCGGACCAGGTCCGGGGTGGGCAGGCCAGGTGTGCACTCACATCCCAGAGCCACAGTGCGGTCACTGTGTGCACCACAGCCCTGGAGCAGCCACTCTGGGGCTGTGTTGCATAGCCCTAGAGCCACAACGTAGCCTCCACTTGCACTGTGGCCATTGTGGGGCTGTCCTGCATGCAGAGGCCTCTCTGCTGCTCCAGGACGTGAGCTGGAGTGGGTGACGTGCAGGGCCATGCTGTCTGCGGCTCACTTTAAGACCCATGGGCAGCACTGATGGCCGGATGGTATGGCTCTGCTGCCTGAACCAGGCCTCTGGGCCATATCTTTGACAGCCCTGCTATAACAAATAGATTATTGGGCAAATGGTGGGCACTGCCACTGGTATGGAGCTGAATCTGGTGCTTCTGTTATAAGTTAATTGACATTTTGGTCTGTTTAACAGTGTTAACCTCACCTGAGACTTAAGATGAGTTTGACTAGAACCTAGGGACAATTTGAATTAACACAGAGCCGGGGGGAGTTTGTTGTTCAAGTGTGTACTTTGGGTCTCTTCTGTCTAGGAAAATCTGCCTAATCCTGTTAGTCCCATATTGTCCTAAAGGGAGATGTGTATTAACATTAAAGGTTGTTGGTGCCAGGCTGATTTTGAATCTCTCCTTCATATGAAGGTGCCGATGTCCTATCTGTGTCTTGATTAAATGTTGACTGAAATTATTTGAAACTGGTTCCAAGTCATTATGTCACATCTAAAAATTAAGTCACAGTAAAACATTCAGCAGAGGTTATTTTCAAATGTGGCACCCTGCGAGTTTGATTTGTGGAGGAGGCTCATTTGAAATGAAATACCAAAAATACAAGCTCAGAGTAGATGCGTCTGTAGAGCTCATGCCAGTGTGGGATCTGGCTGCAAAATGCATAGTTAATCATTTCATCTGTTATACCTCGAGAGACATGAAAGAAAAGATAAAGCCAGCATATTACATCATCAAACCTGATGTTCATCCTTGTTAACGTGGCTATTCTTCCGCAGAAAGAAGACATAAGGGCTTGACAACTACTTGAACAAGTCACTTTCTCCATTTGCAAGATGACCTTTTGTTTGCAAGGAAAATGTAATGTAAAAACTACATTTGTGTTTAGAATGACAAACTAAATGGAAAAAGGAGCTCTTTTGTAGCTGATGTACTTAATAACTTTAATGTTCAAAACCATGTTTTATGTTAATACATTGTGGAAATTGAAAGCACAAAATGTTTAATATTAAGGAATAGGTAAACTTTGAGGATTTGCAAATAATTGTTTATTCAAGGGAGACAGTGTGCCCTGGATAATGACTGCTATTAATTTTATTGCTAAAAAATGAACGAATTACAGAGAAAATTCTAATTTCCATTGCTACCCCCCATATTCCTGCATTATAATCTTCCAAACAAAATATCTTCTGAGAAAAACTTTCCGTAAGTGCCTTCTGTCTAAAGGTGCTTGAATTGATATTCACTGCAGCCCCTTTAATGTCCATTAAAGCTGTTTTCCACATTGTGAATGAGATCCACTATGCTCTCCCGTTAAACACCAGCCAGGATGCATTTTTTGCTGTCTAGGAGAAATAACTTGAACAACGGTGGCCAAGCTGAGCTTTGGCCAAGGCAAGCTGATGTCATTCATTTATTGTTTTCGAACAGGAAAAGAATGTTTAGAACAAATTCAAAAGTTCTGGAAAGTTAACGTAAGTTTTAACTAGCCTTCAGATTGTCAATGGGAATGTAAAAACATAGTCCCATCTGGGAGGATGGGCGTAGGCTGGACCCCAGGATCTCTGAGCGTTTTGTTGTTTGTTCAGTTCCTCAGATTCCTAATTCCCCAATTTCTCCAGATTAACAACCACAGATATACAAGCATTGATGTATCTATCCATACTGTGTGTGGATACATTTCATTGAAACTTTTGGAACTGACTGAACCAGGTGGACCTGAAGGGGGGTTTATGCTTTTGTGAAAGTTACATTTCCAGAAGGGAAAATGGCTCATCTCCTATTTAACCATCATGCCTTATTTATGGTTTTTATGGACAAGACTGCTTTGTTTTTACAACTTATCTAAGAAACCTGACACACGTGCATCTATTATACGAAACTATATCTAATATGGTTATATTAGGGCTGTCCACTGTTGGCCCACAGTTAATACGTGACCTGTGAACCCTGGTGGATACTTCTCACCGTTCTGCGCACTGGGGAAGGGATGAGGGGTTCCACATGCTACGTGTGCCGTGGGAATCAAGTGACCATGTGGCACTGGTGCAATCGATGCAGCAGAGGACAGAAGGACACGTTGCACTGATGCAGCCCATGTTGTTTGGGACATGGGGGAGAGGTGCATTCAACCAGTACAGCCTGCATGGTTGGGGATGGGACCTTCAGGAGGTGGGGGAACCATTGGTGAAGCCTGCACAGTGGGAGGGACTTCTGGGGGGGCAGAAGGGGTGTTACCATAGCATGCAGTGGACTGTCTAAAATGCAACCCTTGGCCCCACTTACTAACATGTTTAAGCTATGAAATAGTATACTTTTGTTGTCTAATTTGAGTGTCTTCTTTCAGACCTGGTGCACTGTTTAACCTGGTCTGGTTCAGCTAAACATATTCATTTTTTTTCTTTTCTCTGCCAGGTGTCATGTCTGTAAAAGTCCATTCTGTGCTCACTTGGAAACAGGCTTTGGGGGCCTTCTGCCTCCTTCATAGCATAACCCAGGATTTCTATTATTTTAGTTATACTATTACAGCACCAACACATAGTCCTGATCTTTATATAATGGAGGATGTATGCAAGATGGATTTCATCCCCTCGCCCTTTAATGTGTTCCTTACAGATATGATCATATTATCATACCCTCTACTATTGTGTCTTGTTCAAAATTTAAATGTCTAAATTTTTTAAAGGCAGGGGACAAGGCTTGCCTTTGTACAGCACCTAGTGCAAACAGGCCTGAATCTGAATGAGAAATGTGGATGTTACTAAATTATAGATACAAATAATTTCATCAATGTTTTTATCTGTGTATCTGTTTTTATATAACAGATAGATAGACAGATAGACATAAGTATTTGAATATGCATATACCTACATCTGTATTGTGTACATTTTTCTCTCTAATATGTCAATAGAGATACACTATGCACGCACATACCAGGGCACATACACACTGTTGGTTGAAAATACAAGAGACTCAGATACTAGAAAAATGTCCAACCATTTTTTTTTTTAAATTTACTTGCAGTGATGCAGCTTTCCCTTTCCCCAGCTTTGTTAACTACATGGCTAATGCTTGCTGACAGAGATGCAGTATGTAACAACCAAATCGAGGCTTTTCAGCTGGTGTTCAGATACCTTAACAAAGGTTACAATTGCACATTTCCCAGTTTGGGTACAAATGTTGTCATGAGAATGGATTAATGTTCTGCCATTTTCTGTTCTTGTTATAATCTTTTTTTCAAAGAATATCGTATCAGAATTTTAATGGCTTGTATCATCTGTGAATTATATCAGTGTGCTCTACTGCTTTGACCTTTTCAAAATGCTGTAACTTGATTGAGTAGCCATTCCGTTGCTCTCTCTTTTAACTGCTTTATTATCCCATAGGGAATAGGTAGACTAGGCAGACATTCAAACCGTACTCCACCCTCATTTTGACATCAGCTCCAGGCCTTTTGAATGCTACGCGGAGGTGTTAGTGAGGTTTGATATTCATTAATTGGTATCTAAAAAGGAAGTAGCCTTATCAAGGAACGTATTATAGAGAGAGAGCTAAGAGGGAACAAAATGTACCAGAATATTGAAACGTTGGAATAGTATAGCATAGGTAACATATTTCATACGGTAGCTTAGTAATATGATGTACTCAAATGTTATAGGAATTAATCTGCAACGGGACAAAGGTGATAACGAAGTGGGAAATGAAACAAATCTTTCCTATTTTCATCACAGTCTGAAGACAGACCACAAGATTACTTTCTCAGATATCATCATAATGGCAAGACGCACCGTGAACGGGAGATAATATTGGACATTATGTTTCAAAGAGATGTTGAAAGAGTGCTATGGTAGTATTGATACAACACCTAAGTGTGAAAATAAGGCTTCTATATTAAAACTATAATAAGGATTATTTAATTTTAAACTTTTTCCTCCCTGAGTTCTTCCGAAGCTTTGTGATCGGAGTGAATTGATTTTATGTTACTTCCCTTTACTGTTGTAGACTTTGACATAGGTACACTTAGCAGGGGCTGATTCCCTGGCATGTGTTATAAGATGTCTCATGATGCTTTGGGGAGTTTTTAGTTTTATTTTAATCAATTTCTAGGTTTGCTACCTTTATAGCAGTTTCGCGAGCTCTCCTATTTATCAAGAAAGAGATTTTAGAAGAAATTAAAAAACAAAAATAGGAAGAATGGAAGTATAATGTGTGGTTAGGTCAATGGGCTGCATTTCATAATGCCCCTTTTTTCCTGTTGGAAAATGTCCAGTTTGTTTAAACCTAACTTTCACAGGAGAAAAAAAAATTGTTTTCAGTGAATTTTTCATTTCATACTCTTTTTCAGAAAGTCTGAAAATGATCAAACCCCAGCATTTTGACAGTGCCAAAAAGGTGTGTGTGGGGAGGAGGGGGATCTGTTTGAATATGAAAGGACTTTTCATGAAAAAATGAAACTAAAATGAAAGTACTTTCCCTGTTTAAAAGAATTGAAATGTTTGAAAGGAAAGCAAAATATTCCAAAATAATTAATACAACATTTTTGTAGATCATTAATTTGCAAAATACACAAATAAATGAGATATATGAGCTAGATGTTTCCCCTGAATTTGGAACAGGAAATGTGTTTGACATTTCAACAATTCTCAGAGGGTAAAAAAACATTTTATGTCCACCTCTATTGCGCAGTGACTTTGGGCAAGGCACTTCACAGAGGTAAATGTCTATACCTTTGCTCCCCTTCCTGCCACTTATCCCTCTTATCTAATTAGATTGTACTCTCTTCAGTACAAAGTCTCATCTTTATTATGTGTCTATATTGTGTGTCGAGAAATGAAGCCCAATTTTAGTAAGACTGATAAGCAGAAATATAATTGGACTTGTATGCAAAATGTCTATGACAAGGAGACCTGCACTGAATTGGTAATCTTTTACAGTAAATACAGGATATATCTGTATATATCCATGTACATGTAAAGTCTTAAATCTCAGAAAAATAGGCCTTACAAGAATATCAAGAGGTCATCTAGTCCAGCACTCTGATCCCGACAAGATTCTCCATATCTAAACTAGCCTAGTAAGTATTGGCCATATATCTTCTTAAACCACGGGTAATACACTGCTAGCTTTGCTGTGGCTAACTGTAAAAGCTGACATCTTTACTGAGGTATGTAAAACTGAATACGTTTAACTATGAAGCATGATGGTGTTGTGTGACATCTGTTAGGGCAGTACATAAAATACAGGCTCAACTGTAAGTGGGCCTTTTCATACTAAGCACTCTACATACCCAACATAGATGGCATTTGTTGCTCCAAAAAACCTGTAAATAGATAACCTAGACAAAAGGTGGGGACATGTCAAAGGTCATAGACTTGTATTATAAGAGGCCTGGAAGGGGTCTTAGAAGATGATCTATTCCAACCACTGTCAAGGCAGGATCATCCCTGTCTAAACTATCCAAGCCAATTATTTGCCACTTATGTTGTCATACCTTATTAGCTAGGATCATCCTTCTCTAAATCATCCAAGGCAGTGTTTGTTGGTCTAAAGTAAAATTCACTTGTATATGTATGGAGTTGGTTTAATAATAAAACAAAAATGACAAATGGTTAGAGTTAATTTACATAATGTATTTTTATAAGCAGTATTTTGCATAGCTCCAAATGAATGAATGAATGAGTAGGAAAATAATTTACAGGACTTCAGTGAGGGTTAAAAAATTTTGGCTGTGATTTGAGTATCTTTATGGGCTAAGTGGCCAAAGCTTGCAAACCAGCCTGTTGTGAATTTTTGTCCACATGGCACCTCGTGCGCAAGGTCAAGCTCAGGTAAATTCAATAAGTAGTTTGTGATATAAAACAAAGTGTGACAAGGCCACCCATTAAGCATATAGCATGATATCAGGGTCAGAATTGGATGTGATATAAAGCGGGGATTGAGGGAAGGGGTAAGAGAAATGGAAGGAGGGGGATGAACTGATCTATTGAAAGTAGGACACTACTGTAATAGGTGCATAATGCTTGCAGTTATGTAAGTTTTCAACCTTGATTTTTTTTTTTTTTTTTTGTAGCATTGTGCAAAAATAAGTAAGTTTCAACATGTGTGGGTGGTACGTGATGTAAGCTACTGTTGCTGTCCCCATTATACAGAGGAAAAGTGAAAAGGGCAAACTAAATAAGCTATCCATGGTCACATAAATAGAATCAAGAGTTTCTTGACTCGCAGACCAATGAACGTGCCTTTAAATGGGGCAATCCACAAACCAGCTTCAGCTCTTTTGCAGAGGGAGTGCAGAAGGGACAACAGGGCACAAGAAGCCATCCCTTTCTTTTGTCCCTCATGTCACTGCTGTGCACAATGGCAATCCCTTGTGCTCCATAAAATGCAGGAGTCTTGGAGTTCAGGTACCAGGAAACAAAGTTGGCGGGGTACAGAAAGGAAACAGCAGGTTCACTCTATATTCTGCCTAGAGATTTGAGAGGCCCATCTGAGTAGCAGTCCCTCTTGGAGTTGCCTTGGGGGGTGCTATTACACACACAGTCGGTAGTGTCACTAGGGTGGGGTGAGTGGGGCACCAGCCCCACGTGCTGACAAGGAGGGGGCATCAGAATTGCATCCCTGGGAGTCTTTGCCACAGTCGGGGCATCCCTGTGCTGCCCTTGCCCAGCCATAGGAGCCAGATAGGGACCTCTACTTCCAGCAGTGTATATATGGGAAGGGCATTGAGTGGAGTTAGTGCAATGCTGCCCCCCACCCCTGGAAACCTCTGCCAGAGCATGTACAGATCCTTTTCTGCAGAGCTGCTGCTTGGCCAGTCAGTCCCTGGGTTGTAGTGGTGGATGGGATTCCACCCTAAGAGCAGGACTTTGCACTTGTCCTTGCTGAACCTCATGTGATTTCTTTTGGCTCAATCAGCCAATTCGTCTAGGTCACTCTGAACCTCAGAACTACCCTCCAGCATATCAATTACACCCTTAAGTTTGGTGTCACCCACAACCTTGCTGAGGGTGCAATCCATCCCATCTTTCAGGTTGTTAATGAAGATATTAAACAAAACTGACCTGTGGGGCACTCCTCTTGATAATGGTTGCCATCTAAACAGTGAGTCATTGATCACTACCTGTTCAGCTCAATCATCCAGCTAGTTTTCTATTCACCTTACAGTTCATTCATCCAACCCATACTTCCTCGGCTTGCTTACAAGAATGCTGTGGGAGACCATATCAACTGCCTTGCTAAATTCAAGGTAAACTATGTCCACTGCTTTCCCCACATTCACAGAGCCAGTTATCTCATTATAGAAGGCAATCAGGTTGGTAAGGCTTGACTTGCCCTTGGTGAATTGTTCCTGACCACCTTCTCCTCCAAGTGCTTAGAAATGGATTCTTTGAGGATCTGCTCCATGACTTTTCTGGGGACTGAGTTGAGACTGTAGTTCCCTGGATCCTCTTTCCCTTTGTTAAAGATGGGCCCTTTTCTAGTCAACTGGGACCTACCCCAGTCACCAAGAGTGTTCAAGGATAATGGCGAGTGGCTCTTCAAGTACATCAGCCAACTCCTTCAGCACCCTTGGGTGCATCCCATCTGGCCCCATGGACTTGTACATGTCCAGTTTTTCTAAATACTCCCTAACTTGTTCCCTCTTCTTTCACCACTCCCAAAGGTCTGCTCCCAAACTGTACTGCCCAGTGCAGTAATCTGGGAGCTGACCTTGCCTGTGAAGACTGAGGTAAAAAAGGCATCGACTACTTCAGACTTTTTCTCATCCTCTGTCACTAGAGTGCCTCCTCCATTCAGTAAGAGACCCAGCCTTTTCCTGACCTTCCTCTTCTTGCTATTATACTTGTAGAAAGCCTTCTTGTTACCCTTCATGTCCCTTACTTGCTGCAGCTCCAATGATAGATTCATAGACACTGGGGCTGGAAGGGACCTTGTGAAATCCTCAAGTCCAGCCCCCCTGCCATAGGCAGGAAGTCAGCTGGGATCAAGTGATTCCAGCAAAAAAAATATCCAGGCGATTTTTGAAAGAGTCCAGAGTAGGTGCTTGCAGCACATGACACTTGCACCATAAAGAACTTTCTTCTTATGTCTAATCTGAATCAACCTTCCTGGAGCTTATGGCCATTAGACCTTGTTATTCCTTGGGGAGCTCTTGTGAACAGCTGTTCTCCCAGGCCCTGATGTACCTCTCTCATATAATTATAGGCTGCTACCAAGTCACCCCTGAGCTTTCTCTTTTCCAGACTGAAGAGTCCCAAATCCCTCAACCTCTCCTCATACAGCCTGACCTCCAGGTCTTGGATCATATGAGTGGCTCTCCTTTGGCCTGTCATCCAGGACCTACCCCAGGCACCCCCAGGAGCTTTTCCACATTCCTCCTGAAATGGGGGGCCCAAAAATGGACACAGTACTCCAGCTGTGGCCTTACCAAGGCTGAGCAAAGTGGGAGGATGATGTCCCTGGTTTTGCTTGAGATGCGTCAGTAGATGCACACCAGAATTTGGTTTTCTTTGCCAGCCACAGCATCGCATTGGTGATTTGTATTCATCTTGTGGTCAATCAGGAATCACAAGTCTCTTTCAGCTGTGGTGCTAGCAAGTGTAGCACTGCTGAGCTTGTCAGTGTATTGAAGGTTCTTCCTACTGAGGTGAAGCACCTTACACTCCTCAGCATTGAAGGCCATCCAGTTTTGGTCACCCTACCCTGACAGTGTGTCCAAGACGGCCTGTATCCCTAGCCTGTTCTGTGGTGTGACTGCCCTCCCGCATAATTTGAAGTCATCCACAAACATTACGAGTTCACATCTGACTCCTCAACCCAGATCGTTAAGGAAGATGTTAAAGAGCACTGGCCCACATAGCAAGCCCTGAGGGACTCCACTGCTCACCCTGTGCCATGCTGATTTGGTTCTGTCAACTAGTACTCTTTGGGTCCAACCCTGTAGCCTTACACTTTGGTCTTCCTGATTCATGCACATGGAGTCTAAAACCAAAACTTCCATTTATTTTAGTATATGGATGAATGATATGACAGAAGAGATCTGAGACAAAATGCCAAATATTTTCATAAAATCAGATCACAATCTGTTATTAAGTGGGTTTTGAGGGGGTGGCTATAAGACTGATTTAGAGATGATGAGGCCAATGAAAATGCTCGCACTCACTTCTGTAGACTTTGGATCATATCCTGAGAACAGAACTTGTCCCAGTACGTTGAGACACTATGGAACCAGCAAAGCAGCTCTGAAGTCTGTGTAAATTCCATTTGTGGCATTGCTTGAGTAGACCTGTTCCCATGGTTTTCTGGGTTGGGCCTATACACTTGAGCCAAAGTGTCCTTACTTCTTCAAAGACTTTGGATTAGGCTTTATGAACCTGATAATATTCTGAGTTGATGAGACTTTTTCATTGATTTGAATGGAATTTGGACTTGGTTTTGAAGCAAGAGCACAACCTCTAGTTTTGGTCTTTGGGTTACATAGTCTGACTCGGAGGAGAGAAAAAATGATTTCAGCAGTGTGCCCAGAGATGATTTCAGATATGTCTCTAGGACAAGAAGTCGCCATATGTGACAGAACACAGGTCGTGCCTGCCCCTTTAAGGGCTTGAGCAGGCTCCAGATCAGCCTGCAGGTGGGAGCAAACCCAAACAGGAGGGTCACATGGCACCCAAAGGCTGCCTGATTGGTGTAGGGTGAGACAGTCAGGGTATAAGACAGTAGGGTTGTGTGAAGTGGGCCCTATTTGGTTTGGATTCGGAATCAGCCCGAATCGGGGACAGTGATTTGATTAATTGATTCAGACCTCTTTCCCAAATTCAGTTTGGCCAAATCTGAATCTGAAGATTCAATGCTGAGTCAGACATAGACACAGCTTTAAATTTTTTTTCCACATACGTTAAAGTAGCAAGTGCAGCTTGTGATCACTGTGATGCTGGAGCGTATGGAGCATCCCACAGGAGTGCAGGGTGGCCCTCCACATGCTCAACAGTGAACCTGGAAGTGGACTGGAAGTACTTCTGGTCCACTTCCAGGTCTGCTGGGGAGCACAATGGGGGGCCCCTTGTGCTCCCTTGGCTTGGTGATTGGCCACAGGGGGACCCTGGGTGCCCCCCCAGACCCAGAAGGTACCGGTCACTGAGCCAGAGGGGTGTGGGGGAGCCTCTGGGTTAGGGTACTGCAGCTCCCAGAACAGCCTGTAAGTCAAGGGTACTACACCCTGCTGGGGTTGGATGGTGTGATGCAACTGCTTGTGGTGGGGCAGTCTCCAGGGAATGCCACACCTGTGCCTCCCCAGAAAAAGGTGAGGACGGGGTGCCTTGTGGGCCCCATGGAGAGGAAAGGCCAGCGGAATACACCCCAACAGAGAAGCATAGGGCCAAGGTCCACTGAGTGGGGTCTGAGATGAGGTCCAGGCCAAGAGAAGGGGGCCTGAGATGGGGCCCAGGAGGGGTCCAGAGCAACCATGCGGTCCACAAGCTCACAGAGTGATGGCAGTGCATGCAGGGGCCAGAGAAGGTGGACCTGTACAGGAGAGGGCTAGCTGCCAAGAACCTACCCATAAAACCTTGACTGGTCAATACCAGGGTCAGGACAAAGATGTTTGAAGGACAGCCAGAGCTAGAGGCTTTCAGTCCTGACTAGCCTAGAGGTAAGGCCAGGGCCTGTGAAGCCAGAGGTACCAGAGGAGGCCATTGATGAGAGGGAAAGGGGCCTAGGGAGGTTCAGCCCAATATGAAGGCAGAGGTTAGGCCTCCTGAGTAGGAGGGATCCAGGTTGGGGTCTGAATGCTCAATATGGAGTATAGCGGGGCCCAGTGTGAGGCCGGAGCCATATAGTGATGCTATCTGCGAGGCATGAGACACAGTGTAGGGATAATATGGAGCCATGCATTATGACCTTGGCATCAGGGCATTAAATGGACAGCCTCTTGCCTGGGAACAACTATTTCTGGGTTACATCAAAGGCATGGCAAACAAGTCAGGTGGGTGGACTGCCCAAGACAGGTGGGCTAGCCAATGATTGAACTATCCGTGAGACGGTCCCCTGTCACACCGTAGATGCATACATCTCTTACTGTTGATGTTAAACGGAAAAAAACTATCAGGGTCATCTTTCTCTTCTTCTAGTTGATCCCATCTCTCATTTGTTTCTTTTCATTTTTTGTCTTTCTCCATCTTTTATGCACTTATCAACCATTCTGTCTCTCTCTCAAAGTTCCCCTGAAAGATTTTTCTTTTACAGTAATTGGCTTTAATCACTCATCTCAGTGATATGCCGCATCAGGCACAATAACTTCAAGAACAGGCAGACAATTGCTTATTCTCAGACAATTTTCATTCATATGCTTTTTTCCTTTTCTTCTCCAAAGACCCATAAGTAACTGCTTGACTTTTTCAAGGTCACTCCATTGTGACACTGCCTCAGGAAGATGAATCACAGTTTTGACCATCAATTCCCTCTCCTCATTCTGATGAGACAACTTTTCATTTTGTAAAACAGAAAGCTGTTTTCCTCGCAAAATCATTTTATTGTGCCAGTCAAATTGCACATGCTGAAGTGGGGTGTATCTCTTTGATTTACTGTGAAGGCAAAAGGAACACTTAAACAATTTTGCTTTATGACCATTTTTTTTCACAGCCAAATTCACAACAGCATTTGATGTTTGAGCCGGGCTCTGATAAAAAAAAAAAAAAAAAACTCTGAAAAAACCCAAAACCCAACCTCCCAAACCCCATCTGCAATAATTTATGTAAGGTTAGTGCAAACCCTGAGCAGTAAGGACCTTAAAAGCCAGAGACTGAATAAAGGTTTCCCCTTTTGATAAAAAGCAAAAGGTCTTGCAAAACTAGTCATGTAGAATAGGTTTGATTTAAGGTTGCAGGAAAATAAGATTAATGTGAAAAAATAATGCTTTAAGGAGTAATTCTCTTAACACAACAGATAGCTACTACAACTGTGCAGTGATTCGGTCTTTCAGCTGTATTTTGGTGACGTTTATTGCACATGGTATTACAACGAGGGTATAAAAGTCAAATGAATTATCATGTTTATTTTAAAGAAATTCAAATTTCTAAAATGTGCGTGTAGAATGTAAATGCAATTATTTTGCCACCTTGAATAGTAATGTTTTTGAAACATCTCCCAGTTGCCCATTGTTCTTATGCATCCGAATCTCTCCCTTACCCGTCTGAAAAAACTTTGAAATTAGAAGCCTCATTTCCCTTTAATTCGTCACAGAAATAGAAGCAAAGTTCATTTACTCCAACCCCTCCATACCTTTTCTTAATTACCCTAATTATACCGGCCCTCCAAATTTATACATATAAACCATTGTAATTATCACTTTTTTATAGAAATGATGCATTTACGGTATGCTTGATATTGTCTTGTAGTCTCTGTGTTTCAATGTCTGTGAAATCCAGAGAGTGCTGCACATTTTCCGCTTAATGATAGCCAGAGGTATAATTACCATGTAGGCAAATGCAAATTAACCTGACCAGGAGTCTTTAGAATTTTTCAGTATGGTTTTATCCAAATTGAGGGTTTCATGGTTAGCTTTCAGGGACTTTTGTGTCTGGGGTAGAGATGGAAAAAAGAGATAGGAATGGATGACTTAGGAAATTACTAATAAAATATGGAATGATTTGTCTCTGGCCTCTAGTGTGAATCCCATCCAGAAGAAAGTCATCGCCATACAGTGCCTGGTGGTAAAACTTTGTGAAAAGCACTTACGGCCTTTTCCATTTTCTGTTGGATAAAGGTCACCACATAAAGTGTCACAATCACCCTGTTTCTAGGTATAACAGAGAAGCCAAGCATTGATCTGTTAGCTTTTAGAGGCAGGAAGACCTCTCTGAGTTGTGAGAAGGTCTGGAAGAAGTAGAAGTAAATGGATGCAAAGAATCCTGCATTCCTAGGATCTTCTATATTTTTCATGTATGCTGAGGATTTTGTCATTCTTTTGCACTTACATAAAGTTTGGTGTTCAGTCTCAAGATGCATTCCTGCAGCAATTGGCTTGTGCAAACCCCACAGCTGGTTTGGAGCCAAAGGACAGGATTCATCATACGCATGTGTATCATGGGATTAATGCAATGGCAATAAGGATTCTGGGGGCTGATCTACAAAAGCTCAGTCTACACAAAAGGGTTCTGAGTATTAGCACTTGAATGGCACTGAGACAGAAAGGGAGGCTAAGGAAGGTGCAGGCTGGTACTCTCTCCTTTGAATATGGGTCTCCTCAGCAGTAAGTTGTTTGCTCTCATATTTTTATCAAAATATTAATAGCTTGTTTTCAAGCCCTACCAGACCCAGGTAGTCATGTGAAAGCAGTAGCTTTGACTGAAAAACAGAGGTTTCATGGCCTTTTACTTGAGATGTGCTTGAAAAAA
This sequence comes from Caiman crocodilus, assembly GCA_030014935.1. Classification (NCBI taxonomy): domain Eukaryota; kingdom Metazoa; phylum Chordata; order Crocodylia; family Alligatoridae; genus Caiman; species Caiman crocodilus. Next base: position 18,979,416 of record JAGPOW010003685.1, read on the forward strand.
CATGCACTACAGGTGTGATCTCTAACAGGGAAATTAAAAAGATTATAAATATAATATTTAAAAATAAATCTCATGCATTATAAGCTGATGCCAATGGTTTCTGAGGCCTGTCTCATGATACTTGATTGCCTGAGATGGCCAATGGCAGAAAAGACGTCTCTGATGTATCTGCTCCTTCTGCCAAACTTTCTGCTTCTGCCATATTTCTACCTCTGCAGAAGAGGGGGATTACTCTTATTTGTCTCCTGTCAATTAATTAATTAAGTGATCATATGCTTTTTAATGGGCATGTAATAATAGGAAAATAATAAAAATATGGACAGACAGTTCTAGAAAAGTATAACTGCCATATGTAAATGTATATGC
>JAGPOW010003685.1:18979881-18991387 GCA_030014935.1 Caiman crocodilus
TGGCAGCTTGGGAATGATAACATGCTGCTGCTGGGGACGGCTTAGCCCAGGGAAGGCTAATTATCGGTTGCAGGGTAAACTAGCCCTTAGTGGGTGCATCTACGTGTACATTAATGTGCAGTGCCTACTGCACATTAATTTTGGTGCTTGCAAAAAGAAGTACGAAATAAATGCTCAGTAGGCTTCCCTACTGAGCATTGGATTGATTGCATGCTTTTTTGTGACTGTTAATGTGCAGTAGACTAATATTAGTGCAGATTAGTGTAATAATATGGTTTTTGCCCTGACATTGTAATGCAGTCAGTCAGCCTACTGCACATTAAGTGTCTCATATGGACACAGCCACTGAGTCCTCTGATTCTGCAACTAGACTATTCTCTGTATCTGCTGCTCAAATATGTTTACTTTACCTGGCAATCTGCAAAGTAGACATAACCATTGGCTTCATTTGGGGCAGACTTTCACCCTTCGGTTTCCCCCTCTTGTGCCCCTTTCCAGTCTTTTTATCTTACTATAGTTTCCATAGTTTTCTCACAGGGAGCAATTTATAATTAGGGTTGTGCAAAATTTTGACAGGTGTTTTATTTTGAAGCTGTTTCGACATGTTTTGAGTTCAAAACTGCGAAATCGAAATGAAACAAAAGGCTTCGAAATAGCTTCAAAATGAAACAAGGGCACTCGAAGCGTTTTGAAAGGTTTGAAACATTTTGAGTTTCAAAGCCAGGCTTGCTGCAGATAAACAAACTAAGGAGGGAGGGAAGATGGAGGAAGGACTGCTTTCTGATACTGACATCTAGCTCCTTGTTGGATTTCCCCAGCACATGCAGGCCCCCGATCTGCACGTGGGTTTTCAGGCTGCTGCTGAACCTGAAGTGGCAGCCTGCTGAAACCCAACATGCAGAGCCAGGTGCCCATGCCCCCCAGGAAGGTCCCTGAACATTCCCCTAGCTCCCCAATCTTTGGGGAGGTCTGGGGGTTGAATTCCTCAGCTCCCCAATCTTCTTCCCCAGTTCTGTGATCACTTCCCCCAGCTCTTCCATGGGGCATGGGCCCCCAGATGATGCAGGATGTCAGCAGGCTGCTGGTGCTGGCTGGGACTGGCACTGGGAGCAATCCATGCCAAGCTTTGGGAAGCCTAGTGCTGCCGGTGGTCCAAGCCAGCAATGGCAACATGCTATCATCCCGTATGCAGATCTGGGAGCCCACACCCTCCTGGGAAGAGCCCAGCACAGCCCTGCAGCCCTTCTGGGGGCCACAGGCCTCCAGACTTGCATGCAGGATGACAGCAGGCTGCCGCTGCCGGCAAGTGATATGAGTTTTGCTTTGAACAGTTTTAGGTGCAGTTTTCCAGAAATCCCTACACCTATCTCCTGGAAACTTGGCAGGCTTTATACTCTCTGAAGGGGCTACTATCCCTGCAATTTTAACCTGAATCAGGCAGGAAATGACAAAGTTATAGGCGTTTTCATGCTTCCCCATTATAGCCTATGGGCGAAACGTTGAAACGCCGTCGTAACAGTGAAACCGTTTCAACGAAACAAAACAGAACAGTGCTTTGAAATCAAATGAAATGACAAAACAAAACATTGTCCCTTCAAAATGGTAAAATGGAAGTAGAAACGAAATGATGCTGTTTCACGCAGCCCTATTTATAATGCATTTTACTGGCTCTACTATATATGGCAAGCATGGATATGGATTCCCTTCTGTTATACACCCAACAACCCAGAATTTCAGATTTATAAATCTGGTTCTAAATTGATTTTTTACATTTCCAGACTTAGTGTGCAGACATTATAATTCTATAGACAACTAATGTGCAGAGGCTGTTTTCCTTTCCACACTAGTACAGCATTGTACGTCTTGGATTTCTTCTGTTTTAATTGTAGGTACCTTATAAATACCAACTGGGCTATTTGAGCGAGCATGATAATTCTGAAAGCCATAGGTGATAAAAACCTAAAGATATTAGAAACTGAAGGAGAATGGGATATTCTGCACATCATTTTTCCAGTAACGTGAAAGCACAAAAACTCATCAAAGGGGAGAATCAGAATGCTATTTAATGGAAGAAAAATTAAGTTTTAGAGAAATATAAAATAGCTAAAGTGTTGAATAATACTTCAAATAATTTCCTGGAGAGAGCACTTAAAATAGTCTATTTCTGTATCTCGATAAGGGTTTTAGAATGCCATGTTATTTACATCAAATAAAAAAAACCTCCATGAAATAGGAAAAGGTCACTTGGCCCATAGTGCCTGTCCCTTGTTGATTGCTTTACTTCTAACTGTCTATTTATACTCCATATTCCTTTATCTTCTCAAGAATGTAGCTATGTGAGAAACTCATTTTCGATGCCTTTTTAGTCTTAACATTTGTATTGCTTTTTGCTTTAATAATTCTTGTGGTAATCTATTTCCTATTTGCACTCATACCCTTTGGATTTGGTGGTTTATGCAAGTACGAAAAGTTTAAATGGATCAATTTTATCTTCCTTTTTCATAATTTTAATTACATCATAAAAACTTTCCTCCTTCACACATTACCAACTTTTTGAGTCTTTCTTTTTAGTTCAAGGGTGTAAATCCTGGTGATATGTCATGCCCTATTCATTAAAATCAGTGCTCCTGCCTGTTGCCCTTCAGACCGAAATTGTAGGGCGTTCTAGGTAACTGTATACAAGAAATTCCCTCTCCCAAATCTGCAGAGAATAGCCACTCAATGTATTTAGCTAGTTTTGGAGGGGGATACCTGGGAGTTGTCTGCTTCTAGAAACAAAGCAGTAAGTGTTGATTCTCCATCCCTGGTGGAACTCCTGTGATTTCAGTGGCCTCACTCCTGATTTTACATGAAGTAAGGTCCTCCTGCTGTCTGCCTAATTTGCCACACAATTAAATTGTTTGTGTCGTGCATTCGTAAACGTGTTCCCTCAGGGAGATTTGGATACTTAGTTTTCATAGACAGCAGGGCTGGAAGGTATGTTGAAGATCATCAAGTGCAACCCCTTACCCCAGGGGCAGCTCAATGTGTCCCCATGCACTTCAAACTTAACCTAAAACAAGAAGTTGCAGCATCTCTTTAAGTTTATGTCCAAAATGAGCATACTCTGTGTTAACTTTTATTGCTTTTTTCAATTATATATTATCATCTGGTTTACTGGGAACAACACTGTTATCTAAGTATCGGTGATTTCTCCTTTCTCTCTGTACTGCCCGCCTGCATTTTTCAATAAACTGAACATCTTTTCCATGCAGAAAAAAATTCTTTTGAGTCGCTACTAGAAACCAGTTTTAAAGGTCACTACTAGAAACCTGTTAAACAAGTGTGTTATCTTTTTACTTATTGTCAGAGGTTTGGCAAAGACATAATTAATGCAAAGAGATGTTTTCAGAACTGTTGATAAAGGCGCATTAACTGGCAATTACTCCAGTTTAATAATAGGAATTACTAAATGTTAATGTGCATGAGTTTGAGGAGTACCCACTAGGCCCTTAAATAAAAATAAAAGAAGTTAGATCACCAGAAAAAAACAAAACAGTTATTCAAAACCTTTACTTAAGAAGATTGAATCCAATAAAAAGATCCAATTTAGGTCTAGATCCAGAACCAGATGTGAGTAACTTTAACACATGTGCTTGAAGCTAAGCGTGTGCTAGCTATTTGTGCATATGTAGAATATCCATTAGATAGTAATGGAACTGGGGCCTGGAGTTCATCTTAAAGGAGTTCCCATTTCACCAAGCTACAGAATAATTGTCCCTCTTGCTCGTTGTCTGTGTGGCTACATGGCCTTTGTATTCCTTTCTCTCCAATGACTCAGGTTTCGTAGGAAAGATGGAAAATGCCTTTGGCTTTTTCTTCCATCATTGGTTAGTGACATGGTCGCTTTCCTGGGAAACGGACGATATAGGTTTAAATCCTCTCTGACTTAAACCTAGTTTAAAATCCAGATGTTCCTAGACCTGATAAAGTGTCTTAGTCACTAGGCATTTCTCCCCCTTCCCTCCACTTCATGTAAATGTGTTCCCTCAGGGAGATTTGGATACTGCGATTTCATAGATGTTAGGGCTGGAAGGGACCTCGAAGATCATCGTATTCAGCCCCCTGCCCCAGGGGCAGGAAGTCAGCTGGGGTCAAAGGATCCCAACAACATAAGCATCCACACGATTCTTGAATGAGTCCAGAGTAGGTGCCTGCACCACTTCTGGAGGGAGTCTATTCCATGTCTTGGGGGCTCAGACAGTAAAGACATTTTTCCTTCTGTCCAGCCTAAAAGGAGGAATTGGAGGAGTTTATGACTGTTAGTCCTTGTTTTTCCTTGGGCACTCCGATGAACAGACATTCTCCTGGATCCTGATGTACACCCCTTATATACCTATAAGCAGCCACCAGGTCACCCCTGAACCTACACTTTTCTAGACTGAAGAGTCCCATGGCTCTGAGCTTCTCCTCATAAGGCCTGTTCTCTTGCCCTCCAATCATGTGCATGGCTCCCTTCTGGACTCTCTCTCTTGCCATCCTTCTTGAATTGCGGAGCCCAGAATTGGATGCAGTACTCCAGCTGTAGCCTCACCAAGGCCGAGTACAGTGGAAGGATGACATCCTGAGATTTACCTGAGAAGCATCTGTGGATGCAAGCCAGAGTATAGTTTGTTTGCCAGCTGCGACATCACGTTGGTCGCTCATGTTCATCTCATGGTCAGTCATGACTCCTAAGTCTCTTTCAGCTGTGGTGTTATCAAGCGTAGCACTGCCAAGCCTATAAGCACGTTGCAGGTTTTTTCTCCTGAGGTGGAGTACCTTACATTTATCAATATTGAATGCAATCAGGTTTGTACCCACCCACTTACTGCAGAGAATGGCCACTCAATGTACGTAGCTAGTTTATCCAAGTCGGTCTCGATCACTAGACTGTCCTCAGCTGTGGATGCTATGCCCCAAAGTTTAGTGTCATCGGCAAACTTAGCCACTGTGCTTCTGACACCAATCTCCACATCATTAATAAAGGTGTTAAAAAGAACCAGTTCAAGGACAGAGCTTCAAGGAGGCCACTGATCACAGAGTACCATGATGATTCACTACCATCAACCACTATTCTCTTGGTCTGACCTCTGTGCCAATTACTTAGCCAACATACTGTGGTGAAGCTGAGGACACAGTTGGCCAATTTTTCTATGAGGTCATGGGGCACCAAATAAAAAGCTTTTTAAAAGTCCAAATATATGGTGTCAATCTCTTCTCCCTTATCCAGGTGATATGTCACCTGGTCATAGGAGGAGATGACATTGGTCAGGCAAGATCTACCCATGACAAACTCATGTTGGCTATCCCTCAGGATGTTGCCTTTGGTCAGCTTATCCAGCAGGGTCTCCTTGATAACTGTCTCCAGAATCTTACCGGGGATTAAGGTCAAGCTGATTAGCTTGTAATTCCCGGGATCAACTTTCTGCCCTTTCTTGAAGATGGGTACCACATTGGCCTTCTTCCAGTGTTTAGGTACTTCACCTGAGCACCACAAATTTTCAAATATTTTTGCAAAAGGATGGTGTCTTAGAATGAACTACTAGGTTCAGAAGATTCCCCGTGCTTGAACAGAGGACTTACGATTGTTCTCGCTCTTGCAAAGCTTTAATTAAGGATACTCACAGAGGCAGGCAATGAGACAGACCAGAGAGGATGATCACTTCATATTGGCTCTAGGCAGCAGCCGCTACCCCGCATAGTTCCCCTGGCCCCAGAGTCTCGATCCTGGTGTTGCCATAGCCTGAGCTGGGCTCTGCGCATGTCAGGATTCTTGCCAGAGTTTGAAAAACTACCATAACTTGAGAATGTGCAGCTTATAAAGTCTGGAGTAAATAATGTTATCTTGATCTAGGTATTTGGTTATCTCAAGCTAAGAATTTGGGGAAGAGCTGTGATCCAACACACCTGGTGTTTACAACATTCTGCTGTATAACATCATTCTACTATCTAGGTTCATGGTTTCATGGTTTGATTGATCTCACAAAGCAAAAAGCTACGGGCTATAATACCAGCCTACTATGGAGTTAGCATACAAAACTCTTGCTATGAGCATTAAGCAAAGCCCTTACTATTACAGTTGGGCTATGACACCTGCCAACTCCTTGAGTACTCTAGGGTTCAATCTGTCAGGACCAGCTGACTTGAAGGTGTCCAGCCTCTCGTTTACTAGATCACTACTGATGTTGGGTATAAATATGCCCTCACTCTAGCGATTCCACATCTTATTAGGCAGGGTAGTCCTATTGGACTGATGAAAGACCAATGCAAAGTACCCATTGAGCAGATTAGCCTTTTCCTGAGTGTTGGTTATCACCTGTCCCGTTTGGTTCAACCGGGGTCCAAAGTCACCCTTGCTTCTTTTCCAACTCCTTACATATCAGAAAAATAACTTTTTGTTATCCTTGATATGTGTGGCCAGATGGAGCTCAGTTGCAGCTTTGGCTTTCCTGATCCACACCATGAAGGTACAGACCAGTGCTGAGTTCTCCTCCTTAGTGGTCCTTCCATCCTTTATAAGTCTCTCTTTTGAGGTGTAGGAGGTCCTCAAGTTCCCTGGTGAGCCAAGGGGGTTGCTAAACCCTTTTGCTACTCTTCCTCCGAGATGGGATGGCCATCCCTTGTGCTCTCAGGATTTCTCCTTTGAGGAGCAACCACTCCTCTTAGACTCCTCTGTCTGTCAAGTCATGGTCCCTTAGGACCTCAACAGTTAGCCTCCTGAGCTTGTCAAAGTCAGCTTTTCTGAGGTGTGAAGAACTTCTGTATTGCTGACTGACTCGCCAGCTTTTCAATGGTAAGGTGATCAGCTTGTGGTCACTGTCATCCAGCTTTCCATTGATTCATAGGTCACAGACTATATCATCCCCTGCCTAATGGTCCCAGCAGGGGATGGTCCTAATCTGGTAAGCAGAAGAGAATCTGGGCCTCTATGCATATTGGATAAATAGCTGGGATAGCTTACATATAGTACTCCATGTCTATTTAAATAACAGGCTTCCTTAACAATAATGGATTTAAATCAATTTATATAAGTCAAAGATACCAAGTATTAAAATAACAAACAGCTTTTTATATAAATAAGCCATATGGATGCTTTATTAGACAAAAACCTACTCAGTTGCTGACCAGAAATGCACACACAGAGAGGTTAAGGAAATAGTCTCAATAGAAGTTATAGTAATGACGCCAATGTGTCATTGTCTTCTGATTTAGAAAAAATAAAAATAAAATCAAGACTTGCAAAGAGTTATATGCAAAGCCATTTAAAACACATTTCACCCAGCAGCTTACAAAAATTCAAGACAGCTGTAAACTTAGTTACAACCCATTTAATGACAGAGTCAGATCTTAGAGGATGTATGGCAGAAGAAAGAGTGAGTAATTTATGAAGCAGAGTTGGAACTTTACCAAGTGATGTTCAGCGCAAATTAGGTTTATACTTAGGTTGTCAACAGGAACGTAGAAAAGTGCTGGGATCATTAGGAACATTTCCCACTCCTGCAAAGCTTTTGTAATTCCATTCTCAGCATTAATACAACCTCATTGCCCTCCACCTCTTCTGCTCTACCATTCAGACTATTCTCGGGAACCCGTCCTAAAGGGCTATAGACTTCAAAGCACTCTTCAAGACCTGATTCTGTTCTTGCATCCATGATACATTTCCCAGGTAAAGTGTAGGGGCTGATGATGGTGGTTAGGCTTGCGGGATTTGGGGATATCTGTCATAGGCAGGAGGCAGGTGTGGGTGGTAGGTACCGTTATAGACTAACTTGTTATATCTCAGGTAGGCATGAGTTTTATATAAGTTGCAGTCTACTAGACTATTTTGTGATATGGTAATGTCTGCTAGCATCTGATAAAGTAGACTGTAGCCCATGAAAACCTATGTCTCTCCAAATGAGTTAGTCTATAAGAAGCCATCTTGCCCTGGTTTTTGCCTAATTGAGACTAATACAGCCAAGTACCTATGTCTATTAATACTCTTTAAAATACTATAAAGTGATTCTGAATCCTGCATACAAATTAATCTGGTTATCTTTTGCCATGTTGCTCCATTTTATAAGGTCATTTTCCCTTTATAAGCCTAAAGTCTATATAAGGGATTGTTGTACTTTTAAAGGTACTTGAATCTTCTTTGAATCTTCCTGTTTTTCCTTTACTGTTTCTATGTTTTTCATTTGTGTTGGACTTTGGTTCTGCTTTTTATCTAATTTCTCTATATTTTTGGTTTCCTATCTTTATCATTTTTAATATTGTTTCTTTCTTATTTTTCATGAAATTTCCTTTTCATTTCACTGCACGCTTTGCTTTGATCTTGTGGACTGAATGTCAAGGGTCTGTGTCATAAATGTATTTAAATTTGATACGGTTCTGGTTAATTGAAATGTGGTGCAGATTGAATTAATTTCAGATTAATTACCTGGAAAAACTGTTTAACTAAGTTAGGAAAAATGTACACGTTACATTTTATAGATATAAACATATGATTAATTCATAAGAGCTATTATGAATCAAACAGTCATTTAACTAAAAGAGTGAAATAAAGGGCTACTGACTAATTGCCATTATTCAGTTAGTTTGAAGGGATCTAAATGGATTTATACCAGATGAGGATGCAGCCTCAAAGATTCAAAGTAATTTAGTGATATGGTAGAAAATACTTTGTTTTTGTCCAGAGTGGGGCTGATTTCTTACAGTTTTTGTGGCATTCTTTTATAATAGATTGTGGAAAGCATGATGAAAACATCTTAAAATAAAAAAAAAAAAAGAAAAAAACATTCCCACAATTTGTATTTAATTAAATATGTTTTAAATTATTTTCCTTTTTTATGAGGGTAGTCCATTTTTACAGGTTTGCATGTAGTCTTACAGGTCAGTTAGGCCTAAAACGATTTCAATGAAGTGGAAAAGCACAGAAGCATATTAAAATGATATGTTCAATTCTTTTCTCTTTAGTGGATTGACATTCAATATTTACTGCTTCAGGTACTAGGCTGAAAGAAAAGTTAAAATGAGGAGATATTAGAGCCATGGTTAAGGCAAGATTTCCTAAACTTCTGGAGCTTATGTTCCAGTGGCATAGTTAGCTACTCTCAAACCTCCTTACTTCTGTCACTGATTGCTACCATTTCCTCCTGCTGCTGCCACTGATTCCAGCCACCATTACCAGTTGTCCTCAACACTGACAATTGTGTCCTCTTTGCAACCATTTGTGTATTTTCCCCCCGCCCCAGCCCCAGCAAGGTGAACCTCACCATTGAGGAAATGCTGGGTTAAGGGACTGTATCAGTAGGTATAGAAGATGAATAAAACATAACTAAGGCTATGTTGGCTGGCAGATGCTTTCCTTTCGTTGCATAACTGAATGTGTTGGCCAGCTGCATGCCTTCTCTTTTCCACATCCAGAAGTGTAATTAAAACTAGTTAGATAGAGAATTAGCAGAATGAATAGTTCCTGTCTTAAACATAATATATGGCATTGTGACAGGGAGCCTGGGGCTCCTATCATTGTAAGGGGAGAGAACGCTGCAGTTAGCTTCTACTCTGCTGCTCTGGGTGGGTCCTATCTCCAAGAGGACAGGCAACCCTGGTTCTTGCTGTCTATGCAGAGAGCTGTGTGAAGGAAGAAGGGGACACCTGTAGCCAGTTAAGAAGCCACTGCCTCTTAGAATAGGTGGTAGGAGGATTGGCAGCGGAGAGGCCAGCTAACTATTAATGACCTGGCTACCAGTAAACAGACAAGCAGCAAGCTTTAGGGAGAGACTTGCCCTGTGAGGGTAACTCCCTAAGTCGAGGGTTTTCAACCTTTTTTAAGGAGTGTACCCCTTCAGCAGCAGGTGGGGGATGGTGGCAGCCAGATGCAGAGTGGGGATGGCAGTGGCCAGATGTGGAGCAGAGGGGTCTTGCATGTGGGGGCACAGGGTGGTGCATGGCAGTGGCAGTTGCTGCCATGTGCAAGCTTTGAAGTCCTCCCCCCTGCCCATGTCCAGCTGGCCAGGTGGTGCCTGTGTGGCCCACAGAGGGGAGCCACTGCCCTCACCCCCACTGGCCCTGCTTCTGCAAGGCAATGGTCTGAGGTGGCGGGTGGTGGCACTCCATCCCTGCCCAGCCATGCGTATCCCCTAGCTCCTTTCCAAGTACCCTCAGTGGTACGCGTACCCCCAATTGACAACCCCTGCCCTAAGGGAGAGGAAGCAGAGTAGTGAAGTGCATCCAGGCAGACCAGTAGGCAGCCCAGAAACAAGAGACTGCTGAGCTAAGCCCTATCTGAGAAAGCAGGCAAGTCATCAGACACAGGAAGGGAGCTTCAGGGTCATACAAATAGATGGGGCAGGGCTCAGGAGGTGCATAAAGCCAGTGTCTGAGAACAGACAGATAAGGGGCTCTGGACCATGAAGTCGGCAGGAGAATGCGTGGCTGGCTGCTGAGCTGCCTTGGAGCCACCAGCAAAGCTCTGAGGGCTTGCACTGGGGGGATGTAGTCTGGAGCAGGGGAAGCTTTGTTCATATAGCCAGTGAGCTGGGTTTATGTTGGTGCCCAGTGAGGAGATCATTTTGTGGTATATCCCATGTGCTTTTAGTTCTAGTTACAGCTGGAAGGCTTACTTTTTTCAGTATAGTTTTAAACTGGTGGTTTGGGTTTGAGACTGCTTGGGGGAGCTAGAGGTCTCAGCTATGTCTGAGGAGCATGCAACTGCCTTAAATCTGACCAGGGTAGGGCTCCAAATGCAAGAGTAGCAGAGAAAGGCTGAGTTGCTCAGTACCTAAGCAGGACACAAACCAGGGACAGGAACCTGCAGCCTAAGAATGGTGAAACAAATGCCCCAAGAGGGGCAAGCATCGGGGTCAGGGATCTGTAGCCCAAGAGGGGTGAACTCATAATTTAGGAGGAGTAAGAACAGGAGTAAGAAGGAGTAAGAGTCAAAGACCTGTAGTCCAGGAGTGGCAAGACCAGTTTAGAAGGGCTTGAGCCAGCTACCCAGAGGGACAAAATCTGGGGCCAGAGGCCTAAAGCGAGAGACAAAATGGCCAGAGACCCAGGGATACTGTCAATGGACAGGACTGAAGCAGAGAAGGCTGGACCTGAATCAGTTGGCCAGGCTTGAAGCTGAAACTGAGATGGCTGAGACCTCTACAAGGGACAGAACGTTACTGAGTAAAACCTGCAAAGTAGGGGCACAGTTGTAGGAAAGATCAGAGGTTGTGAATAGTCCATGTCCCCTGAGGCACATTTGGGCCAAGAAGGGCCATCTAGTGAAGGATTTGATTTAGGCTAGCTGAGTCCAGGAGTGGAGCCCTTGGCAAAAGTAAGACTAAGGCATACTCTAGGCCTCTCGGGCAGCTTCCCTTTGAAAAATCAACCATTACATCAAGGCATGGCAGAAGAGTGTAAAGGGAAGGTTACTAGAGCTAGTGCAGTGCAGTAAGTTGTTGATGCCAAGATGAACATGAGCTGCCAATGTCAGATGGTGGTTGGGAAGGCCAAT
>JAGPOW010003685.1:18998229-19014377 GCA_030014935.1 Caiman crocodilus
CCCCCTCAGCCTCCTCTTTCTGAGGCTGAACAGGTTCAGGTCCTTCAGTCTCTCCTCGTAGGGCCTGTCCTGCTGCCCTCTCACCAAGCGGGTGGCCCTCATCTGAACCCTCTCCAGGCTGGCCACATCCCTTTTGAAGTGCGGCGCCCAGTACTGGACGCAGTGCTCCGACTGTGGCCTGACCACAGTCACATAGAGGGGGAGTGTCACCTCTCTGGACCGGCTTGAGATGCACCTTTGGATGCATGACCAGGTATGGCTGGCCTTGTTGGGTGCGGTTTGGCATTGACGGCCCATGTTCATCTTGGAGTCAATAATGACTCCAAGATTCCTTTGCACCTCTGTGCTTTCAAGAAGGGAACTCCCCAGCCTGTATGCATGCTGTGGATTCCTTCTCCCAAGGTGCAGCACCCTGCATTTATCTACGTTGAACCCCATCCTATTCTCATCTGCCCACTTTTGTAGTCTAAATCTAGTTGCAGCCTCTCTGTCCCTTCAACTGTGTCCACCTCGCCCCACATGCCTTAGTGTCATCAGCAAACTTGGACAGCATGCTTTCCACCCCCTTGTCCAAGTTGCTGATGAAGATGTTAAACCATTCAGGCCTGAGGATTGAGCCCTGGGGGACCCCACTGCTCATATCTTACCAGGTTGAGTACAACCCGTCCACCACTACTCTCTGGGTGCGCCCCATCAGCCAATTTTTTACCCATCCAATTGTGCAGGCATCAGTGCCACAGTCACTTAATGTATTGAGGAGGATGGGGTAAGGTATAGTGTCAAAGGCCTTCTTAAAGTCTAGAAAGACTATGTCCACAGTGACACCATCATCCAAGGATTTAGTTGATTGTAAAAGGCAATCAGGTTCGTCATGCAGGACCTGCCTTTGGTGAACCCATGTTGATTGCCCCGAGCATGATCTCCCCTGCAGGCCCCCACAGATATGCTCCTTGATGATTCTTTCCAAGAGCTTCCCAAGCACTGAGGTTAGGCTTACAGGCCTATAATTACTTGGGTCCTCTTTCCTCCCCTTAAAAATAGGGGACACATTAGCCAGTTTCCAATCACCCAGCACCTGGCCAGATGACCATGAATGCTTATACAGCCAAGCCAAAGGCTCCGCAATGACCCCTGCCAGCTCCCTCAACACTCTTGGGTGGAGGGCATCTGAACCTGCAGATTTAAAAATGTCTACCCTTCCAGAAGATCCCTAACTACATCTGCAGTGACTGAAGGCTTGATAGAGCTATCCCCAAGATTGTCCCTACCTCTGGTAGGTGGGATATCCTAGTCCCTGTTCAGGAACACAGAGGCAAAGAAACTGTTAAAAGTATCAGCTTTCTTGTCTGGCGTGGCCACCAGATTACCATTTGTGTCTTGCAGGGGCCCTACATTGCCTGGTGCCCTCGTCTTGCTCCCAATGTACTTGAAAAAGGACTATTTCTTGTCCTTTATCCTGGACGCTAGCCTGAGTTCCATCTCTGCCTTGGCCTTCCTAATAGCCCTCCTACACTCCCGGGCCGAGGAGTACTCCTCCTTGGTGATAGCCCCTCCCTTCCACGGGCTGTATGCCTCCCTTTTAGTCCTCAGGCATTGCTGAATGCCCTTGCTGAGCCAAGGGGGTTTCTGAGCACTCTCTTACTCCCTTTGCTTTTCTCAGGGAGTGTTATCCTTTGGGCCTGGAGGATTGCCCCCTTAAGGTATGACCATCCTTCGTGGACTCCTATCTTCTCTACCTTCTGGGCCCTTAGTGTCTTCCCCACTAGTTTCCTAAGCTCATTGAAGTTGGCTCTTCTGAAGTCAAGGGTTTTAGCCTTGTTGTGAGCCCTAGACACCCTGCGTTGGACAGTGAAATCCAGCAGGTGATGATTGCTATTGTCCAGGTTGTCAAGGACCTGCAGTCCCCTCACCAGGTCATCTCCCGTGGTCAGGACCAGGTCCAGCAAAGCATTCCCCCTAGTGGGGCTGTGCACTTCCTGGATAAGGTGAAGGTCCTGTAATACAGCCAGGAACCTATGCGAGTGGTCAGACCTGGCTATCTGCTCCTCCCAGCAAATATCTGGGTAGTTTAGGTCACCCGTGACAATAACATCCCTTGACCTAACTGCCTCCATATTCTGACTGGAGAAGTCCTGGTCTAGCTCTTCCCCCTGGTTGGGTGGTCTGTAGTAGACATCCACCGTAAGGTTCCTTTCACCATGCCCCACCTTGTAGTTTGACCCATAGTGTCTCTGCCCGACCTTTCTTTAACCTGAAGCTAATCCTTGATAATGTGAGGTGCTCTTTGACATAGAGCACAACCCTCACACCTTTCCTCTCTGTCCCGTCTCTTCTATATAGGGTGTACCCCCGAATACCCACCACCCAGTCATAGGTAGGGTCCCACCAGGTTTCTGTGAGCCCTTACTTGCAATCAGGAGGCATAGTTCCTCCTGCTTATACCTCATACTACAAGCATTAGTGTAGAGGCACCTGAGGCCTCCTGAGGGTTCTCGTGCCTTCCTCCCATTCCCAGGAGAGTTGTGGCCCTCTGTTCCTTGGATGTTGATACTTACCTGTGCTTCCCTTCCTCTTGTTACCCTGCGTGCTGGTGAAGCATCCTCTCCACTCGAAGCGGCCCCTTCCCACTGCGAAGCTAGTTTTAAAGCCTGTCGTACGAGATCAGCCAACCTAGAGGAAAAGATAAGGGGAGAGCCATAAGGGAAGAGGTGTGAAGCCTTTCTCACCCCAGCATGCCCTCGTTACAAAAACATGGGCCGTTGTCAAAAAACCCAAGCCTGCCTCATGGCACCAGCTCCAAAGCTGCCAGTTAACCTCGTCAATGCAAGCCTCTTGATGCCTACCCTGTCCACATACCGGGAGAATGGAGGAAAATACCACCTGAGCTCCTGTCATCTTCAGTTGGTGTCCCTAGGCCTTATAGTCCTTCATGTTGTTATCTGACTTGCCCTTGGATGCATCATTTGTACCCACATGGACCACAAGCAGTGGGTAGTAGTCAGAGGGCTTGATGATTTTAGGGATGGTCTCTGTGACATAGCAAATCCTCACTGCAGGCATGCAGCAGATTTGCCGTGACCAGGGCTCTAGGCAACAGATTGGACCATCGGTTCCCCTTAGGATGGAGTCCCCAATGACCAGAACTTTGCGTCTCCTCCTTCTCGAGGTATGCCTCTTCTGAGCCTGTGATGTAGGATGAGTGGCTTCAATTCCTCTGGGGACCAGTTCTTTTGCCTCCTCCTCCAGGGGGGCCAGGTTTGCATACCTGTTCCTGAGGGGTGTCTGGGGAGCAGGCACAAAAGTTGTTAGGACTGCCCTGGCTGATAGAATTTCATTTGTGGGTTATAAAGTGTACATTTTCATTTATGCTAAGGCCCCTTCAAGTCATTCTAACAATGCAAATTAGCATTAATGTGCCAAGGGCATAAAAAGTCCTAATGCTTTTTGCACAGAACATCTCTCTCTTGATATGCAACTTGGGTAAGAGACCTATACCAATTATGCTCCTAGTCCTAGATAAGGAAGTGGATCTGGAACATAGTTTGAGTGCATTTCACTATAATATATTCCCTAAGTCCTAGGGCCTCTGCTGTGATTCATATTTGTGATGGCAGGAAGAAAATTAAAGCAAGAACATGGTTGGTTCCAAAAAAGTATCCAAAATCTTTATAAAATAGTCTCAAACATTAAAAATGTCCAATCTTCATAATCTGATATATCTTTAAGGGTGGTGTTACAGGTTACCTTTAAACCACTCTAAAGGCTTTTAAAATGAGAGCACCCATGCATTAAAGGGTATTAAACTGTACTATGTACCCTCTAAGCATCTTCAAGTTACATCCCGTTGGGCTAGGCTTGTCTTTTAGGTGTTTTACCTAGCTTGAACATTTATATGGTTAGTTTGCTCCATGGAGATAAAATAACCAATCTGCAGCCATCCAGCACCTAGGATACACAGCCTTCAGCCCCTCTACTGAAAAAACTTTCATCCCTCCCAAGCTCCACTGCCTAAGGCATGGGACTGGCCACAAATCAACACCCTGACCTGCCATGAGTGGTTATAACCCTAACCCATGTAACACCATACTGCTGACTCCAAGGACCCTAAGAGATCTGATCCAGCACCCTGGGGCAGGCAAGCGGCCCTTCCCTACATCTAGGTGGCTCTCCCCTAACCAAAATAATTTGGTTGGGGGAGCGGGAGTGGTTGGCTTCCCCCTGCAGTCTTCTCCTGCTAGGAGAGTGGGTGAGGCGAAAGGGCTGCTCAGTACCAAGCGTGGTGAGAACATGGAGCCTAGGGACATATGGTTCCCCAGGGTTCATACTGTCACCGTAGTTAATCCTCAGTGGTTCTGCACTGGAAGTCAAACCATTGGATGGTGAGGGCATGGAGTCCAAGGAGGCATGCTCCCCTGGGCTCCCTACTCTCACTGCGGTTAACCCCTGGCACTCTTCCCAGACAGTCCAGGCTCCTGGCCACACCTTTGTTGTCCAGGGCCTCTAGTGGCAAGTCACAGTTGTACAGGTCAGTGATGACATTAAGCCTTAGCCTGCAACTGCTCTGAAATTGTTGTAACATTAACACCACCTGACATTCCCTATTTACAATGGCTTAAACTTGTAACATCACCCTAATTGCCCGTCGCTGGTTGATGACAGTTCATATGATTTTGGCACATATGATCTAGGTTTGAAGTTTAAAAAACTGTATGATTTGTTTCAAGTATGCTTATTTTGTTCCTTTTATTACACAGAGTTGAACCTGCTTGATTTGGTGTCAGTGTCTAACTCTGCTTATTGAAATTCTATTTATCTCAAGCAGTTGGGGTGGGTACTTTTAGAGACCGGCTGTAAATTCAATCTCTGCTTTCTCTGAAAGTCCAAGTGGTCATGGTGTGACAGCCTTGAAATCCTACATGCCCATGGATATTAAGCTATATAATGCTGAATACATATCTCGAAAGCTTTAGTATATACTGAGCGAAGTTGTGGAGAGGGGAAAGATTTGTAAAGACACGATGGCTGCATCTAAATCAGGCTAATTAAAGCTGATTCATTTTCAATCAGTCCATAGGTTCTACTTGACTCCATAGATTATGTATATACTCTCAGTTAATTCACTGGAATAAATAAAAACCAGCACCAAGTGGGCATCTGATACATGACTAAATATGAGGCTATAATGTTGGGAATTGTATTAAATAACACTGGAATTGTTCAGAGGGAAAGGAAAATATTTACATAGTAAGAGCTCATTGAGGAAAAGTTACTAATGTACAAAAATAAAATATCGTTAGGGACTATCAAGAGAGCAGTTTCATTCTGATTATTAAGTGTATTATTTCTCTGATTCTACAAGTTTAGAATTAATTAAAAAAAAATACATTCCTCTGCAGTAATGAGCTTGTACTGTAAAGCCCCGAAATGGAAATCTGCTAAGCCTGGGGATACCGGATCCAGGTTCAGTCCCAGTGAAGGCGGTGGGATTCCACACATGCAGCTGTTTTCTCCACATGAGTCTATTTAGATGAACCTCAAGCTGACCCTGAAGGCAGATTCCCAAGTCTATCCAAGTCAATGGAATGGTTTCCATTGCAACAAATGAATGAATGCTGGTGAGTTGCCTGACTAGATTTTCTTCTTGTTGTACAAGTTCAGGAAAAAGACATGTTTTTATTTAGAAGCTGCACTCAAAGAGTAGGTACCCCTGTATGGTACCTGCAATTTTAAAGAGAAATCACTTGATGCTAATCAATGGTCTGCCCAAACTGACATGGCGTGTCAGGCTAGCATGGGTGACTGAATACATACCAGTTTTGTCAGCTAAAGCTACACAAGGAATGATTTGGCTGTTTTAGTTCCCCCAGCCTCAGTGACCAGCTACCAGCTGAGAGCTGGAGGAAGCTTTTACACAAGGGTCATGCCTTGAATTCATGCCTGTATGACAGTAATAAGATGCCTTAACGACTCTGCACTTGGACCCCCACGTTTGCAGATCAGTGCTTCTATCTTTCATGCTGCAGAATGAGGACCCAGTGATTCTGAAATGATTTATGCTACTTGTACCTCTGGCCAGCTACCTAACAGCCAGCTGCAGAGCCAGGGGCCCTGGCAGCCCTGGCCATTTTGTCAGCTGTAATGACCCGCACTGTTGAATTGAAATTTGTGAAACTACCCAGGCTTTTGTAAATGAACAAGGGTCTGGTTGCTGTCACCACTGCAAGCAAGAAAGCTTGAAGCTTGCAGCGAAACTGATAGGAGTGTAGAGGTGTAACTAGCGGTTTTCTTTGGCCTGCAATCTGGTGCCATCTCTAAATTGGGGCTGGTCACCTAGCCTAGTTGCATGTTGCGTGAATTCTAGCAGTTTCAGTCCTTGGCTGCCAAGGCTCCTAGGCAGTCTAGGAGCCTGGGTAACTCTAGATCTATGGTAGCTCACCTGGAGGGTTCAAGGGGAGCTGGAAGCCCTGAGTTTTTCCACAAAATGAGGCCTAGAAGGCTGCTGAGGAACAAAAAGGAGCAGATGGCAAGAAACTAGGCACTTTTTTTTTTTTTTAATAGAAATCTGCTTGCAAACTGTTGGAAGTTCATCAACATGAAAACTGTGAGAGTGCATCTACACATGCAATGAATGTGAAATCATAACCTCTGGACCAGTTTGAGCTGGAATAAACTACTCCTGGGCACAGTATTTACATGTGCACCTAGGACAAGAACAATTTGAACTGGGGTGAAGCAGGCCTGGGATGGCAAAAGGCACAGAGAGTCAGCCCTGGGGCTCTGGGTGGTGGCATCAGGTGGTGGAGGGGCTGGCTGGGGCATGAAGGTGCTGGAATTGGAGATCCATGTGGTTAGGCAGCAGGCAGGAGTCTGGCCTCCACCTGGCTGAGCTGACCACGGGTGCAATTTTATGCCCCCGGTCAGTGTCTACATGTAAATTAACCCAGGGTAAGATAGTGCTGGCCCCAACAATACTATTTTACTGTGGCATTAATTAATTTACTGCAGCCTGATTAATCTACTCCACAGTTAAGCATATATGTAGGTATGGCCCGTTTCGGCAAAACATATTTTGATGACCTGTCAAATTCCAACGAAATATAGTCTCCCTGGAATTTTTCTGACCAGCTCTACTGAGTGTGTGTAAAATTAAACACATGTATAGTTCTTTGTAAGGCTAGATCTAGATTTACAAGAAAAAACAAATTACAGGCAATAACTGTCACACGAAAGAAAATTAAATTTGCAAGTGATTTCCATAATGTGGCATATGGAATGCATACTATATGCTCAAATTTATAAATGCTATAAGCCACATGAAATAGATGTTATTCTGTTATTAAGTTAGGCCATAAACAATGTGTCTTTAAAAAAAAATCAACCTCTGGAGTAAAACAAAGTGAAGAGTTTTCTTTCAAAAACCTCAGAAAAGGAGATCTGCTTAAACACAGGATCATAATTCTAGAACACACAATTGAAAGCATAAAACATAGCTTTAATTATGAGATTAGCTTTTTCTAGTAGTAGCTCACTTGGAATAATCACCACATTATAAAAATATCTTGTTGCACTTGAAAAATTGTAGGAGTAGCAATTACATTGATCCCAATAGTAAAAAAAAAAAGAAGATATATGTGCTAGAAGGATAAGCTGGAAAAAATCTGTTTAGTCAGCTCAGAAGGATTCAGATTAATTATATCAGATCTTAAGTGGTGTATACAATATCAGTTCAAGTTAGTATTTTCAACTTTCTGCAGATAATAGGATGATGAGGCATCTATCGAGATTACGCGCAGGGTAACAAATGTGATGCGCTGCTACCAAGATTGTAGGCAAAAACAATGAGGGCATTTGAAAAATAATTAGAAGCTTTCATGACACAGAGTAATGCTAAAAAAGGAATTAAACTTTGCTGGTCTTAATGGCTTTTATTTGTTTCCCAAAGGCTTTTTGAAATACAACCTATGCAAGAAGTTGTATTTCTCCAAAGGCTTTACCCCAAATGTCCTTTCCAAAATGATCTTTCTGCTATAACCGTTTGAACTTCAATTTTGAAATGCACTCCTCATCTTTGCTGTCAGCCGCACTTTGCTTTCGCATGTTTTCAAACATGCTTTAATCCCTGTATTGGGTAGTAGCTTCTCATGTAGAACAGGGCTATTAGATGCACCCAGTCATCTGTGAAGATGTAGGGCATTTGCCAGATAAGATGGTCTCTGTGGGCCAGTTCTCATCTGGTGTAAGTTGGCTTGGCTATGTTGCTTTCAGTAATTTATACTAGTGGAGGAGCTGGCCCATTAATTATTTACTTTGTTTTTAGAAATGTGGAATAATGCACTTTTAATTTCCTGTCAGAATCGTTCCATGACTCTGAGGATCCAATTTTGTCCAGATAGAAAAGGTCAGACTTTCAAATGCTATGAGTTTTGTCAAAATCATTTTCTCCATTCGTTTAAAGAGAAACAGAACCTGAAGTCAGAGGAATAGAGGGGGAGAGAAACTAAGACGGATGTGATTAATGGGTCTGATCAATGGGAACATTTCGTGGACTTCAGGGGGTGTCCAGATTGGAACCTGTGGGAAGCAGAGGAACAAGGCAAATGAGACAAGAGAAGGAAAAGAGATGAAAGTTGGAGTGATTTAGAATGAAAGGTGTAAAATAACAACAGAAAAAAAACCATTGTTTTTAAAAGATATATTTGGAAGGCTCTATACTGTTGCACTGATCCCATGAGTCAATGGGAAATGTTTCACTGACTTCATTAGAACTTGAAGCAGGTCTTAAATCAATGAATTTCAGTATTTTCTCTGCAGACTTGATTTTTACAGTTAAACTTCTCGTTCCAGGTTAGCCTGGGGTAATACTATTTGGACAGTAGTGGTTTAGAGTTGCTATAAGCTGTCAGGATTTTTAAGTATCTAAGTTCATCCGAAATATTGTTCCTGGGTAAAACTTTCTAACGTGCCTAATTCCCTGATTCCAAAAAAGGAGAGAGAAGCCCTGACGTGCTGCAGCAGTGATACAGTCCAAAACCCTGAAACAGGGACCAAAGCTCCTTAAACCGCGCACGTGTGGAGTCGGCCTGAATAGCATCTACAAAAAACATCGTGCTGGGCACATCTACATGAGAGACTAAGTTGCTACAGTGACGTAGCATCTGTGGGCACTGGCCGTGACACCATCACTACTGCGCAGTACCAAAAAATAGGAGTGTGCGAAATGGGACATATTCAATTTTGATTTGGATTCAGCCTGAATTGGGGACAGTGATTTGAGTTGATTCAGATCATTGTCCCTCATTGGATTTGGCTCTATCCGCACCTGAAGATTCAAAGCTGATTTGGAAAATCAGAGATTTGGACATAGACGCAGCTTTAAATGATTTTTCTACGTACATTGAGGAACCAGGCACAGCTCATGTGCGCTGTGATGGTGGGGCAGATGGAGCATCCCACAGGAGCATGGTGAATGGAGGCGCTCCTGTGTGCTTGGAGGTGAACCTGGCAGTGGAACAGAAGTACTTGCAGTCCTGGATCTGCTGCTGAGCATGCAACACATCCCCTGGCTTGGCAATAGGCCATAGGGTGACCCTGGATGCCCACCCCCAGACCTAGGAGGCACCAGCCACTGAGCTGGGGGAGCGCAGGGGCCCCTGCATGTGCTTCCCGGTGGACCTTGCAGTGGACTGGGAGTGCTTCTGGTCCACTTCCAGGTCTGTTGCCAACCCCTCCATGCTCCTGTGGGATGCTCCATCTGCCCCAGCATCTCAGCATTCAGGAGCCGCCTGGTACCTTAAGGTATGTAGAAAAAACCGTTTAAAGCTATGTCTATGTCCAAATCATCAAATCTTTCCAAATCTCTCTGCATCAATTCGGAGAGTTCCAATTCAATTTGAAGAGATTAAAGGATCTCCTGATTCGATTCAGATTCTGAGATTCAGCCACCGAGTCAGACCGAACCTCCACTGAATCGAATCAGGGACCAGAGCTTCACAGCTTTACCATTAAGCCATGTACTGTAGCTCGTTGCTACTGTGAAGTAGGGTTGGAAATAACTTGTGCACTGCCAGGACTGAGCAGTACTGGTGGTCACTGCACAGTCATTTAGTACTCACAGTAGCACTAAATGACTGTAGTACCAACTGCGCAGCAAGGTGCACGTGTAGATGCACCCGCTGTGTGGGGAGTCGGCTACACTAGCTTATAGGGAACTAGTACCTTATGTCCCATCTCTCTCTTGGGCATAGGCATTCTTAGCCAGGTACATCTTTTTACTTGAGTGGAAGATGATTCTGAAATATTCTGATCACGGGTAAAACTTTCCAATGTGCCTAGTTCCCTGATTCCAAAAAAAGAGAGAAGCCCTTGCATGCTGCAGCAGTGATAGAAAAAACATTTAAAGCTGTGTCTGTGTCCGAATCTCCATATCTTTCCAAACCTCTCTGAATCGATTCAGAGGGTTCCAGTTCATTTCGGAGAGATTAAAGGGTCCTCTGATTCAATTCGGGTTTGGAGATTTGACCACTGAATTGGGCCAAATCTCTGTTGAATCGAATCAGGGGCCGAAGCTTTGCACAGCCTTATTTGGCGGCTCCAGTGCAGCTCGCAGTGCATGGTCACAAGGGAACTGCAGGATACTCAGTTATTCAGTATCCTAATTTTCAGTGGCCAAAGCTGCAATAATGCCATGCAGATGCATGAGATGAAATAAGACATATCTCTTAGGTTTTGAAGAACCAAGTCATATCTGGAAATGGGACTGAGATCCCTTTTGAAAATGTACTAATTTTATTTTTAGATATATGTATCTATATATATAGATATGTATATAGTTTTTATATATAAAATATACATTTATATAACTATAACTATATATAACTACATTTATATAGTTATATATTTATTTTTATATAGTAGTATATATATAGTTATATATACAGTTTTTTACTGCCAACGTTGTGTTTGGCCCTGTCTCTGATGCATATAGAGGCATAGTCTTGTCTACTGAGAAACATAAAGTTCAACACTGAAAAATGCCTAAAGGAAGAATAATCTTTAAAATAATAACAATCTGAAATCTCAATAATTCAGGTGTGTATATTGCTTTTCATATTAGGGCTAACAAGGAATGACTGCCTAACTCACAGATGGAAAAGGTACGTATCAGTAGTGCTGGAGTGAAAAGGAATGCTGTCTACTCACTGACTTTTTCTTTCTAGTTAGCATGATTGTATTATCTTCAGCATTGTCATTAGTTGAAAGAGCTTATCTATTTTGAACTTTGCTGTCCTTTAAATATCCTGAGGACTTCAATCACATCTGTTCTTTCTAACAAGTGTAATCTCAGATTTTCTAGCTTTCCCACAAAATAGCTACCTCCTACTCCATGTATTGTTCTTGTTCTCCTATAGATCTTTGCTTTGTCCTTGGTGCCTTTTCTATTCTGTAAGTCTCAAGAATACTACACAGACTGCCTTTCAGGTGAAAAACCAGAGGCCTACTTATGCTTTTCCGATATACATATGAAACTCCTATTGACTTCAGTGTGAGCCAAGCACTCCTAGACTTAAGAGCAAGGCCACCATTGGATCATCTTGTCTGATCATCTGCCAGTCCATTGCATTTTGCTCAATTACCTCTTTATTGATACTGATAACTAAAGCATATTTTCAAAAGGAAGCCTAGTCATGGTCTGAAATCATCAAGACATGGAGCATCCACCACTTTACTTTGGGAGCTTTTCCTACTTATAGATCACCTTCATTGTTTAAAAAAAATAAAGTATTTTATTTTAAGTTGAATTCATCTGACTTCAGGCCGAGCCAGCTGTAGGGGTGGGTGATAGTGGGTTACAGATGTTGACAGGTATTTGTGGTTCTCATTTCTCCTGCTTTTTTCCTATGGCAAATTGCAGATTTTTATATTAATTAAAAATCCTATATGTGTTTGGACTGTTAAAGGATGCTTTTGTCTTTTCTGGGCCAGAGTAGATATTCTTGTGGACCCTTTCATACACACATTTATTACACACTTGCCTGTGAACTCCGGGGACTGGACTGGATAACCTGAATCATCCCTTTCAATTCTACATCCCTTACAAAACTTTGAATACTAGATAATGCCAGAAGATTGGAGAAAATGCTCATATTGTATCAATATATATAAAAGTCAAATAAGATTATTTGGGTAACTGTAGGCCAGTAAGCTCAATATCAATCTAAAGTCAAATAATGGGAAAGCTGATGTGGAATTCAGTTGACAAATAGTTACAGCATATAACAATTAGCATAGCTTTATGGGAAAATATCTTATGAAAGCCTAAATATCTACGTGTGCAGTTATTCTTGTTTTTTACTATTTGCTGTATGGGATCTGCCTGTCCCACAAACTGAATCCCTCTATTATTTTTTCTTTTCACATATTTCAGACGTGTAAGGAACAGCTCATTTTGCTGTTTGTTATATTTGGTGGTACCTAACAGGCCCCTCGGCACCTCTACTTAAGTTTAAGTAGTCAAGCATATGCTTTTTAATATCATTAAGTTATGAGTTATGAATAGTATTCAAACTGATAAGGACAGCACTCTATATCTCTTTTACTTTTGTAAACAGGCAAACTTTGCTATTAATATCCCAATCATATGAGTCATTACTGAGTTTCAGGCTATATATATAATAATAAAATTAAAAAATAAAATAATAAAATATTATCAGATAATATACAATGTGTTCTTATCCACAAGATGTCTAATTCCCATCACTTGTTACCTGTGCTGCTTGCATTAAGATATAAACAATTAAAATATTTCTTCCCTTCACATGTTAATAGCTGAAGACGGAAGTTTCTGTATTGCGAACTATCTGAAGGATCTTAGCTGGTGTCCCTACAACTTTTAGTTTGCTCTGCCAGATAGTTGTTTCTTTCTTGGGCTACTTCCTTTAAATGCATGCTCTTTTGCTGTTATAAGGTTTTCAGTTTCATTCTGCTTCTCTCCTGATGACCTCTTCGTCTCTCAAAAGATGACTGGATGAGGCTCCTTCAGAAATGCGTATACTTTGTTGGAGGTAGGTCTGGTGTGCACATATGTGTATGTTTGAGTAACTAAAAGGCTTCTATCTCTTCTGGGAATTAGTGAATTGCTTGTGTAATGCTTCTAAACCTACTATCTTGGGGAGTAATGGACCGAGCTCAGAATCTGACTCTGAATTCCTTTTATAACAGTCACGAGCATATCAATCATTTCCTCCTCCCGGGAATTCTATGTTCAGTCGAATAGATTAGAATTTATTCAGTAGTTCTAAGTAGCATTGCATTTATATATCAATAGTTGTTTTCTGTGTTTTCTGGCTATGCAGTGCCATGGCCTTGCATGTTTTAGTATAAGAACTACAAAGTAAAGCTGAAAAGGACTGTAGATTGTGAAAAAAAAAATACTCTTAGATGTCAAGAGGTGTAATAGAGCAACTATATATTATCTTTTAAGTGTGTACTTCTTATAGCTAAGAAGCACACTTTTTCATAACAGAAATGATTACCTATTGTTGCATCCAAACAATTAGAAAATGTCTGCTTCTTGAATTGCATGCCATTCAAATAATATGAATGGAACACAAAACCCTTTCTTCTTTTTTCTCTTTGAAAGAGGTCTGTTAGGATGTTGAAGGATATATTTGTATCATTATCTTTGATCCCCATAGTATTCTAAAATACTCTGTTTTCAAATGTATATTTTTCCATATTAAAGTTTCCACTGACTTCTTGCTGGCATTGGTAAGGAGGTTATCATTAGAGCGTATCATTAAAGTACTCTATTAAGTATGATCTATCACCATGATAATGTTCTTCTGATGATGTATCAATGAAATATATCATTACTCTGAATTGTCTGATGTATCAACAAAATGCGTCATTGGTTTGAACCATCCAAAAGTTGCTGCAGTGTAATCCATCATTTGTATGGCATCACTTTAATAACAACCCAATCATGCTAGCAGGCTTTGCTACATTAAGATATTCAATACAAGCTTATCATTTATTTATGCATAATTTAAACCATTTGATCAAATGGGAGAATGAGGGAGGGATGGATGAGCGGACACACATGAGAATACCTAAAAAACAAATACAATTTGATTTGCTTTTAAAACTGTTTTAACCAAATGCAAGGTCAGACACCTAAACCTGGGGCACTGTGGTTTGTATGCAGCAGATTAAGACTAAATACCTTCACTCACAGCTTCATGAAACTTGCCTCCATTTAATTGTCTTCTGGGTCAGGCATTCCCATGTCAATTGAGAAACTTTAAATGGAGATAGTTAATGTGCACCTAAAACTCCTGTATTTCAAAACACAGACATGGACATTAGCATAGATCAAATCCAGGACCTTCAGTCTAAAGACATATACTTTCATTGTGAGAAAGCAGTTGACTTGTACCAAGGACCAGGGAGTTCATAGTTTCATGGTTAGTAGGGTCAGAAGGGACATAAGCAAATCATCAAGTCTGATCCCCTGCCATGGGCAGGAAAGAATGCTGGGGTCAAATGACCATGGCTAGGTGGCTGTCTAGCCTCCTTTTGAAGACCCCTGGGGTAGAAGTGAGCATCATTTCTCTTGGAAGTTGGTTCCAGATCCTAGTCACAGTGAAGCAGTGGCTCCTGATATCTAGCCTGAACCTACTCTCAGTCAACTTATGGCTGTTGTTCCTTGTTACTCCCGGTAGAGCTTGGGGGAACAGGGACTCTCCCATTGCCTATTGGTCCCCCTTGGCAAGTTTGTAGATTGCCACCAGATCCCCTCTCAGCCTTCTCTTGTGGAGGCTGAACAGGTTCAGGTCTGTAGCCTCTCGTCATAGGTCCTACCCTGCTGCCCCTGATCATGAGAGTGGCCCTCCTCTGGACCCTCTCGATGCTGCCACATCACTCCTGAAGTATGGTGCTCAGAACTGGATGCAGTACTTCAATTGTGGCCTGACCAATGTCGAATAGAGGGGGAGGATCAGCTCCTTGGACCTGCTCGTGCTGCATCTGTGGATGCATGACTGACAAGGTGCAGTTAGCTTTCCTGATTGCGTCCCCACATTGGCAGCCCATGCTCATCTTTGTGTCAATAATGACTCCAAGATCCTTTTCTGCCTCTGTGCTGATGAGAATGGAGTTCCCCAGCCTGTAGGTATGATGCTGGTTCTTCTTCCCCAGGTGCAATACCTTGCATTTGTCTGTATTGAAACCCATCCTGTTCTCATCCGCCCATCTCTGTAACCTGTCCAGATCTAGTTGTAGCCTGTCCCTATCTTCTAGCATGCTCACTTCTCCCTACATCTTGGTGTCATCTGTGAATTTGAACAAGGTGATTTTCACTGCTGCATCCAAGTCACCGATGAAGATATGGAACAGTGGGTGCCTTAGTGCCAAGCCCTGGGGAACCCCACTGCCCACATCCCTCCAGGTCAAAAATGAGCCATCCACTACCATTCTCTGGGTGCGGCCCTCCAGCCAATTTGCAACCCATCTTACCATGTAGGTGTTGACTTTATAGTCACCTAATTTTTTAATGAGGATGGGGTGACAGACAGTGTCGAAGGCCTCCCTAAAGTCCAGAAGGACGACATCCACCTGCGTCCAAGGCTTTTGTGAATTAATTTGAAGTTGAATTCATATACACTAAGATAGCATATTATACATACTTCCAGCTTACACAATCTACAGTATCACTAAGTGTCTGTACACAAGTTCAACTACAGAGGTGGTATTTTTAAATGAACCATGCCCATTGCTACATAAAACACAACAGGAGTTTATGGCATCAGCACCAAAATTTCAGGTTCTTTCATTATTAGAACCAAAGGAAAACGTCCTTAGGTGGAAAAAGTAGCACTTCTATACTTGTTGAGACCAGTTAATGGAGTGTGATACAATCACATGTATTATACCAGTAAGTTGCACACAGATACCCATAATGCTGATGGTTCTATAAGATCATTATTTTTCAGACGGAGATGATACACATTTATTCTGCCTGAACTGAACAATTAAAATATCTTTCTTATAGTTTCATAGTATCATAGTACCTAGGGTCAGAAGGGGCCTAGAGCAGGCCATCTAGTCTGACCCCCCGCCAATGGCAGGAACGAGTGCTGGGGTCACAGGAC
>JAGPOW010003685.1:19014477-19027419 GCA_030014935.1 Caiman crocodilus
CACCTCCTGGACCAAGTGGAGGTCCTGCAGCTCCGCCAGGAACCTCCGGGACCTCTCGGACTTGGCTGACTGCTCCTCCCAGCAGATGTCCGGGTGATTAAAATCCCCCATGACGATGACATCCCTCGTCCTGGCCACCTCCTTAAGCTGGCCAGCAAATTGAAGTTGGTGAGGTGATATGAATAACAGACAATTGAAAATTTCTAATACAAATATTTTCCCAGTAGAAAAGATGGCTTAATCAAAATTGATATTTTTTTCACAAAAAAAGGTAATTTTAACAAGATTTTTAAATGTGAAATGCTACCATTAAGTCCAGCAGAGACCAGTGAAAATGGTTCGGAGGCTGGAGCACATGACTTGAGAGGAGAGGCTGAGGGAACTGGGTTTATTCAGTCTGGAGAAGAGAAGACTGAGGGGGATTGAATAGCAGCTTTCAGCTACCTCAAGTTGGGTTCAAAAGAGGATGGAGCTGGACTGCTCTCAGTGGTGGCAGATGACAGGACAAGGAGAAATGATCTCAAGTTGCAGAAGGGAAGGTTTAAGTTGGATATGATGAAAAACTTTCTGCTGAGGAGGGTGGTGAAACACTGGGTTACCTAGAGAGGTGGTGGGGCAAAGTTGACAGTTCCAACCCCAAACCCCTCTGCTTGGTAGCTGTGCTTTAAGGAATATTTCTGGTTTTTACCAAACACATGAAAAATGTCTGATCAAACATTTAAGCTCTGAAGAGGAAGTAGGAATTCAGACACATCCCTGTGCTTAGTGTTTCCTATTGACTTCCTCTACACAGCTTCCATTACAGGTTTATATTCCCAGTTTTCCTCATGCACTGCAAAGGGGGACCTGCCACTGATACCCATTTGTTGCAGTCCCTAACAGACAGGCTCTTTGGATCTGCCCCGATATTCCTAAACATAAAAGAGCTTTTGCAGTTATATATATCATAAAATAAAATAAATAATAAATACAATTTATTTAATCGTTACTGACATGTTCAAGAATAACTTGGGATGTAGAGGCCTGTGACTTTTTCCCCTTAACTTAATCCTGCTCATGTTTTAAAATCCTACAGTGATTGCTTTTCTGTGCTCTACAAAGCTTAGGTACAAAAACATACAACCAGAAATGATCTGAAGCAGTTATTGGAATATATTAAAAATCTAGCTCATAGTTCAAGGAAGTGCGGCAGCCAGTGGGGGATTCATGATTTTTATTCGCTTGTTTAGGGTTAGGTCTATCGGCATGCCCCCTGTGTAGATGTTTAGGTGGGTTAAACAGGACAAAAAATGGCAGGTCCAGTCTATGTAAGTTTACCTCCTCAGGTCAACTAACCTATACCAAGAACAATT
This sequence comes from Caiman crocodilus, assembly GCA_030014935.1. Taxonomy (NCBI): domain Eukaryota; kingdom Metazoa; phylum Chordata; order Crocodylia; family Alligatoridae; genus Caiman; species Caiman crocodilus. The sequence goes on from JAGPOW010003685.1 coordinate 19,015,830, forward strand.
TAACCCAATCTATTGAATATCTGAACGTGTTTGGAGTGCAGCCCTGGGGCAACAAATTCCCACCACTTGCCACAGCCTTTGGGCTGTGCTTTTCCAACTCCCTGACCTTGACTGGGATATTTTTAACGTCCTGATCCTCCATACCCTTGAATGGATAACAGCCCCCAGGCTCTGTCAACTCCTCCCTTCCCCCCATGGACCCACTAGCCTCTCCTTCCTCTACCCCAAGTTACTTGCTTCAATTTCTTCATGTAGCTCCTGGGACCACTAAATGGCTGTACCTGCCTCTCCCAAGCTATATTCACACAACTTAAAACAAGCCACATGAAGGTAGACAAAGTGCAGCCAAATATCTGTATGCGCCCTATGAAATCACAGCCTCCTTGTTAGTGCTGCAGGCCCTTTTATTGCCTGACAGTGCAGTCCAGACTTTTACAGGTTTTTAAGCATGTACTGGCCTGTTATTGTAGGGTGTCTGTGAGATGCGTGTTCATTTGGAAGAGGCTGAAATATTAAATTGGGACATATGCGTGTAAAAGGGTGTGGGACATATGCGTGTAAAGGTGCCTTTCATGCATGCTGTACTGGGTTCAGGGATCTGCAGTGTATGTGTACATTCACATGTGATTTAACCAAGTGTGCATACCCCAATACACACTTCCACCTTTTAATTCTTGAGATGCTGCCAATGCAAATGCAAAGAGAAAAAAAACCTGGGGGAGGATGGAATGACATTTGCTGTATAATTTCAGTCAGACCTAAGCACTAATTATGTTAAAAATCTGGGCCTTAGTTGTAATTATTATTCCTTATGTTATTATATAATTTTAAGGATCTAGGATCAGGGCTCCATTCTAGCAGACAAAATACAGACATATAATAAATAAGACAGTTTCTGGCCTGGGGAGTTCAAGATCTGTCTGCAAACATTAAAGGCATTTATACACATGCTCCAGGAGGTAGGGGGCGTGCTTTAATTAGAGTGGCTCTCGGAGCCACTCTAAAGTACCCTGCCCCTGCCTCTTGGAGCCTATTAAAACACCGGTCCTGCCTCTTGGAGCCAATTAAAATGCCCCCTCCACTTCTTGGTGCCAGTAAAAGGGATAGCCTCTTAGAGCTACTATAGAGAGCCCATGTATTAGCGTCCCCAAGCTGAAAATGGTGGCAGGGCTGCTTTAACTAAAGCGTGTCAATCAAACTTTAGTTAAAGTGCCCTGCCACATTTTTCAGCATGGGGATGCTGATGCATATGACACTAGAGTCTTCTGGAGCTTGGTAATTACCACACTCCAGCAGACTAAATCGAGTCGGATCCGACGTGCTGCAATTACAGTGTGTTGGGGCAACCTCAATGCATGTGTGCAGGTGCCTGAAGTTACTGAAAGTTGGATGAAGGTTGGTTGGTAACAACTAAACTAATGAATATTGCAGAAAACTAGAATGCCCACCTTTCTACTCATCTATCTATTGTTAGGTTGGAGTGATTTGGGATATTTCTCACTAAGTGAAGTTTTTTAACAAGTTTAAAAATGGTAATGGGGTGATTGTAGGACTCTGAATGGAGATATTTTTTTTTCCCGTGACCAAGGAAGACATGGTACACTGGGCAAAGTGAGGAGATTCCTGAAAGTGTGACTATTTCCTAAGGACTTTGTCTTAATACACCCAGGTTTCATCTCTCTGGCTTCAGTCTCTTGGTTATGACACGTGTATGCTGAGGATTAGATAGTTAAGATCAAACCAAAACGTAAAACCACAGGTAGCAAGATTTATTTTTTGCCCTTCTACTCTGCTTCTCTACTGTATTAATCACCTTAAGCTGTAATAAAAATGAAACCCATATGCAGACAGAGCCCTTCAAATGTTCCAGCAAAAACGCAGGTTTGAAATCCGTTTAAAAAACCTGCGAGGGAGATTTGCTGATTTTGTCTGGATGCAGTAGATTGGTGATACTGAGAAACCCTTTGGAAATGTCAGCATCTATAGCCTAAAAACCAACATGACAAAAAGTTATATAACACTTGGCCTCCTGTTCCACTTATCTCATCTTTTGGTTTCTTCTCTCCATGTTTGTATTGGCAGCATCTAGAGAGTAAGAGGTGAGATGTATTGATTGTAGGATAACATAAATTTGGTCAGGAAGACACTCTCTGTCATCTGTGCTTGTGAGATATATAGCATTATGGAGAAGAGCACTCCATGTGCTTATTGAAGTCACAGCAGCTGAATTTTTTTTGCTGTCATTTGTTCCATCTGTTTAATTTCTTTCTTTTCTCTGCTGAATGTCATCAAGAAAATAACCAACAGAGAAAAAAGCATTGGCTTAAAGTACCTTTCCTATGGCAATTTTAATCAATCTTCAATACTGTGTATGGATTCATATAAGACCTTCAATTAGCCTACACATTAACATCAGTACTGCCGTTTCAGATCCTTAATTTAACTTGCATATGATATGCACAGAGATGTGAATGCCTGTGCAGAATTTCTCATCAGACATGTTTCTTTGCTGTACCATCTCAGCAATCATCCTTAACTAAACTGCCTGGTGGGGAATAAACTAAGAGGTCTGTATCCCTTTGAGATTATTCAATCCTGAATAATCCAGGTAACTAGTACACAATATTTTTCTTTCTAGTTTATACATCAAGGGTGAGATTTTTCAAATGGGCGTAGCATCTGCAGCTCCTATTGAGCCACTTGGAGTTGCATGTCGTCAGCACTTCTAAAATTCAAGCTCTGTGATGAATTGGACAGGCAAAATGTTCTTTTCCATATCTAATACATAGCACCAAGGACACTACTAATGTACAACAATAAACTTTGATCCTAGAAACTCGACACATTTTACACACCGGACTAGGATGTTGAAGTCATTGGAACTAGTCTCATGAGAAAAATTACATTGAAGCTTATGTGTTTGCCTGATTGAGGGTCTAAGCAGTTTTCTAAACACATATTTTCCCCTTATATGTGTAATGCATCGCACTTTTTCATTCTCAATAACACTTAGCAGAGCAGAGAAGGATTAAATGCAGAATTTAAATAGAATATTCAAAAACTTTTTTAAAAATTACATTGCAGAAAACACGCATGCCAGGAAAAATATTTGATTATTTTTTTCCTTGGCAGCTAAGAGTCATTCTTATTATATATAATCATACTTATAATATGAGTGCCTAGGGATTAACCCAAAACTGGGGTCTATAGTAACAACAGGTTTATAGGCATGGTATAAATGCTGAGTAACAAGTAATCCTCACTATAGGGAAGAAGCCTCTATGCTGTTTTGCCTTTAAATTAGAAACAAGAGGGACTGTTACAGTCATTTGGGACCAGATTCCACTTCCAGCTGGAACAAGGAACAGTATGAGTGAACTGCATTTCACTGCATTGCGTATTATCTGATGTCTTATTATCAAAAGGCACTTAGAATATTTTAATTTATAGTACATTAACTTCTGCAGATTACATTGTTTCTGCTTCAAATACACACACACACAATATTTATTTAGTTATTTATTTATTCTGAAACAAAACAAGAAGCAAATTGGAAACCTAATTACTCTATCCTCTTATCTGCAAATTTGCTAATGATTGGATCACACATTGTTATTATGTGAATTGTTATGATACAGATGGAGATAGTGCTTTGAACTTAGAACTGCAGCCATGAAGGGCTATTGTCTACTGTATCGTGGTGTAGCAAAAAACCCTAATTTAAAACTCATTACTTACTTTGGTTATGAATCAAATTGAGTCTCAGTGTAAGTGACCTCAGGTTACCAAAGTGAACTGAATTGTAACAGACTTAGATTTGGCCTCTACTCCCTAACACACATTTAGAGGTGAGAGTAAATGTGTGTTTTGTGAGAACTATAGGAGCAATCTTATAACACATTACTTTATACACTGATATAATGCCAATCGATGCATATGAATTGGGTTTTGCAAAGCTCCAAGATAGTGTAGTATCACAGAGTGTGTATTCATGAACTGAACAAGACATTCTGGGTTGTACATGAATGTTATTTCTCAGTGACTGTGTTTACAGGGCTCAAGAGAAGATGAAACTGGTATAATTGCACCTTTGGGCCCTAGTAACTGATGGCCTGTACTTTCTGTAGTCATTTACATTAGTGCTAAGTAAATAGAAAACGAGTGCAAGATGACACGCATAAAACCAGCTCTGTGCTGCTTGTCCAGGGTAATCTGCTGTGCAGGGTGTGAAGAGTCATCGTAAAGAACAATTTGTACTTTTTGAAATAAGAAAACTGTTCCAAATCCAAATGATAAGCTATAAATGGAGAGAGAGAAAGAAAGAAACAAAACACCCCTTCCCCCCCTTTTTTAGAAGACTTGACATGGAAACATTTGAACATTTCTAAACTAGCTAACCTAGTCCCTGGTTCACAGGTAAGCTTGCAATGCAGATGTGTCCCCACCTAGGTAGGCTCCCTGGAAAGGTAAAGTTGTTTTCTTCTTAAAGGTGAAGCTACAGGAAACCTGAAAATGCTGTACAATTAAATGACAAGAAAGGCAATGCAATTAAAGTCCTGCATTCCCAGTGCAGAACTATTTAACATTACAGAGACCAATTACAAATGTAAGTACAAGGATCATTTAAGAATTGCTCAGGAATAAAGAATCACTTGAAGATAAGGTAATTCATTTAATCTTTTGATGCTAGGGTTTTGTGGTAAATACATATATCAGATATGAAAGTATGAAACTAAAGAGGTAATTAAAAGTAATTCAGGCATTAAATTAAGCTTCCAGCTCTACAAAGTAGTAGTAATTACAGACATCAAAATTAGAATCATATTGTAATTAGAGTAACTACAGTGTAATTAATGTACCTGCATCACGAAGTCTATCTGAATATTTCATCTCAAAAAATAAAATATGCAAAATTGGGTCCAATGTAATCATCATTCTTTCAGCCTGGAAGCTGGAAAGTCAGAATCTGCCAAATGCACCAATAGCCAAAGGGTAAAAGCATGTCTCTCTCCAACATCTCTTTCTATCAGAGATTGACCTGAACCAGAATATACTTCTCCCCCAAAGTTCAATATGTCTGAACTTTGCCTGGCTTTCTAACCTACCTGGACTCCATGGATCTAGATTGTCAGGATACGTGAGCTCTTGAAATTACCTGACAACCCAGGGGTTAAAACCTTATCTTAGGAAGTCAAAGTCTCTATAGTTGCTGTCTGTGATTAGGCTTGTCAACATTGCATGCAGGAAAGTACTACTGGCTCATTAAGACTAATTGCAAGCAGGCGCCTGATTCCCCTAGATGAAAAGGATATACGCAGGTAGGGAAAGAGCTGTGAGAGACCATATTGGCAGAGACTGCCAAACAGGTGTGTGCACCTCTAATCATCCCCACAACTGAATCCCAGCTACAGGAGGCTTGACCTTTCCTTTGATTAGAATCCTAGCTGATGAAATTCCTCTTCTCCCCTGTAATCAGTTGCCACACCAACGGGGCTATTAGATATGTACCAGACACATTGTTAATGTTACTGTGATTAAAGTAATTTGTTACAAATTATTGGATCTGAGAGGGTATCAGTTACTATAAAGTAACATTTTAAAGTCACCCTGAGAGCTACAGTCATATTACAGGTAAAATAGTGGAATGTTTTATTTTCAATTATCTTGGCAATCCTGATGGTTTTGATCATCACTGTGAGCTATGCGTTACCTGACACAGGCCCCATGTCATGGTACAGCTTGTACATGGTATCTGAAGCAAATCTAAGGTAAAAACAATCACAAAGTACTGCTAACTTTTACATTAACAAAAACCTATGTAATGGGGATGAATATCTTTTGTACAAGAAAAGAAAAGAACATTTACCAGCATTCTAACCTAAAACTTAAATAAAATCCATTTCAGAAAAGTTGGGGTAACAGTTTATCCCTAGGCCTTCCAAATAATGTTACTTAGTTGGAAATGTTCAGGTTCTACTTCAAAATGGTTTGTTAACATAATATTTTATAATATATTATATATAGTTATAATAATATTTCAGGCTGAACATCTCTGTCACAAGCAGGAAATTCTTAATCTCTAATGAAAATGAAAGTGCTGTCTCAGCTGATTTCTATCTTAAGGCCCTTATCCTATGTCATGAACGATGTGTGCTCCCAGAGGCTGGGGTGGGGAGGGGGCGCAGTGGCAGTAAATGCAGAGTTCCTCTCAATGCTGCCAGCGCTGTCGGCAGCTGGGGGAGGGAGGGTTGGGAAGCGTCACCTGCAGGCGCCATTGGCAGCGGTGGTGTTGGCCACCAGCAATTGCAGACCGCCGGCAGATACTGCTGGCAGTATCGGTAGTAGGGTGGTGAGCATGCTTATGGGGTGCATGCACATCTATGCATACATCCTATGCATCACCCCTGTCCTACATCTAGTCCCACAGAAATCAATGGGGCAATACATGTGTGCATAGCCCTTAGTTCACCCAGAGTCATTTACAGGACTATGACTTAATATTTCATTTTCCCCCAAAAAAGGCTCAATAACTTAGAGAAGCATACAAACTTCTCCATTTTGAACAGACTGAAATCACAGAATCATAGAAAATGATGGTTGGAAGCAACTTCAGGACATCATCTAGTTCAACCCCCCTGTTCAAAGTAGGACTATCCCCAACTGGATCATCCCAGCCAACACTTTGTCTAGCCAGGTCTTAAAAACCTCCAAGGGTGGAGCTTCTACCACCTCTCTGGGTAACCTGTTCCAGTGCTTTACTACGTTCCTAGTGATAAAATGCTTCCATATATGTAAACTAAATTTCCTTTGCTGCAACTTGAGACCATTGCTCCTTGTTCTTAGTGGCGGCAGATGACAGAACAGTTCAGCTGTATCCTCTTTTGAACCCCACTTCAGGTAGTTGAAGGCTGCTATAAAATCCCCCCTCAGTCGTATCTTCTTTAGACCAAATTAAGCTCAGGGGATGGGACCTAGTTGGCCACTCCAGCACTTTCACAAGGGAGTTGTCCCCAAGGCTAGGGACAGACATTAAAAAAGCCTGATCCTGAATTATTTAAATCTTTGAAGGTTAGTTTAACCTTCCTAGATTGAACCAGATTACAACTATACAGACATCTCCTGTAGACTGAAGAAATACAGGCACATGTCTACAGTGGCTCAGGCTAGAATCTGGGCGGGGGAAGGGGCTGCACTGGGAAGCTCTCCCTTCCCTTCCATAGTGCTGAGCTGAGCAGCGTGGGGGTGGGGCTGGGCAGTGGGGGGACATGGCCAGGCCCCGGGAGGACACTATGATTATGGAGGATGTGGAAAGCTTGACTGCACAATCTTAGGTTTTTCCCCACTCACTGCTCAAGGGGTAGGAGTGTTGCCAGACCACAGCCCTCAGCTAGGACTCTGAGGCAAAGGGGGTGGGAGGGCAGGGGATGGGCAATGCATGCATCTGTTGATACGGAGATTTTCAATCCCTCTCTTCCTGCTTCTTCATACTGTCTGCAGCAAACCTGACAGGGTTGCAAAACAGCAGTGTTTATCAGCTCCTCAACAAAACAAAAGCCTTTCTCATTAGTTCAAGCTCTTCTTAAACACCTTTTTCCAAGGAAAGAATGGAGAGACAGTACTAGTTGATCTGTTGATTAGTTCCAAGAAACCCTAAGGGGACACTGGCCTGCCTGCCTGTGTCCTGTCTGCTTTTGTCTTGTCCCGATGAAATTGGAGACATCACAGACATCTCTCAGCATTAGCTAGCATACCATATGCCTAGGGTCCATGGGGCTGGGGTCTGTGCTGTGGGAATTGGGAGAGAGGGAGGGGGAATCCTTGCTTCCAGTGTGGGGGTGGGCAAAGGGAAGTCAGGCAGACTCTGCTGTGCCTGCAGTCTCCCCCAGAGCTCTGGCTAGAGACGAGAGGGGTGGGGCCAGCCTGTTCTCTGGAGCAGAGAGTACGTCTCAGGGCTGCAAACACCTGGGATGCTGGGGGACCATGGTTTAAATTAAACCAGGAAGCGGTCTGGGACAGACATTGCATAAACTGGTTTGATCCAAATAAGTTATGTCTGATACTACATTCAGCAAGGTTTGCCTTAAACCATTTTCAGCCATTTTGAAACTGGTTTATGTGCACTGAACTTATGTTCTGTTACAGGCTTAAACCAGTTTCTGATTACTTAAACCCGTTTATGGATAATGTCTGTCCCTAGCTCAACATTCTCTAAACACTTCCTGCATTTCCTGTGTGCTGCTGTATTGCCCTCCCAGCAGATGTCACAGTCATTGAAGTCCCCCATGAGAACCAGGGCCTGTGATTGGGAAACTTTCACTAGTTATTTGAAGAAATGCTTAGTTGGTTTGGGATATGCACATAGAGCAGTGTCTGTAATGTATGTTGCATAGAGGTCAGCGATTTGTAGTGTCTCTGGGGGTGTCTACATGAGGCGCTTCATGTGCAGAGGACTAACTGTACTGCACATTAGCACCATAAGCTACTCGAATTGTACTGCATGGTAGCACCATAGGCTAGACATTAGATTTAGCCTAATGTGCATTAACATCACTAAAAAAGCGTTCATCTGTGCTAATGCACAGTAGTGCTGATTATGATGCATTAAGTTAGTACATGTCGTTACAGGTATGAAACTTAATGCGCTATAATTACAGGACATTAATGAACATGTAGACAAATCCCCAAAGTTAGTTTTCTGTTTCTAAGATTTTACTCTATGGATTTTTCTTGATTCTACTTCAAAAGATCTGGATTGCTTTGTGTAATTACCTAATAGCATTACTGGAATTGCCCAAAGGATTAACTATATATTACATATGTGGCATTTATTACTTTTCTATTTAAGGAGGAAAAAAGGTTGGTTTGTAAGAATGATCAAAGCAGCTGCAGAAATATATTTATCAACTGCTAGGAGTTAATAAGAAATGCCCAGTGGGATTCATAAGAGAAGTCTGAAACACAGCAACTTTGAATTGTAAGAAAACATGTTTGATTATTATAGCACAGAGTGTTGGAGTAACAATTCCCTTTTCTCCATTTATAAGTTGTAGCAACAGTATGAAGAGTATTATTTAAAGGCTAAGGAAGCAGAAAAGGGAGAGAAGAGGTTAGTTTACTAAAATGCGGACCTTCAAGACTTTTCTGAAAGAGTTAAGGCCTACAATCTATCCTGCAGGCAATTTCTGTGACCCCCCAAACCCGTTTGCTAACAATTGTACTGAAACCATCAACTTGTTTTTCTTAGGCCACCTTTTTTTCTGACACAGCAGCCCTTCCCTATTAAGTCATTGACATCTTTTTCACATTTTAGTATCATGATTATTAAAGTCACCATGTTTGTTGCCTGCAAATCAGAAATGAGAATATAGCCTCGAGAGCTGTTTTATTTCTTACTTGGTTTAGAATTTGAAGCCTGCAATGACAGATAGTTGCATTGTGCCCGGCGTTTCCAACATTCAGTTTTGTTCTGATAATGCATGCATGATCTTGTTAAAGACCCTGGCTGAATACTTTTATTCTACCTCTTGCAGGGGGCATGGAGAGTTCATTCAGGGGGATGGTATGTTTGGAGATTTGAGAAGCTCTAGTGTAGACCTTCCTAGTCATGGATATCTGAGTTATACCCAAATGGCATATGATTTCTTTATAGCATCCCAAAATTAGAAGGAATAAGTTTGAAACTAAGTTCAAAATCATAATGTCTCTAAAGCAATCAGGGTCCAACCAAGCAAGCAATATCAAAACCAGGGTCTTAGACATATATAATTTACCAGTGAAGCTAGTTTGCTAGAAATTAGAGAATGACAGAAATGAGTATTTACTGAGTGACTGACTTGCAGATAAGATGATGCAAGTTAATACACAAAATCATTCAAAAAGTTTGAGGAAAAATACTTCCACAACAGAAGACAACTTTCACAATATTATGGCCTCTAATATTGTGCCTCAAAATGTATGTTTGTAATGGGCAACAGAGAATGGACCACTTTGCTGGCACAAAGGAAAATGCTTAAATGCATCTGCATTATTATATGTGCCAAGTAAAAATCATATTGAAGATCTTTTGAAAATGTGTTTCTGAATGCAGGTCATGTTATGAGAGAGGAGGTGATATGATGCTATGCATTCACTAGGTTAGACCTGTAGGAGCTTGGAAACTCCTTGAGTTCACCTCAAGTTTTTCTTATTTGCACTATGTCATTTGGTGCATGTCTTTGGCAAAGTGGGAGACAATGGGAATGAATATCCTCCTACTTAATTCCCATCCCCGTGCAAGGAGGTTGCCCTATCAAATTCTTAATAGGTGTAGTTGCATGTATTTCCATTTGACTTTAATGGAGCTACGTCAGTTTACATCAGAGGAGGATTTGGCTCTAATTTCCTACCCAGGAAAATGTCATACTAGATTAACAAGATATATTACATTATAAAGAAATGCTAAATTGCTAGGCGCTCAGGGCACTCTTAATTTCACAGAATGTAGCCCCAGATGTAAGCAAAAAGTCTTTAAGGGTTTCCTGTGATTTTTTTTTTTCTCATCAGTGCATGTGAAATATTTAGACTATATTTTGCTGATGTGCTTTTCCTTTGGTAATGTAAAAAGCAGACTTGTACCACCTCAGCAACAGACTCTCAAATGATGATCTGTAACTCAAAATTTTGGACGGAGGTATTTGGAGTATAGTTGTCTGTTATCCAGATATAGGAGGGAAAGTATCCTGTTATAATCAGTAGTAGCCATGTATTGTCTAAGTTCCTAGTGACAGAAAGCTATAGTATAATGTATGGTATAATGATTCTGTCCTGTCACCTTTAACCTTTGATTTTTTTTATTAAAAATATCAAAACTATACTTATCCATGGAAATATATGCATTTATGTATGATGTTTACTTGAATATAAGATGATTCCCAATACTTCGATTCTATATATGGAAAATGTATAAATTTGTTGTTATTTTCCAGGTATAGAATCTAATGACTGGAGGTTTGCCTGAACTTGTCCCCTTGCCACTGCTACAACAGGGAAAATAAATCTGAGGTCAAGCAGCACCTTGTCCTGTCTCCATTCCAACTTCTGCCCCCTGCTGTCCCTTCCCCTCTCCCTACTGTCAGACCCTGCTCTCCCTGAGCACACTGAAGTGAGGATCAAATTTGAAAACAATGACCTTGATTCTTCTTGTCTTTGATTCTTCTTGTCCTTGATTCTTCTTGTGCTCGGGAGTGTAGGAGGGCTGTTAGAAGGGCCAAGGCAGGAGTAGAGCTTCGCCTGGTGACTAGGATCAAGGACAACAGGAAGTCCTTTTTCAAGTATGTGGGGAGAAAAAAGAGAGCCCTGGGAAACGTCGGGCCCCTGAGGGACTCGTCGGGCAACCTGGTGCTCGCGGCCGATGGGAAAGCGGAGATCTTCAATGGGTTCTTTGCCTCGGTCTTCCTGAGGGGGGACCGGGACTTCCCTCCTGCTGGAGGCCTGTATTCCCGCTCAGGAATCCCTGCTAGGCCGGGGGTGAGGGTTGACCTAGTGGAAAGGCTTCTGGAAGGGCTGGATGTCTTTAAGTCGGCGGGCCCGGATGACCTACACCCAAGGGTGT
>JAGPOW010003685.1:19027519-19067683 GCA_030014935.1 Caiman crocodilus
TAGGGAAGTTGTTCTTGCTCCTACCTTGGGCATCTTTAAGAGTAGATTAGATAGGTACTTGGCTGGGGTCCTGTGACCCCAGCACTCGTTCCTGCCATTAGCAAGGGATCAGACTAGATGGCCTACTCTAGGCCCCTTCTGACCCTAGATACTCTGATACTGTGATATAACCTTACTTGTAGTATTGTAACAGGGACTCGTAAATGTGATTCATCCAGAATTGATACAGTTAACATTTTTGAAACTGCTGCAAGTTTAAGCACAGGTACTCTATAAACATACATTTGAGCAGCACTTTTGTACCTACTTATATACAGTACAAAGTGGGCACATCTACACATGAGCTTTGCACAGTACAGTAATATGCTGCACAGTAGATACCCCACCATAAAAGATCCATGTACTAATAAGCCCCCATGTATGACTGGAAATGGGTGCATTTGTCACAAGCCCTGGGATCCTTCAAAAATTTATAGGGAGATAAGGCACAGGGCAACCTGGTCTGGCTCCACTTCATGGAGACCGAGACTTTACTAGTTATATGTGACAGCCTGAGAGAGGACAACAGAGGGATGCTGAGTGAACTGTTTGGGGGGCCCTTTAGTGATATTTGCCAGGTATTTAAGTCTGGTAAAGAAACAGAAATAATTGGAAATGGGAAAGAAAAGTACAGTTCAGCTGAGGGAGTAAACATGAAGTCAAAATATATTATAGTAGCTCACCATGACTTAAAAAAAAAAATTGGCACTGAGAAGCACTGCACACAATGGACACTTCTATATACCTTACTCTGATGGATTGCACTAAATTATCCTTGTGGTAAGTTTTCATCCGTATGTTTGCCCAGTATGGACCATGTATTTAATAGTTATGCTCAGTGTTGGCTGCATTAAATCAACTTCACATTTGATTAACATTACTGAGTATGCATTGCTTTTGAGAGCAATTTAATGATAGACAATATATTTAATGAAGTTTCCTTACCTGTGATTATAAGATGAAGAGCTTTTCCCCCCATGCTGATCAGGGGAAAAAAAAGACTTCATTTTGAATTTGAGCAAATATAGTATATATTAAGACAGTTATGATAAATCTGCTTAAAAATAATTAAATAACCTTATCCTAAATTAAAATTACCAGGTAAGGTATCTTGGATAAATACTGAGTATTTTCATAGAAAAATGTATATTATCAGAAGGAATAAATGCTTCAAAAGTAATCCCTTGCAGAGAGATGTTGAGACATTCCTGTAAAATGACGTGTGGTTTAAATTTTTTAATGTATTTAAAAGTCATCTATTCCTTAATTATTTTGAGGCAGGTCTTAAGACTAAATCTGCATTATTTAAAATAATCTTGCTTAAAAAGGTTGTTAAAGAACATGCACTCAACACAAATCTTAATCACTGAATTGAATAACTGCACTTTGGCAAATTCAAACTGGAAATAAAGCATATATTTTAGCAGTGAAAATAATTAAGTATTGGAGCAGGAGAGATGGTGAATTCTTTACACTTGCAATCATTACTTCAAGATTGGATGTCTTTCTAAAAGATATGCTCTAGTTCATTTACAAGTTACTTAGTTTGATTCAGGAATTTGTGGCTGACATTTTAAAATCTATTAAGAAGGCAGGCAGGATGGATATTTAGAATGGTCCTGTGACTTCAAAAACCTATCAGCTGTAATACTTTGCATGAGGAAAGCGCTTTTTGCATCTAGATGTCAAAGCTTTTAATGTAGGTAGTTTGGGCCAACATGATTTCCAGACACGGTCATTTGGCAAAGGGAATTGATTGTGTGTGGTCTTGAGTCAAGATGTTCAAATATGTTTTTAATATATAGTTCGACTGCCTCAATATCTGGGTGTTTTGAGAAACTTTAAAAGAAGCTGGACTTTTAGAAATTCTTGAAAATCTTGAAATTCAGGCTGGTTTAAAAAATGGGTCAAGTTAGATACCAAAGAGTGTGCCATTATTAATGACTAATCCTTTTTAAAATTCTTGGTCAAAGTGTGAATTAGAACCTAGTTATCTTGACTCAAACAGCAGAGCTATTCTTTATCCACCAGATAAAAATTACCTTTTCTTAGAAAGGTGGTGTTCTCTATCCTTTGGTGTACGTGCTTGGGAGCATTACTGGGTGTGCAGAAGGGCAACATGATGGGACCCAGAAAAAATGTCTGATTGACCAAGGCTTCCAAGGAACGGATTTTGGTATATCTGCCCCATCACCATGCATCAAACATAATATTTATGATCCCAAGCATTCCAAAGATAGTATTTAGGGATCTGAATAATATATATATATATATATATATATATATATATTTATGCATATATATATATGCATGTGTGTATACATATATACACATACATACATATACACACACACATACATTTATATATATAGTGTGTTTGTGTATGTGTGTTCTTTTATAAAAAGAAAAAAAAATCTTTTCTGTCCCTTGACTGGTGAGATTCTAGGTCTCATGTTCTCTCTAAAGCCATGACTTATTAAACCTGAGAATCTCTTTAAAAAACCTCATGACTTCAGATGATGAAGTTTTGGGAAGAAGATGCATTCCTTAAGGTTCATTATATAATCACAAGAGTTGGCAATCATGTATACAACACCACACTTTTTTTTTGGTACTACCCTTTTCTGTGCAGAAAGAATAGAGCCATCAGCTCAACCTCACCATACTTCCTTAAGACTTTCTCCTGGACTGCAGTCTAAGGCGGCGATAAGGACAATGTTCCACATAGTTATTTAGGCCATCTTCTTCACAAGTATAGGAAAGTGTGTGGAGCATCTTGTTCTTCTGCATTTGAGCAGAGGTCAGTTGCAAGTAAGTCTGTGACTAGTCCCATTTGTACAAATGGGACATTTGGTGGATGCCAACATAGTGAAGAAGTGGTGCTCTGCGAACATGCCCCAACTGCTTTCTCCCACCCCATGTAGCAGCACTTTCATTCTCATGAGGATGTCAGTCTGAGGGTGGTTCTGGGTGTGCCCTGGGTATATCCTAGAAACGTGATATTTAACCTTTTTTGGCATCTGGTCTGCACAGAGCAGGAGTAAGTGAACAGGCCTTGTTTTAGCAAAGGTGCTATATAACACGTCTGATACAATGTAGACATACGTCTCACCACTGGTCTCTGAAAAGCCATTCTGTTTTCAGTCGTGTACTATATTATAATGTATTAGAACTTTACCATAGACAAATGCTTTGATTACAACACAGCATTGTAGGCAGGTCCCTTTGCATCCTCCCATTTCAGTCCAAAAGGCTGGGTCTAGCACAGTATGACCTGAGCACTAGTCCAGGCCCTGTAGAAAAGAACTTCGCATTGGATTCAGGTCCCCTAGTTTTGCTTAATTCCTCCTACTTAGGCCATTTCGCCTCACATTCTGACCTGAATCATTTACTCTGGCACTTTAATCTCCTCAGGGTACAAAGCAGGGTCCAAAGGCCTAATGCACAGAAAGCAAGTTCAGGAAATTTTGCAGCCTAATACAATAGTAGTGGTGGAGAGGGATGGCTAAAAGTGCCTTCAGAGCTGTTACCAGCGCAGTGAGAGCAAACTTTCTAAAGCAGAGGGCAAGATGACTGGAGTGCACCACTTCTTAGGCCTTTTTTTCCTGTAAACTCTGATGAACAAGGGCAGTTTCTGCACTCTGTTCCACGCACAGAGGAGACTTCAGCATGGGGCTAAGGAACTGACTGACATGAATGTCTTGCTAGCGGGTTACTTATGGTCCTCTCAACTCCTCTTCATTCTGTTTCTCCTTAGAATCGTAACTTGACAGAAGTGTGACACCAAGGGTGTTTTTTTAAGTCTCAGGTAGTAGAAACCCAAAAGAATAGATCGCTGTACTGTGGACGAGCTGTTGGTTGACTTGCATTTGAAGGCTGACACTCACAAACGCACTCTATCACCTGCTTACCCTTTGAAGTGCTGCAGTCGCTGCATTTGGAGGATGAGCAAGATCCACATTTTGACTCGGCTGCAAGGAAATGAAGGACTACATAGAAATGAAGGGTGGAGCCGGGCAGGGAGATATTTGAGATGATCAAGTGGGTTTGAAATGGAGATGGGATAATGGGACACAGAAGGAAAAGAAGAAATAGAAAAAGCAATAACGGTGAGAGGAAATACAGAAAAGCAATGGTGAAGCAAAGGTAAATTAGAGGAGAAAAAATATCTTGATGAAAGGGGGGTTTAGACCAAAAATGAAATCAAGAGACTTAAAGTAGAAAAGGAGGAAATGCAAAGAGTTATTGGTGTGTGTGTGTGCATGTGAGCAAGTGAGCGAGCAAGCGAGGCAGAGAGAGGTGAGAGAAGGGGAGGGGAGGACAGGGGGATGCTCTTGGTATTTTGTGGAGATTGCTACATTCAACCGTTTGTAATGTATTATTGGCTAGCTTCACTGATCAACTTGCTTGAAATAACAAACAAAAATCTGTCTTTACTATGGAAGTCTGACTCTCCTTTTGGAGATCAGCCCAATTTCAAATGCTGTAGATCCACCCTCATTTTCGTTTTAAAGGGAATGACACGGAGCAAAAGCCAGGGTGTCTTCTCTTGGCAAGGCATGTCAATTCAACACCTACTTGCTATGGGATGTTAATTTGGGTCTTTTACATTTGAACTGCAGTCTTGCAACCACGGCCTTGAGTAAGAATTAACAGAAACAGACTTCAAAAGCTTTACAGGGAGGTCTAGAGACAGGCAAGCTGTGTCTGGCTACTCTGAGAACATCATAAGACTACTTTAAACAGCCCTTTGGTGTGCTGCTTTACCCCCACTCATTTTCCCAACATAGGATCCTAGGAAAATAGGGTTGGAAGGATCCTTGTGGGGTCACCTAGTCTTGCCCCCCGCATGAGGCAGGGATCATTCCTGACTAAACCATCCCAGTCTAATTTGATCTTGAAAATTTCCAGGAATGAAGATTGAACACTCTCTCTAGGTATCATGTTCTAGGTAGCCTTAACCATCCTCATAGTCAGAAGGTTCTTCCTAATCTCCAGCCTGAATTTCCTTTGCTGCAGTTGAGTCCATTGCTTCTGTCCCCTGTAGCTATCACTGTATCATACAATAAGCATCTTTCATGTCAAAAAGATGTTTTCAAAATTACTCCCTGATAGAGTTGGAGTTGCAATAAATAGCAGGATACTCACGCACTTTCAGATGGTTTCTAGGACAGCTCTATGGAGGGTCTGGATTATACTGCCATTTCTGCCAGAACTGACTGTGTAGACCCTCTGCGGGGCAGTATTTGAGCTACTGTTGTCACTGAAATAGTAGGGAAAAATTATTCCCTCCACTGCAGGAATAACCGGGTACAGGTCTACGGCCTATGTCAAGCAGGAGGTCAATGTTCTTGATTGATTCTCATTGTCCCATCTAGTCTGCAATTCTATAAACCTAGAAAGTTATCTCAAATTCATGTCTGACTTCCATCAATCATTTTGGGTTTTGTACTCTTAATTTATGAACACTGAAAATAACTACTACTGTTACAACCAGAACCTGCTAAGGATATGCTCTGCTATAAATACTCTGATTACTACCTTATATTAAGGGACAGAAAGAAACTAAAGTCTTAGGCTTTGTGGTGTCTTAAGAAGACTCTATTGATAGGTGTTATTTAACCTATCCGGTGGACTTAGACCTGCACATCTGAAAGAGAAACAATAATGAAATGTTCAGCATGCCAGAAATGAATAATCAAAATAAGCAAGCCTATTACCAACCCCAGTGTTATTACTGTCAGCGGAAGGAAGTTGCCCATTATCCAAACAGTTAAATTTAATTACCGAATTACTTAAAGAAAAATAAAATGCACAGCTAATAAAATTGTAGACCACGGCATCTTTATAGCTGCCATACAGGCTGAGAGATCAGAACAAATCTGTAAAAATGCAGGATATTTATTTGCTTGCAGAGTTTTTTTTATAGACCGTAATTTGTTATATATTGGATTGCTTCCTTATAGCATGGGAGATATGCTTACAAAATATCAATGCTAAATAAAAGAATCCAGGTATATTGAATAGTTGCTTCGTTCTATCTGTCCATCTAGCTAGCTAGCTATTGATGTTCAAGAAAAGGTCTCTGAATTGGGAGTCTTTGTCCTTGTCCCTTTAAAACTTTTTATTTCTAAAGTGTCATGGTCTCATTGCCATGTTACACCATGTTACACATTTCAGCTAGAGAGTTTAGCTTGGGGCTCACAATGGGAGCATGGTGTGCTTCGATGGCTTTTCACAATTAAAAACAGGCTGAAAATATTTTATATAGGGGAAGGCATGGGAATTGTAATTCAGTTCTGCAATGGTAAATTCAGAATTCCCATGAAAAGTAGACATGTTATACAAAGATCTTATTGAATAGACATCTCTGTTTTCTGTCGTATCTGTTTTGATGGTTCCTTTTGATAGCTATTACTTTTCAAGCTGAAAATTATTTTTGGAATAAGAGACATATCCTCTGCCTCTGTCTCGGGCAAGTAGCCATACTGAATGCAAAGGGTGGGGGCTAAGTCAAGGGGGTTATTATACAAAGCAAGTATAATAGTCCTATAATGTATAATCAAGTTTTATAGTCCAGCAGTATGCAGCATCCCATCATATTCCATTGACTTCATTTAGTGGTTTCGGGCAAAAAACTAGAGAGACCAAACTAACAGTACTTAGCAATTCAAACTGCATTTTGTGTGGATGTATAATATTATATATAACCTATTTTGGTACATACAGGTTTCTAAAACATGTGTAATTAATTCTTTATACCATATGCGTGTCTGTCTCTCTTGGAATAAATATTCCAGTACGCTTTTCTTTATTTTTTTAAATTGGAAAGCAATCAATACTTGTTCTTTGTTCTTCAGGACAGTGCTCTGTAACAGCCATATGTATGTATGGAAGGGATTGTAATTTTATTTCCAAGCCATTAGTATAAACAATGCTGGAATGATATTTTAAACATATGGAAACTCATTTCATTTTGTCTTTTAATTGCCTTAAGATGAGATTTGATAAAGGACTATAATGCCACAATATCTCACTCATAAGCTTCAGAGCCCTGGCATGAAATCCAGAGTCTGGTTAACCACCTAATGCACATGCTCATTTAATGCCATGATGGGACCTAATCCCTGATCCTAACAATTGCATTTCCTTTCATGCCACACATACATGGAAAGACGCATGATTTTTGGATCAGGGGTCAGATCCCAATTATGCCATTACCACTTGAAAGTCCAGGGGGACCCAGGACAAGAAGAGCGATACTAATAATCAATCATATAGAGTCAGAGTTAAGACCAAGTGGGCTTGCTGCATGCATGCCACATTCAGGAAGAAGTTGGGTTTGCAGTCGCACCATGGCAGAACTGAGACCAGGTGAACTTTAGGCCACACCAGTGCACAACTGAGACCCTGGTGTGAATCATTCTCTTCAAGGAGGTAGGTAGTAAGATTGCTGTTTGCACAGGTGTGCAAGAGCAAGCAGCAAACTGGTGAGCTGCACCTGAGTGCCCAGAGCGGTGTGGGTGTGCTGAGGTCATATCTCATGGGGGCAGAAGCGGGTGCTGGCTTAGGGCCAGCACCACCTGCTTGGGCAGTACAGTTCAGGAGGGCTGAAAGTTTGCCCACAGAGCAAAGGAGTGGGAAGAGTTGAAAACGGTGCTTCCTGGGATGCTGGAGAAATGAAAATAAAGCGTTTTATGTCTCTGGAGAGGTCTAAGAATACCCTGGAATGGCCTGGATAAAACAGATCAAAGGGAACCCTCATTTGAATTGGCATAACTTTAAAATGTTTAAAGGGTATTTAGCATGGGCCCATTTTAAATGCTCCCATTTTAAAGTGTCCTAATGATGGTTTAGAAGTAACCCATCACATCACCCTTGCTGATCAATCCATCAACCTTGATTTCTTTTCTGCACAGTGAGACGGCTTCAGCAAGAGGAATATAAGCTGCTTCCTGCCCAGAATAGCTTGTAGCTTCATGTAGCTACAATTTTCTCCTTTCTAGTAAATAAATAGGATGTATAATTTAGGTACCCAGGGTCGGGTAGAAGCTGTTAGGGGTCTCCAAGATCATGGTTTTGACCTCAGGTGCCTCATTCCTTTTTCATTTCTTTTTCCCAGTCTTTTTCTCTCTTTTTTTCTTTTTTGCAAAGCGATACTTCAGCAGTATTTTTCATATTAAATACTTGCTTCAGCAACATACAGAATTATTGCTTAAATGTTAAAAATAGTAAGAGGAAATTAAGAGTTAAGGTTCCATTTCCACAACTAACAGTCGCAATCAACTGACCACAGTAATTTCAACTTCACTCCAATTACTGGTAGGAAGCACTAACACTCTTTTGATATTTCTGTTTAAAGCATCCGTGGACATTTTTAAAATGAAATAATACAGTCATAAACATTTTGCCATACTTTTCGTATGATTTGTAGGCCAAGTCTGCAACTCTTCTTCACAGACATCTGTCCTGAAAGGCAATTTTTTAAAATTATTTTTTGGTTTATAGAAATAATAAAGTCCTCCGAGTATCTGTAATTAGGTTTCCCTCACTATCCTATTTTCAAATGTCATTTTATTTGGCCAGCTTCAACATCTGCTTCCAATAAAAAAAAATGTAATAAGAACTGTGAGAATGGGGGCGGGAAGAGATAAGGAAATGAATGAGCTATTTCCAGGGGAGATCCCATCCCATAACAGGTGGTAGAAAGAGATCCTAATTTCCCTGCAGGAATATTGTTTGTTGGAATCGATGGAAATTCTTCTGATCCTATTATGGAAGAATTGGGTCCCTCTATATAACGCAATACAATGCAAAACAATTTGTCAAAGATTTCTTTAGACAGCCAATATTGTATGAGAGCATTGGCAGGGAAAGATTCTGAGATATTTTCCATTGCATACAACAGACATCTTGCAGAAAGCCCCTCCAGAGAGCAGAGCGACTTATTTATTGTTACACTGATATTTCAAATGCACAAATTAGAGAATACAGAAAGTAAAAGGCTCTGCTCGCACTAAAGTGCTCTCATAACAATGCAAACTACCTGATCTTCACAGGCAAGGATTTTTGTGGGTGATATCTTTTACTGGACCAACTTTATGATTCATATTTGTTTCTGGAGAGCCTTTCACTAGGCACATATTTGGGTGGTCATAGTATCACTCGCTGAGAGGGAAGTTAGGAATACTGATTACACTTCACTTTTCTTCCTTATAACTCCATGATTTAGGATTTGAGCAGAGAATTTGGCAAGACTTCTTGCTGAACACCGAGAGAAAAAACTTTGCAGTGAACTCTCCGTTGCATAAGTAATAACACAACAGAAAGAGTTCTGATAACAGAGTAGCCAGAGTCATAAAGCATGAGCAATATGAAGGCTCATCATAGCAAAGACATTTGGGCATATTGCCTAATTCGCAACACCCTGAGCTTCGGTGGGTATTGTAGCTTAGCAGTCTACAATATGGCGTGTGAAGAAATCTCTTGTTAGTCCATTGATTCCACTGTCACAAGAATTTCTTTTTTCTCATGTCAGGCACTTTCTGGGGGGGAAAAAATGGAAAGTAAATGTAATAATGAGATGTAGCATTTGTATAGTCGGTGATTTTCAAATGTGAAATGTCCGAGTAAAATTAGACTCATTTGAAAAATCCCAGCCATAGCGCTTTTTCATCCATAATCTTCTTTAAGCTGGAGGATAATGCCATTATCCTCAATTTACAAATGAGGCATTTGGAAGCGAAGTGACTTGTCAACCTAACGCAGGAAGTGAGTGGCAGAGCCAAGTCTAGAACCAACGTTTCTTAATAGTTGGTGCTTTATTTTATCACCACCACTCAACTCTTCCCATCAGCGCAGAACATTTACATTTCGGTGAGTTAAGCTGTACTGTTCAGTGATTTAGAGCCTGTCTACTTCCTGTGCCCGGAAGCAGCGTACCCCGACACCCCACGCTGCTGGTCAGGCTGCCTCCCGTGCTGGGAGTGATGCAGCTGCTCTGACTCTCATTGGTGAGTTCGTGCTAATTAGTCTACCGGCGGCACCGCACAAACGCAGCTTCACAGCTTGTGTTTTGAGAAGAAAGGAACATGGAAAATATGTGAGTACACCTGGGTCTGTCACGCTAGTGTCTGACTAAATCAGAGATGCATAAGCTTTCATAAGCAACAGCTTACTTAATCAGGTTCAGAGTAAAGGCTAACTACCAGATTTACTCAAATCCAACATGAAGCTTTCCCCTTCATTTTGAAAAACAAGGCCTTTCTTGGATTCGCATACCACCTCTCTAGCTCTGGACCTAGGGCTTGAGCTGCTAGGACTGCCACTGCTGCCTGGAAGAATCAACTGCAATATGGTGAGCCAGATCAGGAGCTAACAGCTAGGATCTGGGATCTAGCGGGGAATCCTACAGCAGCTCCGGTCGGCAATTGGCCAGGGGATGGGCTGCAGTGTGGGTCAGGGATTGGCGGCAGATTGAGTGGCAGTGTGGATTAGGGAAAGGGGAAGCAGCACAGGTCAGGGGATAGAGTGACAGTGCATTGGGGGACAGGGCAGCAGTGCATGCTGAGGGATAATGCTGCAGCATGCACTGCTGATTGGGCAGGGGATTGGGAAGCAGTGAGAGTGGGTGCATGGGATGGGGATCAGGCAACAATGCAATCTGGCGATAAGGTACAGGGAGCAATTGGCAGGAGCATAGGCATGCGTCAGTCTGCCTGCCCACCCCCTCCCCCAACCTATAGTATTGGGGACAAATTTAAGATGAACCTCTAGTATTTATATTCTATACACAGAAAATGTATAACAAATTTTAATCTTCCATTTACAGAATTGAATTACTGGGGAATTGTCTTAAATTTGAACTTGGGTAAATATGGTTCCTCTCTATACTACATCTAAAGTGTAGACACACCTTCAGCTTCCTGGATGCCAGAAGCTCCCCTCCCCCTGGCAAGTTTGATAAGCAAACTAAGAGGAACTACATCAACTAAAGAGAACTTGTCTTAATTACCCTGAGACCACAAAGTTTTGTGGTATAGGTGTAAAAAGAAATTGGAGAAAAAACAACTTGCTAAGAATAATGGAAACAAAGGTTCCAGCCGAGTAGAAGCTCTCTGCATCTATGGAAGACCAGCAAAGATGATTAAAGAGTCCTTCTTTTTGTATGTGCAAACAAATGGCTGCCCCTGAAAGGAAGATCATCCCAACGCAACCTCGTTTCTCATAATAGCAGGCTCCAACGCACGTGATGTGTTTAACGGCTTTCAGTTAACCTGGCAACATATTACAAACATTTGAAGAGGACTCTCGTTTTTATCCCAAATCAAACAGCTTTGTGGAAAATGGTATTTACATAATAAAGTAGCAAGTCAGACTGTGATCTGTACTTAACACTGTTGTATTAGTGGATGGTACCACAAGTCCAAGTGACACTACAAGGCAGCTGAGAGGTTAATTGAATCTAATTTAATTATTTTGCTATGAACAGGGATCTGTAAATCATGGTGGGTTTCATGGCTTGGCAGTGTAATCAAAAAGTGCTGTTTACAAAAAAAAATATATATATACATTTTGCAGTTTCTCTGACTGCATGTCATTGAATCTTATTTGCAGCTTATTACAGCCAGAAACAGCTCTAAATGTTTTGGGTGTTCAAAATAAATCTTATAGACTACTAAAAGTTGATGCTGACAAAAGAAAGGGTCTTGCCCAGTGTACTCAGGGTTCACTGTTTCAGTCCAATCTCTGCACACTCTAAAGTCACACTTCTGTAAGCCTGGGCAAGAGGAAAGAAAATATAAACCCAGTAAGTAATGAAAGAAGAGCTGTTGGAAAAAAGATGGATGTTCTGCTGTAATGAAGTTGCTGAGATTATTAATTTATTTAATAGCATCCAGAAAGGATTCATCTGTTAGCTGTCATGATTTTATCATGCAGAGACTGTAGGTTGCTGTAGGCTATGGGCATGCTGTTCAGCAGTTAACAACATCCAAGGGGGGGCACCTTACAAATAGCTTTGTTTATTAGTAGTTAGTTTATGGTATGAATAGTATAACACGGTGTTCTTTTGGAAGAGCCCACCCAACATTTTGTCCCTAGTGCATTTCTAGTACTGCTGACACTTAGTATAATTATAGCATTTGTTTATGTGAAAGACTTTTTCTCCAATGGGATTTTGTACATAATTGGTCAGATTCCTTTTCTTTTCTCTCTGGATGCTATTATTCACATATATTACAATAGTACCTGAAAGCCTCAGTCAGAAAGTCAGGTCTCAGTATCTTGGATACTGTCTGTAAATATAAAAATGGGCCCTCTTTGCCAAGAGAAAGCACAATCTGCATGTAAGGGGAGACAATGGGTGGATAAAACAAGGAGATGTGGGGAGCACAGGATATACTGAAGGGCTTCAAAATTTGTATGTGTGACTGTTTCAGTGTATGTGTACATGTAGAAACACGCATACATGTCGAGTGTTATCAGAATGTTGTTTTTCTTGTAAATAGTAAAATAACATCACGGGGCACTCATATTTGGCAGTCCCAAGTTGCTGCTTCTCCTTCTGACCTTTCCCCTGTTTCCTTAAGTCTTTGTTTCCACAATACAGGTTTCAGTCTTCTTTTGAGCAGATATGTTCACTTTAGGGTATTCTAGGATCGTGAAGCAGAGAGCCGTATACAGACGGTGAAGCTGAGTGCTTCAGCTGCACGTAGAGAGGGGAGTACCCATAACCAAAGCATCAACAGTTACTAATTGTAACTTAGGCTAGGGACAAAAATTATACATAAACTGGTATAAGCAATCAGAAACTGGTTCAAATGTGTAACGTGACAGAAGTTCATTACACATAAATCATTTTCACAATGGCCCAAAGCAGTTTAAGATAAACTTGGATGGATATAGGACCAGATTTAGTCTTAATCAGATTATTGAATTTCTACTCCAGATCCACTCTTGATTTAAGTTAATTCAGTCCCCTAGCATCCCAGGATGCCTTGCATCTTCCCCACAAATTCCCCATTGCAGAGTGGGTGCACCTTGTCCCAAGCTGTCTGCTGCAGCAGAGCAGGGAGGTGTGCTCTAGTGCCCCCTGGCGTCTGGCCTGGGTCACTACAGGCATGTGGCTGCATTTCCGGAATCAAAGTGAATGTCTGGTCTCTTGCATATCAGTTCAATCTATGCACCTTAGATTAACCTACAGCGATTGAATCGATTCAGCCTTGAGCTTTTTGACTGTCTGTACTTAGCCTTAGAATTGTAATTTAGAGTTTGATTTAACATACAAGTTGAGAATGTTCTCACTGCCTTTAATGGAGTAATTCAGAATAGAAAAATACAGCAAGTATTTCATGATTCATGGTTTTGTGATCAGCAGAGTACTGTATGAGCTGACGCTCTGCCTTGATTTCTGAGATTACTTGTTGGTGGAGAAAAATAATAGAAACAAAAATATATGAACTCTCAGTGCCAATTGTTACCAATCTAATGTTTTTTTCCATACATTTAAAAAAAAGTCCCACTTTCATTTATGACTAATTTGCTTTAAAATTATTTACTGGGCACTTTAAAGCATATAGAATAATTCAGTAGATACTTGAGTAATGTAATTAGGGTTAACTTGTAATTAAAATTGCACAAGCTGGCTAGTTGTTTTTCAAAAGCCCACAGAAACAAAAGTTGGATCATGCTTCACTCCATCTTTGCTGGATGATCCTCAGAAATCAGGTGTTACTGTTGAATAACACTGAGGAGTTAGTGGACTTACACCTGTCTAAACAGTCTGTGGAAGTAAGGAGAATGAAGCCTGTAGAGTTGGGTGGGCGGGAAAATGAAAACAGAAGCAAAAGCTGAGACAGTGGCTAAGGCATCATCTTTACTGCTCATAAATGGATTACTGGTAAAAAGGTCATTTTCATGTCTATCCTGGGAAACACATTAGGCAGTGCTTCTTTCTGACATCTCTGCCCTGTCAGACTTCAAAGCTGCAACCATCAGGAGATACCCTTTGAGCCACAGTTCAAAGACAGCACTGAATTTGAAACTGTAATGCCATAGGAAACAGATAACTTTCTCTGGAAAGATACTTCCACTAATGAACTACTCACGCAATATCATTGTCATTTTTCACCTCCCTTTCCATTTTCTGAACTTCCACGTAGAGGCCAAATGAATAGCATAAAAGCACTGCCACATGAAGTGGCTTATTTTGGGTTAAAGAGAAGAACCAACCTCATGGAATATTTTTAGATTGCCAAAGGGACAAAGAAAGGAATAATAGGCAAGCGGTGCGTCACCCAGAACAACATTTGAATAATAAAAGTAATTAAATAACTCTAACTTATACCACCTCATAGAAGCATGCCCTAACCAC
The DNA here is from genome assembly GCA_030014935.1 of Caiman crocodilus. NCBI lineage: Eukaryota > Metazoa > Chordata > Crocodylia > Alligatoridae > Caiman > Caiman crocodilus. The sequence goes on from JAGPOW010003685.1 coordinate 19,041,933, forward strand.
AGGGCTAGATTACTGTCAGTATCTCCTGATTAAGCTGTTCCATTTTGCAGAAATAATGAAATATTCATGGGGCCATACAGAGTGTAAGAAAGAGATTGATTTTCAGCCCATTCCTAAGGGCTCTTACCTGGGATAAGGGAGACTCAGGTTCAAGTACATGCTTCAGTGAATAGATAACTATTTATACAAAGCGGAAGTGTTTCAGTTGGAGAGATTGATAGAAACTTGCCATGGAGCTAGTGATCAGGGCACTTTTCTGACAGGTGGTTAAAATTCTTGTACTATACCAGGTAGAGAAGAGATTTGAGCCTGGGTCTTCTGAAACCTAAGTTAGGAGCTGTAATGACACAGTATTATTTCCCTGAAAACCCAGTCTGGTGGGAATGCTCTGAAATGGATGGGGAATAGCTATTTTGTGAACCCTCCACGACATAGGGTGTGTGTAGACGAAACTGGGGTTTACTTCATCCTAAATTGAAGTGGTGGGTTTTTTTAAAAATACCGCTTCAATTTAGGGCAAAGTAAATCCCCGTGTTGTGTACACCCATGTCTCCAGTGGTGGGGAGAGGAGGGTAAGCTGCCACTGCCAATGGGCAGAGCAATCCCTGGGCTGTGGGGGGAGGGAGGCTGGTGCTTCCCTCTGCACCGGTGGGTGGCACCGCAGGTATAACACCAGTGGTTTGGGTGAGGCTATTAGGGGAAGGAGGAGGCCTCATTGGGGGGGAGCACAGCAGCGTGGGGACCCCAGCGCCAGAGAGGGCACAGCTTTTGGGGTGCACTGACCCCCAGCACCAGAGAGGGTGCAGCACTTCGCAGGGACAGAGCAAGACAGGGCCAGGGACAGGCCAAGCGCCAGTGAGGTGCGGAGTGAGGCAGGGCCGTGGAGAGCCCAGGAAGGACAAGGGAGCCAAATTACAACAAGGCCCAGACCAAAACTATGCTGGTAGCATCTGAGAGGCTTGGGGCATGTTAAAGGGGAGGTTGGAGCCACACATGGTGCATAAGGCTAGGGTGCCTCAAAACACCCATTGTGACATCCATCCCGGAGTGAGACCCACCAGGGGTCCAGGGACCCACGGGGTCCTGAGAATCAATCTCAACTGTGTTCAAGAGGACTTAGAGGCAGCCACCCAATCATTCATACCATCAAAGATGTGGGGGGGTGAGAATCAAGAGTACCCATTGGGCCAACTTAGCATAGTAAGGGGCCTTGGGAGATCGTGGCCCTCCTCAAGGACCCCGTCCCATCACACACACACACACACTGTATTGCTTTAACTAAATAGAAAGTGATATTGTCTCATATGTAGACAAAACTCTACCAGGCTGACAGCATGTTTCTCATACTTCTTTTTTATTATAAGAAAAGATTAAAGAAAGGAACAATTCAGAGAAGAACTAGTCCCAGCTACAGAGTGATTCCTGACAGTGACATTTGAAGTCATGTAGATGTACACAAGGGCAAAATTTGATCTATTGTCATTAAGAACCCCCCAAAATTGCAACTGAGACTACATCATGAGTGGACATCTTATCTAAATGAAAACAGTCATTTTTCTCTTGAAATTTCCCAGGCTTTCGACTAGAAAACAATGGGAAAAGTTTCATTTTTTTTTGTTTTTAAAATTGAAAGCCTTGGAGGTCTTCTCTTCCCCTTACAGGAAAGAAGAATGTGGTAGAAAAGTGAGTTGGGGAAGAATACCCCCCGCCAAAATGTCAGCCTTTTTTAATTTTTTTGAAAAAAAACAAGCATTTTAGGTACTTCAGTCTAAAATGTCAGATCTTTAAAACTTGTCCTGAAGGAACCCAAATTCTGTAACTCTCTATGTCCCAGGTTCCCTAGGGGCCTTTTGGCATGGGCCCAGCAACTGAAATCATGGGTACACTGACCTGCTTAGTGCCTATGGGCATGTGTGCATGGCACTTTAAAGCAGGTTAAATGCTTTTGCACCATTTTAATAGCATTGGTGTTTGCATGCATTGACAATGTGTTGTGCATAAATTCCAGCTGCTGTAGCACATTCAGTGGTGCAATGCATCTTAAGTGAATTTGGGACACAGCAAACTAAAAAACCTCTGAGGAGTTTTAATTTGCTGCCCTACAGCTGTGGAGCCCTAGCTGCTGGTTACCAGTTCTGGTCAGCTGACCACTGACAGGTGTGGGCCACTAGCTCATTCTGGCTGCCCTGGTAGCCAGCAGCTGGGCTCCCACCTCACTGCTAGGGCTCTTCCCTAGCAGTTTCAGCTCTTTAAAGGAGCAGAGCACCCTAGTGCACTGCAACAGTGTATATGTGTGTATGTGTATATGTATATAATGTATATGTGTGTGTGTATATACAGGTGACCCTTACCATTTGTGGGGGATATGTTCCCGAGATTCCCGCGAATGGCAAAATCCATGAACAGGGCACTGCACTCATAACTAGGGCTGTTACGTTTTGATACTGTTTCAACTCATTTCAAGCTCAAAACAGTGAAATCGAAACAAAATTAAGGGCTTCAAAACAGCCTTGAAATGAAATGAAATGAAATGTTTTGAACGTTGTGAAATGGTTCGAGTTTGGAAGCATCAGCCTGGTGGTGGGAGGCAGGGAAGAGCCAGGGCTGTGCTCAGAGCAGCTCTGCAGCTGCCTGTGGCTCAGCCCGGTGGGGAGTGACGGCCAGGCACTCCCCACCTCTCACTACCAGGCTATGCTCCCTGGAGCCAGTGGAGCTGATGGGTGTAAAGCACTGGCTCTGCCCACCTCCCAACACCAGGTTACACTCAGATCATGGAGCCCATCTTGGTGGCATTATTGTTTCATAATTTCATAGTTGGTAGGGTCAGAAGGGACCTTAGCAAATCATCAAGTCCAACCCCCTGCCATGGGCAGGAAAGAATGCTGGGGTCAAACAACCCCAGCCAGGTGATTATCTCCTTTGAAGACCCCCAGGGTAAGAGTGAGCACCACTTCCCTTGGAAGTTGGTTCCAGATCCTAGCTGCCCTGACTGTGAAGTAGTGCCTCCTGATATCCAGCCTGAATCTACGGTCAGCCAATTTATGGTTGTTATTCCTCATTACTCCCAGTAGTGCTCAGGGGAACAGGGACTCTCCTTCCTTCCTTCTTGGGAAATGGGGACCACGTTGGCCCTTTTCCAGTCCTACAGCACCTTGCCAGGGCACCATGAGTGCTCGTAAAGCTGTGTCAAGGGTCCCGCAATGACCGCTGCTAATTCCCTCAGCACTCTGGGGAGGAGATAATCAGGACCTGCTGATTTGAACACATCTAGTCTTCCCAGAAGTTTCTTGCCTAGGTCCTCACTGACCCTGGGGCTGGCAGTACTTCTCCTGGATCCATCAGGGATCCCAGTGTGGGGGATGCCCTGGTCCCTGCTCAAAAAGATGGAGGCAAAGAAATTATTAAAGAGGTTAGGTTTGTCGTCTGGTGTGACCACTAAATTTCCTAGCATATCTTGCAGATGCCCTGTGTTACTTGGTACCTTCTTTTTACCCCCTAGGTATTTAAAAAAAGGACTTCTTGTTATCCTTTATCTGGATCGCTAGTCCTAGTTCCATCTCCAACTTAGCCTTCTTAACAGCCCCTCTGCAGTCTTGAGTCATGGACGTATAATCCTCCTTGTTGATGGCCCCTCCCTTCCATTGCGTATATGCCTCCTTTTTGACTGAGACATTCCTAGATGCTTTTGGTGAGCCATGAGGGATTTTGAACACTCTTGCCCCCTTTGATCCATTTTGGGATTATCACCCTTTGGGCTTGGAGGATCATCTCCTTAAGGAATGACCACTTTTCCTGGACTCCCAACTCCTCTCCCCTCTGGGACCCCAGTGCCTCCCTGACTAGTCTTCTTATACCTCATTGAAATCCAGCCTCCTGAAGCCTATGGCTATTGCCTTGCCTTGCATGAGGCGGACAGAGCCGGTGCTGCGCACCGCCTCCCTCCACCAGGCAGCAAGCCACTGGGCACTGAGCCCGATAGAGGGAGATCGAGCACTGTGGCTTGCTGCCCAGTGGAGGGAGGTGGTGTGAACTGCTGACACGGTGCACCACCGCCCTCCATGAGGCTTAGTGCCTAATAGCTTACTGCCCAGTGGAGGGGGCTGGTGCACAGCACTGGCACTGCACTCCACCTCCCTTCACAAGGCTCAGTGCCTAGTGGCTTGCTGCCTGGTGGAGGGAGGCAACATGCAGCACCGGGGCTATACTCCTCCTCCCTCCACTAGGCTTAGCACCCAGGAAGAGCCCAGTGGAGGGAGGTGGTGCACAGTGCTGGGGCTGCACTCCATTTCCCTCCACCAGGTTCAGCACCCAGGGGCTCCCCAGCCCCATGGAACTGAGCCCAGTGACGGAAAGCAGAGCACATTGTTGGGGCTGTGCTCTATCTCCCTCCATGGGGCTCAGATCCCAGCACCGGTCTGAGGCAGCAGTGGTAGCCTCCCACCCGCACTCCCAGGAGGGCTCTGCCAGGAGTGTGCGCAAAACTCGAAACAGTGTCCAAACAGTGAAAACTCGAAACAGCGAAACTGTTTTGATGGAACAAAATGGATCAGTACTTTCAAAATAAAACTAAACTTGAAAAAAAACACTCTTCTGATGAACGTTGAAACAGAAGTCGAAGCGAAACGGTGCTGTTTTGCACAGTCCTACTGTTAAGCCCTCACATAATTTTGCTTATGTACTTCTGTCCTGGCCTTCAGCACACTTCCTATTTAGTCTTAGTTCATCTGCATCATAAAAAAATGTTGTCTCTTTCTCTAGTGTTTTGATATAAGAATGTATATCCAGAATCAAATCCTAACTTATACTTTACCAGGTAATGTAGTTGTTCCACTCCTGTGCTCCAGTTTGGATTCATCTCTCCGTATAACCTAAGTTAGAAATTTGCCAGTTTCCTAAAGAAGAAAAAAAAAAGCTACTAAGTAAAAACTGTACTAAGTAAAAATTGTATCATCCAGTACCTGTTTGTTGTGAACTTGATTTGTCTTCTAGAGCAGCATCTAAATCAGTAAAATGATATTTTCTGAATTTTTTTTCAGGGATGGGGAAAAATATCAGACACATCTTCATAAATAAACTGGATCTACAGTGTAATACATTGAAGCTTAATTTAAATGTTAATCATTTCTTCTTTGTATTATTTGTAATACAGCTACTGAATCTAGTCTGAAACAAAATAAAGAACACAGTCTCATTAACAAATTTGGCAGTATTGCTGTGACTGTAATCACATTCTCATTCTATTTTCATGAGCTTTAGAGCAGCTTGAGAAATATTCATTAATGATGCAAGCTTTAACATGCAAGTGAATAGCTGCATCAGCACTGTCATATATAATTTTAGTAATACTATCAAGTATGGGTAAAGTTTAGTTTTTATCTGCAGAATAAAAAAAAACAATGGAATGCCAGATAAGATTAATGTAAATGTTCCTTTAAAAGAAAATGAGCTTGAAACAAAACAACTTCCCCCAAATCCCATGATAATTTATTAGTAAAGCAATAAATGCTGCTGTTTTATTGTTTCGTTATTGATAAATCATTTCCTTAAGGAAAAAATATATGAAGGACACATTTTTCTAGCTACACAGTTTTTTCTAGAACTGCATACTATAGAGAAAATGTCAATGTTGAATCCTATTTTCAATCTTTTTTTTTTATAGATCATAATTTCAAATCTAATTTTTAATCCATACTTCTTCCACATAGGTCTTTAAAATATTTAGTCATTGGCTAGAACTAAAGCTAAAATCCTTTATTTCTAATGTTAAGCAGTTTTAGAAGAGCTCAAACTCTTCATTAAAAATAAAGATCCTTGAAGATAGGCTTTCTGTTGTGGTCCAAATTCCTGCCTGGAACTCCAGACTCTAATTCAGTATAAATATTACATTGATAGACAAGTGTTATATTGATAGACCCTGTGTGTCAGTTAAGATTTACACATAAAAATCAAATACACAACACGAAAACAAGGAACTGTAAAATAATGCAACTGGCAATACATATTCTTTAGACATTCGTTTGGGGATACAGACTTCCCCATAATAGTGAGAACACATCATAACTTTACCTCTAGCCCACCAGGAATGAGAACATTCGGCACCTTCAATCCCAAATCCCACCCGACTGACCACCCCCAATATATCAAACTTTCCTCCATAGCATCTGCATAGCTCTGTGAAACTACATGCAATCCGTTTTGGAAATAACAATAATGTCCATTATGAGTTTGGACACTTACCAAGCAGAATCATGATTTTGTTTTACTACTTAGTGTTTCTAGTGATTCAGTAATTAATTGCATTTTTTGTTATATTATGGGCTGATTACAAGCTAGCTGAACTGACCATAGCTATGGGTTTTATCCAAAGCCCTTTGGCATTAGGGAGTCTCCAGGCTGCAAAAGGATATGTTTCAAGCCCAGTTTGTGTGTACAGTTGATAATGTACATTGTATGGTGTTGTTTCTACTCCCTGACTATGGCGAGTGAAACTACATAACGAAAAAATAACTAATGTTCTTCCGGCATGAAAAGTTGGAAATGTGAATTCATGAATGCTTGGTGCTTGTTCAAATGATGAGAATTAATAACAAATAGTGCCCCAAACTCTCCTTCCTTTACTGTAGCCTGTCTCTGACTTGAATGTAATTACCTCTACCCAATGAAGGTGTAAAAGTTTTAATGTATGTATCTAGCATGGGTTGCCGTATAGTTACGATAACTATCTTTGTCTCACTGTTTTTGCTGATTCCAGTGGGTCCAATTTAGTTCCTTTTAAAACCATTGTTTTCTTATTATTACCCATCCTTGCAACTGTCACCAATTATGGAGATGGTTTTGATTGTCCCCAGGTCAAAAAAAAATCCAAGTGCTGTGTAGGAAGAAACATGTCTGGAATGATCTGCCCCTGGCGGTCCAACTGGACCTCCATTTGTTTATCAGTACAGGGAGCTGCAAAGTCTACCTCTTCGCTAATTTAATTAAAGCAAATGGGTCAGGAAGTGACTCAGTCACAGTCGTAGATGTAAAAATCCATTTTTATCCATTAGCTAAGGGCAAACCTCAAAGGGATTATAGGTTTCATTCCGTTCAGGAAGGAAAATCAGATGCTCCAGGATATTACATCCTTGCGGGCACTTCTGTGGCAAAGAACCAGAATGACACAATGCTTTAAATTTAAGGTGCACAGTGGGGACTGCAGAAAGGTTATTGGGTTCTCCAGCACAGTGGCAGAGGTCTAGCATGGACTCTGAAAGAAGAAGAGTGCTTAGTCAGATTCTGGTGTCATCCTGCTGTAGGAGAAGAGCAGTGATGGTGGTGAGCGTTTGGGTTGACCTAAAGAAAAGGTGAAACATGGAAGGCAGGTCTTATTTTCCTGAACTAATGTGCCCATTTCTTTTATTACTCCAGCAGCACCAATTATTACTGAAATATGTATATATATTTTCTGTGTTTTTCCCATTTATGTAACCTGTGAAGGGAAGAAAGGTAAGAGAGGACATGCATGCCTTGCCGACTCGCTCAGTCTTCCTCACCCCATGGGGCAGACAGTGACCAGGCACTGAAGAGTCAGGAGGAAGGCACAGCATGTTTCTTCTTTTGCTGGTCCTGCACCAGGAATACCAAAGCCTGATTATCAGCTCCAGTCAAGTTCCAGCACCCAGGCTGGCCCCAGCAGTCTTACCTGGGCTCCTGGGGGCCTCTGGTAGCCTGGCTGGCCGTTGGAGCTGGACTTTGGCAGGACAGACTTTGGTTTCAGGTAGTGCACACTGCTGCTATCTCTGCCCCTCACTTTTTTCTGGATCTTCCGGTGTTAAAAAAATCCACCACGCTACAACTTAGTAGTGCAGTGAATTGTGCATGTGTGGCACTTGCAGTTTGCAGTGCCACAGACAGGAGTGTGGTGCCATAAACCGCACGTGTGCACTTGTCTGGATGCACCGCACGGCTGCAAAGATTTTAGCAAGGGTAGAAGGGAGTCAGAATACAGCAATGCACTGATTGTGCCTCCAAACTTTCCTCCTTATGCAGAAGGCAAGTAATGAGGAGCAAGGTAACTTCTAAAGGATGAGGGCATTTTTTGCATTGTGTCACTGGTGATTTTGCTTATGGAGGGATTTTCTTCTTGAGATATAATCTGCCTTTAAACTTACCTTCAGGCTGGATGCTTCAAACTGCCCCCAGTGTGGAAAATGGCAACACCTGGCTTTGTGATTGCTATCAGTATTACTGGATGCATGAGGTGGGATGAGCAGCACTATATTTTTTTTAAACCCTGAACTAAATTTATCTTTGTGAAAAAAATGAATGAAAAGAGTAATTTTTGAAATTATGCAGCGATGTTACAAAACCCTCTTCAGGCTAAATCCCTTTGTTTGTATTATTCCACATTAAGCTTGTGCTGCCACTTTAATCATCTGCTGCAATGCAAGAAGGCGTGCAACACATGGGAGTGTGAACAAGAGGAATGATGCTTTCTAAATCATATTTATTGCTGTCAAAGACACCTTGATTAGTGTAAGCTATACGCACTTTCTGTAAGTCTTCTATGCAAGTTAAAACTACGGATTTGATTTACTTATTTTGAATTTGACCGTGTTTTGCTTTGGAGTGAAACTATTTGGGGAATTTTGGCTTTAAGATACAATTCTGTGACAAGTCCTTATCTTAACCTTGTCTAGTGGGAAAAAAAGCAATTACAACATGATGGTTTTCTTGCTTTGCAGTTGTCACCACAATCTTGGGCAATGTTATGTCATTAACAGCTGATCCTCTAGCTTGATGACATGATGGTCTTACAGTCAGAAAATGCACAAATTGTTTAAGACACTCAATTTCTCTGCTGCTCTCCCTCTGGGATCTTATTGTTTTCTGGGGTTCTGACTTGACAGTTTTCTTTTTCTCCTTAGTTAACGTTTAATATGATTTATAGCAACTAGAAAAAATCAGCCCCTGAATTCCAGCTACAACAGAAAAAACAGCTACCGTTTTATTATTTTGCATATGTAGTAGTGTTTTATGAGCTATTCTACAGACTTTCTATCAAGATCTGTCCATTTTTGCTTTATAGTTGAGCCTTTATGAAGATAATAATGGCCAGCTTCTATTCTGCTGATTAGGCATGTACCTGGCCTTAGACACCTACGTTTAATTTTCTTCTACTCTGCTCAAGTCTCTGAAAGATTGTTAATGCAAAAGGTGCGTGGGTCCTTCTCTTCCTTACTGCTTTTGTATCACTCCATCTTATGGATAAGGTGGCAGTTTCGACAAAAATAGCTTCATGAATTGATTTTCAGGAAGTTGAGCAGGGTAGAAGAGAATCACACTTCAAAAATATTTGAGGAATATGTCCCAGACTGGGGAGATACAGGTAATAGCTTAAAACTGGAGTTTTTTGTAAATCATGCTACAAATGAAGATGAGGTATTTCACTAATTCAGTCGCAATGGCAAAGTAGATTCTGAAATACTAAAACAAAATGCACACCGGAAGGGCTATAAAAAGCATCTTATGAAACCTTCCAGAAAGATGCAATGTTTTAGATTATCAGCCAAGGTTATTTGTAAAGGTCGTTTCTATATAGGATAATGTAATTATCAGCTTAGGTTAAATTTTGACTTTGGGGCCACCTATGCATTGTTGCTACCCAATTGGGTTACACCAGGCTAGAGTAGACCAGACTCAGACTAGAGTCAAAACAGCATTGGCCGTCCTTAAAGTTACCACGTGACCAACTAGCTCCCTGCAAACCATGAAGCAGAAACTCTATCTTCTTCCTTTGCTAAGCTGCATATAATAAAGTCTCCTCACATTTTGCTTCTGCTGCACAGGGATGCTATGAGTCTGTAAAATTGGAGGGCAGGCAGTCTGCATGACCATGATTAGAAGGCAAGGTGAGAAAATCCATGAGATAATACACTCCATAGTTAAAGGAGTCTTTGTATGCATAATAGACCTGCTGCTTTCCCTTTGGACTATGACTTATAAAATCATTATTTTCATGTGTACAAACTTTAACTTTTAAAGACACTGCAAAGTAAACCCAGTTTGTTAAGTTCATGCTACAGTAGCTGAATCTCTCCCTGAGAGCACTTCCTTTTGAGCAAATCCTTTCAATTATACTCTAACATAAGTCACAGTTTAGGCATTTTAGTCTGTAATTTCCTGACATCCTGACCCTATAACTAGGATATTGCTTGTAGCTGTATTATTAAGATGTAGTATTTCCTTAGGTGCATTGCTTCTGCTCCTGCAACCTACAGCATGCAAAGCTAATATCCTCGCAGTAGTGCTATATAAACATATCCTAAAAAAGGAAGTATTATTTTTACTTCCCTACAGTATTTTATGCATTTTAGGAAAGACTATTTATATATTATTATTATTATTTTGACTTTCTAACCTGCTGACTAGTCTTTCTGCTCTGAGTTCCCTTGCAAGTTTTCTCATTCCAAATTCTTGCCTCTCCCCAAAGCCATCTCTCTGAGACTGTATAGCAGCCAAAGACATTGATATTGTGTGACATTCCCAGAATTAATTCTTCTATGATTAATGTCCCAATGTGATAGCTAGGATAGTTCAAAATTCCTAGAGGTATACGAGGAAATAGTTGGTCATGTGTTAAAAGATATTATGCTACCGGTTTCCAAGCAATGCAATGGCTTGATTGTATTTAAAGCCTTTCTTACCTGTAAGAATCTGCTAGATGTTCTCTAGCAACCCTCCAAACAGACACACTACTGCAATTAGACAAGAAAATGAACTAGACAAACACATACAAACAATCAGTTAAGGCTCATAAGGAAAAGATTAAAATGGCAGAAAAACAGAACAGGCGAATGCTAATCAAAGGGATTATAGAATATAGCAAACATTGTACAAATATATTGGGCAGAATGATATGCTATGTATCCATGGGTTTACATCCATTACTTTAAAAGGGAGGAAAAACGATTGTTATGAAGAAAACAGAAACATTAATAACTTGAGAGAGATTAAATTAGCAATAGTTTGCAATTAACTCAACCAACACATCGACATTAGTGGTAAAGAATAGTGATAAGACATACTAGCAGTTATAAAGGAATGAAAATTTTGTCAATTGAGATAATGATAAGGATGAGGGAAAGTACAAGTTGAGTAAGTTAAATGTGTTTGAGTTATACCATATGTGTATATAAAAAATCAGTATTTATTGATGATGGGGCCACTTGTAAATAATGTTTAAAAACACTACATGATTTTGTTCTAACCTCCGTGGTTAGATGACTACTTCAGTGAAAATGGGGGTACCAGCCTGTCAAAAGGTAACAGCAGATCTTGTTTCTGATTATAAGGCATGGAAAATACTGTGACATGAATGTATAAAATTAAATCTGCTGTATTCTAGATGGAAATGTAACCCTAAATAGCAAACAGGAGGGGTTACAGTACAAACAGTACAGATTTACATGCCAAAATTCCCCATGAGGTAAATGTGTGCTGGCCACTTTCTTTTCTACTAGAGGTTTCTGCACACTTGGGATAGGCCTGCAACCCAATGAAATGGGTAAATCCAGAGCCTCCCACCTCATTGTCTTTAAGGAAGTCGCAGGGTTTCAGTTAGTCAAAATCATACTGGACAAATCACCAGGACATTGTCAAGTACAATTCTGCCTCTGCAGCGGAGTATGGACTAGATGACATAAATATGCCTATTCCACCTCGACCTTTCATAACTCCATTAAAAGTAACTTCCTTTCTGTGATTTAAGTGATACAGAAGTGTCTCTAATCTGTATTCCTCCATCTTGTCCTGAATGAAGTAGAGATGCGATCCTAAAAGTAACTACTCTGGTGTTTCTGCTCCCTTGTTGTGCTTCTATTTCTAGGACCTCCAGTTAGCTTTTCCCAATACCGTTTGTTTCAACATGACATTTGGCTGCTATCTCCACAGTCCAGCTTTCTTATTTATAGGGAGTTTAGCATTTGTGAGTACACCAATGCTCGTATCATTCTGATTTTCTGCTTATCAACAGTCCAGCCCATTTTTCATGGATGTCGAATAGACCATTGAGGATGTCTGTTAGATGCTGAAATAGTCTTGATATTTCACCTGGTTAAAGGCCCTTTTACCTGATTAGTTGCTGCTTTTCTATTCTACAGCATTAACATTTTCTAATTAGGTTTGATCATTTTAAATAAAAATGCCAAATGTATGCAGTGGTGGCACTTTTGTACTACGTCAACCAGTGATTTGCAGAGCTACTTTAGCCTTTACAAATCGTGTGTCCTCAGCTTCGCTAGGGACATCTTCCGCTTTCAAATTCAACCTGATTATTCTGTTTTAGCTAATGCATTTATCTAAACTTTACTATTAGTCAACTTCTTAACACCCTGGTCCAGGTGACACATTTTTTTAAACATATACTATTCCTGCAAGGTCTTTTTGGAGGAAGAAAAAATCCTGAACTGCCCTCAGGAAATTTTCTGCAGGAAATTCTATAGTTACAAATGATAAATTTAGCACTAAATTACATCCATTAAGAATGTAAGGTGAGGCAGAATTTTGGCCCTTCTTGCTTAACATTTGCATGCATAGACAGACTCTACCATAATAGAATTACAAAGGTTTCTCAGTTGGTGTTGCCATAATGATCTGACCATTCATCATTAGTGTCATAATCATACGTTTTCCCAAGAGGCAGGTTAAATATTGTAAACAGTAGCTTTGAGTCAGAATTAGCATTGGCATCCATTTAGAGCATTGATTTTACTTCTCTCCTGCCCAGTTTCAATATATTTGTTTCCAGGGTAGTTAACTGAGTAATGCATAAGCATTTTTTTCCCTGGGTTTCTCTATTTTTTTTTTTTTTGTCCATGATTTTGAGAGAAAATTTTAGTGGGAAGTTCACTGAGTAGCTGTTCTTTCTAGCTGACTTCCCTAAATCATTTTCCCCCTGTTCTTTGCTAATCTACAGTCTGGTTTTTTTTCCCTACCTAGTTCTCCTCTGCTGACTATAAGTACAGTTGTAGTGAAACAAACTAATGGTCCGTCAAGTCCATTATCCTCCCCCAGCGTGACCTATACCAGGACCTCATATACTCTTATGATTTTGTGGCCATAACATTTGCGAGAGCATCCACTTGTGTTGAAGAAGTACATTAAAGAGTCCAAGCATTCAGTTAATGAAAAACAGTTTCTGACCATAACCCTTGCATGGAACAAGTTTCCAAATATAAACCAAGAGGAATTTGTTTTGTAGCCCTGTGTGCCCAAGTCTGCAGGCATTAGGTTTTAGAACAACCATCCTATGATCATTTTAGTGGTAATGTTCAGCTTATCTATTTATTTAACACCTCTGATCTGCTAGCAACACCGTCTCAATATCCCACTCTTGCCTAAGTCTTCTTTCATAGTTGCCGCTATCATCCTTGTGGGTGGGTCAATAAACCAGCATCACAAACATCATTCACTACACTGGATAAGGAATAGATGTCAATCATTTCGTACATCCCTTGATCCTACTGAGTAGGAAAGAGAAGTAGAGGGTCTTTCAGCTGGAGCTGATTGTTGGTAATATAAAACGTATTCTAGTAGTAGGAAAGAAGCTGTCTTGCAATACTGGAGATGTATCACTAGACCAGCCAAAAGGACCAGGTAGGGCTTTTCTCCAGTCACCTAGGGCGCTGAGTTTATCAGTAGATATAACAGGACCACTTTATGTCCATGTAATTTTATATGCCTATGCGTGTGTGTGATATTAGAAGACAGTAGCTGGCCCTCAAGGATATGTTACCTAATTCATGGAGTTTGTTGGACAAATATAACTTTTTCATGTATTGAAAATGTTTTCCTTTGACAGCCATCTAATTCAAATCTTAACTCTGTAAACCCACTAGAGGCTTGGTTAAAATAAGCTAACCTGGGAGACTGGTTGAGTCAAGCCAGTAACTAATGAGCATTCATTTGCCTGGGTTTATACAGAAGGGATTTAATTTTTTACCTTTTAATGGACAGGCCCATCAGAGTAAACAATGTTCCTAGCCCTTCTGCATTAACCCAAAATATTCTTCTCCATTCAAGACTAAGTTTTCATTACTTTACATCTATGGTAGTGCCTGTGGCCAAAGGAGCACAATTTGCATGGATTTTTGTTTTGATCTTATGTCCAAGATCAAAGATAATAAAAAGTCCTTTTCCAAATATATAGGGAGGATGAAGAAGGCAGCGGGAAATGTGGGGCCCCTGCAAGATGAGCTGGGCAATCTTGCGGTTGTGCCAGAGGAGAAAGCAGACCTATTTAACAAATTCTTCACATTTGTTTTCTTGTGCAGGGACTGGGACTTCCCCACCGTGTTTCAAGACGGACTCAAAGGGAATGCCTCAAGACCTAAGGTTGAGGAGGACTGGGTTAGAGTGCTTCTGGAGGGGCTGGACATGTTCAAGTCAGCAGGTCCAGATGCTCTCCACCCCAGAGTGTTGAGGGAACTAGCAGGGGTTATTGCTAGGCCCTTGGCACAGCATTATGAGTTCTTGTGGTGCTCGGGCCGGGTGCCAGATGATTGGAAGATAGCCAATGTGGTCCCCATATTTAAGAAAGGGAGGAGGGAGGATCCGGGCAACTATAGGTCTGTCAGTCTTACTTCTATCCTGGGGAAGCTCTTTGAGAAGATCATCAAGGAGCGTATCTGTGGTGGGCCAGCACCGGGGTAATGCTCAGGGGCAACCAGCACAGTTTCATTAGGGGTAGGTCCTGTCAGACCAACCTGATTGCCTTTTACGATCAGGTCACAAAAGCATTGGATGCAGGTGTTGCCGTGGATGTAGTCTTTCTGGATTTTAGCAAGGCCTTTGGCACTGTCTCCCACCCCATCCTCATTAAAAAACTAGGTAACTGTGGCATCGATGCCTACACAATCAGATGGATTGCTAATTGTCTGAAGGGTCATACTCAGAGGGTGGTGGTAGATGGGTCATATTTGACCTGGGGGGGAGTGGGCAGTGGAGTCCCCCAGGGCTTGGTCCTTGGGCCTGCAGTGTTCAATTTCTTTATCAATGATTTGGACAATAGGGTGAAAAGCAACCTGTTCAAATTTGCTGATGATACCAAAATTTGGAGTGAGGTGGGCACTCTAGTAGGGAGGGAGAGACTGTAGAAAGGCCTGGATAGGTTATAGGGGTGGGCTAACAAAAAAAGGATGCGTTTCAATGCAGACAACTTCAGGATGCTGCACTTGGGCAAGAGTAACTGGCAACACACTTATGAGATGGGAAACTCCTTTCTTGAGAGCACGGAGGCAGAAAGGAATCTTGGAGTCATCACTGACTCCAAGATGAACGTGGGCCGACAATGCAAGGTCACAGTTGGCAGGGCTAACCGGACCCTATTGTGTATCCACAGGTACGTCTCAAGTCAGGCCAAGGTGATTCTCCCCCTCTATGTGACACTGGTCAGGCCACAGCTGGAGTACTGTGTCCAGTTCTGGGCACCCCACTTCAAGACGGATGTGGACAACATTGAGAGGGTCCAGAGGAGGGCCACCCGCATGATCCGGGGACAGCAGGGCAGACCCTACAATGAGCAGTTACAGGACCTGAACCTGTTCAGCCTTCACAAGAGAAGGCTGAGGGGGGACTCGGTGACCATCTATGAACTCACCAGAGGGGACCAGAAGGGTTTGGGGAAGACCTTGTTTCCCCTAGCTCCCCCCCCCCCCGAGATAACAAGGAATAATGGCAATGAGTTGTTGGAGAGTAGGTTTAGATTAGACATCCATAGGAACTACTTCACAGTTAGGGCAGCTAGCACCTGGAGCCAACTTCCAAGGGAAGTGGTGCTGGCGTCTGCCCTGGGGGTCTTTAAGAAGTGGCTCGATGCCTACCTGGCTGGGGTCACTTGAGCCTAGTTTCCCTCCTGCCCAGGGAGGGGGTTGGACTTGAAGATCTGCAAGGTCCCTTCCGACCCAACTTCTGTGATTCTATGAAATGAATCATAGATAATAAAGGCTGGAACGGACTCTCAGGAGGGCGTGCAGTCCAACCCCATGACAGGAATGAATGCTGGGTTCACAAGACCCCAGACAGGTGATCATCCAACCTCCTCTTGAATTTGCCCAAGGTAGGGGCGAGGACCACTTCCCTAGGAAGATGGTTCCAGATTTTGGCTACCCTAACTGTAAAATATTGCCTTCTGATCTCTAACCTAAACCTATTCTCCATCAATTTATGACCATTGTCCCGTGTCACCCCAGGTGGTTCTGGGGAGAAAAGAGCTCTGCCTATTTGCTGTTGATCTCCCCTGATAAACTTGTAGGTAGCCACCAGATTTGGCTTTCTCTAGCCAGCTCTTAAAAAGCAAATAATTGACATATATATTTATTAGTGCATACATGTGTGTGTCTCCATATGTATACTCCACATGAAATGCATTCTGGTTTAGTCAGCTGCAAGTAAGTTTTGCAGAATTTTTCAAACTCATGCATGCTGATAAAATCTTGATATCTTCCCATGATATATGGCATGTACATTACAAGTCAATATGTGAAGTGAACACATACCTTGGAGAATCTGAAAAAAAAAACAAAACAACTTTATTGTGATTTTCTTCTGTATGGTCCTCCATCTGGTCAGATGTCTTGGTTATTATGAATCGGAGCACATAACTGTTTTCCCAACTATACAAAACAAGAGAGAAGGGAACCAATATAGTAATGAAAATTACTTTTATTTGCCTAAAAAGAACCAGTTTTAAAGAGAAGCTGGTCCCTTTGGAAAGTTGTCACTCTTGAGACAATTTTATAAATGTCCCTTTAAGGCTACGTGAAAATGATCTTTCATGTGGATCATATTCTGCTCGACAAAAGGCCAGCTTGTACAAAAGGCCGGTAGCAGTGAGTGGGCTGTTGTAAGTAGGATAAAAACTCTGGGGTTGCTCTGCTTAGAAATTGTACATCTCATCCCAGAGTTTCTAAGAGTGCAAGCTACTGCCTCTGAAGCATGGCTGCCTGTTTTGTGAGCTAGTGTGGATAATACATGTTTAACCTTTGGCATTACTTGGTTCTCTCGAAGTATGGAGAAAGTGCAGTCTTTATAACTTTTTGAAAACAGAGAGAGCTCTTGCTTTATTATGAATAGCTGTTGTAGGAAAGCATGTGTTTTGTGAAGTTAAATCCAAGACCTCCTTGAACTTTTCTACCATGTTAGAGCAGGACATAATATAATGGCTGTCCTCACCTCTCTCCTCTCCTCTCCAAATGGCACAGTATTTTTTTCCCCCCACTTACAATACATATTGGGTCCTGAATGACTTGGCAGTGTCCTTTTTCTTAAAGAGACAAATGGAGGCTGTCAATAAGTGGAGTGGAAATAAGATAGATGCTTTTGTCAGAGATTTGGGAGCTAGGTAGCATAGGACTGTGGACTGCTGCTTTGCCTTCACTGGCTCATATTTAATTTCTTAAATTTGATTTTTGTATTCAATACAAATTCAAAATGACTGGAAATCTCCCTGATTTGATAGTCGTGAAGTAGATATACCGAATAAAGTTAAAGATTCCAAATTCCATACCATACACTAGTTAGTTTTTTATCATTTAGATAAATCCCTAAAGCAGAATTGCCTCTGTACTCTTGCAGATTAAAAGAATGTCATTATTTTGCAATAATTATTACTCTACAAATTAGGTGTGTCCTGTGCCCTTTGGTCAAGAGCACCTTTCTGAGTGTTCAGCTACTCTCTTTTCTTATTCTTCCTTATACAAAGTGTTCTGAGCAGTGAATTGTTTTTCATTTAATACTCCTGCTCTGTGCCAGGGAGCGTAAAAGGGAGAGGAGAGTTTACTGCTTGCTTCCCTTTCCCCACCAGAGAAGAGAAAATTGGACGCATGTAATGAAGACTGCCTCAGACAAGCCTGAAAGCCTCTAGTCCGCAGCACCATTCTTCTTGATCACCAGTGTATTGCTGAAAGAGCAATTCAGTACAGTTTGATGTCCTCTCAAACTCCAAGGGCACATCCCCATAAGTGCACATGCGCAGTTTGTGGCACATGTGGTTTGCAGTGCCGCAAATAGCACACACGGACTTGTACACTGCTCGGCTAATTACCAGCACAGCAGGTTTTTTGACGCTGGGAGATCTTGGTGTCAACAAAAACTGTTGCTAAAGTGGTTTGGTGCATGTGGCAGTAGCATGTGCCACCAGAAGCCAGAGCCTGACTACTCAGCCACACTTTGGCTGATGACTTTCCTCGGGGACAAGGAGCAGCAACACAAATATGTGTCACTCTAAGTTGTCTCTGGGACCCCTGCATGTGTGCTCTGGTGCATGGCAAATTGCCCCAGGTGGGGTAGAATGGGCTGGGTTCAACATCTGGGGCACATGTGGTTCCTTACTATATGGGGGAGGCAACCTTGTGACAGGATACAGGAAAGGCTGATGTGCTCAGTGCCTTTTTTGCCTTAGTGTTCACAGGCAAGGTTACCTACCAGACTAACGGTCCGGGCAGCAAGGTTTGAATCCATTTCAAAGCACTTGGAGGAGAAGAAGGTGATTAGGAACAGTCAGCATGAATTTACCAGGGGCAAGTCATGCCTGACCAAAACTAATTGCCTTTTAGGATGAGGTGACTGGCTTTGCAGATGCATGCAGAGGAGTGGATGTGGTGCACCTTGATTTGAGCAAGGCTTTTGATACGGTCTCTCACAACATTCTCACAGGCAAGCTAAGGAAGCATGGGCTGGATGAATGAACTCTAAGATGGATAGAAAACTGACTGAGAGGGTAGTAATCAATGGCTCAATGTCTAGTTGGCAGCTGGTATCAAGTGGAGTGCCCCAGGGGTTGGTCATGGGGACCAGTTTTGTTCAATGTCTTCATAAACGACTGGGAAGGTGGCATGGAGTGCACCCTCAGCAAATTTGCAGATGACACCAAGCTACAGAGAGTAATAGATACACTGGAGGGTAGGGCTAGGATTTAGAGAGACCTGGAAAAATTGGAGGATTGGGTCAAAAGCAAACTCATGATATTCAACAAGGACAAATGCAAAGTTCTGCAATTAGGATGCACCAGGACAGGCTGGGGGCTGACTGGCTGGGCAGCAGCTCTGCAGAAAAGGACCTGGGGGTGACAGCGGACAATATGCTGGATATGAATCAACAGTGTGCCCTTGTTGCCAAGAAGGCTAATGGCATACTGGGCTGCACTGGTAGGTATGTTGCCAGTAGGTCAAGGGAAGAGATTATTACCCTCTATTCAGCACTGGAGAGGCCACATCTGGTGTACTGTGTCCAGTTTTGGGCCCCCCACTATAGAAAGGGTGTGGACAAATTGGAGATTTGTCCAGCAGAGGACAATGAGAATTGTTTGGGGCTGGGGCAAATGACTTATGAGGAGAGGCTGAGGGAACTCAAACTGGGCTTGAGTTTGAAGAAGAGAAGACTAATGGGGAATTTAATGGCAGCCTTCAACTACCTGAAGGATGGATCTAAAGAGAATGGAGCTAGACCGTTCTTGGTTGTGGCAGA
The DNA here is from genome assembly GCA_030014935.1 of Caiman crocodilus. Taxonomy (NCBI): domain Eukaryota; kingdom Metazoa; phylum Chordata; order Crocodylia; family Alligatoridae; genus Caiman; species Caiman crocodilus. The sequence continues at coordinate 19,061,436 of JAGPOW010003685.1, forward strand.
TGACAGAACAAGGAGCAATGGTCTCAAGTTTCAGCAAGGAAAGTTTAAGTTAGATATTAGGAAGAATTTTCTCACTAGAAGGGTACTAAAACAGTGGAACAGATTACCCAGAGAGGTGGTTGGATCTCCATCCTTGTAGGTTTTGAGGACCCTGCTCAACAAAGCTTTAGCTGGTATGATCTAGTTGGGGATTTACCTGCTTTGAGCAGGGGCTTGGCCTGGATGACCTCCTGAGGTCCCTTCCAACCCTGATTTTCTATGATTTTATGAACCTATGATTCTAAATATTTCTGAAATGTTAGTTACAATAGGATGCAGTAAAAGCAAATTACTTGGTGTTTGGGAATCTACTTAGAGCCTTTTACAAAAATGCCTTTTTCTCCTTTTCTGCTAAAGTAAACAGTTTTATCTACAACCAGCACTTGTGAGAGATGTCTTAAAATCCCTGGTGACTAAAGTCAAAGTACTTGTGCTGCATGGGCATTACTAGTAGTACTAATGCATCCTCCTCAGTCCTTCTCCAGTGAGAGTCTGTCTTCTCTAGAGAATTCACATCAAAAGGTAGAGTGGAGAGTGTAGTTCATTCTTTAGGTCTATTAAGAGTGCCAGCAGCAATACTGTTGTCATGTTTTTGATTATGACCCCTCTCTCCTGGGAACTGCCCTGAGAAACATTACATCTTGAAAAAAGAAGATGAAAATGTGTACATCATTTCTAGAATTGTATATTCTCCTCATGCTTCAACTGTTGGGATAAAGAGAGGAGCTTTCCACTGTTCTGACCTAGTAGTATCTTATCCATAGCAAAGAAGAGAAAGAGATTGGATAGCGGAGGCTGGTGGAGAATAGATTATTTGAGGATGTGCAATATTGCTGTGCAAAGCTTCAGGTGCTGATTAATTTGGAGGAGATTCGGCCTGATTCAGTGGCCGAATCTCTGAATCTGAATCGAATCAGGAGACCAATTAAAAAGTCCAAATTAATTCAAAGATCTTCTGAATTGATTTGGAGAGCTTCAGCAATCTGGGCAGTCCCCACTAGCTGCAGCAGGGAGGTGGACCCAGACTCCATGCTGGTAAGTAGGGGGCAAGGGAGAGGGGGCTGGGAGAGGGGTCCATGGGGGGACCCCTTCCAGGCCCCATCTCCTGTCTGCTCCTCCAACCTCCCTGAGCATCCCCTAATCCCTTTCTGCTGTCCCAGCCCCTGCCATGGGTGCCCCATCCACCCCAGCTCCCAGCCCTTTAAAAAACAAAAACAACTGTCCTCTCTGCAGGCTCACCAGCTGCTGCAGTGGCCTCGGGGCTTCTGGGGGCCTGTGACAGTGGGGGGCAGTGTGCATCAGCCCACTGCCTGGCAGGAGCCCATGAGTCTGGTCCTTTTAAAATTTTTTTTGTGGGGGGTGGAAGCTGGGGCAGGCAGGGCAGCCATGGGGGTGAGGCAGGGCTGGGAGAGCAAGCAGGGATTAGGGTCTCACGGCAAAGCAGGGATTGTCCCCCACCTGGCAGCAGCCAGTGAGTGTAGGTGTTTTTTTTTTTAAAGAGCTGGGAGCTGGTAGAGCAGGCAGGGCAGCGATTGAGATTGGGTGGGGGGTGGGGGCCAATTCGGTTCAGAGATTTGGCTGATTCTGTGCTGGCCAAATCTCTGAATCAAATTCAGCTGAATAGATTAGGATAGCAATTCGAATCACCGAATCGAATCGCTCTTTCCCCAAATCATCCAAATCCAAATTCGAAGTGAATACTGGTCTCTTTGTATGGGCCTAGTGTGCAAATAGGATGAGTTGGCCAGGAACCTCTCTCCCATCTCCAGCCCACTAGCCACAGCTGGAATGGACCATGACTACGGTCAGTCTTGTACTGTCTGCATGCCAGCAGCCTCAACGTTGTCAAGATTCTTGGTCGAGTCCAAGAAAAGAAGTGGGATGTATAATGCAGCTTATTTTTCTAGTTGTACAGCATACCATACAAGATAGTAATTTAAATCACACTGTGCTGTTATGCCACACCTGAAGAGCATTCATTCACCTGACCCAGATGATTGTTCCAAAATGCTAAGTATTATTTTCTCAGACTTCATTAATAAATTAATAATGCAGCTCTCAGATGAATGTACAAGCAGATTTTTTTTTTTTTACAGTCTGACTACTTCCCCTTGGAAAGTAGCGTTGCTTTTTTATTATTACTGTTTTAGCCAAACGAATTAACTGTCCACTTCAGTTAATGTAACAAACCTTTCTGTGGTTAATATGCATTACTGTGTTTGGCCATTAACTCTTCAAAACTCCCCTAAAACAACATTTTGCGTGCAGAAAAATACTAATACCATTTTTTAAATCTCTTAATGTGCTGTGGAAAATTGTGCTACGTGGGTGACTTCCATGTTTTAAATATTTTGTCTATTTCGATCTGCGCGGCCAATTTGCATAATTCTGCCGTATGGATATTTCTGACTGTAAATACAACAAAATGCTATAATGCCCACCAATAGCAGACCATCTTTTCTGCTAACAGCCCACTTAAAATAAAATACTGTTAAGGTTTCCAGTCGTATTTTGTATCACAGTCCAAAACACAGTCCAAACTCTGCTTTCATTTACAGCAGTATAAAGCTAGCACATTTCTAGTGGGCTCAGTAGCATACTACAGATTTATTTCATCCAAAACGGTGAGAAAAATCTGGTGCATTTCTACAAGGCAAACTATGTTTTTCTGTCTTTCAGGTGGTGTCTTAGGACAGCTGTGTTTCTGCATACCCTCCACTGGGGGATGTTCAATGGATTTTAACTACACTAGTTTCTCTCTATTCCCTAAGCCAATTGTAAAGATAAATACTATGGACTGAACCTGCAAAGTTTGGCACAGGGTTTCTAGTTTAATGTTAGTTTGTGAGTGGCTGTCACTCTTCTCATACTGTCAATCATTTCTTTTACGTATCAAAAATAGCTGCCACTTCATTATTTGTTTTTTTTACTTATACATTCCTTTGCTTTCCTTCACATCTTTTCACATAGTAATTGTAATTGCAGCATTAGAGGCACCAAAAAGCTTACCGAATAGGTAATGGGCTTGTTTGCTCTCATCCTGCATCATTGTAAATGGGGAGTAAGTTAATGACGTCTACTGAGTTATTTTTTCTTCTGGGTTTCTGACTCGATGGTTTTCTCATGTTAAAGAGTGTGCCAATGCCCTAAAACTGCATGTCCCCTGGAACTGTCTGCTGCTAGTATGTGTGGAGAGTAGAGATTGATAGCTGAGATCCTGGCCTTTTCCAGTGCAGATCCCAAGTCCGGCCCTCGGTGTGTTCAAAATCATATCTGCTGTTTGTAATTGTACAAATACACGTCTTGCCTTTTGCTCTTGTGTCCTCCTCATTGCACCAGAACTGTATAAATAGCTTGATTAGATTTACTGAACTACTTAGCTACTAAAATCAACTATAGGTGAAAAGGCTAGAGTTTCCATATGCCCATTATGGAAACCCCTGCCTTTATTCTGATTATATAGATGGGCTAACCAGTTTTGCAGTGAATCTGGAAGATAACTGCATGCTGTTGCAATTGAATTGTGGCACACAGCATGCTAGATTCAATAACACCATTATATTTCCTGTACAAGAACCAAACCAGGAAGAAAATTGCACACTCCAAAAGAAACCTTGCTAAAGTGCAGATTTGACATACTCTGCCAAAATGTTTAAGTGGATGATTACAGGAAGCCTTTTGGGGGAAACCCCCCCTGTCATTCAGTGCATTCTGGTGGTGCGTGGGACTCATTAACCCAAACACACCGTATGCATCTATTATTTCTTTAATCAGAGAGTGAAGTTGTGAAAGCACAAGGACAAGTTAGGGCATAAGCTAGATTTAATAGTTAAACACACATCAGTCCAACGTAAAGTAGAGATTTGTAGAGGTCACGCTTCTTTCAACAGGGGTAAGGAGGCAGCACTCTTGCATGCTCCCTAACAGTTGATTTAAAGTTGAATTACTGCTTTGGCAAAAAAGTCTTAGCCCTTTGATCTGTGAGGTCAATGCTGTGATGCAGCAGAATACAGATGGGGAGCAGAGAAGAAACTTAAAGGGTCCTGGTCAGTCTTTTAAAATCACAACATGTACAATGCAGATGACATTTTTGTATGAAGGTTTTATGAACATTTACAGGGACTTCAGGAATTCTGCAAGGAGTAGGTTGGATAAGTAGTAGTGCAGGAAAGGGGCTAGCTGATAGCCTGGCTTTAGATGCACAACATCCAGCTGTACAGATCTAACTTTGTGTTCCTATGAGACTATTTAACTCCGTAGTTGTGCTTCATATGCTGTTGCTATGATATGCACAGGATTTTGGCTTGGTTTTAGAAGCTGAGCAAGATTTAGGGACAAAGGATACTGATTTCAGTGAAGGATTCACATGCAAGTGGGGTCCAATTACAAAGCATTAATACAACTGCTTTTCTAAAATAGCTTCCCACTGTGAATTCAGACTCCATGTTCCATGGAGCACATGAATGTCTAAATGTACAGATCAGAGTCACCAGTTTCTTGGCTACGTGGTTATTGCAGCGCGAGAAGAACAGAACGAGAAGTCTCCCTGTTCTTTCCACTGAGTTTATTTCTCATACATATTTACTGATAGTTTAGATATGAACTTATGAAATCTATACAAACACATATAATATATGTATTTGTATGGCAAATCCTCATCCTTGCAAAGACAATGTGCAGGGAAGAGGTCAAAAGAATCAGTCAGGTTTTCGTTAACTTGTGGGAGAAACAGTGAGATCTGCGAAGCTTCCCTGTTGCTATTGTGACTAAAGATGCTTTTTCTCTTTGTAAGAGTGTGAATATGCTTTCACCTCTCCTTTTGATCCTGCGGCTCCTGGGGCTTGCTGACTGTCGCTAGCATTGCCCGTCTTGACTGGCTTGCTTAAATCTGTCGTACAGCTGTCACGTGCATCCAGCTTGCATCAGACGTAGTAATAATGATAGCAGTGAGTTTGCTGCAGTTCTGATTTGTGTTTGTGGAGGGCTGCAAAGCTCGGGTACGAGACCATTCTTTACACACACATCAGCATCCACAGAGTCAGTCTGGACAGCGCACATAATTGTAACTAAAGGGTCAGCAGCAGCTTAATACATCTCTCCCCCTTTCTGCCACATTCACTCTTTTGCTTTCTTTGGGGCGCACAAGAAAAAGAAAATCATTGGTAGCTGTGATTCCCTAGTCACTAGAAATATGGCTAGTGCAGAACGCTGAGCGAAAGACAATTTTTCACATTTTTTGCATTTTCCATCCTCCCTCCTACTGCTGCCTTTTTCTTTCATGTGCTACCATCCACACAACTGACAGACACTCACAGCCCCTGAGCGCCTTCGTTTTGAGCTATGAATCAAAGCGTGATGATAACAAAATTCAGGAGGCTCTAAATGATTTGGGCTAAAGGCAGCTGTTTGGTGGGGCTTGGGGAGGTTAGATCAGGTTAAAAATGGCTACCTGATCACCCAGGGGTGGAACTTATGCTTAGATCCAGTCTCAGCGATCAGAAACCAGTGGAAACCCAGAACAGCACAGAAGATCCATTCACATAGACAAGCCTCAGAATGGTGGAACCTGGTCTAAGATAGACCTGGACTGATGTGCACTCACGCTTAATCCATTTAAGTTACACCGGTGCATCAAATTTCAGTACAGCTACCTGTGGAGTCGCGGGGCTCAGAAGGCCAGCTACTGGCCCCAGTCCTAGGGCTGCACTTTTCCTCCCCCCACGCCAGCACCAGGCCATTTTAGCCCCCTAACCCCTCACCACCCATATAGACCAAACCCTCCATCCTGCAAGCCTCTCTGGTTGCTGGTTTGATCAGTGTTTGCTGAGGCTGGGCGTCAAGGACGTATCAGTTGGGAGAGGGGCAGGAGGGATGGGGGTATAAGATCACCAGCGGGTCAAGGGGCTAAAAATAGCCTCTGGTCCCCTTCAACTGCCTCCCTGTGGACCCCATGAGTCCCCATGATCTTGTCAGACCCTCCTAGACCTCAGAAACCCCCAATAGATCATTTATGCCCCCCTATTATCCCCTGACCACTCCTGAGGATCCTGCCTACCCCTCAGTCCCTCCTGCAGATGCCTCCTGCACCTCCAATCCCCAGCCCCCATCCTTTTGCAGATGCTGCCTGTACCCCTGATCACTCCTGTGGATTCTGCCTGTACCCCAACCCCCCCCCAGATGCCGCCCGCGCCCTGATCTCTCCCGCAGAT
>JAGPOW010003685.1:19070878-19086989 GCA_030014935.1 Caiman crocodilus
ATCACCCCCCCCCTCCAACCACCGCCTTATTTATTTTTTTTATTTTTAATTCTTTCAAATCGGGGGGGGGGGGGGGGGGCGTTAAATGTGCTTTGGGAAGACCTGGCCCCTTTAGGATGCCTGTAGATGTGCCAGATGTGTTACAGCGTGTTAGAGCAGACTCAATTAATCGAGTCTGCTGGAACATGCTAATTAGCACGCTCCATCAGCCTCCACATCTCATGCATGTGTCCCTGGACTTCAAAATAGTGGCAGAAGTGCTTTACCTAAAGCTTTAGTTAATGTGTCTCCACCGCTGTTTTGAAGCCTGAGGACACTGATACATGAGCTTCTATTTGAAGCAACCGCCAGCGCCTGGAGCATGTGCAAAAATGCCCATAGGGACCAGCTTATAGATTTGTGTTTCATGGAGTCTGCAATCATACCTCTGGAGTTCTGTGTACCGCCCCGTGCCGCAAGGTTATGATAAAGGGTTGGTTTATGGAGCAAAAAGCTATTAGTCAACGTAACTTTAGTTGTCTTTTGGCTTTTGCATAAGTGTTAGAATCACTTAAGCTTCTAGGGCTGCTGACAGATTTGAAAAAAAAAAAGTGCACTTTACCAGAAGACGCAGCATATTAGTTCAGCTTGGCTCCACAGCATCTGTATAGGTCGGGAGCTTTCACAGGGCTTTTTGATACTTTTATCTAATAGCAAATTAAATTAGCTTTTAGATAAACAGCCAAAAAAGTCCCACTAAAGTGCCCAATCTACCTAGATGTTGGGTGAGCAAGGTCCAGGTAATGCGATGCGTCTTCTGCGCATGTGCTGGATTCGATTGGGGGCATGCAGAGTTTAAAGTAAAGTGCCATTTGTGGGGGTGCAGGGGGGCAGTATATCTGTAAGCAGCCTATGTGCTTAAGTCTATATCAAGCATTTGTAGGGTGTTGCATCAAATATAAGCTACTAGTTTTCTTTGAACTTAAGTATGATATTTTCGGAATTGTGTCTGCTTTACAATAGACTTAGTATCGCTTCTTGATGAAGACAAGATGAGGGAAATTGTATGTGAATACAGTGCACAACTTTGTAGACAAAGATTCAGATCTGAAAGACTTGGTGTACATTAATCATGCGACTCAGAGCATCAGAAACCTTCCTTTAGATCCCACCACTTACAGTTTTGAGGTTTTAAATCAAATCCATTTTACAAAGCTACTTAAAGTTCTCTTTGATGTGCAAACCTTTGGAAATGCTGCATCTCTTGTTATGTTCTTGCTGATGCACTAATCAGCTAAAGGACAGACACATGTTTTATTATAAGAACAAACAGAGTGCATCTGCTTGAGGGATCAGAGTGAAAGCTACATTTGACAGCTGTAGGCTTCTAAACAGGCTGGACTGAAATGAAATTTTACAGAACAGGAACTGCTGGTGTTGTGACAATCAGTTTTCATCTAAATAACAATATTTGCACGAAAGATCTCTGAAACAGTGACATTTTAATAAGGTTTCTGCAGTTTTGCATTTGCATAGCAGAGTTATAGAGTAACAAATGCTCTGTTGAAGTCTGAAGCTCGGCTCTACCTTGTGTAAAGGGAATATCGAACAGATAGAAAAGAAATTAAAATGCCAAGGCTTGATAAGGTAAAATTAAATGATAAGTTTAAGCACAGTGACAGGAAAACTATTATGGTATCACTTTATAATCTTATGTTGATTAGTATTTAATAGTATAAACACATGGATTTAATCTGGTCCAGAGCTTCTATTTATATATTATTCAAATCCATAATTTCTCCTTATAAACACCTTCAGAGTACACAGCTACATTATCTCCATCACAAAGTTCTTATCCCAGAGGCCGTCTCCTTCATTTTTAATTTGAGGCTCTTAACATCTAATCTAGTAATGCTATTCATCTAAGTCGTATCCATTGAGTTGAGGGAACATGGACCTTGATTTTCTGATTGATAAGCATTTAGCATCTGAATGGAGGAGTTACTGCTTGTACAGATTAGGGTACATAAATCAGGTCTTTCAGTGCTGCAGTGTTATAATTGTAGCACATATTATTCATGTGTTGGTAAACTTTATTCAGTGATGTACTATATTTATCCCCACTTTCTTTTCTTTCCTGTTCTTTGAATTGTGCTCATTGACTTGATGAGTAACGTTTTTTGCACGAAGGCCAGATTGTTCATCTCTCTCAATGGCTGCAAATAATTTCCAACAATTTAAGTTGGACTAATAGAAGATATCAGATTCACCCAAAGAACCTTGTCTGCCTAATGATTTGTGTACACATTTATACAAGTCATGTAGCTGAGCCCAGTCACTCCTGTTTCACACTGGCATAAATGGGTTCGGTGAGATGCCCTGCGTGCTTCCCTTGGTATTCTCCCTATCACGTTGTTAGGGTAAATGAACCATGCACGAATAAATCAAATGGTTTGCTAAAGTTAAAGCTGGATGTTCTTTTTTCTTCCAATTTTATTTCTTTTTGTCTCCCTTCTGTTCCTTCTCACGCTATTTCCTTTCTCAGCTTTGTTAATTCCTTTCTTTTGGTTGATTTGTTTTTATCGCCATTTTTTTTCTGCTACACATCTCTATCTTTCTCTGTCTGTTATTAAATGCCCATCTTTGGTTTTTATCTTTCTTTCATCCTCCTGCTCTTTCCTCCAATCCCAATTCTCTCCCTCCAACCACCTTTCTTTCCCTTTCACTCCTCCTCAGCAGTCATTGGGACAGAGGAGTCTCACCAGACACACAATATTTCCACGGACTACAGTTGGAAAGTTGTGATATCTAGGGATGTAGTATGCTAACAAAAGAAAACACCATCTTTTCCTCTGTTTTCACAACTCCTGATTAGTTAGTTAATAGTAGGCCTGGGATTTCTTATGTGATCTAGCCGATCGGATGGTAGGTAACCTCAAATACATCAATGCAATATGCTCATGCTACGTAAATAAAATGTTAATTTCTCCCCTGCAGACTGAGATATAAAACAAATTATTCCATGGTCTGAGATTATAATTTTTTTTTAACGAAAAGGTCCTAGGTGTTTCTGAAATATACTGCCAATCATTTCGCACATGTAGCAAGAAGAGAGAGACCTAATAAAGAGTCAGCTGAAAGCCAATATTCGGAACTGTCACCAGCTAATTAATTCTCTCATTCACATTCTGACTACACTCACAATTCACAGGGATGACTGCCAAGAAACCTGTCACAAAATGGCAGTTTAAAATACTGAACAATAACAACGGGATCTTAAGGCCTGAAATAAACTGGGCTCTTCAGTCTGTGATGGCGGTGCATTTTCCGTGCCCAGAAGCAGATGGCCATGGCTTTGAAATCCGAGGGTACGCACAGGTGCGGATGGCTTCGTGCAGCTCTCAAGAGTGGCATCCTCTCCGCGCTCTTTTAGGGTTCCTCAAGATTCTTGTAGGTTTTTCATACCTCGACTGCTATAAGAGCATATGGCCAGGAAATCGCACATATGCAAGGGTGTTGGGCACCCATACTTGTTAAATGCAGTGAAAACAGTAGCTGCTCAGGGTCTCTGAAAATCAGTGATGTTGGAAGGTCCATTGGACATCACTAAAAGTAGACTACATTACGCCTGAAGATTTTTCAGCAACCCTAAATGCTCTACAGCAGGGGTGGGCAAAATGCGGCCCACGGGCTGGATGCGGCCCACCAGGCCATTCTGTTTGGCCTGCGGGACACCTAAAAAATTTAGAAAATTAATCTTCGTCTGCCCCTGGCTGCCTGTCACGCGGCCCTCAATGGCTTGCCAAAACCCAGTAAGCGGCCCTCTACCCAAAATAATTGCCCACCCCTGCTCTACAGAGAGCCCAACTCTGAAGTCCTGCCATCTGTATTTTACCCACTAACTTTACCACAAATGTGTGCATGTGCATGATTTACTGATAAGATTATTTATATATTTAGGCAGGTAAAGATTCAGTGAGATACCTAGGAGGATTTTTTTTTCTGATGCCTAAGGTACTAACTCCTACGGTACCTACATATTTTTAAAAACTACACCAGGCCCTTATTTGCATCTTTAAGCCCTGAAATAGCTACAAAAAAATCCCATAGCTTCAAGCTCTTACAGATTGCTCTCTTTTTCACCTGTATACTCCCATTCATTTAATTATACATTGTATAAAACAATGTTAGCTTGGTTATTTATATACATGATACCTCGACTTAAGCACCAGCATTCATTATAAAGCTGCCTATGAGATTTCCGCATCAGTAACCTTTATATTGTAGTTTCTTGTGCTGTTTTGCTATCTGGTTAAACAACGTATTTGTGAGGGCTGAATTCTGTTGAAATCTAATGTGATGCCATAAAAATGTACCAACAAACGATATATTTTCCAACGCAGCAAGGTACAAAATCACCTAACTTTTTCAAAGATGCTGCTTGGTTTGGAAATTGAAAAATTGCTTGAGACTGTGCTAAGAATTGAAAGTAAATGAAATGGAAATACAATATATTATAATGAGACAGATGTGAGCTCATTTTGTCTAGTGCAGGTTCATGGACTACACATTCACTCTGTCCGCCTGACATTTAAATCTGAGTAAATTCAGTGGTTTATAAGAAAAGCATCTGTTGTTGGAATAACAATAGCAAGATACAATACGGAGGGGGGAAATATCTAATTGCTGTTGGATATTATGCTAGCATGTCAATGAAGGAGCCTTCATTGTCTTCAGATTCTGGCATCAACATGGATATTAAATTGGCCGGCTCATCAGGGAATATAGTACATTAATGAGTGATTCAGCTATGACTGAGTGTGCGCATTAAATGAATAACTTTAAAAGTTTCTAATGTCATAAATCAGAAAAAGGTTTAATGCACGACACACCCATGAAGGGACTATATTCAAATAATTGTGGTGTGCCTTAACTCAACAAAGTTGAAAAGAATGGAAGGATGTGGGGGAAGGAGGAAGAGGGTAGATGTGGAGGGTCAATGTTATTTTCTCTAATTTTCTCCATGGTATTGTCATGTTTTTGGGCATGCTATACTGAATTTTACACAGCTAAACACTTGAATTTTGCTATGCATGTCAAGCTGAGTCAACAATAAGGCAGGTACCTGGTAGTTTCTTGTTTAACATTTCCAGGAAAAAAGGCTTGGCAACTAAATGGCGGGGATTCTTTTTAATGACTTGAAATTGATTCAAAAAGCTCTGAGATCATAAGCCTACGGACTTTATTTCCTTTTTCCAGCGTGATTCAAAAAGTAATTACTGTACTGCATGTATAGGCAAATCTGAAAAAAATGCCCTGAGAAGTTGCAATTCAAAATGAAGATTTCTGGTAATTAATGAAGTAAGTAGGTGCTTTTCAGTAATAAAATGAAGTGAAAGTTAACGTATTTTCCAAAATACATTTGGGAGAGCTTTTTAGTTAAGTATTTGTTTTCCAAACTAATATTTGTAGGAGTCCACCTTATTCATGGAATACATTAAGCCTCAAGCAAATGCTCTTGTTAGTCAGCTAACCACTAAGCACTACCACTGACACGATTCTTTATGAAGTAACCAGTTCCACTCTCTGGAGAAGTGGTTAAATTGTAAGTAGAATTAAAAAATATATTTTTAAGTAATTAAAACCCCATCATGGGCTCTTTACGCAACAATGGGATACAACGTAGAGAACAAACAGTACTATTCTTAGAGAGATAGCATCAGGGCTAGGGGCAGAAATTACACATAAACTGACGTAAGTGATTGGAAACTGGTTCAAATCTGTAACGCAACAGAAGTTCATTGCTTATAAATCATTTTCAAAATGGCCCAAACCTGTTTAAGATAAACTTGGATGGATATAGGACCAGACTCAACTGGTTTAGGTTAAACTGTCCCAGATTTCCTCCAGCTTCGAGTTAACTCATAGTCCCCCAGCATCCCAAGGTGCTTTGCTTACAGGGTGCATGGTTAACCTTGGCCCAAGCTGCCTGCTTCAGCTGAGCAGGGAGACATGCTCTAGCACCCCCTGGCTTCTGGCCTGAGCCACTGCAGGCATGTGGCTGCATTTCTAGAACCAAATGTGAATGTTTGTTCACTTGCTTATCAGCTCAATCTATGCAGCTTAGACTAACCTGCAAAGATGGAATCAATTCAGTCTTGGGCTTTTTCACTGTCTGTACGTAGCCCAAACATACGATCACAGTGGTCCAAAAGATCACAGGCTCCATGCACATCTGTAGGAGCTCATAGAGTTGTTCACCCATGGACCTCTTTCTCTCTTCCACTCCTCAGCAGATAATACATGCCTTCATCTTACTGGTAGCAGTCTTGTTATTAGATTAGGTTGCTTTGTCCAACTTCATCCTCAGTTTTTCAGTAGGATTTTTTTTAGCTCTTTTTTATTTCCTATACTTCTCTTGAACAATAGGCAAGTCTCTTATCTTGTTGCTTTGTCTGTGAGTCAGTATTTTGAGTGCTGAGACACAGAATGAAGAGGTCATGTGGTTTGCCTTTGTGCTGGTATAAAAAAGGAGCCCAAACACTGCTCTAAGTTCCTCAAATGAACTTAAAGTCATTGGCAACATGTAGGGGGTGCACATGGATTCATGTGAACCCTCTGAGATTGGTGGTATACCCCCTGCGATTGGCTGCCACTACTCCCACCAGCATTGCCTGCAGGCATTCACTGCTCATCACTCCTCTCCCCCTTGCCATCAGCATCACCAGCAGTGTCTGCAGGCGGGCAACAATCACCGGTCGGCGCTTGCCACCCCCGCCCCTTGCCAGCACCATTGTGGTTACCTACAGGAGCTCCCCACTCGCCACCTCTGTGCTCGCACTGCCACCACCACCTGTGGGTGGTTGCCATGCCCCCCCAGCCTTGGGAGGCACACGACATCCATGCTTAAAGTTTCTCAGGAAAAATATGTGGTGAAGATATAGTATAGCAGGGTATGTTATGGTAGTGAAGGTACTACCTTACTGTTTCCATTCTGGAGTAACTGTTTGCTCCTAGTGGGGAGGCACTATAACAGAACATATCACAAGCAGGTATTCCTGATATCTGCTTGCTTCTTCACCTTTGATCCAGGGGTAATGTATATTAGGCCTCTGCTGCATGTTGACTCGCACAATTAACCGGTCAATCATGCGATATGTTTAAATTGGCCACAAGTACAAAGTAATTATCACACAATTAACTGGTCAATAGTGCAATAAATTTAGATCAGACACACATGCAAAGTAACTTATATGATAAAAATGACTGTCTAGCTATAAAATGAGCCAATTAGCTCTAAAGTTAGTGCTTGAAAATGCAATTCTATGGCTGGTTTCTATCCAGCTTGTTTTGAATGTGTAGCAGGGCCTTCAGTGTATGAGACCAATGTAAACTATACCAGTGTAGAAGTGTAATGCCCAGACTCTCAGCTTACCGGTTCCCAATGTGATGCTGTCTATATCTCTCTTTTTGCTTATGCTATTGACTTGTAGTATGAATTGTGGTGAAGTTTATCCTCTAGAACATTTAACTTTTTTATGTATGTCTGGCTGAATGAACAAAGTTCTGAGAGATGATGACAGAATTCCCACTTTCACTTGCTTTAATTTCTACCAATTCCCATAGAATACCACACTGATTAGATGGGCCTTTGCCGCTAAATTGGTTGCTGTTGGTCTCTAACATTGATTTATTTAGAAAGAATAGTACTTTACATGGTTGATGCTGAACTTATAGAGCACTTTCCCTCTGGAGGTCTCAGAATTCTTAATAAACACTTATCAGTTAAAAAGCATGTGTCCCATATCAACCATGAAGAGTTGAACTACACTTGATAGATGAGGAAGCTGAGATTGCATGATCCCTCAAGCTGTCATGGACACATATCCATTAAGAACACTTAGCCGAATGATGGGCTATATAATTTACTCCAGGTCAAGCACCAGGCCAACGCAGAGTCGGGAGCAGAACCCAGATATATTTTTCCCACTCCCTGTGCTTTTGTGCTAGTTTTTTGTGATGGTCAAAGATGTTGCATCTAAACATGGGTAGGCATGGGCCCTGTTTCAGAGCTTACAATCTTAGAAGGTAGAAAATAAAGTGAGGATGAAAAAGGAGGATGCAATACAAAAAATACACTCTAGTTAGGAGCAGACATTAAAAAAGCCCATGACAGAATTCATCTAAGTTATGTGGTTTTCTGTAAGTGGCATAGTTTATATTGGTAGTGAATAAAACACATAGTCACTCTTTGTGGGGAGCGGAGGGGGAGATTGCTAATCTTAGACCAGGTTCCCCCATTTTTAAACGAGCCTGTGTGTGTCAAGCTTCTGTTCTGTTACAGGTATAAAGGGTTTCCGATCACTTATGCCAGTAAAAGTGTAATGTCTGCACCTAGCCTCTGCGTCCACATTTCAGGCCACACATACAACAAGTTTATACAGAGGTGTGACTGGAAATTTTAGTGCCCTGAGCAGTGTGGGGGAGGGGAGAAGGGAGTGAACACTTACCTCCCAGTGCAGGGGCTGCTACGATAGAGGTGGTGGCATGGGCTGCTGCTGCCCCAGTTCAAGTTCCCTGATCAGGGGCTGCTGCAGCTGCTGCGCTGGCTCCATGAGAGCTACCCTTTTGGCACCCTACCTGAATTAGCTGGGTGGACAGCTTAGAGGGCATTCCAGTTTTCTGCTGCTCTTGAAGAGGAAAATAGAGGAAATAAAGGCATCAGGTTTTGTATCAATAGAGGACAGAGGACAACCAGACTGTCCTCTATGATGGCCACCCTATCCACTCCCCCTCCCCCCCCCCGCCACCCCTGCTACATTACTCTACTGGGTTTATAAGGTAGATTTTTAAAATTACTGTCATTTAGGTATTCAAGTGCATTGACAAGATTTTCAAGAGCACTCAGCATCTGCAAATCTTGCTCATGGCAGTTACTGGGTTCTGACCATGCTTGAAAACCTGATCTTTTTCTTAAGCATCTAAATGAGAGATGATCCTATAGAGGAGTGGGTCTCAGAAGATCATTTTAAAGGGAGTATTTCATAGCTAGGATACAGCATTAAAAGTGCAAAGACAGTTCTGCGGGAGACAGACAAGTTATCTAATGTCTAGACTATGCAGTCTGCTATTTCCAGTAAGATAACGTTTCGTTAGCTCCAAGAATTCTGCCAAGAATACTGCTAATTGTCTCTGCTACCCTTTGGAAAGAACAGTCTCTGTGTACCACTACTGTATCTTCATTTTGCCTAGATGAATATGTAAATATAAGCATGCCTCATATGCCGTTATATCTTGCCAACTTTGGCAGTGGCTCAAACTTGGGGGGGGGGGGGGGGCTGTTGTTTTGACTCTTGGATGTTGTATTACAATTGTGAAACACAAAAATGACAAACGATGTTTAGGTGTCTTGTTAACGCACATTGTATACCATTAGCCAGTTAGTGTGAAGATTAATAATTTGCATAGTATTAGACTGCCACCTTAACATCTACAAATAAATACACTGCAGTTTTGCAAACACCTTAGATGGATGTTGCTGATATTTTCTCTTTGCATCCTTGCATCTGCAAACTGCTTCTTCCAAAGTCTTTAAACCAATTAGTAGTACATTTTCTCAGACTGAGAAATCACCTATATCTTCAGACGGCAGGCACATTACTACTGTGTCATTGCATTATCTCGGAGACTGAGCTAGGGTGATGCAGTAGTACTGAGATGTTTTTCACTGTTACAGGAAATTAAAATATTGTGATTTTTTTTTAAAGTAGCTTTCTCAGAGCTAACTAGAAAGCCTTTGGAAACTAGATGCTGTTCAGACAGTGTCTTTGTTAATGCTTATATATTTCTTAGCACAGTGGCATGAATGGCAATTTTAGGTGCTACTGGAATACATATAAGAGCCCTGGCAGACATTCCATTTATCATGCCATATATTCAGCCAATGTATCATGTGATAAAATGGCAAACCAACCACAAAGATGATCCACATGTCAGTGTGGTTGGTTTGTCTTGTGCTTTCATTTTGAATGTATGGCATGCAGCCTTGCATCAGGCTGCGTGGTATAATTTGAAGTATACCTGTATGGGGACCCCATCAGCTGTTCTGGCCAGGACATTTATAGGACATTCAAGCCATTCTGTAACACCTGAGGTGATGGGTTTACAGATCTATGACACGGGGATCAAGGAAGTCACCAATCCTCAGGTGTCTGCATTCAGCTGGCTACATGCAGGCTGGGAATCCGGGAGTTCCCTCACCTGCAGCTCCTCCCAGTCCAAATGCAGCCAGCTGCATGCCCCAGCAGACACACAATGGAAGTGAGGACTTTTATCCTAGATCCTAGCAATCGTACGTCCTGGCATGATTAATTTTAAGCACGTGATAGGACCTCAGAAATCATGCAATCGGGGTGCATAATTTTTGAAAGTCCTAGCACATGATTAAATGAATGTTTACCAGGGGCCTAACAGTAACAATAATCTGGCTGGAACAACTGGTTCTCGGGAGTGTGTCAGAAAGTCATTCTTCTGTCTGTTTCAGCAGATAACCATTCTTCCCCATATCTCTAATTCAAAACTCATAGATATCGGTGGGAATGCTCACATGCCGTATATGGCTGTCCTTATATATAAAATTCCCTTTATGCACAAATCAGTAGGAGCATATTATCCCCTTGGAGAAGCTTTCTTTAAGCAGGGTATCAGTGGAGTGGAAAAGTTGCCGCCACTATTTTTAAAAACTTTCATGTATGCATGTACCTGTACTTGTACTTGATAATGTATTTTTATATAAAGTCTTGGTATATTAAAAGTACAAAAATGTTTGCTAAGAATCTTTTCATAACATTTTTAAGAGCTAGTGTTAAAAAAAATAAACTCCGGAGAAACAACAAAAAAGAATCATTGGAATATTTTAAAGGGATTTTTAGCCTATTCATATAGTTGGGATTTTTTTCATTTAACTCTTTTGAAAGTGATTTGAGAGTTTTGCATCTTTTGCTGTTTTGTTGTGTTTCTTCCTCCAGTTTTTTCTCTTTTCCCTTTCTCTAGGGCACTGATTCTCAACCAGGGTGCTGCAGCATGTTAGCGTGCCTTGAAATCCTTTCAGGAGTGCTGCAGGGTGCTGTGCAATAGTCGCCCTGTTAAATGTTCAAATGTGATTCAAATATGAATTTATAGCATTAAAACCTTCTGACCTACTGTGGTCTTTCTAAGTACTTTGCAACAGAAAAGATGCTCTATTGTTTTATATAACCCAAAATTAGTGAAAACAAAAATCTGGCATTTTCGGTGGGGTACCTTGAATTTAACAAGGCAGGTCTTGAATCTAAAAAGTTTAAAAGCTACTGCTTTAGGGATAAGGAAGGTAGGCCTGCAAAATCAGCTGCAAAGAATTTTGGGTTGTTTTTTTTTTTAAATAACGATATTGCTTGTTACCAAATGGAATTATTCCATTGCGTTTAGTCAAAAAATGTCAATCAAAATAATTTTTATAGGTTTTTTTTCTTTTGACAGCCTTTTTCTGCCTTAAGAAAAAAAGATAGAAAACACAACCTACTTAAATTTTTGTCTAAAGTTTACATAGCCAAACATTCAGATAACAGATTTGAAACTCAGGGAGAAAATTATATGGATCTTTGTTACAAACAAAAAATGATCTCTATGAGCTTTCCAGAAACTTAGTTACTCTGCTTGGTGTGGAACTAATGAAAACATCATCAGTCATTTTTTAAATATATGATGACTGCAGCTCACTCTAAGTGTCAGACTTTAGTAGACAAAGAAGTTTATTCATTTGGTTAGCGTTCCTTGCAGGGAATTCACTCTTCTGAAAGTTGTGCAAATGCAAATTGCACTTGATAATAAATTACTGCCATTTATATAATAGCAAATAATGATAACTTTTTTTGGACAAATGCATTTTTCAAATTTTTGGTTTTTTATGTGAGTTCAGCACTAATGAGGATGTTGGAAATTAACAAGTGTATCAGCACATAGGTTCAATACAGGGAAGGCACTGCTGTCCACCTACTGCCCTAGAGAAGAGTGTGATGCCTCACTTGGGTAGAATGCCAGCCATTAATAAGAACAGAGATCCTCCTTCTCTTATTGAGCCATTCCACTTTGCACTACCAACAAGGTACCATTTTTTTATGGGGAAACTGGACTGATATCACCATTAAATTAATTCAGCTGTGATGCAGCTAGCAACTTTACCATCAGCTGGAATTGATCCAACCCAGGTTGGATTTTGACCAGTGGATCAGAATTTGGTAGTATTCAATTAAATAGTTTATAAAGGATCTGTTTTAGAAACCTGCCAGAGCAAGAGTTTCTACAGGCAGCTGGGCATTGCATAGAATCATAGAAAATGAGGGTTGAAGGGACCTCAGGAGGTCACATCTAGTCCAACCCTCTGCTCAAAGCAGGACCAACCCCAACTAGATCATCCCAGGCAAGGCTTTGTGGAACCAGGCATTAAAAACCTCCAAGGATGAAGATTTTACCACTTCTCTAGATAACCCATTTCATTGCTCACCACCCTCCTAATGAGAACTGGTTTTCTGTTAAGCCAAGCTGGTCACCTGCCATATTTGCTATTCTTCCTGCACATCAGGATGATCTGTTCCTACAGTCTCGGTAAAGTTTCTTTAAAATACAACCAGATCTCCTTGATTCCTTTCCTCCTCAGCACGGCCTTCCATGGGATCCTGCCCATCATTTCTGTGGGGGAGTCAAAGTCTGCTTTTCTGAAGTCCAGGGTCCATACTCTGCTGTTCTCCTTTCTTCCTTTTGTCAGGATCCTGAGCTACATCATTTTGTGGTCACCAATGCCCAAACTGCCATCCACTTCTACATCTCTCACAAATTCTGCCCAGTTTGTGAGCATCAGGCCTAGAAGAGCACAGTCCCTAGGTGGTCTCTCCAATACTTGCACCAGGAAGTTGTCTCCAATGCTCTCCAAAAACTTCC
The DNA here is from genome assembly GCA_030014935.1 of Caiman crocodilus. Taxonomy (NCBI): domain Eukaryota; kingdom Metazoa; phylum Chordata; order Crocodylia; family Alligatoridae; genus Caiman; species Caiman crocodilus. Next base: position 19,083,833 of record JAGPOW010003685.1, read on the forward strand.
TGACTTGCCTTTGCATTGCTGTATTACCCACCCAGCAGATGTCAGGGTGATTGAAGTCCCCCATGAGAATCAGGGCCTGTGATATGCAAACTTCTGCTAGTTGTCTGAAGAAAGCCTCAGCTACCTCCTCCTCCTAGTTGTATCTAGCATGGGTGCAAACAAGTGTTTTTCACACTTGGTCTAGGTTAAACCACCTAAACCTGGACCAAGAACATTTCATGCAGCCATTCGCTGTTGTCGGCATTGATGCAGGAAGCCAGGGTTAACTCACTCAGGGCGGTGAGAAGGGCTGGCAGGATTGTGAGGGGCTGTCAGGTCCATGGGGGTGGGTCTCACGGGTCTGGAGGGGGGTGTTTGGCAGGTCTGGGAGGAGGAGGCTCTGCTGGGGCTAAAAATAGCCAGGTCAGGGTGAGAGGGGTAGGAACAGTTTAGCCCCATGTCTGGGAGGAGAGGCATACTGGGTAGACATTCGTTAGATCAGGTTAACCCTTTCTTAGTCAAAATTGGTGGACAGCTAAAGTAGACTACCTGAGATCAGGTGTGCCATATTTTGACTGATTTAAACCTTGCCAACACTTGCAAAAGTGAGGATTTAGATCAATATAACCTTGGTTAGGTCAGTAGAAATGCACCACTTTTACATACCTTTAGTAAACACAGTTACTTAGACCCCACTGTGTCCATGCAATTCCTTCATATTGTCATCAGATAAAGAGCAAAAGACAACATCCTTCTTGACAAAAATACCTGGATTCTTGGTCCACACAACACACTAATATTGTTTTACCTTGATGAATTCATGCTGGGAATCTCACAGGACAAATAAAGTGTTTACAATGTAAAGCCTTACTTCTACAACTGGCAGCTTGCACGAAGACTGTTGCTCATGCAGGGAGCCTAGTGGATTTCTATGATAATTTTGCACTGAAGCAGCAATTTTCTCACTTGCAAGATCATGATGTAACAAGTAGGATTGACAAACTATAAGGAAGGGTGAGCTTTACAGGTGCTCATTTTTGTATGTCTTTGACATAGCCCTTATGTATTAAGCTTTTCACACACTTATTCTCAAACATGCAGAAGTCACCATTTCTGAGTGAATTATGCAATGCTGAGACTCATTAACTACTCTCTGGTTCCCTGCCATGAAAAACAAGCTCCATTAAACACCTAATGGTCTTTGTGGCAAGAAGAGGTAAAAACGGGATGATAGGAGGTATTCCTCTCTTGAGTGCAGTGTTAGGTTCAGTGCATGTTATAAGGTTGGCCAGGGTCAGATAAAAAAAAAAAAATATGCTCTACTGTATCTATATTTTAAGCAATAATTACTGTGTTATTCAGTAAGAAATTAATACTCGCCACATCATCCTGTGGTTTGTATGTTGATCATAAGATAAGGAGTGCAATTATTGGAGAAATAAGATCGTCAAAGATAATGTGACTGTCAACATTTTTACACTGCTGTAGCGGTGTAACAATATTTTATAATAATCCTTCAAGTATACAATCAGACCGAAAGTTAATTGGAGTACTAAGCAGGGCAGGAGAAAATACCACATAAAACTTATTTATACTCTTCCAATTTTCATTTAAAAGGATTTACAAAAAGGTCAAAAAATGAAAGAGAAAGTGTCAAATTACTTTTCCAAATTGAACAGGCTCAACTTTAGCTATGATGTATTAGGTTAACGTAACTGCATCACTTCATGTGTTCAAGAAACAAGCTGTTAGCATTTCAAAAGCAAATGATATTTTAGGAAAGCAGGCTAGGTTTGAAGCAGTGGATCACCATTGATAATATTGTAATTTAAAAAGTAATTTGAAAAAAACACTAATAGGTATTCAGCTGCAATTGAATTGTTAATATTCACGTGTGTGTTGCAGGGTTTTTTTGAAAAGCGATGAAAGTAGATTTACATGAGAGAATAATTTAATAAATAAGTTATTTGCAGTTTCAGAAATCTGACTGACAGGTCAATGAAGGAAGCAAACAAATAGGTATCCCAGCATTGTGACTTCCACAGCTGCTCTGCAGGGTAGACGAACCAATTAAGAGATCTCCTACTTTGCTGAAAAGTTCAATTGAATACATGCGGAAATCACTAAGGCAGAAAACTTTAACATGGCCTATGTGGTATTAGCAGCATGGTCCACTGATCACCCTGAAGCTGACAAATTCCTGTGATATATCAGTGGTATAGGTTGTAGCCGTGTTGGTCTAAGGACATAGGCAAACAAGGTTCTTTGGGTGAATGCAATTATTTAAATTGGTCTAATAAAAGATATCAGATTCACCCAAAGAACCTTGTCTGCCTGTGAAATATCAGAGCTTTCACTTTTGAAACACTTGGTCCTTCCACTCTGGTGAAAGCTGGCACAGTGTAGCTCTGCTTCCTACTCATAGAAATGATCAAGGCAGAGCAGTGCAGGAAACCTTACCAACTTTTCTATCCAACTAATAGGGAGAGCTGAGTCTTTAACAATATGTAGCATCCGCTAGCATCCCAGATGTTCTACAGTCAGCTGGGCACATCATGGAGAGACCACAGAGAGCACTAAACCTGACTTCCCTATATCAGTGGTTGCTGCCAATAAGCTGAATTTTCCACTTCCCTAAAATGTAGGCTGGCCAGAAACGCACAGCAGGGAATCCCCCCTGAACATGGGAAATTTTAGTTGCAAGAAGCAGAATGGGGAATAGGAGGGACATGCCAGAACTATGGTTGCATCAAAGTTGGCCAATTAGGAATCATAGAAAAACAAGTGATTTCCTTGAGCCAGTACTTTGAGGATGAAATGGAATATCACATCCTGCATGTCAGCATTCATGCTACTCCACCTCTTTAAGCTTCTAGCATAGTCAACCTTAGAGCCCACTTTCTTAGCTCTGATGGGATAGGTAAAATGGAAGCGGGTGTCCCTGTTGACGTAGTCTTTTTGGACTTCAGGAAGGCATTTGATGCGGTCTCTCACCACATCCTCGTTAAAAAGATGGGGAGCTGTGGCATTGACCCCTACATGGTTGAGTGGGTCAGGAACTGGCTGACAGGGCGCTCCTAGAGAGTGGTGGTGGACGGGTCGTACTTGACCTGGAGAGATGTGAGCAGCGGGGTCCCCCAGGGCTCGGTCCTTGGGCCCGCGCTGTTCAACATCTTCG
>JAGPOW010003685.1:19087089-19109550 GCA_030014935.1 Caiman crocodilus
CTGTGACCCCAGCACTCGTTCCTGCCATTGGCGGGGGGTCAGACTAGATGGCCTGCTCTAGGCCCCTTCTGACCCTAGGTACTATGATACTATGATACAAATCTATGCTGCAGAGGAAAATGACAAGGACTAATGAGCAGTTGCATGTTGGGACAGAAAACTAGAAGTATAGCTAAGAGTCGGTCATAAATGAGCTTAGATTGAGAGGAAGGGGAAATAGTGCAATTGCCAGAGGAGGGATAGGGGAGGCTTCTAAGAAGAAAACAGGGACAAGCTCAATGGATATTGGTGAGGCTTCAGAAAACCTGATGCCAGAGTCAAGGGCAGAATTGGGATTGTGTGTCGTTGGCCTAAACATGGTACCATATATGAAATGGGAATGAATAAAGTACTCAGGGCAGAATACTCAGTAGAGAGAAGTATCAACAGAGACTTGCAATGAAGGAGAAGAATGGTGACCTGTTAAAATAAAAAAGGGCCAACAGTAGGACAGGAAAAGCAAAAACAGGTTAGTATGAAAGCCAAGCCTGGGGAAAATGGAACAAAAAAAAGTTAACTTGCAAATTTGGAGATATAAAGAAAGATAACTGTAGAGAAAGTCACTTGCCCTTCTCATTTTGACTTTGGTCATCTGAAAGATTCATGTGTCTATTGCATATTCTTTCTAGTGAATGAAAAATTATTGCATAGCTCACCCTAAATTATTAGTACTGGATAGTACAAACAACAAGTTATATGATTAAGATGGATGGCTTCTGGGTATCCAACATAAAGTGTTACTGAAGATTAAAATATCAAGTAATAATGGGGAGAGAACAAGTGTAAAGCCCACGGTCCACTCATTCCTACCCCATCTTCTTTATGTGGGGAATCTGAACCGAGACAGATCCTAATGGTTTGTCCATTATTTTCATTGCTCTTTCTCCAATTAGTTTATTTCTTTAATTGAATTGCAGTTTAATCTCTCCTCAGTTACTAAGGTGTTATGCTTCACATGAATAATTAAACAGACTCAATATCAATTTATTCCATAAAATGTACATCTTTATATTTGTATCATGCAGTGATCCATCTGGTATACTTACTTTTACCAGCTCTTACTCTTTTGTGAACACAGATAAAATGCTTTGGACAAGTTTTCTTTTATTTACACTAGCATAAACTAGAAGTAGTACCCCACGGGTCATTGGAAAAAAAGATTAATGTCAAATCCTTGAGACTGAGATGAATTAAGGGCTTCATAGCTGCCATACCTTGACCTGTTGATGTCAAAAAAATTGTCCTTACTTGGTAAACGCAACCAATAATTAAAAGTACAAACAGCTGTGACACTTCCAACTTCGCACAGTAGAGGAAAAAAAAATCAAGTGTTGAGGTGCTGAGGGAAAACTTGTTTGCCATTGAAACCAATATAATAAAAGAGGAATATTTTTAAATACTTTCATGATATAATCTAATATATTATTGTTATAGCCATCATAAGCAAATTGATATCCTTTCTGTAACAATTATTCAATGAAATGCTTCTTGTTCTTCTAGTGATGATAAGAACTTTCAGAATTTGTATTATCCACTCCATAAAGTCAGTTGTCAATTAGCTCAGATAGATTAAATCAGACATATGGAAAAAGCCTTTGCAAAAAAGCGAGAGGATTTGCTTTGAATAATATTAAACCTACTGAATGATCCTGTTTTCTCCATTAAAGCATTTAATTAGAACATTTGTTGGAATCGTTGCATAGTTCTTAGACATTTAATATATTAGGCTGTTAGATATCATAGCAGAAAATTTTTTGGAGGTACATCTTCACTATTATTAACGGATTGAAAATAAATGTAACAAAATTAAATATTAACCAGGGTGCTGAATTATTTTTACATCCCACTTTATACATAATTTACACACAGACGGGATTTAAGATACATGAATCTTTTAAAATTGTTTTTCCTATCATATGCAGCATGTTTCAACATAGAAAAGTTAGCAAATTGGATTAAGCCCCTAAACGCAGACCCTAAGCACTTGAAGACTGAGCACATTTTTTTTTCAGTAACTCAACCCTACAATTTCTTCAAAATGCACACCAAAGTCATGACGTTAGTCATCAGAAGCAACTCAAATATAGCATGTGGGCTCAATACAACCGTAATTAAAACCGGAAAATAGATTTTTAAATAAATTTGTGTGCTTGCAGGCAATTGGAAGTTGACGCTTACTCTGCAAGCCCTGATCCTTATTGTCAGATCAACTAAAGAGATACGGTATGATGTGGCTGTCAAATTACATGGTTTACCAGTCCTTGTAATTGAAATGCTTGCACATAATAAGTGTATCATGTCTTAGTACTGTCTCTCTAAAGCAGTGTTGGAATGAATTTTGATTATCCAGTATATTTCTTGTTTTTTCTTGGAAGCTGAAATAATTACCAAGTAGAAGAATATTACATTTCCAATAAATGCCACAAAGCTTTTTGCTTTGTTTTGTATCTAAAAGCCTTTGAAAGGTGGCACACAGATAAGCTGAAACTGAAGTGGCCATTATGCATAGCCAGAGGAAAAAGTCCCTTGTTGGAAAGAGTCTTTAGTCTCCAACAATAACTGCAACATTTTAATTAAGAGATTTGGCAGAAATATAGCTCTTTTGCACCCAGCCCCACTGACTTCAATGAGATTTCACATGAGCACTGCAGATGAGCTTCAATTCCATGGCAGTTGGTTTCTATGTACTATGCCATCAGCCCTTTGGGAAGTGTATATATGTGGGAGGGACAAAGGAGGAAGCAGGGTTCATCCATCTCCACAGTAGCGTTTCTCAGTGGAGTGACATTTGTGGAGGGGTTGGTGAACCAGAATAAGAGTCAGTGAACTGTCATGAGTATTCATTCTTCCAATTCTTCATTGGGATCAGCAAAGAAAGCAAGTAACTTTCCAAAGGATCCCCACCTCATCAGTGTGGCAGTCTGTCAAAGGACTCCTGGGGTAGCAGGAGCCATGATATTCCCAGAGAGGGTGGCTCCATTAGAAATGGACTGCCAGAGCACCTAGGCACATTGCAGGGGGCCCAGTACCCCTATAGACACACAAGGCATGTTCAGACAATCATGCATTTGCCTCTTGCAGCATCTCAAAGCAGTTTGAGATGCCACAAGAGGCATGCTGGGAACGAAAAAAGTCCTCCATGTTGCATATTTGCAGCACTAACTCAAAATTTGAGACCTGGAAATCCAGGCATCAAAAAGCAACCTGTGGAAAAAAAGCAGGGCAAGACATGGTCCAGGACCAAGACCTGAGGCAACCTGGTGGTGGGTCCTCTATGGATGCTTTGGTATCCAGCCAGTGCATCTCTATGGTGCTTCTGTTGCCCCAGCATGCACCGTCTGTGTGCATGGCAAGGCTGTGGTGGGACCTTGCCTTGGCCACTGTCCCAGGTAAGCAGGGACTGGGTGGGGGGGGACGTAGGGTGTGTTGGTGGTTGTGGGGGGAGTGGTTGGGGGTGTGTGGGGATTGTAGAGGGGATATGGGGTTCAAGGAGGGGGTCAGGCAGGACTGCCACACACTTATCCCCTCCAGCCCCTGCACACCAGCTGGGCTGTACCCACAGTGGTGCTGCCTCATCCGTAGTCTGTGTGGGGATAACGGGCCCAGCCAAACCCGACTTGGCCTCGCACAGCACAGCCTACTAGTATGCCTTTGGACAGGACTGGAACCATCAGCATCCTCAGCAATAGCATGTGCTATTTGGGTGGGCTGGACTGGTTTGCGTTGGGCCTGTTCTCCATGTGGGAGAGCAATGTGCGGCTGTGGGGCTGTACAATGGCAGGCACATCCCCATGACCACGTGCAGTTCAGAGCTGGCTGGGAACGGTCTTGTTTTAGGCAGCTCAAGCCAACTCCAAGCTGCACTTGCAAACTCTCTATGAAGCCCAGGGGTGGCCAGGAACTGTCCTGGTCTGGGTGGGGAACTCTCTGCATGCAGGGAGCTTCTGGCCTCAATTCTGTGGTCAGAGCAGAGCCTGGGAGATTCCCTACTCCTGGGAATTGCCTGCTGCTGGGCCAGGCTCCGATGGCAGAACCCAGGAGGGGACAATTTCCCTCTGCCCTGGCAGCAGGGAGGTCCTGGCCTCAGCTCTGCAGTCATGGAAATGGAGCTGGGAGTTCCTTGCTGCTGGGCCAGAGGGACATTGTTTCTGCCCATGATCTACTACCAGGGCCTGTCCTAGCATCAGGCAGCTCCCAGGGGCAGGAAGCAATCTGCCAGGCTCTGCTGCATGACTGCAGAGCCAGGGCTGAGAGGTCATTGCTTCTGGGGTAAGGGTACATTGTCTTCACCCAGGCTCTGCCACTGCAGCCCACCCCAGAAACAGGCAGCTCCCTAGGGCAGGGAGCAAGCTTCTGCCCCCTGTTGCCTGCCTGACCAGGAGCAAATTTACTCCTGACTGGCCTTTTAATGTGTCTTACTTCACAGTAACTACTGTGCTGAGTAGAGCTAATTACTGTGCAGTAAGGGTCTGTACATGTAGACAGTGATGGTTACTGTGCAGTAACTTGCTCTACTGTGCAGTAAAGCATCTTGTGTAGCATTCCTTATGCAGGGAACTGATAGGAATGCATTTGTCTTGTTACAAATATAAGAAACTTGTAGATCAGGTTTTTAATTTTTCTTCTCTTTATATAGACAATTTATTGCTTTATGACTATGATGATATCATGTCATTGACTTTCTGAGAACTCTCAAATATTTCATACTAAAAACTGAAAGGTTGAAGTGTCTCATTCCAACATTCCCAGCACTGAGGACTGTGTTGGGCCAAATCCACAGTTGTTATAAAACATAGCATCATGAGCTCAGTGGAACTATACTTATTTGAACTGGGTAAGCATCTGAAGACTGAAAAAAATTAACTATTAGTGACAAAAAAAATGTTAACCCAACCTAAAGAGGAAAATCAATTGCAACCACAAATCCACACTTGCAGAGCTTTGTATTGCCTCCATGGGGAAAATACACTTAAGGGGTAATTTGTCCTATAAATTTTAAGCTCAGACTAAAGCAATAACATTTGCTAGCTAAGAACAAAAGCATGACCTTGAACTCCAATTCCAATGTAACTTTGTACTCCATAGGGAATAGTGCTGTAGATTCCAATATAACAGTCTAACATTTTTATTGGGCTAGCGTTAAGACTCTCCACTGCACAGGAGTACACTTCATCTGTACTAGGAGATCTCACAAATCTTCACATTTTCAACCAAGAGAAAAAAGAAAAGGTAAAGTCTCCAGTATTAGTTGTCAATACTGGCAAAGGAGATGGCAGCATTTGAGATAACAATTGAGTTTGTGATTCAAGTTCACCAATAATGAACAACAAGAAGTGCCATTGTGGGTCAGACAAATGGTCCAGCTAGCCTATTATTCTGTCTCTGACAGTGGCAGAAATAGATGCTATAGACGGCATGTATCTACATGTGCATTAAAACACTGTTTCTACTATGAATTAAGTTTAGTACGTCTAATATGCAGTACTAACTAAATGGCAGGTAGTCACTGCTACTTTGCTGTAGTGCCGGCACATGATCTTTTCATGACTCTTAATGCATAGTAGACCAATTCTACTATGCATTAACACAGCTTTTGCTGTGACGCACTTATGCGCAGTAGAATTAGTGTACTGTGCATTAAGCGTTTCATGTAGGTACACCCAGGGAGAACATCGTACTGGATATCAGTAGAGCCATCTATCCTCTATTCAATACCCTCCCCAGCATCAACCATTATTGATTTACAGATGTCAGAGGAAACATCTTTAACCTTTTGGTTTAATAGCTATTAATAGACCTAATATTTTTTAATTTATTCAGTCCCTTTTTGAACCTGCCTATGCTGCCTGCCTCCACCATTTCCTGTGGCAATGAATTCCATAAGTTAACAATGTGTTGCATTAAGAAGTATTTTGTCATGTTAGTTTTTAAATGTATCACTTACTAATTTCAGTGGATGCCCCCTAGTTCTAGTATTCTGTGATATGGTGAACAACAGTTCCCTATTCACTTGGCTCATGCCCCTTATTATTTTTAGATCTCTCCAATATCCCCACTCTTTTTCAAACTGAAGAGTCCTAGCCTGTTTAGTCTCTCCTGATATGGGAACTGCTCCATGGCCCTGATAATTTTGCTTGCCCTTCTCTGAATCTTTTATATTTCTACTACATCCTTTTCAGATGTGGGGACCAGAACTGCCCATGGTATTCAAGATGTGGGTGTACCATGGATTTGTGTAGTGGCTTGGTGATGTGTTTTCACTGTGTTTTCAATTCCATTCTTTATAATGCCCAATGTTTTGTTGCCTTTTTTCATCTGCTGCATACTGAACTAATGTTTTTAAAATAAATACCTATAGTGACCACAAGGTTTCTTTCCTGATTCATAACAGCTAGTTCAGAATCCAGCTTTGTGTACATATTCTTGAGGTGTAATATTTTTCCCCATGTACATTACCTTGTGCTTGTCAACACACCAAAAATTATCTGCCATTTTTTTTGTTCACAGGCTTAGCTTGGTGAGATCTTTCTGCAGCTCCTCTACACCATTTTGGGACTTGACTACTCCAAATAATTTAGTAGCATCTAAAAACTTGGAGGTGTCATTGTGTATCACCATGTCCAGGTCATTAATGAAAATGTTGAACAAAATAGGTCTCAGGACAGATCCCTAATGGACCTCATTTTTTACTTCCTTCTGTTGCCCTGTGGGTCAAGCCAACTCTAAGGATCTCAATATTGCACTGTTAGACAGGAGGGTGTGATGCAATTGCACATATACAAACACACAAATCAGGTGCATACACACACACCAGCAGCGTAGGCACATACACATCCAAGCCAGTCTAGGTGCATGCATACCTATCACTAATTCAAGCACATACACACTACACACTAAAAGTTAGACAAAAGTGAATTGTCAATACCCTCAAACTCAGTACACATACACAGATAACTAATTCATATATCATGCACAGTATGGTATATATACACACACACACTCACCAGTTCACACACATACAACCCACCTACGCATAGGTAAATTCCTAACTTGGATGGTGCATTATGTATGTGTGTGTTTGGGGTACCTGGGATACTTGGGGGAAGGTTAAGGTGAGAGAGAGTTAAAGTATATGGAGTGAAAGTTGCCAGAACCAGAATTACAACCAGTAGACTAGAGAGAAGCTGGGCTGAGGAACTGAGGCTTGGGTTTACTTAAGATCAAATGGCCCCAGGGTTACTCAAGGTCACTGGTGCATGGGAGGGGGAAAAAAAGAAGCCTGGTGGCAAGGAGGAGACAGCCAGGAAAGAAACTGAGACAGAAACCTGGTTGCTCAGGGGAAAAGACAGGGGATAAGACAGTGGCAAGGAATCAGGGGGTTTGGAGAGCAGCCCAGGACAGGTGTTAGAGGTGTCAGTGAGCCAGAAGCAGGAGAGGGAGAAATGAGACAGAAGTTAGAGAGGCGAGGAGCAGAGATTGGAGCAGGGCTGAACCACAGTAAAGCAATACCCAACTCAGGGGTCCAAATAACAGTTTTATTAAACAGACAACACACTACACAGCCCCATGCAGATATTGGTTTACACACACACATAAGTACTCACAATGGCAGTAGGAGAAAGAGACTCATTGGAAGGGCTGGAGTCCAGGTCCTTGATTGAAGAGAGGGTAGGGGGTGATAGCTACCTATCCAGGTTGGAAAGGGGTCCCTGTCCAGTAAGTGTTGTCCAGAGGGGGATCGCTGGCAGGGCCTTTGGGTGGATAGGTGGTGTGATATGGTGCTGGTCCAGATGGTGAGGGCATCCCAAGGAGTCAGTCTTCACGACCCAATTTATGGGGCAGACTACCTCTGGTGTCCTATGGGGAGGGCCTGTCCAAGCAAGTTCAGTTTTGTTCCAGAGGGCTCCAGGTATTCTTACTGAGCATATGCAGCCTTGGCACAATGATGGGTTGCCTCATCTTTTCTTTCTTGAATACCAAGGGTGGTTCCAAGGGCTGGGTCATTGGTCCCGGTATTGGTGTGAATGGTTTGGTCATTCAGAGGGAGCTATTTTTAGACCTATTGCCATTGTCTTTCAAGCACCCTCATTCATCCCTATTCATTCAGGAACCAAGTTACATAGGAGGGGTAGGTGTGAGTCATGGGTTACACAATCAGGCATGGAGATAAAATGGAGGCTTGACATTACAAGATGGAAACTTGACATGACTTATACTAACTTACATAGGCCTAAAACAGTAATCACACAATATAAAAGCAGTAAAAAAAAAAATCAATACAAAATATAATAATTATCACTTATATAACAGTGGATATCAAAATAGCAGGGCACTTATTTGGAAAAATAAAACTTATTACCTAAAATAAAATGTTAAAGCTTATCCTACATCTTAGCTTACTTATACTAATCTAGGGAATAGAGAGGGAGAGAAAAAGTCAGAAATGGTTGGGGAAGGGGAGGGAATGCATTTTAAAATAAAAAAAAAAAAAGGGGGTTTTGTTACACTTTCATCCTGAAAAGTGACCATCTAGCCCTACCTTTTGCTTTCTAACTTTTGTCTGGTCCTCAGTCCACAAAAGAGCATTCCCTCCAATCCCATGGCAACACAATTTTTTAAAAGCCTTAGTTGAGGGACCTTGTCAAATGCCAAACATTGTGTCAGCTGGATTCCCCCTTGTCCATATGCTTGTTTTACATCCTTAAAGAACCCCAGAAGATTTATGAGGCATGATTTCCCTTTCCAAAAAATGTGCTGACTCTTCCACAAGATCATATTTGTCCATGTTGTCAATGGGACTGCTTATTTTATTCATTATTATAGGTTCTGCCAACTTGTCAGGTATGGAAAAGAGATTTACTGCTCTGTAGCTCCAAGGATCACCTCTGGAGCCCTTTCTGAAGATGGATATTATGTTGATAACCCACCAGCCATCATCTGGCACAGAGGCTGTTTGTAGTGATAGGTTACTATAACAGGGAACCCCTGCCCCTGGTACTAGGAAGGAGAGGAGTGTAGCCAGAGGCAGGTTCCAGGGAGCCTGAGGGCAAAGTGGCAGCAGGTATGAGCTCCCCAGGTGAACTGAGCCAGGGACTAACTTGTGAAATGCATTACTGTAGAGGGCTGTAGAGGCAGATAGCACAACCAGGTTCCAAATGGGAAAACAGTTTGCTAATGGCAGAATGAACATCATCTGGGAACTGGAAGCAGGAGGTGGGGTCACATGACTGGTAGGGAGTTAGGCCTGAGGCATATAAGAGCCCAGCCTCTAACTATGGACAGGGCAGTTGGGCCCTACCGCACAACATGGACCTCTGAGGTGAGAGCTGGCTGCGGCAAGGAGTGAAGCTAGCCCAGGAGAGGCACTTGGTGGGCTGGAGGGATTACAGCAAGCTGGCCAGAGGATCAGGACTCAAGCACAAGAGTCCCAGAGAGGTTTGTATTTGAGTTAGGACTGATGAGGTCACCTATCTGTACTAGAGTAGAATCAGAGAACCAAGCTGTGAATACAGAAGAGGAGGAGGGCCTTTATCCTGCCCTTGAGATAGACTGGGGATGGGCAATTATTTCAACTGGAGAGCTGTTTAATGAGTTTTGGTGAGCTGACGAGGGCCACAAGGGTTGTCCTGCCCCTTGACAAGCACCCCACCTCCTGGTTGCCAAATTTGGACAGGAAGTCCTTCCCCTAACCTCTGACCCTCACTATTGGAAGTCACTTCCCTTATCCCTAGAACTGCTCCTTTTGGGAAGGGAGTTTGCCATCTTGGGGGAAAAAAACCAAATTGCATACTAAAAATCAAATATCTGTAATAACATATTTTAATTTTATTTTTTAAAATATTTTGTCCTGATTTGTGTACATTTGCACTGTATATATTGAAGTGATTCCATATGAACTCAAAATGAAGTCTTACTCTTGTATATTGTAGGAAATGTGGGTGGGTGGGTGGCTATGGGCTTTGTGGGGGGCTGTGTGTATGTGGGGATGTGTGTCTATGTGGTGGTGAAGGAGGGTGTGCAGGTATGTATGGATATGGGTAGGTGGTCATGGAGAGCTTGGGGGATGTGTGGGTGGGTATGGGGTTTGTGGGGGTGTCTGTGGTGTGTGCAGGGGAGAGTGGCTGGGGATGGTATTTGCGTGTGTGCATTCAGCAGTGATTGAAGCTCCCCACAGAGGTGTGCAGGGGTAAGTGTGGGTGGATGTGATGTTTAAGGGGTGTGTGAATGTGTGTGCGGGAGGGGGTGGTTGTGAGGTTTGCAGGGAGGGTATGTGGGGTGTGCATGGTAGCCTCCATGCACTCCCCTGAGCACCTGCCTTTGCCCCACAACAGCCTGGAGCCTGCACACTGTGGTGCCTGTCCATCAACATCAACAGCATGCAGCCCCAGCACAGCCCACATCCGCTCTGCACCACCTGGCCATGATGCGTCCTGCCACCCCTGGGCATGCAGTGGGACTGTGGCAGTGCCTTCTGGCTGCCATCACTGGCCCAAGCCCCATGGAAACTGTTGCTTGGCATGGGGGTGGGGGGCAAAGTCACCCTTTTCCTTCCTTCAGTGCCGCCAGGCAGCTCTTGGTACACCTGCCTGGACCCTGTGTCACTGGGCTGCCCTATGTCACTGCCACCTACAGGCTGCCCTTCAGCAGATCTGCACTCTCACCACTGCTGTGCTGGGCAGCCCAGAGGCAGCAGTAATGCAGGGCAGCCTAGTGGTATGAGCTCCGGATAGCTGCACCAAGAACTGCTTGGCAGCAGTGAGGGGGAGGCGCCATTCTCCCTCCCCACCAAGCAACAGTTTTTGCCTGACCACCTTCGGTGCTTCTGCTTAACCTGGAGCTGGCACTGCGGCACAGGCTCAGCAGCAGTGGCACAGGACAGATTGCAGCTCAGTGTGGGGTAAAAGAAGCCCTCACCATCTTGCTGCTGGTGCTTCCTGGTGTAGCCCCCTGGAGCCCATGCGGGGCTGCCCTGCATCTGCTCTGTGCTGCCACTGCTGCCCTGTGGGGTAGCTGAGGGGTGGCAGTAACAGGGCATAGACACAGGGCAGCCCCACTTGGGCTCCAGATGGCTGTAGCTGGGAGGGCCCAGCAGCAGGAGGGGGAGGAGCTGCTTTTACCCTATGCTGACCGACAGCTTCTGTCACATGCTACCACTGCTGAGCCTAGGCAGGCACGTCCAGAGCAGGGCTGTGTGCGCTGGTATCCCGGGGCTGGCGGCAGCAACAGCTGGAAGGAGCTACCTTCCTAGAAAGGCAGTCCAGCCATGGAGCCACCTAAGCCCCACTGTACCCAGGGGACAGCAGGACATGCCACAGCTGGGCTGTATCTCAGCCAGGAGGGGCCAGCCTGTCCATACCTTCGTGTAGCCTTTGCAATGCCTTCATTATGTCTACCTTCCATTAGTACGTATGAAATATACTTGCTGATAGAATGAAAGGAAGGAGAGATTACCTATCTGTGCGTGCCTTCTCCATGAATGGCTTCACTGTTTACCTTGATTATTTCAAAGCAATGGTGTAATTAGGGTGCACGCACTGAGACATTCGAGAGGCAGGAGATGGAAAAAAAATGACTGTTGCCCCAGCTACATGATCATCACACTGGCCACAGTAACTGGAAGTTGGCGCTGCCTCTGTGAGTGAAAGCTGCCTCAGGCCTGGGCTGTGTCGTCATGCCTGTCCTCCAAAGCAGCAAATTCAAGCATTTTGTCCACACTTGGAAATTTCCCCTTAACTTCAAATACTTATGTACCTCTGCTCTTCTGTCCTTATCTCCTGTATTTCTTATCATATTATGAGCCCCATTTGGCTCACGATGGATCCTGTCTATCCATTTCTTTCATGTGATTTCTCCCTGTCCACTTCATCAGCTGTTCAAGGCCTTCAGCCCTTCTAGAGCTTTTCCACAGAAATGATCCTCTTCTGAATCTAATCTTTCTTCTGTAGCAATTATGGCTTCAGGAAATAGACTAACTACTAATTGCTTGATACAGGGGAAGATGGAGACTATCCACACACCCAGTTGCAATGTGTAAGGGGTGCATGGGGCTGCACATGCAGCCCCTGAGAGCACTGGTGCACCCCCATCAGCCAACGCTCCCTGGTTAGGTGACGGGCAGGTGGGAGCTCCAGCGTCCCCCCTGTGAGCATCATCTGGGGAGTGGTGGTGGCAGGATAAGTGCCAGGTCAGTGTGATTGGCCACAGGGGACACCCCCTCCCCCCCAGCTTCCATTGGTGAGATTAGGTGGGTGCTGACTGGCCACTGTGGGGGCACATGCCCCCCCTGGACACGGGAGGCACCAGTTGCCCGTGCACAAACCTTTATTAAATGAAATTTTAGGTGTCCTGGTCTCACTTCCATTGTATTTTTCATTTGTCTGCTTACAAGATGTAACCTGTCTGTGCTTGGGATGGTGTCTTGCCATGTGCGCATTAGCTAGTGTACTGTAAATTCGATAATAATAATAGTAATTTATGGACAAGCAGGTTGTTCAGTATTTCCTTTTTGCACCATATAAAAGGTGCTATCAACTATTTAATGTTAACAAGTAGAAAGTCTCTTTCATGACAGAATGTTTGGCAGTCCAACTTCATATGCCATCAAGAGGAAACAAAAGACTTTCTTGTGTGTCATCAGTTGAAAGTGAGGAGGTGGCAAACACATGTTGAACAGATGTGTGAATCTGTATGATAAACTTGGTGTGCAGTTTTGGGGGGCGGGGTTGGTTGTGATTTCTCCTTCTTTGTCTTTTAGGGACCAAGGGAGTCAATCATTATGAGGACAGTTGTGTAAATCACTAGACTACAAGGCATAAACATCAGATGCAAGGAGTTTCAGGTGAATTGGATAGCTTTGCTTTCCTTCAGAGGGATTTAATTTATTTTGAATATCACAGGTGGCTTGAAACAAGTTGCAATCATCTGTCATTCTTTTAGTCAAATCATATTCTTTCACTACTAAAATATTCATTGATCTCTTAAACTGTAAATCACACTTTGCATGATTTTGCTAGATGAATATTTTATGAATGTAAAAATGACATTAAGGATTGGAGGACAAATCTACAGTATATTATATGCTTCTTTAGAAAGTATTCAGAGACTTTACACATTCATCCAGTACAATGCCTAAGCTTCTGTATAACTTTTAGAATTTCAAATGTTCTCGACTATTTGAAAGTATAAGAAGCAAATAATGTTACATACAAAGTATTATCTTTTATAATTGGTAAAAAAAAAAAATGTTGAGAGCCAACAAATTCATCTTAGGCCCAATTGTAGTTGATCCTATAAAAATACTTGGGAAGAGAGTCCCTGATCTGAAAATCATACAATATATCAATAGCCAAAACATCTGTATTCTTTGATACTTGGGTATCATTTATTTTATGCCTGGCAGAATATTTTTTCTTTATATTGCCTATGCTTATTTCTATTCTCCTTCCTTGCTGTGTTACACTTTTCACCTCTTTCATTTATATTTCCTGCCCTCTGCCTCACTCTGTTTCAAAAAAGATGAAACCAGTGGAAGAGGCATTGTCAATTCCTATCAGCCCTTTAAATACAAAGCATTGAAGGGTTTGGAGAAAACCAATAATTGTTTAGTGCTTTATTTTCACTGAAAGCATTCACTATAAATGTATAGTTGGTGTTATCTGCTGTTGTGGTCTGTATTCACTGAATGTCTAAAATATGCATGACACTGCCAGATATATTCCGAAGACACTATATAATCGTCATCATGTGCTTTTCTCCTTAGAGCTCTGAGGTCTGCTGTTTTTAAGAAATTCAGTGCAAACACTTCTTATAGTGAAGACTACCTGCAGCTTTAGTGTTGTAGCAGAGTCATTATGCTAAACCAGCTTTACTTCTCTAGAAGTTACCTTCCCATCTGCATGCTGATTGAATACTAGAAATGGGCATCTCTTTTACATAATTATCACAAGGCCTTTATACTTTGTGCATATTTGTATTTGATTCTTGTCTGCCAGCTTAGCAGTGACAACGGTTTTTCTCTTTATTTGGGATTCTGTAGCTAATATTTGCTAATGGATGAACTGTAACTCTTTAATACCATAAGAAGTGCCATACTAAGCAAGACCAATGGGTCATCTAGTCCAGTATCCTATCTTTGATAGTGGCAGGAGTGGATGGTTGAGAGGGACAGCATATGTCAAATGATCCATCCCCTGTCATACCCTCCCTGGCATTCTCTACTCTTGGTTTAGAGATGCCAGGCAGTATATATTTCTGACTGATCTGTTTAATAGTTATTAATGGAGCTATCCATCAGTTTATCTAGTCCCATCTGTAACCTGGTTGTGCTATCTGCCTCTACAGCCCTCTACAGTAATGCATTTCACAAGTTAATTATGTGCTGCATAAAATAATACTTTATCTTGTGACTTTTAAACCTGTTTTTTGCTATTTTCAGTGGGTGCTAGTTCTAGTATTCTGGGACTTGGTGAATAACGGTTCCCCATTTACTTTACACACACCTGGGATGATATTATAGACCTTTATCAGATCCATGCTCGCCCTTATCATTTCCAAATTGAAGAGTCCTAGCCATTTTAGTCTCTCCTGGTATGGCATCTGCTCAATGCCCTGCTCATCTTAGTTGCCCTTCTTTGTAACTTTATTGTTCTAATTGTACAATATCTTTTTTGAGATGTATAGACTAGGACTGGCTGCAGTATTCAAGATGTGGTTATATCATGGATTTGTATAGTGGCATGATGATATTTTCTCTTTAGCTCCTTTCTTAATGATACCCAGCATTTTATTAGGTTGGGGTTTTTGTGGGGGGGGGGGCAGTTGGACGCTGCTGCACATTCGTTTATTAGAGAACTATGTACAGTAACTCCATGGTCTCCTTTTGAGCCATAACACCTAGTTTAGAGCCCAGCATTGTATACGTATAATTGAGGTTATTTTTCCTCATGTGTATTACTTTAAACTTGTCAACATTCAAGTTCACCCACCATATTTTTGCCTACTCAGTCGCCTTTGAGAGATCTTGGATTGAATACCCAAGCTAACTTAGTATCAGCTGTAAACTTGGAGATTTAATTGTGCACCACTGTTTCCAGGTCACTGGTAAATATCTTGAACAACACTGAGCCCAGCATGGATCCTTGGAGGATCCCACTTTTTTGACCTCCTTTCACCTTAAAAAGTGACCCATTAGAACTAACCTTTGCCCTAACTTTTAACTAGTTCTAAGAACTTTTTTTCCCCTCCAATTCCAGGGCAGCTCAGCTTTTTAAAAAAGATTTTAGTAGGGGACTTTGTCAGGTGCTTTGACTTGTGTCTAAGGCATACAGAAATCCCAAATCTGTTATCCTAGTGCCACGCAGACTTGGAAATATTTCACTTTTTACTACAGATATGAGCGGCACATTTAGCTCAGCATGGCTTCAGGCATGTTTTATACACGGGTGGGCATGCATACTCTATACTATATATTCTCCTTCTCTTAGTTTGCCAGGCGGTAGTGTGTCTTCATGCCATACCTTGTGCCCTCAGACAGAAGCAAATGTGTGTAAGAATGGGTCCGACTTTATTCACACTGCTTGCAGGCCAAATTACAAGATGGATCCAGGTACAGGATGACATAAGTGACATTTTACCAAAGTTAATACATTATGATTGTTATACTATGTCTTCTATGCTGTTAAATGTTAACAGTACCTGTTTGTTTAAAAATCGGGTTATTAAGAATAATGGGAAAATAATGACAAACCAATGAGATCGGTTAAAAGATGGGAAATCAGAAGATAAATAGAAGGGCTGATAGTACTTTGAAACTACCAGTAAGGACTGGTTTGTAAAGGCATTGACCTTAATGTGTCTTTATTAGATTTAATTCACGTATTTTTTTTCTGTGACTAGAATGATGGTATGGAAAGCAATGAAATATCAGAAAATATTAGCCTGGAAGCTTTCTAAAAAGTATGCAGAATGAATTTATTTTAGATTAAACTGATGTCTTCCTCACTAGTTAGTGATGCGATTTCCCCCCAGCCCCACTTAATCAAGGAAATAGGTGATCTGCCTGGCTCTTCAGTTGCTGTGTGTAGTATATAAAAACCTCCTTGCTCTTTGACATTCCTCTAATGTGATGCAGCATTAATGCTGGGAAAACTGTCTTGGTTTAAATACCTGAGCACGAGAGAAATCGGCTATTCAACATCTCAAATTAGCGGTGCTTGCAAGACCAGTAGGATATTAGCCATTTAAAGTTAACATAAACATATTATTCCCTAACCTTCATTAATGATTTTTGTTAATGCTTCCAAAGTCAGGGGGATTATACAAGGCATTATCCTTTGGTGTTTTGCATGTTGTATGTGCAACAACCATTACTTCAAGTAATTAATAGGGATTGAACAGAGGTCTTCATCACAAAAGGACAGATGGGACTCCTTGACTTAAAGGAGGGACTGTACTATCAGGCGCAGTACTGGGTGGTTATCTTGTGTCATAGTCTGTAGACAGTATATTATGCACACCTTGTATATACTTTAGTGAACTTGAATGCTTTCTTGCTTTGTGTTCTTGATTTGGTGGCATCCTGGAATTTAATCTGGGCAAAGTTTATAAATTACATGATTGGTTCAGAATATTTTGCTGAACCATTCTTCACTGGAAAATTTAGATGAATCCAAACTATTTTGAGGAGCCAGGCTGGAATTCCTGTACTTTAGAATACCCATTATACCAAAGGATCATGACGGTGATACTGTCACTGTGGTCCGTAGTTTGTTTCAATGGTTAGTCACCCTTATTTTCTTTTAAAATATGTCTTATTGGAATTTGTCTGTCTTCAGCTTTCAGCTCTTGTCCCTCTGGACTAGATTGAAGAGCTATTTCAACTAGTATTTTCTCTGTATGAAGATACCTGTAATCAAGGTGTCTATCAGTCTGTGTTTTTTTTATCAGATAAACAGATGAGCTTTTTAGGTCTTTACAAGGCAGTTTTGAAGCCCTTCTATAATTTTTATGGTTCTTCTCGTCTCCCTCTGCAGTTTTTCAACTTCCTTTTTAAAATGCTGATGCCAAAAGGGGTTCCAGCATAAGTCTCGCTAAGGCCAGGGTAAATCTTCTTCCTAGCCCTCCATTCCCCTGCTCTTTACACATCCAAGGATCTCATTACTTTTTTTTGAGCATGGTATAGTACTGAGAGCTAATTTATCCTAGTGAACCCCTTTAGTCCTAACCTAGGACTAATACTTGTGGTGACCACTCCAGTTCTTTTTTTCTGACTGCTATGGAGGCAAGAAATGGGTTCAGAAATTCCTTTTAAATCTTTTCCCTCTCTGCCTTCCCATTCCCCAGCGTACAATGCCTTTCTGAAGTTATTAGAAAATCCACAGCATAAATAATGTCATGTTGGGAAAAGCTGAATAGTAAAGTTAAAAGCACTGTCTCTTTGTGTTTATACCTTGTGTCATGAGACATGGAGGTAAATATTAGGGCTGTGCGAAGCTTTGGGTGCTGATTTGATTCGGCTCAATTCAACGGCCCAATCTTCGAATCCAAATCAAATTGGGAGACCAATATAAAGGTCCAGATCATAGATTTCATAGACACTATGGCTGGAAGGGACCTCAGAAGATCATCGAGTCCAGGCCCCCTGCCCCAGGGGCAAGACGTCAGCTAGGGTCAAAGGATCCTAGCAAGATAAGCATCCAAACAGTTCTTAAAAGAGTCCAGAGCAGGTGCTTACACCGCTTCTGGAGGGAGTCTATTCCGGGTCTTGAGGACTTGGACAGTAAAGAAGTTTTTCCTTACGTCCAGCCTAAAATGGTTGTGGAGGAGTTTGTGACCGTTGGACCTTGTCATTCCTTGGGGTGCTCTGGTGAACAGGCGTTCTCCCAGATCCTGCTGTACTTATAGGCTGCCACCAGGTCCCCCCCGAGCCTGCACCTTTTCCAGGCTGAAGAGTCCCGTAGCTCTCAGTCTGTCATCATAAGGCCTGTTTTCTTGCCCTCTGATCATGCATGTGGTTCTCCTCTGGACTCTCTCAAGCTTCTCCACATCCTTTTAAAATTGTGGAGCCCAGAACTGGATACAGTGCTCCAGCTGCAACCTCACTAAAGCCGAGTACAGCGGGAGGATGACATCCTGAGATTTGTCTGAGCCAGAGTTTTGTTCACTTTACCAGCTGCAACATCACATTGGTGGCTCATGTTCATCTTGTGGTTAATCATGACCCCCAAGTCCCTGGTGTTAGTGAGTATAGCACTGTTGAGCCTATAAGCATGATGCAGTGGGTTTTTTCCCCCAAGGTGGAGTACCTTGCATTTTTCCATATTAAATGTCATCAGATTTTTATCCATCCACTTTCTAAGCCCATCAAGGTCAGCCTGGTGCACCAGCCTATCCTCGGGTGTGGACGCTGTACCCCAAAGTTTGGTGTAATTGGCAAACTTGGCCAGTCCACTTCTGACACCAGTGTCCACATAATTAATAAAGATGTTAAAGAGTACAGGTCCAAGGATGGAGCCTTGGGGGACACCACTGGTCATGAAGCACCATGTTGATTCAAGTCCTTCAACTACCACTCTCTGGATCCGACCTCATAGCCAATTCCCTAGCCATCATACTGTGATGTAGCTGAGGCTGCAGTTGGCCAAGTTTTCCATAAGGAGATCATGGGACACCAGATCAAAGTCCACTTATATGTTGTCAATCTCTTCTCCCTTTTCCAGGTAATATGTCACCTGGTCATGGAAGGAAATGAGATTGGTTAGGCAAAACCTACCCACAAGAAACCCATGCTGGCTGTCCCTCAGGATATTGCTATCAGCCAGCTTGTCAAGAATGGTCTCTTTGATAATTTTTTCCAAAATCTTCAGAGGGATTGAGGTCAAGCTGATTGGCCTGTAGTTCCCTGGATCTACTTTCCTCCATTTCTTGAAAATATGCATCGCATTGGCCTTCTTCCAATCTTCGGGTACCTCACCTAAGCACCACAGGTTCTTCAATGTGGCTATGATGCCTGCCAGCTCCTTAAGTACTCAGTGGTGCAGTCTGTCAGGACCAGCTGACTTAAAGGTGTCCAGCCTATCATGGTGTTCCTTTACAAGGTCTACAGTGATGTTGTATATAAATTCACCCTCACCATCCTGCCTTATGTTAGGTAGGGCAGTCCCTTTGAGCTGGTAAAATACCAACACAAAGTACCCATTAAGCAGGTAGGCTTTTTCCTGGGTGTCGGTTGTCATTATCCCATTTGGGTTAGCAGGGGTCCAATGTTACCCTTGCTTTTCTTCCGACTCCCCACATATCTGAAAAAGGAATTTTTATTGTCCTTCGTATGTGTAGCCAGTTGGCATTCGGTTGCAACCTTGGCTTTTCTGGTTCACTCCCTACCAGTATGGACTAGTGCAGAATACTCCTCCTTAGCAGTGATTCCTGTCTTCCATCCTTTAAGTCTTGCTTTTTAGATGTAGGAGGTCCGTGAGTTCCCTGCTGAGCCAAGGGAGTTTGTGCCCTTTTCCTACCTTTCTTCTGAGATGGGATGGACTTCCCTTGTGCTTTCAGGATCACTCCCTTACGGAGCAACCACTCATCTTGGACTCCCCTCCCCTCCCTGTCGAGTCATAGTCCCTTAGGGCCTTGACAACAAGCTTCCTGAGCTTATCAAAATCAGCTTCCCTAAAGCCAAAGACTTTTGCATTGCTGACTGACTTGCCAGCTTTGCGATGGATAGTAAAAGTGATCAGTTCAAGGCTCATAAAAGTGATTCGAAGCCTCTGAATTTCTTCAGAAAAGAATCGAAGAAAGTTTGGAGATTCATCATTTCAGGCAGTCCCTGCTCACCACTGCAGGAAGCTGGACCTAGGCTCCAATTCCCCACGGTGGCCTGTGCAGGGGGGCTTTATCATGGTCCTCCTTTCCACTCCCATTATCCCACCCCATCAATTGCTACCCCACCTGGCCCCAGTGTCCCAGCACTTAAAAAAAAAAAGTGGAAAAAAGCCCCACACACACTGGCTGCTGCAGCGGTCATCGGGGCTTCTGGGGTCTCATGGCAGAGCCCCCCGCCCCATGCAGTGCAAAGAAGTGCATCTCATGGTAGATGCACCCTGCCCCCCCCCCCCAGCCTGGCAGGAGCCAGTGAGTGCAGGGCTCTTTTTTAAAGGGCTGGGCTTTGACAGAGCTGAGAGAGCAGGCAAGGGATGGGGCTTGTTTGATTCAGAGATTCTTCTAATTTGGCAGCAGCCAAGTCTATTTGGGACAGTGATTCAAATCACCAAATCAAATCACTGTCCCCCAAATTGGCTGAATCCAAACCCAAAATGAATACTAGCCACTTCACACAGACCTAGTAAATGTGTATATGTCTGTGGCACTGTTAGTACTTTTAAAATACTCAGGTTTTGTTCAATAGCTCTTCTTATTCTAACCATGTCAGGCTAATTCTAGCTTCCAACCTGTATGCACATTACATTATGTTTCTTGGTTATAGGGAGTTTGAATAATATATAAAACAAAATCATTACTTATAATGAAAGGAGAGGAAAACTGCACTGCCTGTTTGTATTATGTTAAAGTAATTTCTCATCAAGGGAGAGAGCATGCTTCCTTTAAGGATGCTGTGCTTCCACTCAGACACCTGATGGCACTGCTCTGTTCTTTCTGTCCTTCAGGCTTACCTCCTATGAGGGATCTTCAATCAACCTCTTCTTCGTTGGTGTTTTTCACAGACAGCTTAATTTTTTTGAAGACTTCACAGATAGGCATTTTAGACTTGTTTTTTAATTCTCTGTCCATAAAATTATGAACAGGTGGCAACCCTGGTCAGGATCTACTAGGAGAGCTATCAGGATAGCGTGGTTAAGGCTTGCTTGCTTTTATAGCCATACAAGGGGATGATATTGGGGCTAGCATGTGTATTGAGTTGTCTCTCTAGACTAAATGACCAAGCATTCATTTTTCCCAGTCATGTTGGGGTAGTCTTCAGCACAAATCTGGATTAAGACTCAAGCATTTGCCTCTGTTGCCACCATGAGTGCTGTAACAGTCCTACCACCATAACCCTGTTCTTTTCTTAATGACTCCTTCAGCTTTCTCTTCTCTGTCCTCCAAAGTCAAACTCTCTAGATGCCATAGATTCTAATACACTCTTGCTTTTTCTGTCTTTAAACAAAATTTTCCGTAATCCTTCCAAACTCTGTCTTCACATTTTCCCACCTTATCCAAGCCGACTCAGGAGCATGTGCTGAAAGCAGTCAGAGAACATAGGCCTCTGTCCTTTCAGCCTCTACTCTGCATTCCCTTCAGTTATCTATCAGGACCCTCCATCCCTGTTCTTTAAGATAATTTTGTTTTATATAAGTAAGATTTAACAACGTAACACCTTTAGGTGCTGATCACCCTCTACCACCATCTAACTGAGGTTTCTCAGCACTTTCAAGGCCTAGGTTTTTTGACTGTGCTTATCTCTATGAAGCAACTTGAGTTACAGTTCTAGGAAAGATTAATTTACAAAATGCCACATTTCCTCACATACAACACACTGGGTACATCTAGACAAGATGTGTTGTGTATTAGCCTAATTTAATGCTCATTATGAGCACACATTTAGATGTGTGTGCCCTTAATATACATTCAAATGGTGAAATTAGGCTAATTGTGCCTAAATTTGATACCGACAAATGAAGATATGAAATTTAGACATGATTTTTTAAACCACATTTATGCATGTGTAGATGCAACCTGGCACGGACTTTAGTACCAGGTCTGCCCAACCACTAGGGGCACACAGCAGGGCTGCAGGAACCTTGCACTAACTTTAGTGCCAAGTCCCTGCACGTGAAGACACCTGCCAAAAATTGCACATTAGCTTAATCTGAATTAAATTTAGCTGCTCTTAATTACACATGTAAATGCACCCACCCTGGATTATAATGTGTGCCTTGTTTTTGAAAGACAGAACGAAGAAGATATTTTTTTCCAGTTATGGCTATAAAGAGAAGAGATAGAGTCTAATCTTCGTCTGATTCACCCTTCCTTTGCTGCTTAACTAAAGCTGAAACCTTAGCTGGTCCTGAAGGTTGATCTTCATGGTTGGATCTAAAAAGAGCTAAAGATTCTTCAAGGCTGTGAAAAAGGAGAAAAGAAGCTAGGAACAGCTAGCAGATAGCAAAAAAAAATACCTAAAGATTAGCGTGATTAGTGGAACATCAAGACCATTAAAAGGGAGAGATGAGAATTAACACTTCTGGAGGGGAGAACACTGACTCATTAAGTCATCTGACTCCTTCACCTTCCTTAATATTAATGCAATAGCTGATGCACTGTGCAGAAGAAAGGCTCAGGGGTGATCTGATGGCCACCTATAAGTTTATCGGGGTGACCACCAGTATCTGGGGGAACGTTTGTTCACCAGAGTGCCCCAAGGGATGACGA
>JAGPOW010003685.1:19109650-19134588 GCA_030014935.1 Caiman crocodilus
GGCTCAGGGGTGATCTGATGGCCACCTATAAGTTTATCGGGGTGACCACCAGTATCTGGGGGAACGTTTGTTCACCAGAGTGCCCCAAGGGATGACGACTAGGTCGAATGGTCATAAACTACTACAAGACTGTTTCAGGCTGGACATAAGGAAGAACTTCTTTACTGTCCAAGCCCCCAAAGTCTGGAACAGCCTGCCACCGGAGGTGATTCAAGTGCCTACATTGAACACCTTCAAAAGCAAACTGGATGCTTATCTTGCTGGGATCCTATGACCCCAGTTGACTTCCTGCCCTTTGGGCAGGGGGCTGGACTCGATGATCTTCCGAGGTCCCTTCCAGCCCTAATGCCTATGAAATCTATGAAAGGAGAGTATTTCTATCCCACACAGAAAATCAGACTCCCCACTTAATACAGGCATCCTAATTTGGAGGACTGATTTTTTTTTGGGGGGGGGGGGGGGAAGATGTATTCAATAAAATATTGTATCATATTATAGATTGCTGTGATAAGCGCCTGATTGTGCAACTTGTATACATTAGAAAAAAAAAAGTCTTTCTAATAAAGCTAATATGTTTGGTGAGATTTACAAATATGAAGCTACAAAGGTTTGGGCTCTTTTATAATGCAAGAATTTCCTTTACTTTATTCTGTATTATGATTCAAATTTTATTTAGCAGGAAAAAATGGATGATAGTTTGCAGTAATGTTTAGTTTAACATGAACTCTCCCTAAATTTGCTGATGTACTACCTGTTTCCTTCATTTTAACCAATGTGATTAATTCTGTAAGTACAGTACTTACCTTTGTATGTGAGACCGAGTTTATAGGAAGCCATCCTCCTTGAGTGTATGCAAGGGAAAAGGCCAACAGCAGTCCCTGCACACAGGGGGATATTCTGCTATCTGTATACATCAGTTCAGTTATCATTTCACTGAGAAAGGAGATGATTCTGAGCCATAACCAGGCTACTTCAGTGCTATCCTCATTGTCCCAGACAGAGACCAGGGGGAACACACGGTGCACTAAAGCACTGAACTATTTGATGTACATTTGGTTTCAGAGCTGTCTGAATGGTGGCAAACCTGCTTTGAATGCATAGCTGCATTTATAAGGTACCATAGTCTCCATAATGTAATTTTTCCCAATATAAAAAAAAAAAATCCCACCATGATTTGTGGGTTTCTTTTCTTTATTTTGTAAAATAATGCATTCATTTAACCATGAAAGCAGATATTAATTTATTCCTGTTAATAGATAATAATGAAAAATCAGAGATAAATATGCTGTTACTGTTTATTCCGTATTGCATTGTTTGTGACTAAGTGCAATGGATAAGACCTTCCTTCTGCCCCATTAAATAAGTTAATCATGTAAACCAAAGAAAATAAAACCCCTGGATACTGTGACTACAGGTTGAACATTGGAAATGCAGTCTTACTATCCCGTATTAAAGCAGATTTGACAACGTACAGGTGTCCCTGTTACAAAATGATATCATTTTTTCTGTTATGTATAAAGTAAATGAAAATAAAATTAAAAGGTTAAACTACTACATGTTGCAATTAGAGTTACATGGCTACCAAGTGCAATTTCTTCCAAAAGAGGAGAAGCATTTTAAGAGGGATTTTTCATTTGTGAACAGACAAACAGATTCTCAGGAGTACATGTATAAATAAATTAAATGTTTGTATTCCTGGGTTTGTACATCAAAGGTGCCAATTTTTCATTTACAGGATGCTATAATGGTGATAAAATATATGGTTATTGTGTGTTCAATAAAAAAAAAAAAAGTACCATAACCCTGGCCTTAAAACCCATTTACAAATTAGTCACAGGCTTGATAATACAACTAAAGCAGGAGTATAAATGCATTGTTTCAAATGAAACTAGCAATGCAACAAAAAGAACTGTAGGAAGAGGGGCAGAATAACAGCAGCAAAATCTAATAGAAGGAAGAAGTGCCTGACTGAACCTTGGCTTACAATGTAAATTAAGCCAAATTTGTAAAAAAAAAAATTTTAAAAATAGCTTTTTTTTTTTTTCTTCATTTCCTGATGTGGAGGCAAGACTGGAAACAAATTCCACAACAAAATTGTTCTTCCCTTATTCTTTCTTATGGCAGAGGGCACATCTGCATGTGCAATAATGTGCTTTTTCTAATGCACATTAAATATAGTACCTTCAGGCACTATGGACTTTCAGGATGTCCCTCCCACCCAAGAACCGCTCTAATTAAAGCACTGCAGCTTCTTATGTCTTAGCATCCCTGCCCTTCAAGCAGCCCCACACCATTTTGAACATCAATGAGCTTTAGTTCAAGCGCCCTGCTGCTGTTCTGAAGTGTGGAGATGCTGATACAGAAGATGTGAAGACTGGCTAGAGTACAGTAATTTCCATGCTTCAGCACACTCGATTTACTTGAGTCTGCTCTGACATGCTGTAACTACAGTGCATAAGGACAGCCTCTGCACTCGTATACTGGCACTGTCCTGTGCAATACTAAATAAATGTTCATTAAGCTGCCCTGATGCGCAGTATCGAAAGTACATGTTTCTTAAGTGATATTTAATGCGCAGTAGCCTATTTTACTGTACATTAGTATAATTGTACAGTTGTGTTTACATGCTTTAATGGGCACTAAAATAGGTTACTGCACATTAAGCGCATTTGTAGACCCATCCAGAGAGTACTAGAATAATTATATCATAGACTAGAAAATACTTAGCTCTCAAAGGCTTAGATGAACATCCAAACTTTAAAGTTTCTTTAAGTACAGTAACAAGTAATACCCAAGTTACATAGCTTCTGATGCTCAGAACTTATAATAAAATAATATGGAAGCATTGACTTCCTTCACTTTCACTAGGTACTTTTTTTTAAAGGAATTAGGATTGGATTTAGACAGAGTGAATTGAATTTGAAGATTTAGTGTCCAGTAGGGCTATGCAAAATGGCACCATTTTGACGTTTTGACAGAACAGCATTTAATTTTGAACTTCATTTCAATTTGAAACTGCACTTCTGTTTTGTTTCCTTGAAACAGGTTCACTGCTTCAATGCTTTTTCACCATTTCACCCAACGGCTATAATGGGGAAGCTGAAAACAGCCTATAACTTTGTCATTTTGGGCTTGATTTAGATGAAATTTGCAGGAATGGTAGTCCCTTCTGAGGGCATGAAACTTCAAGGAGATTGGTGCAGGGGTTTCAGGGAAACTGCACCTCAAAATCCTGAAAGCAAAAAACTCATGTTGCGTGTATGTGGTAAGCCACAGCAGGGTCAAAACTGCAGGGGTGGTAGCCCCTGGTGAGACAACCAAGCCTGCCAGGTTTCAAGCAAATAGGTGCAGGGGGGTCGGGGGAAACTGCACGTCAAGCTGCAGACAAGCAAAACTTGTGACATGGGTGACATTGTGTGTGTTAAGGTGCAGCAGGGTGAAAGCTGCAGGCCTGCTAGTCCCTGCTGAGGCCAGCTGTCAAGGAGATAGGTGCAGGGGGGTCCTGGGACCCTGCACCTCTAGCTGCTGACAGGCAAAACTTGTGATATGGATGGGTGACACTATGTGTGTGTGTTAAGGTATGCTCTCACTCAACTGACCCCAAGGCAGAAAGCAGGGCAATTCAAACAATGCTGCTTTTTTATGCCATTTTTTCCATCCCTCTCCCAGAGCACTGGGATTGGGAGGGACCTCAGGAAAGGAGGACAGTCACTGGCCAGCTACACAGTCAATAATGAGAGCACTCCTTCCTTCCTCTTCTCCCTCCTTCTCCTTACTTTCATTTCTGTTTTCCTGCAGGCAAGCCCAGCTTGCTCTTCAAAACTCAAAACATTTTGAAAATTTCAGAACGTTTTGACTTGCCTCATTTTGTTTCAAGGTTGTTTCGAAGCACTCTGGTTTGTTTCAGTTTCACTGTTTCGAGCTCAAAATGAGTTGAAACAGCCCTAGTGTCCAGTGGTTATTTCTTAACCTTGAGCACCTTAAAGGGCAATAAAATGGTATCACCATCTTATTTGAAAGTTATTTTCAAAATATATGTTTTTGTCAAAAAGTTTCATTGAAAGAAATCCAAATTTTCAGTTGTTTCTGTCTGTTAAATATAGTATCATTTCAAAATCCTGTGTATTTTGTAAGTGTGGAGCAATGGACAACCATATTTTAAAGGTATCCTTTTATAGTGAGCAAATAATGCTGTTGCATAAGATCATTGCAGTAGTGTAGTTTTTGCAGGCACTTTGAGATCACTACTTATTGGCTAGAAAATATTATGGTCTTAATCTTCCTGTTCTAACAGGTATTAGAGTATGGGTGGGGGGGATGAGAAATATCATTATATAAATAGAAAGAGCACATTAGAGTGTGATCCACTTCAAATTTTGGGTGAGGTTCAGTTTTTGGGTTGGGTTGCATAAGAAACCCAACCTGCCCTTTCCTGGGTTTTTGACCTTGGAAACAAAACATTAAAGAAATCCATTATTAAAGAATTAATATTCTGTTATTGTGTTTGCCACCATTAAAGATATCTGTGTCCTATATCTAAAATAGACCCATAAATCAGTGTACTTTTGTGAGTACTGCCATTCTGATAATGATTTCCACCATGCCGGGTGGAAATGTTAATGATTCGGATAATGATTTGGATAACTCTCTGGGTGGGTTCAGTGCATGCTTAGCAAATTTGAAGATGACACCGAGTTAGGTGGAGCTGCAGATATTCTGGAGAGTAGGACTAGGATCCAGAATGACCTGTACAGCCTGGAAAAATAGTCCACAGTTAATTAGATAAGATTCAACAAGGACAAATGCCAAGTCTTGTACTTGGGATGAAATAATCGCATGCACAATTTCAGAGTGAGAAATGACTGGCTGAGTTAAAAATACTTCAGAGAAGATCCTGGGCGTTAGAGTGAACCATAAGCTGAATGTCTGAATATGAACTAACACTGTGCTCCGGTTGTGCAAAAAAAAAAAAAAGGGCCAATAGCATCCTGAGTTTTTTTAACAGGACCATCACTTGCAAATCAACAGAAGTGATTCTTCCCCCCTATTCAGCACCTCACTGGTAGTACTGAGCCCCACATGCCAAGAAGGATGTGGACAGTTTGGAAAGATCAGCACAGAGCAACAAAAATGATTAGTGGGCTGGGAAACAAGATTAATAAGGAAAGACTGAATGAGCGAGGATTACCTGAAGGGCTGTTACAGAGAGGATGGAGATGGACTTTTCTCTGTGCTTATAGCTGGCAAAACTAAGAGCGATGGCCTCCAGCTTCAGCAGGAGAAATTTGGGTTGGAGATTAGCAGGAACTTTCTGCCTACAAGGGTGGTCAAGCATTGAAACAGACTACCGAGAGAAATTGTGGTATACACCTTGGAAAACATCCTTGGAAGTTTTCAAGAGCAGGTTAGACAGACACTTGTCTGGGATGGTTTAGTTGGAAATGATCCCACCATGAACAGAGGCTGGATTAGAAGACCTTGTGAGGTCCCTTCCAGCCCTATTTCCCTATGATCCTAAGTCTAAAAGGACCTGTACTTACGATGCTGTAGACAATTCATGCTGAAGTCTTGGGATTTTGATAGTATTGAAACCAATCCATAACCCTACTTCAGCTTCAGTGATATCCATTTTAACCTAACAGAAGGAATATATGGACTGTATTTGCTTGTTAAAAATACAGTATGTGTACTTAATAGTGACATTAAAAGCTCCCCAAATATTCTCTTGTTTCCACAGAATTATAAGCAGGGATGCACAAAGTGGCTCAAATATGACACAAACTGTTTTTAAGTTGGGGAGTTGGTTTCAGTTAAATACAATGCATTCCTATTTAAAGTATATTTCAGACTGTAAGTATCAGGGAATGAATATTTCAATATTTAAAATGACATAATTAACACTTTTCATTTTCGATGGGCAGATAGATATTCCAGGCTTTTAAAGTGATTGAGCATATCTGTATTAAACGCTTAGGGCTTATGTAGACAAAATGGGGGCCCTACATTGAAGTGTGGGGGGGTTAAAAACACTGCTTTAATTTAAGGCAAAGTAAACCCCCATGTTGTGTACACCTGTGTCTTACCAGACTCTCTGGCGGTGGGGAGGGGAGGGGGAGCTGCCTGTGGGCTGAGCAGTTCTTGGGCTGGAGGGGTTTAGGGACTGGTGATTCCCTCCATGGCAGTGGCGGCCCCCTCCTAGGTGGCACCTGCCTACAGGCACCCAGCTCAGGTGGTCCTGGGGGGACACCACAGCCACAGAGGGAAGGACCAAATCTCTGCACAGCTCATGCAGGCAGGCTCAGGGGGTGGGGAAGATCAGGCTCACTGCTTTTTTGGGTTTTTTTTTCCCTCTCTTTGGTGGAGCCTGCCTTCCCAGGCTGCTGCCGGGCTGTCTGCGCAGGCTGCCTGCACAGTCCCTAAGCTGCACGGAGCCTGGTGCTTTGCTCCACGGCTGTAGGGGCAGCAAACTAAAACTCCTTGGAGTTGTTTTAGTGTGCTGCGCCCCAAAGTCATTTAAGGCGAATTATGCCACTAAACGTGCTACAACAGCTGGAATTGATGTGCAATATGCTGCCGACACATGCAGACACCAACACCATTAAAACGGTACAAAAGCATTTAGCCCACTTTAAAGTGTTTTAGCACATGCCCCTTATGTTGTCCACACATGCCCTTAGTCTAGATCTCAAACCAGGGTTCAAGCAGAATAAAAACCCAATTATTGTAGTTCCATATACTGCTCAAAGCTATAGCCTCAGGGTCAGGCTTACAACCATATGGTCCAATCATTGGATATCCCAATCTTCTTTACCCATATGAAAAAACAAGCTCCCACAAGCAAAGGAGACAGATTCCTTTCCAGTTCCAGCACTGGCTGGTTATATTCTTTGTCAAGCCCCTTAACTTCTAACCATGACATGGGGATAATTATACTTGGACACCTTTTATTTAGCACGTTTCAGCCACAGACCTTTCAATCCTTTCTAAACAAAATAATATTTGTCTTTATTAAGCTTCACAGCTATAGCTATCCCATCCCCTTGTTATTGTTCACAATGTGTCTTGGTTCTCTCATTACTGAACTTGAGCTAAGGTTTGGGATATCATGTGTGGCCAGTACCTTCATCAACAGCAGTTGTTAGCTTCCATTTGGAAATTATAAACCATGCATTCCAGTTCTAACCAGGTATTCAATAAATGCCACGGGAGCTATAGCTAATATTTATGTCCAATCAATAGCTTTCTATGCACAAATACTTACCTAGGGTTACCAAAGCTATTTTCCTGTCTTATTCAATTTCTACCTGAGAATTAAGGATTCAGTGTTATGTTGGTATTATTGTGGTATTCAAGTTCCTGTGCTGTATTGTTTGATTTAGAGAACTGTCAGTTTTCAGGCTACCTACGCAAATACATGCATAAAAGAAGCAGCATCTACAGGTGCACCCAACTGTGCAGCAATTACTAAATGACTCTATAGTGCTCACCGGCGCTGCACAGTCCCAGAGGCACATGGGTCATTTCTGACTACTGTGTGGTAGTGCCAGCATCATGGTTAGTGCCTGCCAATGCTGCATCTTATGTAGATGTGCCCAGGCAGTACTTCAGTATCTACTGACTCTAAGTATCTACTATCTCTGAAGGCTTAATACATTTAGCAGCTAATATATAGCAGTGAGTTAATTAATCAGTTGTCCTGTTTCATACACACATTCTATTAAGCTTTCTCAATTATATCTTCAAAAAGATGTTCTTCATCATTGAACAAAATTAGATTTGAGATTAGCAAAAATATGACTGGGTATATTACTATTCTGCTTTCTCTTTCCTTGTATGATAGTTACGTCATTTCTATCTCTTTGCTTGAAAGAATTAAAAGACAAACCTTCCTTTGCAACTTTCTCAACAAGCTGTTTTTAAAATGAAGTCCATTATACTCTAGATAACTGTGGTAAACATGAAGAAACTATTTGTTAGAGTTAAAATAATGCTTCTAGATAGACCCAGAAACCCTGCAGCTTAATCCACTGAAATGAGAGAGCTGAAAAGGACGGGCTTGTAAAAATCCACCTCTTACTTGGGAAGCTTGCTGATCAGGTGGAGCTACCAAGGAGCTGAGATGATGCTCCTGGAGGGAGCCACTCCCAAATAAAGACTGTTCAAGTAACCCAGTATGGGAAAAGGGCAAAAGCAAAAGGCTTCACTCCAAGCAAAACACTGGAGTTTAAAGTACAGACAAACAGCATCTCAGTTAGTTGCCGTCACAATGGGTAGCACAGTTCCCATTCTAGCTACAACTTCAGAAGCTCTGCCAACTTTTGTAGGTTACACACTAAAGTTTTCTTCACGTAGAGCTTCACGTAACAGAGCTTTTGTTGCTTTGCTTTTTCTTTTCATGAAGACTAAAACAGACTTTTGGAAAACACTTGAGAGGTTTTCCTTAGCTTTCCCCAAGGGATGTGCCCACTTTTTGGAGACTGCTAGTATATAGGTTTTATATTTTATTAGTGTATAAAGACTTTATATACCCATGGTCTAGGGAAAAGTACTCTTTATGTACTCATAAACAATAGCAATAAATACTAGGCCTGTGCGAAGGAGCTAGTAGTCATTTAAGGTTTAGATTCGGCAGATTTGATTTGGCTGAATCTGGAAGCTGAATCTCCAAATCAGCCAGCCCAGGCTCACCCCCACCAGCTCCCCCAGCCTGGCAATGGCTGCTCCACCCACCCCACTTCTCAGCATTTGGGGAAAATAAAGCCCCGGGTCAGCAGGTGCTGCCGGGCAAGGGAGGCAATCCCTGCTGCCCCACGCTGCACGAGGGGCTCTGTATGAGCCTCCTGACCCCACCTCACTCTCCCAGCCCCACCACAGGTGTCTTGCCCGGGCCAGCTCTGGCCCTTTTAAGGAAGAAAACAAAAAACCCCCAAGGACTCAGAGCTCCTCCCAGCAGCAGGTGATCCCCACTTCCCCCCTTTCCCCCTCACTACATGGGGTGGGTCTTCCACAAGCCCCCAAAGCCCTGAGGCTGCCGCAGAAGTGATGAGTCCTGGGGCTTTTTATGGGTTTTTTTCTTAAAGAGCCAGAGCTGGGCTCAGGCAGGGCACCCGTGGGCTGGGAGAGCGAGGGGGTGGGGGAGCTCATGCAGAGCCCCCCATGCAGTGTGGAGCAGTGGGGGCACAGCAAAGATTGCCCCCCTCACCTGGCAGCACCCGGTGAACACCAGGGACTTTTTTTAAAGTATCAGGAGCTGAGGCAGGCAAGGGCAACTGTGGTAGGGTTGGGGGAGTGGGTGGAGGTCAGGGGGCTGGGGGAGCAGGAGGGCTGGCAGGGTTCCCTCCCATGCTCCCCACCCTCCTCCTCCCCGCTCCCCCAGCCCTGCTCCTCCATCTCTAGTACTTACCAGCTGGGAGTTGGCTGCAGCTCCCTGCTGCAGCCACCAGGGACTGCCTGAATCACCAAAACTCTCCAAATCTTTATCAGAAGATTCAGAGAGCTTTGAATTGATTTTGACCTTTATATTGGTCCCCTGATTCAATTTGGATTTGGAGATTCGGCTACCGAATTGGGCCAAATCTCCTCCGAATTGAATCATCACCCAAAGCTTTCCACAGCCCTAATTAATACAAAATAAGCATTTTCAAAGTACAAACCATCTTTAAGTTTCCAGTTTTCCATGGCCCTAAGTAAAGCAAGCTCTAAAAAGACACAGTGGAATAAACCTTTCATTTAAATAGTTTTCTGTTTTCTAGAAAGACCATCTGATGGCTTTGACTTTTAATAACCAGAGTATTTTGCCATCTGATTACTCATTATTTTTACTGAATCATAACATCTATACCTTTAAATCCCAGTCCATCCTCTAATTTTATAGAGAAATTGCAGTGTTTTCTTGCATAACGCACACTCTCAAATAAAACATACACCTTGTTTTGGAAAGACAGAATATAGATGAAAGTTCTCCTTAGTTATGGAAGTGATGGAGTCCGGCTTTCTCGTGGAGACATTGTGTTGCGAAATGGCTGCTTACTCTCTAAGCCAGCAAGCTCAGAGCAGCTGTGAAAGGGTTAACACTGGACATGAAGAGGGTGCTAAGTGGGCAGAATTCTATTTGGATCCAGCCCGATTTGGGGGACAGTGATTCAATTCACTGATTCGAATCACTGTCCCAATTCGATTCAGCCAAACTGAAATCTGAAGATTTGATTCTGATTTGGAGAATCAGCGATTCAGCCATAGAAACAGCTTTATGTTTTTTCTACGTAACTCGAAGTACCAGGTGCGACTGGTGAATGCTGAGATGGTGGGGTGGATGGAGCATCCCACAGGAGTGTGGCGTATTCCCCCACATGTTCAGCGGCAAACCCAGAAGTGGACTGGAAATACTTCCTGTCCACTTCTGTGTCTGTTGCCAAGCCCCCCACACTTAGCAATTGGCCACAGGGGGACCGCAGTTGCCCCCCCCGACCCAGGAGGCACCACTCGCTGAGCCCCCCAAAAGGGGGAAGAGATCCAGTCCTTAAAGACTCTATTAAAAGAGAGTATAGCTAGGGAGCTGGCATTGCAAAAGAGGGCTGAACAACAGCCAGTACAGACTGCTCAAATACAGCACAAGAGATAAATCATGATATGGGTCAGGTGGAGGAGTCTACATCCAAGATCAAGGCAGAATATGAGGAATGCCTTAAGGAATCTAAAAGCTTGAAAGAGATTCTAATAGACACAGAATGACGGATTGAGCCTGCACTGCCCCTGCCTCTAAAGGTCCTGAGGAGTCAGGAGCAGTCCAGTAAGGTGGGCCTAGAAATTCCTAAAGAAGAGGGGTTACCAGAGCAGCAGAGAAAGAATACCAAGATGGAAGCACTCTCAGGAGTAGGCTCCACAAAGATAAGAGAGGAGATCACCTCCATTGTTATGGAGTGCCTGAATCAGAGATGGGGTCTGTGGGCGGGTCAGTACGCTCAAGACATAAACTGCCTAAAGGAAAAACTAGAGAAGCTTGCCAGCAAGTATGACCCTAGAGTGTCAACAGTACCAAGACAGGGCCAACAGTATGAAAATGGTGACCTCAGCAACCTTGTTCACACTCAGAAGGGGGGACAGACAAAACAAAGAAACCAGAGATCAGAGATGGCCGGACATACAATAAGCAAGGGGCAGCGGCTAAAGGAGAGGGAATAGTAAAATCTCTAAGGAAAAGAGAAGTACAAAGGCCTGCGATGAACCAGAGGGGCTGAAACACCAAGGAACTTAAGGGGGAAGGAGAAGGATGTCTCGAGCTCCACCCTAAGGAGGGAATATCCAGCCCTACATAGAAGCAGGGACCAAACCGAACCCAAATGGCAGGTCAAACCAAAGAGGCAGAGGGTCCATCAATAGCCAAGGTAACCCAGTCCCGGGTAGAACAAAGGGGTGGAAAAAGGCCTTGTGTTTATGTTAGCAACCTCCCAGGGCTGGTCCAGTGGTGGACTTTAAAAGAGCTTGTAGAGGCAAGAGTCGGGGGGGTAGCTTACATGAAGATCCAGAAAGGGCCTAAAGGAGGATCCAGCCATGGGAAGATAGAGTTTTGGGGAGAGAAGTATGCCCAGAAGGAATTGAGGAGGCAATGGGAGCTATGGGGAAGGTTTATGGACTGGCTAGAAACCCCCGGAAACAGGGATTCGTCACAAGGGGCCCGAAAAAGAGAAGATCTGGGATGCAGGAGGTGTAGAGGAGGAAAAACTTCCCAGGTAACAAGGGGTAGCTCTCTGTGGAGAGAAGAGGCCCGCTTGTTAAATTGAGGCAGTGAAGAAGGGGAGAGAAAGGCCTGGTTAGCACCTTGCCAGGGAGGGCTAATGTGGAGGGACTACCTTTGGCAGGGTAACTCCCAAAAAATCCCCCATGGTGCACCCTGGGGAAAAGGCGAGGAGCAGGCACCTTAAAACCTCCACCACCTGTGTGAAAAATGCTGGGTGCGTGAAGAAAGGTCAGGAAGAGCCGCTGAGTCTGACTGAATTTGAAGAAAAGAAAGATCTCCCTCGGTGAGTCAGATTTTAAGGGGGGAGGTATGTCACGGAGCACCTCGCTGCCCTGCTCCTAGAGAGGGGAAAAGCCCTAGCGGGGAGAAGGAGCCCAGCTGCAAGTTGCCCCGAAGCCTTTCCTCATATGGCTTGCCTTGCAAGTCTTTGATCATATGGGTGGCTCTTCTCTGGACCCTCTCAAGCTTTTCCACATCCTTATAATTTAATTGTTTCATAGTTGTTAGGGTTAGAAGGGACCTCAATAGATCACCAAATCTGACCCTCTGCCCTGGGCAGGAAAGAGTTCTGGGGTCATCTGACCCCAGCCATATGCTTGTCCAGTCTCCTCTTGAGGACTCTCAGGGTAGGGGAGTGCATCACCTCCCTTGGAAGCCCATTCCAGATTCTGGCAACCCTTACCATAAAGAAGAAGTCAACCCTTAGCATAAAGAAGTTCTTCCTGATGTCTAACCTAAATCTGCTCACTGACAGTTTGTGGCCATTGTTCCTGGTTATTCCAAGGGGTGCTGTGGTAAGTAGACTATCTTCTATTCCTTGCCGCCTCTGCCTCCCCCACTGATAAATTTGAAAATGGCCACAAGATCCCCTCTCAGTCTTCTCTTGTGGAGGCTGAAGAGTTCCAGGTCCCTCAGCCTCTCCTTGTAGGATGTTACCTGCAGGCCCCTAACCATATGAGTGGCCCTCCTCTGGAGGCTCTCAAGGTTATCCACATACCTGGATGCAGTACTGCAGCTGTGGTCTCACCAATTCTCAGTAAAGTGGAAGAATCATTTCCTTGGTTTTGCTTGAGATGCATCAGTTGATGCATGCCAGAGTATTGTTTGCCCTGCTGGCTACAGCATCATGCTGTTGGCTCATGTTCACACTATGTTCTATCAATACCCTTAGGTCCCTTTCAGTCATGGTGCTAATCTGTTTGGTGCCACTGAGCCTGTAGGCATGCTGGGGGTTGCTCATCCCCAGATGGAGCACTTTACACTTCCCAATGTTTTAATGTCATCTGGTTCTGATCCAGCCAACTTGCCAACCTATTTAGGTCTGCCTGTATCTGCAGCCTCTCTTCAACCATGACCACACTCCCCCAGAACTTGATGTCATCCATGAACTTGGCCAGTGAGCTCTTTACCCGCACATCCTAATAATTGATAAAGGTATTGAAAAGCACTAGACCAAGCACTGATTCCTGAGGGACACCACTGGCCACTTCTTGCCAGGATGACACCGATTTCTTCATTAGAACTCTCTGGGTTCTACCCCGCAGCCAGCTTCCTACCCACCTAACTGTCAAGCAGTTAAGCCCACAATACTCCAATTTCCCATAAGAACATCATGGAATACCAAACTGAAGGCCTTTTGGAAGTCTAGGTATACAGTGTCAACCTCCTCTGTCTTATCCAGGTGGTGAATTGCCTGGTCATAGAAGGAGATGAGGTTGGTAAGACAAGACCTGGATACAACAAAGCCACACTGGCTGTTGTTCAGAATCCCACCTTCTGCAAGTGCATGTAGACTCCTGATGAATTTTTCCAGGATTTTCCCTGGAATAGAAGTTGGGTTAATTGGCCTATAGTTTCCCAGATCCTCTCTCCTCCCTTCTTGAAAATGGGTACAATGTTGGCCCTCTTCCAGTCTTCAGAGATCTCCTCCAGGTGCGAGGAGTTTTGGAAGAGTTTCAGCAGAGACCCCCAGAATGACTTCAGCCAGCTCCTTCAGCACTCTTGGACGAAGTTCATCCTTTCCTCCTGACTTATAAATGTCTAACTTTTCTAACTCATCATGCACCATCTGAACGCCAACAGTAGAAAGGCAGTCATTCCCACCATGCCCATTCTGAAACTTATCTAGTATGATTTTCCCCTTAGTCTGGTGAAATACTGAAGCAACGTAGTCATTCGGGAGTTCAGTTTTTTACTGAGGTACAATAACCAGGTGTCCTGCATTGTTAAGCAATGGCCTCACGCTTCCATTTGTTTTCCTCCTGTTCCCTACATACCTAAAGAAAGACTTCTTATTGTCCCTGATTTCTGTTGCTAGTTTAAATTCAATCACCACCTTAGCCCTCCTAATCTGCTTCCTACAAGTGTGGACCGTATAGTTCTCATTGGAGACTGTCCCAAGCTTCCTTTGTTTGTATGCCTCTTTTTTCTTTTTCAAGGGGATCATGATGTTCCTATTTATCCAGGAGGGCTTACCAGCCCTTCTGTTACCTTTCCTCTGCATGGGAATGGACTTCTTTTGTGCTTGAAAAACAACCACTCTTCATGAGCATCTTTGACCTTCAGTCCTTCGTCCCACAACTCTTCCCTTGCTATTGCCATAAGC
This sequence comes from Caiman crocodilus, assembly GCA_030014935.1. Taxonomy (NCBI): domain Eukaryota; kingdom Metazoa; phylum Chordata; order Crocodylia; family Alligatoridae; genus Caiman; species Caiman crocodilus. Next base: position 19,123,993 of record JAGPOW010003685.1, read on the forward strand.
CTGTTGAAATTTGCTTTTTTGAAGTCCAAAACTTCAACCCTGCTAGCTAATTTGCTTGCCTTGTGACAAACAGTGAATGTGATGGTTTCATGGTCACTATCACCCAGGATCCCCTCTATATTCAAATTGCTCACCAGATCATCTCCTTTGGCCAAGACCAAGTCTAGGGGAGAGCATGACTGTTTATGATTTCATTGTGGACCTGTACTTATTGATAGTGCTGAAGGGCATTTGTACACAACACAGGGTTTAGTTCTCCCTAAATTGAAGCATTGAAGCAGTGTTTTAAAAAATACAATTTAGGGTGAAGTTAACCCCCAAGTCATATACACTGATGTCCACCCAATCCTTATCTGCCTTTCCAGCAGCAGGGAGGGGAGAGTGAGCTGCTGGCAGGCAGAGCAGTCCCTGAGCTGCAGGGGGGGAGGAGAGGAGAGGGAGGGCTGGTGCTTCCCTCTGGCAGCAGCGGTGCCTCTCCAGGTGGCACCTGCTCACAGGCACCTGGTTCAGGCAGTCAGTCCCAGGGGGCACTTCAGCCTCAGAGGGAAGCACTGGGCCCCAACACAGTCCAGGCAGGCAGACAAACTCCAGGGGGGAGTGGAAATCAGGCTATCCTTTTTTTTTCCTTCTGGGGAGCTTGCCTTCCCAGGCTGCTGCCAGGCTGCCTGCACAGCCCCTGAACCACATGGAGCCCAGGACTTCATTCCACACCTGTAGGGTAGGAAACTAAAACTCCTCAGAGGGTAGTTTGCAGTGCCCCAAAGTCATGTGCTGAGTCCTAAAGTCATTTAAGGCATATTACGCCACTGAATGTGCTACAGCAGCTGGAATTAACGTGCAGTACATCGCTGAATGTGCAAACAGCAATGCCATTAAAGCGGTGCAAAAGGCATTTAACCCACTTTAAAGTGTTGTCTACAAATGCCCTAAGGAACTGAGTCTGTTCTGTATAGATGGGATAAAGAATTCCTCCTTTTTGAGGATATCCCACACTTTGATAAAGTATAAAATGCCTGTCTATCTACTACACAATCTTATATTAAATACCCTTTCTTTGGAAAGAGAGGAGATACAGAAATTCTGTAAAATGTCTTTTCTCACCACACAGCTTGAGGGGAAAATTAACATTTAAAGAGTAATTGCTTTAATCTTTACACAATGCATGATACAAACTTAATTTGCTGAGACTCACATCCTGCAAAGCTTTAATTGTTAGTCAAATGGTTATAGGAGGAAAATTATCATTTGCCCATTCCTGGAATAATGTAGTATCTGTCTACTAGCCTTTCCAGGTTGTAAGTATGGGGACAGTCTTCAGTCATAAAACCCCCCAGATGAAACGATGAAATAGTTTCCCAGAGTTTAACACTACTTGCTAAATGCCTGCCCAGATAAGTCCTACAGGATTTCTGGAAGATGTTGAGGTTCGGGCTCAGATGGACTTCAAGGGCAGGGAGTGCCAAAGCCACACAGTGACCACTGAAAATGACCTGCCACATCTTTTGGCCAAGTGAAATTAATTTATGGATGGTACTTGCAGAAGGCTGTTCTTAGTTGATCTCAGTGATTGAAATGAAGCACAAGATAGGAAGTGAGAAAATTTATCAGAAATTCAAATCCTTCCCTTAGCTTTTCTTTCTTTTATTAGCCAAAGCTTTTTTGGCTGTCACAATAGTGCACAGAACATTTTAAATGTATATTGTTGTATGACAAGAAAGACAAGGCAGCAAGGTATGGAACACAAAGCACCAGATTCCAATATCCTTACTCATGTTGAAGAATATGTCCAAGCATTGCTGTTGAAATTGATATGAGCCTACTTGTAGAGCAAGAGGCTTTTCACCATAGATAACAATCAGAAACAGAACAAAGAAGTAGCTGAGTTATTTGAATTCTTCTGCTTATGGAAGTGACAAGATGCCACTCATATTTTTTAATTTAAAGAGACATATGGTTCTCAAAAACAAAATAAAATCAGTGGCTTGTATGGTTTCAAGCATTTTACAGCTTGACTTCTTCAATGAAAATCAGGCTCGCATTTCCATAAACACACTAATGACTGCAACAAAATAGTAAATGTACCTGTCAAAAGATATGGATTATTTAATTACCAGAAGTCTATCATCTAAAAAATCTTCAAAGTGCAGGTGGTGGTGGTAATAAGGGATTAACCGTTAAAAAAAATGGAAAGTATTATAGGAAAATGATAAGAAGGATGTTGTTGCCTTTACAAACAAGCTCCTGACTGTAACAGGTATTGTAAACATGCGTTAACTGGTCTGGCCTAAACCTCACCATTATTAATAGATGGTGTGATATACCAAAGCATCTAAGAGAACAAGGAATCCAACTTCTGTTATTTTGTTGGTTTGTTTTCAAGAGCAATTGTGTTCTAATCTCTTAGATGAAAAATGAGATCTGAAAACCAACTCTCAAGTCAAGAGTTGCATCTCTTGCCGGAACAGATTTTATGTTTTAATCTCTATTTCAAATTCTTTTTCTTCCTTTTATGTATAATTTTAAATTACATTTCATGTATTGTGTGTGGATTTCAATGGAAAACAGAGTTAATAATACTGCTAGAACCAAGAATCATGCAACTAGAGGCAATGTAAATTTTTGTATGTAGTTTTGAAAACTTCCATGATATTTTAACTTTTGGTTTCTTCTGAGCATGGTATGCACGTTAAGCTAGATAGCACTAACTTTGTGATTTTTCTGATGTGGACAAGTGGAACCAAGGCTAAGAGTACCAAGTTAATGTTCACCTGTGAGCTGAATCCAGATGTGCTAGAGCACATTTTTAAGCATCACATTTAACCTTGTCTTCCTGTTTTTCAAAGTTAAAGCTTTAGCCAGATTTCTTACAACTCAGGGGTACCTTTATGTTTTCATACTGGACAACCCAGTAAAGATTAATAAATTCATAGAATCACAGAAGTCGGGTCGGAAGGGACCTTGTAGATCTTCAGGGGGTCGGCCCCTGCCTGGGCAGGAAGAAAACTGGGCTCAAATGACCCCAGCCAGGTAGGCATCGAGCTGCTTCTTAAAGACCCCCAGGGTAGGAGCCAGCACCACTTCCCTTGAAAGCTGGTTCCAGGTCCTAGCTGTCCTAACTGTGACGTTCTTACAGATGTCTAATCTGAACCTACTCTCCAACAACTGTGTCTGTTATTCCTTGTTATCCCGGGGGGCACTAGGAGAAACAAGGTCTACCCCAAAACCTTCTGATCCCCCGTAGTTAGTTTATAGACGGTCACAAGGTCCCCCCTCAGCCTTCTCTTGTGAAGGTTGAACAGGTTCAGGTCCCGTAACCTCTCATTATAGGGTCTGCCCTGCAGTCCCGGGATCAAATTGCTAAAGCACAAGAATAAAATCATAGAAAGATAGGGTTGCAAGGGACCCTGTCTAACATCCTCTCCAACTAGATCATCCCAGCCAAAGCTTTGTCTAGCCAGGTTTTGAAATCCTCAAAGGATAGAGCTTTTACCACCTCTCTGGGTATCCTGCTCTAGTGTTTTACTACCCACTTAGTGAGCAAATTCTTCCTAATATCTAACCTAAACTTCCTTCACTGCAGCTTGAGATTGTTCCTCCTTGTTCTGTCATCTGCCACCACTGAGAACAGTCCAGCTCCATCCTCTTTCGAACCCAACTTCAGGTAGTTGAAGGCGGCTGTTAAGTTCTCTCTGTCTCCTCTTCTCTAGACCAGTGGTTCCCAACTCCGACAGATTGCACACTACATATTTAAAATGATACAGTCTCCAGTACCACCAGCAAATTTTTGTCACATAAAGTAATTATAATCAATCTGCTAACACATACCACTGATAGATTGTCTGAGTACCACCGGTGGTACCCATACCACAGATTGGCAGCTGCTGCTTTAGACTAAATAAACCCAGTTCTCTCAGTCTTTCCTCATAAGTCATGTCCACCAACCCCCTCACCATTTTTTGTTGCCCCCACAGGACTCTTTCTAATTTGTCCACAACTTTTCTGTAGTGGGGGCCCAAAACTGAACACAGTACGCCAGATGTGGCCTCACCACTGCTGAACAGAGGGGAATAATCACTTCCTCTGACCTACTGGCAGAACTCCTACCAATACAAACAGTATGCTGTTAGCCTTTTTGGCAACAAGAGCACACTGCTGGCTCATATTTAGCTTATTGTCCACTATAACCCCCAGGTCCTTTTCTGCAGAGGTGCTGTCCAGCTAGGCAGCCCCCAGCCTGTCCTGGTGCATGGGGTTGTTCCATTGTGCAGGACTTTGCACTTGTCCTTGTTGAACCTCAGGAGATTTCTTTTGGCCCAATTTTCCAACTTGTCTAGATCACTCTGAATCCTAGCCCTACCCTCCAGTGCATCTACTACTTCCCCAAACTTGGTGTCATCTGCAAACTTGCTAAGGGTAGACTCTGTGCCATCTTCCCAATGGTTAATGAAAACGTTGAACAAAACCAGTCCTGGGTCTGACCCCTGAGGGACTCCACTTGATACTGCCTGACAACTAGACATCGAGCCATTGATTACTACTCTCTGAGCCTGATGATTCACCCAGGTTTCTATCCTCCTCATAGTCCATTTATCCAGCCCCTACTTCCTTAGCTTGTCTGGGAGAATGTTGTAGGAGACTGTATCAAAAGTCTTGCTAAAATCAAGGTTCACCACATCCACCAGCCTCCCTGCATCCACACAGTCAGTCATCTAATCATAAAAGGCAATCAGGCTGGTCAGGCATGACTTGCCCCTAGTGAGTCCATGCTGACTGTTCCTAATCCCCTTTTTCTCCTCCAAGTATTTAGAAACGGATTCCTTGAGGATCTGCTCCATGATTTTTCCAGGCACTGAGGTGAGGCTGATTGGTCTGTAGTCCCCTGGATCCTCCTTTTTCTCTTTCTTAAATATGGCACTGTGTTTGCCCTTTTCCAGTCATCCAGGACCTCTCCTGAGCACAATGTGTCTCAAAGATGATGGCCAATGGCTCTGTAATATTAGCCAAATCCCTCACCGGCATCCCATCCAACCCCATGGACTTGTACATGTCCAGCTTTTCTAAGTAGTCCCTAACTTGTTCTTTCACTATTGGGGGTTGCTCACCTCCTCCCCAAACTATGCTGCCCTTTTCAGTTGTCTGAGAGCTGACCCTGCCTCTGAGGACTGAGGTGAAAAAGGCATTGAGCACTTCAGCCTTTTCTGCGTCCTCTGTCACAAGATTGCCTCCCCCATTCAGTAACGGACATACACTTTCCCTTATCCTCCTCTTGCTACTGACATACTTGTAGAAACCCTTCTTGTTACCCTTCACATCCCTTGCTAACTGCAACTCCAATTGTGCTTTGGCCTTCCTGACTTCATCCCTGAATGCCTGAGCAATTTTTTAATAGTCTTCCCTAGTCGTTTATCCAAGTTTCCACTTCTGACAATCTTCCTTTTTGTGATTTAGTTTACTGAAGAGCTCCCTACTAAGCCAAGCTGCTCTTCTGCCATACTTGCTAGTCTTCCTGTACATTGGATGGCTTGTTCCTGCACTCTCAGTAAGGCTTCTTTGAAGTACAGTCATCTTTACAATCGTCTCATGTTCACTCCTGCCAAATTGCCATCCACTACTATGTTCCCCATAAATTCTTCCCTGTTTATGAGCAGCAGGTCAAGAAAAGTCTGATCCCTAGTTGGACACTCCAGAACTTGCACCAGGAAGCTGCCTCCAGTGCTCTCCAGAAACTTCCTGAACCACCTGCACACTGTCATATTGCCCTCCTAGCAGATATCAGGGTGACTGAAGTACCCCATGAGAACCAGAGCCTGTGACTGGGAAACTGCTGTTAGCTGTTTGAAGGAAGCCCCATCCACCACTTCCTCCTTGTCTGGTGGTCTATAGCAGACCCCCACCACAACATCACCCTTGTTGCTTTCCCCCTGACCCAGAGACTTTCAACAGGCCTATTCCCAGCTTCATACAGCAGCTGTGAGCAATCATATGGCTCTTTATATATAAACTTCAGCTCCTCTACTGCAGCTGAAGAACCTGGAGCACACAATGCAATGTTTGATGTATTGATGCAAAACCAGCATTCACACCTTTGGTTGTGGGCTGTCTGTGTCCTGGACTGGCCCCTTGGCATAAGGTACTGACTCCTGAAGGGTGAAATAACTGATATCAAGTTGCTCAAAAACCTGATTTTTGAGGTTGATATCACTAGAGTTAATGGAAATCTCAGTCAAACTTTCTTTCCACTACTAACTATCACAACAATGGATAGTACCAAAAATTAGACTGGGTTAGCACCATTGTAGTGTCATTGTTTAACTCTCTTGAATCTCTTAATCCTCTCAGCTAAAGACAAACAGTCAAAACACCCAAGGCTTACTTGATTCAATCTTCATAGATTAGTCTAAGCTGCATTGATTGAACTGATAAGCAAGTGAACAGACTTTCACTTTTGATTCCCGAAAGGCAGTAACATGCCTGCAGTGGCACAAATCAGAAGCTGGGGGCACTAGAGCATGGCTCCCTGCTCAGCTGGACCAGACAGCTTGGACCCAGGCTTGCCCACCCACCCTGAGAGGGGGTTTGCAGGGGAGGTGCAAAGGATCCTGGGATGCTGTGGGACTATGACTTGACTTGAATCTGGAGGGGATCTGGGACAGAATTTCAGGAAACCGATTTAACCTAAATCACTCAAGTCTGATCCTGCATCCACCCAGGATTATCTTAAACCAGTTTGGGCCAGTTTGAAAGCAGCTTGTGCACTCAGAACTTCTGTTGTGCTCCAGATTTGAACTGGTTTCTGATCATTTATAATGGTTTGTGTGTCACTTCTGTCCCTCGCCTTTATGTCTGTCTATGCTGACATTAAGGTGTTTACTTGTTACCTTATGAATTAGTTGGAAGGAATCTTACTTGTCATTCTTCTTCCTCTTAGACATGGGCAGTGTTTTACATAGCTCTATTGTGAGGTATGCTTCATGCAAAGTTTATGTGCACTCAGGCCTGGGAGATGTAGATTCTGATTTTATGTTCGTGTTGAATTATATTAAACAAAGGGACGTTTTTCAATGCACCCAGATTAACCTGTTCAAAAGGATTACAGCGTCCAGGAAATTAACATTAAAATAAAAGAAACCCTCACCTAGGAAGAGCGGGGAATGCCCTCGTTTGGAACTGTGCATCATACAGATTAATAGCAGTTATGCTGACCTATTACCGCCTCCTGGATGAAGGATAAATCCTTTGGACTTTGTTTGGACTGTATCAACAGCCTTTGACAACATTGGCTGCAAGGCACTATAAACTAACGTTAGCAAAAAAATCTTTTTTCCCCACTAAAAATATGATTTCATTAAAACTTCATGCCAGAGGCCTGCATGAAATATTAATTTTAAGCAAAAAATAAGACCTCTCTTTCCATCAGTACTTCGCAATGACACGTTTCTGACTCCATGCCTGTTTTGTTTTGACATTTCAATTTCAAATATAAAAATATTTTTCCAGAAAACATCAGTATTTTTGTTTCAGTTATTCCAAACTGAAATTTTGCATCCACAAAACTGTCCAATATTTTGGCTTTTCCTCCTGATTCTAGATGAAAACATGTCAAAATATGTGAATGTGCTGCAGGGAAACAGTTCTATTTTCCACCAGCTGTTGCCTACTTTAGATTAAATGTAGCTGCCCCTTAGCTATTCTTCCCCCAGTCCAACCAAATACCTGATTAAGGCTTTGAAACTGTTTGTGCTTTAGTAAATTGTGCCCTTGTACAAGCTTCAAAGTTTCTTGGGGCTCTAGGACAGTATGCTACTAATAATAGCAGTACTACTTTTTATATCCATTACACTGAAATCATTAAGGGCTTTTTGGATTTCCTTATTCCCAATGGATTTATATTCCAAAGTGTTTTTTTATTTTATTTGAAGTGGGCGGTTACTTCTAGAATCGTGAAAATTGCAATGTTTAGACTAGGAAAAAGACTACCCTTCTCATTCTGCGGATATTTATCATGAAACGCTGCTGATTTTCCTGACTAGGAAAGATAAAGCAGTCAAAAGTTAAAAGAAATGCGAGTTCCAACAAAGCTGCTTGTTTTAGTCATTAAAGCAGATCCCCATCTTACATGACTTAAAAGGTCCCTGCACATGACACTGAACTTCTTATAATCATTTCCGTGCTGGGCTGATAAATGAGTTTTAACGGGACTATCAGCAGGATCAGTGCTACTACTTTCAGCGAAGGCAGTTGTCGGCAGAGTCAACAGCACAGCGAAAAAACCTTATACAGCAAAAATCCTCAGCTGCTCTGGAATAGAAGAATGTGACTGGAAAAGCAATGCACCAAACCAGGGAGTTGCTAGCAAAAGGTAACGACAATGACAAAACATTAAACAGATTTAAACCTAGTCAAAAGTAGGTTGGTGTCATTAGTGAAGTGCTGCGGAGAAATGGGAATAATCAAAGTGGTAGAACAAAAGCATCATTTGTAGAGAGAAACTATGGGACAGGAAGATTTTTTTTCCCTGTGTGTCCTTAATCAGCAACTTTACAACTCTAGAGGAAAAGTAAATGAGAGAGATCACAACCAGTTCTGCCACAATCGGAATTCAGAGCTAATTGGTGAATATAACACATGCCAGCAGTCAGCAAAATGAAAGGAAACCAAAGAGCCGTGGGACAGCGTATCCTCAGTACTGTGACAGCTAAGGAAATGATATAGAGCACCTTTACTACACAAGTCTCAATTTACAAGGCTCCTTTTGATATAAGGTTTCTCCAGTGACGGCTAGCTTCCCTGAAGTTCATTATACAGTAAGCGGCTGCTACTTTTGTACCTTACCTCTAGAAAGAATATGTACAATTTATAATTCTCAAGAATGTGTTGTGTGAATATACTGAATTTGGGGGGCATTTTTAGATGTTTCTGGTGGATAACCCAGGAAGAAGCAGCTAAGTTTTTAATGCAAGTGTTTCTTTGTAATTTACTGATTGTAAAGGAAACCCTTTACTTTGTGGCTAGGTGACAAGTAGGCAGGGAGAACAGAGTCATACCAGGCATATGTACATAGAATAACAAAATAAGTGTTGAAGACCTTTCTTCTCCTCTGTACTCAAACTGTGCTTAATGAGGAAGGATGGGTGGGAATGGCAGATGTAGTTATGACTTGCTAGCGCAGGCCTGTTGTTAGTTGGAGCAGCTGAAGTACCTTCAGGGTGATTATACAATCACAAATCAGTGCAATGAGATCTGCTGCTCCATGCCCTGAGCAACATCCCTGGGGCATTCCTGTATGTAGTGGGTAGAGAGGAATGGCCGGTACAGAAGACCTCGCCAATGCCTTCATTAGTTTTATCCTGGGAGGAAGTCAGCTCAGCAAACAGAATTTATCACTGATTATTTCCCACAGGGGATTCTAGATACAGAGTGGGGCCATCTGCATGAACCGCTTAATGTGGAGTTGAGTTGACTAATTAGCTCTGCAGTAAAGCATCACATGTGCAGTGCTATGAGGCTGGAGTAAACCCTGCTGTAGGCTAGTGCTGTCAGATACAAGTACGACAGTGACGTTCTTTACTCTGCTGCAATGCACGTGTAGACCGTGAGCGGTGCTGGCTGAGGCATGGCGGTGCCACAGATTTTACAAGGAATCGGTTAATATTTTGCCTAATCTAAGTTTAGCTCTCCGCAGTTGAGTTGACTTTTAGATACAAATTAAAATGAATAAATAAATAATGTCTTTTTTTACACTTACATTATCTTGAGGTTTGAAAGGCTGGCCTCTACCTGTGAAAACTCTGCCTTCCACATTTTTAAACTTGATCTTCTGGGGTTTTTTTCAGAGAGATTTATCTGTCATGAGGTCATGATCATGGAACCAAAGTCTAATCCTGAAGTGTTTTAAATATTCAGGTAGAGGGGAGCCAGTGGGGGAAAAAAAATGCCGCAGTGGGATGGTGCCTTCACATGTTGCTATAAAGAATATCTATTGCTATTACTGCCAGAGTTTGACATCATTCCTATGATGATTTGGAATAATTGAGGCCAAGTGCTTTGAACATTTCATTTCTAGGATTCTATGAATATGGGAGATGTTAATAACTCTGGTGTATTTTTTCCCATAGTAACCCCTTACTCCTTACAACTTCAAATCGGTGCTCCCAACAAAGTGTTTTCATACTACCGGTGATTTGCAGATACTAAGAGATGCAGAAATCTCATTCGTCTCTGGAGATCAGTTTCTAAAAATAAAGCTTTCATAACCTGACTTCAATTTATCTCCTTGTGCCTTTCTGACAGTTTCTGCAATTCCTGTGACCCATCTTCCCTCACTGCTTTCCAGAAAAAAATGGAGAAATGCAAGCCAGCAATTCTTCTGGTGACACTTCCAGAGTCTGGCAAGGCCACTGAGACAACTTTTGCCTTGTAGGATTTACGGTATTGTGCGCTGATTCTGCAGTTGATATGAGGGCAGTCAGTGGGGTTCCTTCCATACCTTTAAGAGTCTACCTTGATTCTCTCACTTGCAGGATCAGAGGCTAAGTCAATATTCCTAAGGAAATTCCTTTATTTGCCAAAAATAGGGAAGTTCAATTTTTTTTTTTT
>JAGPOW010003685.1:19134688-19181703 GCA_030014935.1 Caiman crocodilus
TTTTTTTTTTTTAAAAAAAAAGAGCAGCAGTCTTTGCACAAGAAAGAATTCCTTGTTCTGAAAAGGGAGTGGAGGGAGTTCAGTCTAGGGGGTTTTCAGCTTCTGCTGCAGGGTGGTGGGTTTATTGAACCCCCCCACAATGGGCTCCAATTCATCAACCCCAGCCCTAGTCAGCAGCTAGATTCCCCTTTCCTCCCCTTCCCCCCAGAGGCAACGGTGAACTTCTGTTTGGTCTGGAGGATCGTCGTAACAGGCTGCTTCCTCCAAAGTTCTCAGTTGCAGCAGGGAGCTGCACTTCTCTCTGCTGTTCATTTAACTCTGGTAGCAAAGCCATTCAACCTACAACAAGCCCTGCAAGAATCAAACCCTGCATCCATCCCAGGTAGAGATAATGGCCAAGTTTCATAAAGCGCAATGTTCATTTTAAACAAAAAAAACAGATTAGGGGCAAGCACACATTTCAGCCATGAGCTTTAGACAATGAGGATATAACAAGTGCAATAAGTCCAAAAGAAAGGAGAGAATTGTTAGCTTATGCAACTAATAAAATACAATTTCTTCCAGATTAGCAGTGAAAGACAAAACTAAAATATCCTTAGATTAAGCAAATTAACCACCATTCGTTTGTCGAAGACGGCTTTAATTGCTGTTTTGTTTCATAACTCATTGCATAAATTATACTCTGTCTATATATTTTCTTTGTTTTTGGCTTTGCCTCCTGGTGCTTTAATTTATCAGACTTGTCATTTCTTGAATATTATCACAGATTGAAATGTACAGTAGACACCTGGAGGCTTTTACTTTTTTCCATCCTTGGGCTTTGTAGAAATAAGACCATCTGTCCTGTAGGTCTGGAAGCATCAACATTCACTCATTAAATATGTCTGAAGCCCTCACATTCAATTTGGCTCATGTAGATACCTTCTGAATGGAGTTATATGGCCCGGTGTTTTCACTCATTGTTTACAAGCCATTTGAAATGACTGTTTCAAACCTAGACTAGCATCTCCTACTCATGGAACTGCATTTATGTCCAGCGCTTGTCAGGTAAGCATACCCCAAAAGGAATAGTGATACCTCCCAAATGAGGAGAAGAAATCAAAATTAAAAAATTGGATTTGCAGTCTTCTTCATCTATATAGACATGGGACAGGGATTCAGAACCTAAAGGTGACTCTGGATAATCTAGAGCAGCATTTCTCTACACGTGGGCCATGACCCAAAAGTGGGTTGCAAGAAGACTCTGTGGGTTGGGGGCCAGGAGGATGTGGGTTATAGCAAGCTGATAGTTATGCTAATTGGTTCCAATGTGGAAAAGGATGAGAACCACTGAGCGAAAGGAAGGATTTGTAGTGATACAATTACTTGAGTACCTCCATCTAAAATGGAATTAACCCCTTAGGAAATCTACCTGGATTGGATTTTACAAATGCACATTGGCCAGGAAAGGAATCATTCACCCCACCCACTGCAGCTGCAATAAGTGCAATGCCTGGAAGGAGGCGTTAGAAGACAGCTCAGAGCATTTGGGTGCTGTCTGGGAGGTCAAACAGACTTTTAATTTCAGCTTTTTGAAAAGACTGCTTCTGGCCTGGGTAAATAACATTGCCTTCCAGAGTTTCCCTAGCAGCCTGATATTGGACTATTGTGTTAAGTTGCTACCAGTGAGTTACCTGTAGCATTGCTTAAAAATTGGTGTTTGCAGGTTTGGACTCCCATTTTGTACCATTACTGTTTCTGCATATGATTTAAGAATTAGATTCATTCTGCACAGCGTCGTTTCTACGATTAGACATGAACATTAATGATTTCAGCGGTTCATTGGCTCTTCTCTCCATTCCTTTATCTTGTTGGTGCTTTCAAGGTTTATTTTAATATAAATAAGGTTTATAAACATACACTTACACAAAAGCGATGTAAAGACTGTGAGTCATTTCTACAGCAGTAACTTTAATAACCAGGACTGCCTAGGGAGTGAGAAAAAATATTGATGTTCTTCCTCAACCCCTAGTTTGCCTAAAATATGTGCATATCCATCATTTCATTGGAATGAAAGTGCACCTGCCAAAACTCTGCAATGATACAAACCAGTCGCAATGTCTTGGTGGCTTTCAGTTTTGTTCTAACACAGAGGTGGGCAAAATATGGCCTGTGGCCTGGATATGGACTGCCAAGGGATTTTGTCTGGCCTATGGTGGGTCCCTCAGCTCTACCCAGCCCAGGCACAAGGTTCAACTCAGGTCATGGTGTGCGCAGTGGCACAGTGTCTGAATGCCATTTCCCAGCAGTCCCAGCAATGGTACCTCCTCCTGGCTTCTGCAGTTTCTGGAACTCACCCCACTGGTGGAACTGGCCCCAGGATTGGGGCGGTGGGTCCCCACACAAGCTGATCTGCCTTGACCCCATACTGGAGCTGGCTCAAGAGGGGGGCAGGGCCCAGGACAGATCAGCTCATGGGAGGACCCTACTCCACCCCAGGATCGGGACGGTGGGTCCCCACACAAGCTGATCTGCCTTGACCCCATACTGGAGCTGGCTCAAGAAGGGTGCAGGGCCCAGGACAGATCAGCTCATGGATGGACCCTACTTCACCCCAGGATCGGGGCGGTGGGTCCCCACACAAGCTGATCTGCCCCAGCCCCATACCAGAGCTAGTTTGGGCATGGTGCAAGGACCATAGCAGATAAGCTCATGTGAGGACCCTCCCTTGCCCCAGGATCAGGGCAGTGGGTTCCTGTACAAACTGATCTGCCCTGGCCCAATAACAGAGCTGGCTCAAAGAGGGTGAGGGGAACAGAGCAGATCAGCTCATGTGGGGACTCTCCCCCGCCCCAGGATCGGGGCAGCGGGTCCCTGCACAAGCCTAGCCCCACTGGCCGTAGTTGGTGACATCTGGCTCCTGTCAGCCAGCGGGCAGACTGGGGGCCCATCAGCACCTCCAGGAGGGCTGCATGGGCTGTGCTGGAGTCCTCCTGGTGGTGTGTGCCCTTGATCTACTGCTGGGTGACAGGAGCCAGGGTTCTGCTGCCTGGGGCCAGTGGAAGCATTGATCTTCCTAGTGCGCAGGCTGCGCCCAATGCCAGTCTGTCATCTGGTAGGCAGATCGGGGGCCCATACCCCTGGGAGGACTCTAGCACAGTCCCCACAGCTCTCCTGGGGATGTGGGCAAGCCCCAGCCTGACTGCTAGATGACCCAAGGTGGGTGCTACTAAGCCTGGCTTTCAAACTCAGTATGTTTCAAAACTTTTAAAACCTTTTGAGTTACCTTGTTTCGTTTCAATTTTGCAGTTTGAAGCTGAAAATGCATCAGAACAGCTTCAAAATGAAACTGTGAAATTTTGCACTGCCCTATTCTGTACTGAAGTACACTTCTCTCTTGGTAAAATGCAAAATGGAGGAAGTGAAAGATCTTTCACTTGAGATCACTCTGAGGCAGCTAAATGTAAATTGCACTCTTCTATTTTGAAGGGCTTCCATATTTACAAACTGGTTCCAATGTGTTGCTGGGGCATCATGGCCCTTCCTTCCTATAAATATTAATGGATGGTTTTTTTTCTTACATAAAAATTACGGAAGTCCTGGAGGGAAAGGCACCACTGTAAAGATTTTAAATTGCAACAAGAGAAAGAAGAGGATCCTGCCTTGAGCAGCAGTTAGACTAGAAAACGTCTTCAACTCCTTTTTTTGCTATGATTCGACTCCCCCAACTCTTTCTCCTTCAGTGTAGAAAGGCAACTCCTTTCCTCCCCTACCACCCCAGCAGCTACCGCCAGCTCAGCTAGTCAAGTAGAGAGGAAAATTTTATTTCCTGACCCTTGACAGAAAGAGTTACTAATGCAATACCCACAGCATATCATGAAACCTAGTCCTACTCTGGTCCCAAAAGGTGGAACTTTCTATTTTATTGAGATATAGGATTTCAATTAATGGTCAGGGGTATAAAGGCCTTCCTTAGCCCTGATGTGCTCAGGTGAGCTGCCTTTACCCCTTACTTTCCACTTACTTCCTGCATATCAAATTCTATTTTTCCTAACCAGGAAGCCATAAATGGGCATTTATAGACATGCTCCAGGAGGCAGGGAGTGAGAGGCACTAATTAAAGTGCCGGGAGCATCATGTGTATTAGCATCCCTGTGCTGAAAAATGATGGTGGGGCACTTTAACTAAAGCTAGTCAAATAAGCTTAGCCCATCTTCAAGAAGGGGAAGACAGAGATCTTGGCAACTATTGGCCAATCAGCCAACCTCTATCCCAGGGAAAATCCTGGAAAAGCTCAGTAAAGAGTCAATGTGTGATATGCTCACGGAAGGTAAGGTTCTGAACGAGAGCCATCATGGCTTTGTCACAGGTAGGTCTTGTCTTCACAACCTTATCTTCTTCCATGACCAGGTCTCTCACCATGTGGACGTGGGAGAGGAGGTAGACCTTATATACCTAGACTTCCAAAAGGCTTTTCGTCTAGTAGCCTATGATATCCTTGTGGGAAGACTGGAAGATTGTAGGTTCAGCTGCTCGATGGTTCAGTGGGTGGGAAACTGGCTCCAGGGTAGGACCCAGAGAGTTCTCGTGAATGGATCTGTGTTGTCCTGGTGCAAAGTGGCTGGTGGTGTCCCTCAGGGGTCCATGCTTGGACCAGTGCTTTTCAACATATTTATCAACGATTTGGATGGGGGAGTGAAGTCAGCTTCTGCTCCCCCTCCCCTGCTCTACATATGCGCACTCCCCCACCTCGGGGTACACTTATTAAGCACTGGTCCAAGACTGGACCTCTTATTAAAAAAGGTTGAAAACCCCTGCTATGATGGAATTATTTACTCTGCTGCAATGCACAATGGAGTTGTTTCTCCTGCTAGCCCCCCACTGTAGCACCCTTGCTCCTCAGCCAGCTCCTCCGCAGCATGTTGAGCTGGGGTGGCGTAGCTCCGGGCTGGCAAGCTGACCCCCTGGGCCTCCTGCCAGTTGGGGCTGCACCTCCCCAGTTCAAAGTGTTGTGGTCCTGGGCGCATCCGTACGTATTGCACCCAAGAGCAATACACTCCAGCATGAACTGTGCCAGAGTTTACTGTGTTACATTAATAGTATATGTAGCTGTACCCAATGAGTCCAAGGGAGATCTAGAGATAAAACTTAGGACTAAGATATTTACTAAAAAAATAAAAAAACAAAACAAAAAAGCCAAACCCCAAACAAAACAAGATCAGCAAGGCAACCTCTTCTTCGTGTTCTTCATGTGCATTGTAAGTCTGCTCCTACTTATTCAGATCTAAAGAAAGAGTAATGACACTGCAAAAAACACCCTATAATAATGTCAGATCAGAATCAGTACCCATACCTTTCCATTTCTAGCTCCTGTGAATGTAATATTAATATATGTACATTCTAGCAACTGCACGAGCCCTTGAATATGAAAGTGTATTTTATTCATATATGTTTACAGTAGCTGCCTAAAAACAGACAGCATTGCTGCATCTGAACCAATAGCATCACGGTGGTGTTTACATTGTTTAAGTCTATCTATATATACACTACAAGAGATACCTGCCGTATAATAAACATGAGATAAAAAAATTAGGGAATTGTCCAAGTAGTTAGCAAGCTTGCGGGTTAATTGCAGCACTTACTTATTACTTCTTTTCTGTTCCATTTCATCCCATTTCAGTAAGGAAATACCAGGCTTGCAACTTAGCTCTCTCGAAGTCTGCCACCAAAGTTACTTCACTAATACCTCATCATAAACCTAGCATAGATGAACAGAAGTGGGCCTCTGTCTTTGTCTGTGCGTTGTGACTGAGAGCAAATATTAATTTCCACAGTTTTTGAAAATCAAGTGAAGCAGAGGAGGAAAGAAGAATAAATGGACTATTAACTGGTGCTCAGCAAAAATGTATTCAGTGAAAGCTGTCACTTGTTTACAAAATTGCTTGGTAGTGGCAAGGCTCAAATAGACATAAAGCTGAACACTTATTAAAAAAATATTGCCCTTTCCTATGTGGGAAAACTCACCTGGGATATAAAATTAATGGATTTTCAAACACTAGAATGAATCATTCTGTTTGAGGCTCACAAATGTGAGTGGCGAATAACAAGAAGTTCTTCTTAGTGTTTCTGAAAGTTTCTTTGCAATAGAGGGAAAGGGGGGGAAATAATCATATTCCCATGCCGGTATGTCTCTTAAGTATGAGAAGTGTCAGAAAGTGACCCTAAATGTACCACACGTATCAACCTCTGAGTAAAAGAAACAGGCTCAATAAAATCCATTAATTCTGCTGTTCACATTTTCCCATCCATATTTTCCTTACAAAATAAAACCTTTATCCCATACCTTTTAAAATGGGAGATTCACTTATTATTGCAGACATAAATAATCATTGCACTAACTTTTGGCATATGCAGTCTTAACCATAAGCATAGGGTTAACATTTTTTCATAATACCCAAAACTGTTTTTTTTTCATTTTTATAACCTATCAAATAAAAGTTATGAGGCTCTTTTAAAACAAAAATCAGCAACAAAGACTCATAAAAGAGGATAATGACAGATGCATTAACTGTTTAGGAGAGATAATGTAAATGTGACATTATATGTGTTTCTCCTTATTATTCCAGGTTCACTTGCTATGTAAATATTGTTCAATCCTGTTTAAATAGTCTATGGTCTTTAATCAGGTTATCAAAATATTACCTTTTTCTCACCTACAGTATCATCATCTTAGCAAGGTTAAGCAGAAAAAAAGAAAGCTAGATCACTTTCTAGTCTTTGATCAATGTTCAGAATAAATATGACAGGCAGATTAATTCTTACCTCCAGCATTTTCCTTCCAGAGGCCAATAGATTATTTACTGCCACGTTAAACCACATGCCTAATTCATATATGATAAATTACAATAAAAAATACATGATAGGCTTTGATTTGTGAATTTTTAAGATGACATTTAATGTTAAACGTCATAGATTTTCACACGTAGTTAGATTCCTCATTATAATTATTTGTACATTTAAGAGATACGCATGCATCTACATTAATAGCTAAACATAATTTAGTCTTCCTAGGTTATATATTTCACCAGGAGTTTGTATATAACAGTAGCTGGACTTATATATGTTTGTCATTAAAACTAGGATGTCATATTCGCTATAGTTATGATGGCATCCCAACTTTGCATCATCAGGAAAGTTCATTAGCATACATCTACCTTTTGGATCAAGATCGTTAATACACATATTAATAATGTTACTGCTAACTTCCCTCTTTCCTGGTATTGCCTGTCTGAATACGGCTGTTGTTGTTTATCCTTTTTATAGCTGCGCTCAGTTAGTGTGTTCATACCCGTCACCTCCTGTTAAATTAATTTCCCTCGTGGAACTGTATCAGAGATTTTACTGAAATCCAGATGAATGAGATCTACCACAGTTCCTAGGAGAATCAATTTTTTATTAAGGAAAGATATCAAGTTTGTCTGGCACAAAGTACTTTGGGCAAACCCCTCTTTTATTTTATTCCATTTTCCTCCTGTCTTTAATGATTCTTTTCCTTTTACCTTTTCCAAAACCTTGAGTACTAGTGAGCTTAAGTTTGTAGTTGCCTGGGTCAAAAAAATGTGGCTTTGGCAACTATCACGAACCATCTTAGCGGCCAAATTTCCAAATCAATGACATATATAGGGACCTAGAAAGATGATAAAAGACTATGTGCTTTCAAACTTATCAATTAAGATGCCATCTTTAAATATGCTTCCACTCGTGAGTGTGTCTACACAGCAAAATGAAGGTATGATTGTAGCACGATTACTCAAGTCTATCTAGTTACTATAGTAGTGACTGAAGTGAAAATATGACAGCATTGCCTATAGTATGGAGGGCGCAAATCCTTCAGGAGCCCTGAAGCATAGTTTGCAGGCTAACATATGCTAAGTCCATATTCCTTCATCTTTACTGCTGCTATTACCCTTGGTTGCTAGATGGTACTGTTCTGTGCAAAATCACCTTTGTTTTGCTTTGCTGATGTTTCCAATATTCTGCCCAATACTGCAAGCACTGAGCATCTCCATTTTGAAGCTGATGTGCGCCTAAACAGCTTGCAAACCTGCATTCTCCACAGCCTGACGTCCATGCGTATATCATTTCAGTTTGGACTTGCGCATGTTGCTAATTCCAGATCCCCCTACCCTCCCTGTCTGTTCTTACGTTAACGGTATTACCTAAGAGTTCCTGGTTTATATCAAACTGTAATCCCAAATGCTTGTAGACATACAAAACTTCCGTAATGGGAGTAGGCTGAGTGAAGTCAATGGAGTCACTCGCTCAGGTAGCTTTTAGCATCCCACATACATTTGCAGGTGGGTGACCTTTCCGATGTTTTAAATCTGCCTTACCACCTTGTGTCTTGGGCTTCTTTGTAGGAAATATTTTTGCCCCCACATACTTTAGGAAAGTAGTCCATATGCCAATAAGTAGTCTCTTAAAATGCAGTGAAATGTCCAACAATTATATTTTAACCCGATATACTTCAATCTGCATGCCACGTGCACTGAGCAGAGAGCTGACTAGCTGAGATAAAAGCCAGTAGATGAGCAAAAATGTTAACTAACACAGAACCTGGGCTGTGGCCAGTGTCCAGGGTTTTTAAGAAGTAACATAGCTCTCTTTCTTTATGGAAATAGCCTTGAATTATATTTTATTAATAAAGGCATCCTCCTTACTCCATTGCTTTGCATGATTCCTACTGTGTACAGATGTGAATATAGTGGCTTTAAATTCACCTGACTGCTGCATATGTCCTTGAATCAGCAGTCTGCCGCGCACTCAGTAACGTTATGATGGCTATTATTTTCCTGCTTCCCATGGGGCTGCCACTCATTCCCTTCCTGTCAAAAACTCCAAGGGCCAGATCTAGAAATGTAGCATGCAATTAGTACTTTGTTTTAAAATAATTCTTAGACAAAACAGGACCATGCTATTAGGACATTATTGCAAGATGAGTAACCCTTCTATGCTAACACCCTATGTAGCCCAGGTTACAAATATGCTTCTATTAAGGCCGTTTAAAAGGAAACCATAATTGTAACTCATTTGAGTGCTGCTTAGATCTGATCATCTCACTCGTTTGGAACAATTTACCTGTCAGTTCTGGACCTTTGTCCTACTCACCAGTTGCCCATGAACAAATAATCAATGTCATGAATTTGATGTTGCCCTGTAATTTTCCAGTGAAAAGGTTTTAATTAACATATTAAACCTATGCTTTTTCTTAAGGAATGTAACTGTTCATAAGTATCTACGTAGAAGAATAGACAGAATTGAACAAGTCAATTAAGGTGGGTTTTTTTTCCAGGAAACTTAATTTCTTTTCATAATAGGTTTGAAAGCAAATCTGAACCCAAGAATAGATGTGTTTGGCTTTCCAAATCAAGGTTAAAATCTTTTTATTTTCTTAATAAAAATTATATGCAGGAGCAATGCGCAGTTTAAAAAGAGCAAAGGCAACACCTTTGTCCTGAAACTTTAATTTTGATTGAAAATTCATTTCATGACCATCTTTTGATGGAAAGTGCATCTCAGTTGCTTCTTTTGAATACTGAAGCTGCAACGCAGGTACGAAGTCCTTTCCCCAATATGGGAAGAAAGGACACCCTGTCTGATTATAGGTTCAGGAGTTTAACTGCTATATGGGGATGCAGATAAGTACTGCTCAGTCTGGGTGACAAATACGTCCAACTAATTCTGCCCAAATCATTGTTTGGGCTAGGTGAACTTAAGGAGAGCCCAGAATAATCAAGCTTGAGGATGGAAATGGTTTGGACTTTATCCAATAAAGCCGATTCCAACAGAAGGGATGAGAAACTGAACAGGTCTAGGAAAGTACAGGGAGATTTAAATTATGTCTCCTGTTCCATAAAAAAAAATTATATTTCGATACAATGTGTTCTTGAGAGACTAACATAGTACCTGCCCAACACAACTGATGAGGCTGTGGTTATAAAATAGTCATCTGAAGTAGACCTTTCCTATCTAGCATGTCACCTTTACGGAAACCTTACATTCAACTCCTTTCAAAATGTTACTTCCTTTTCCACAAGTTCAGTGAAATCCATCAGAGTCTTCAAAGGAGTTCACTGTTCTGGATCTAGAAAATCATTAAAGGTTATTAACTAACATTACAAAACAGCGCAAGAATTTGCTTTCAATATGCCATCGCAGCTTGCACGGCGTATCACACAGTATCGCGTGTCTATCAAGCTGCCTTCCTCCATCTCTTTGTCTGGTTTTTAAATCCAGTGAATTGGCCTAGAATAATGCAATATTTTTTTAAGTATTTATGTTTTTTAACAGGTTTTGGATTTATTGTATTATATTCAGTGATAGTGACTCACTCAGAATTGTTCTCTGAAACATTTGTCTATGTTCTCCTCCCACATCTTGTTTCGTATACGAACCAGAGATTTCTTCTTCAAAGATCTAAATACGGATGTTCAAAGAGTAAGGATAAAAGTGCTTTGCTTAGAGTTCCTCGAACCAAGTCTTTCAAATGTCCCTTACTTTTTGTCCCAAAGTCATCTGGCTGCACCAAAACTCAGATTCTGATCCCTTTTTATTGTGAAAAATGATTCAAATGAAAAAAAAAAAAGAATCAAATATTGAAATAACCCAAAGACTGGTTCACGCTACAGGAAGGATTGTACATCCTACATGTATAGTTTCTTCAGTTCTCATTTGGATGTCTGTCACTCAATATGATGGTTGACAGTTGTCAAGTTAAGAGACAGATTAACGTTTTCTCTGGGGTTAAGGTATAAGAGAAGGGGAATTTTGAGCCATTCCTCTCTGCTGGCATCAGGAACATAATCTTCTCCTCTCTGTTTTTTGCCTTAGGAAAGCACTAATCCTCCTCCCCCTTCCCTCCCATACTCTTTCCCCATATGATTTCCCTATTCAGTTTAACCAGGAAATATAATAAACCAGTATGCTAACCCTGCAGCCCCAAAAATTGGCACAAGAAGCAAGGGGGAGTTCCCATTTTAATATAGAAAATCATAGGGGTTGAGGTTACAAGCCAACAAATCAAAGGGAGGGAACCACAGTGCAGGTAAAAGGAAAAGAAGCATCAGCACTGTGGTTCCCTACGCTCAGCACTTGAATTCCCCCCCAGACCTATGGAGATGTCCCCAAACAAGCCTGGCAAACTGTAGCCTGGGCAGTAGAGAGTTTAGACTTCGCTGGAGTTTGGATCACTATAACAACTCCCTGGAGACCTACAGAGAGAAGTACGCGGTAGAAGAGCCAGAAGACAGGATCACAGCATTGCAGGCACTGCAGTACAAAAGTAAGTTCCAAACACACCAGAGAAAGGGAAGGACTATGAACTTAGCAGAAGTGGGTTCACTTCATATCTGAAAATTCAACAGTTTTTACAGTCCAGCTGGACTGCTATTGAGTTTTACGTTTGACATTCACCATGCAGTTCAAGAAGTATGCATCTGAGGATGACTTACAGGTCTATCTTACCCATTAGTGGGTGCATCTACATATGAATATTAATGCAAAATAATAAACTCTAGCACAGTTTATGCTGGAGCTTATTGCTCCTGGGCACCACATTTACATGTGCACCCAGGACTGCAGCATGTTGGACGGGGGCAGCACGGGCCTGGCTGGCAGGGGACCCAGATAGGGGTCAACCTGCCAGCCCAGGGTTGCTTCACCCTAGCTCAACGTGCTGTGGACAGGCTGGCAGGAGTAAGTAACTCAGAGCAAATAATTTAGCCGTAGAATAGTACTTGTGTTGGGCAATACTAACCTATGGTGGAGTTAATTAGTTTAGTCTGGCCTAATAGCTCCACAAGTGTAGACCACTCATGTTTTACTGTGGAGCTAATTAAACAGCTACACAGTAAGCATTTCATGTAGATTAATTAGTTGTGTGGTAAAGCATCACTGTCTACATGGGCACTGGTATTAGGCCAGAGTAAACTAATTAACTCTGCCATAAGATAGTACAGGCAACCCTCGCTACTCGCGAGGGATATGTTCTTGTATCCCCCATGAATGGCAAAATGAATGCATATGTAGATGTTCCCTAGTAGTATGAAACCATGAATAAGGCACTGCATTCATGAATGCAGTCTCTGTTTATGAACGCAGTGCCCTGGCGGCTAGGGGTGTGGGGCACGGCTCTGGCGGCAATGGCAGTGGCGCAGCGCTGGCGGCAGAAGCCTGGTGGCAGGACCCCAATGATCTCACGTGCAGACCTCCCAAGGATCTCCTGTAAGTGTATAAAGTGCATTTAAAATGGAGGCTTGGCATTTGCAAATACTTGAAACTTCAAACGTCGAACCCACGAATAGCAAGGGTTTCCTGTACTGTCAGGAATATTACTATCTTATGGTGGAGTAATTTACTGCACTGAAGTGCACATGCAGATACTGTCCATGGGTGTACATTGTGCCTGGTCAGCCCAGCCAGCCAGGGTCCTGCTTCACCCAGACTCACTTACTATTGTTCTAGGCACACTTGTAAATGCTTCACCCGGGAGAGTTTACTCTGGCTCACACTGCTCCAGAGTTTTTTGCTTCACATTAGTTGCACATGTAGTTGCATTTAGCATGTATAAATAGTCTTAGTGTCTGGAAGTGTGTTAATCTTAGGTTTAATCGTCTTTGCTAATGGGATGCACATGCTTCTATACTTAAGGCCATCTGACTGAGAAAACATTTTCCTGTCTCTGAGGCTATAGACAGGCTGCATTAGAACTCAATCCCTGTCTTTTTTAGTTTTAAAAAAATATGATTTTGCATATTGCCCAACTTCAGTGTGTAAGAGCTTGAAAAGAGCCTTGTAATATTACATCTAGAGCAATTGCCTGTGTGTGTGTCTGTGCGCACATGCACCCCACAGCCCCTTTTATACAATGTATCAGTGGAAGGGCCAGAGGCTAGCAGGTTCTAATTACAAAAGGGACATTGTCAACATGTTTTGAAACAAAATATAAGGGCTGCCAGAATGTTTTAATAGGTTTTTAAAAAAAATCTATTTCAAAGGACTTTGTTAAACAAATAAACCTGAAATATCTGCAACCCACATACTGCAGTATTTAGGACAGAAATACAAAACAGACTATAAACACAATTAAAACTGACTTCATTCATTTTCATTGTCCAAGCTGAGAGAAGTGGAAAAGGTACATGGAGCTTGAATAGTGAAAACTCAGGTTTTCAGTTGTTTTTTTCTCAAATTTAATAATCTATGGTGCTACGAATAACTGTATATGAATAAAAGAATACACTTGGTTGTAATTCTAAATTGACAGGGTCCCATAAATAACTAGGGAACTTTTGCAAACTAAGTAATTTTCTGATGTAAGGTTTGAATCCAGGTACTCCGTTTCATTGCCTGCTCACTTGGTGGATGAATTTTAAACGTTTATTATTATTGGACTGGTGTATTTGGTAAATGACAAAATGTGTAGATTGAAATAAGGATACTTACACCCTTCTCTTGAATCCCAGTTTAAATGTTGTTGTCTACACCGTAAGGGATCCTAAACCAGCGGTTCCCAACTGAAGTGCCTGGGCACCCTCGGGTGCTGTGAGACCCTTTCAGGGATGCTGCAGCACAGATGCCCTGCCATTTCCACTGCAAAGTAAAAGCGCCCTGCATACCCGGTGTACCACCGGATTGGGAAGAGTTGTGGCACAAGCATGAACTCCTGCCTGTGCTGGGGTTATGAGATAAGCCTAAAGCAGGCAGAAGTGCTCAGTTCTGCCACAACCCTTCCTAGTCTGACCCTGCACCGCATCTTTTAGAAATGGAGGTGAATGGGACAGGTAGATACTTGGTCAAGTACCACAAGGAGTTTCTACTTACCTGTGAGAGACACTCTATTTTAAAATTAGGGAGTGTCTCTTCAGGTGGTAGAAACTTTCAAAAGAGAAAGATGTTGTTTTTTGGCTATAAAGGTCATTGGATGACGTCCGATTTTGATATCAGCAGGAGTGGAAAGCACCGAGTACCATGTTGAAGGAAGAGCAAGGTGCAACCATTGATGGTGAAAATACCCAGCTGTGGGTTGGAGTACCTAAAGTGTCAGCTCTGGTGGGTTAGGAGATCCTCTGAGGGTCTCCAATGACAACTTTTCTAAGGATAATGTCTTTAGAGTTGCATTGGCAGAGGCCTCTCTGGTTTAAGTTAAAATACGAAAGCCAAGAAGTTGATTTCTGAGCTTAAAGACCTAGGCAATGATCTTCTAGCCAAGATTTTATCTGTAAAGAGGGAAATTATTGACTGGGAAGGTTGGCTCAAGATTGTTCTGGTTACGGGCCTATGAGGAACAAATGAATGTGAAAACAAGCCATGGGAATGCATAACTTTGCTGAAGCAGAGCCACAGCTAAAATGAGATGGCACAGAAAACCGAGTGAGGAGAAACATGAACACCACGTTGCCCAAAAATAGTGAAATAAACTTAATTGTCCACTTTCAATTTGTGACCAAAGAGAAGGTGCAAACAGCACACAGGGTGCCTCTCCTTCTGTTTTGCGCTACGGACAGGTGTAGAAACTGTGTGTTTTCCCCTATCAGCAAAAAGGACTCCTCAAAAGAAAAAATCCAAAAAGTATCCAGCATTTAAACTCCATGGCCACAGCTGCAATTTTTTCAAGACCTTTCTGCCCGAATTTAAGAAATACCATGCTGGGAAAAATTGGTGACATTCAGGAGAGTAGATATCCAAATCTTAGCCACACAAGAGGATCTCATGAAATCTGAAAATGATGATCAACTATTGAAAAATCTTGAACGAGGTAGAAAATCCAATCCACACCCCTGAGATTATAACTGATAGGTGTGGGGGTATCGGGGATGGGGGAAAGCCTTTCTGCGATTCTCTGTAAGTCCTCCTTGTATCAACCCAGATGTTCACATGGTAATGTCTTCGCACTGATTTATATGCTCTAGATTTTTACGAGGTTTCAACTCAGGGGGGTGCAGGAGACTGGGAAAGAAGTCTGAAAGTTGGGATATACATACAGAAAATAGCATTGTGAGCTTACAAATAGGAATAAAACTATATTTTGGTACACAATTGTGACTAAAATATGATTAGAAACAAGGGAGGTTTGTTGAACAATGACTCTCGTAATCAAAGAGCCCAAAAATATGCAACTTTGAATATTATTAGATAAGCTAAATAGTTATCTATGGCTCTTCCGTTTAAGTAGTATCTTTTAGTATCAAAGAACTGAATAACACCACCAAAGAAGCCTGTCAGAACTCAGATATTCTCAGTGTATTTGACTTCAAGAAATTCACTTTAAGAGTGAATAGTTAATAGTTAATGCTATGGGTGAATAATTGTTAAATATGCACTACTTCAAAATTAAGAACAATTTAAGGTTAAGAAAGGATGATGTATTCTTCTAAAGATTTCAATGACTTGCTTACTAAATATAGGAAACCTTGTTTTTTGTCCCCAGATCAGGCATTTTTCTTAAAGGGTTTCTTCAAAACATGCATGCTTTGGAGATGAGGAAACTAAATTTGAAGATACTAGTTATAGGCTGATTCCTTCTGGGTACAGATCTGGCAGAAGACAAAACAAGTAAGCAAATGGGTGTAGCATGAATCTGTCTTCTATAACTTCAACTTAATTTTTCATGCTCCTAGGGCGCACCAACATGTGCATTAATTCTCCTTTGCTACTGCACATTAAGTTTAGTACCTCTAACATGAGATATTACATAAATGTGCAGTAGCCAGCACAGTTTTTTTATGATGCTAATGCACAGTAGACTAATTCTATTGCGCATTTGCACGTTTTTTATTGTGACACAGTAATGCGCAGTAGAATTAGTCTTCTGTGCATTAAGCACCTTAGATAGATGCACCCCTGAAGGAGGGGGTGCTCAGGAAAATAGTATTACGCATTTTATTCTTCCTTTATCACTTTTACATAGGAACATTGAGAATTAAAGTTAATCCTCGATGAAGCTGGTAAGATCTTCAGAAACTTGGAACCTTACATGGTTAGACCATGCCTTATTTGAAATAGTGGGAATGGTTGGCACTTAAAATCAGTTCAAACTACAAGAGGAGGCAAAAGGGTTACAGGCGATTCATAAAAGCAGGGTCTAAATGTATATTTGTAATTAACTAATATTAGGGGGAAATGAATGTTGTGAAACATCTCCAAAAAAGCCTGTAGGGATAAAAAACAGATGTTGTAGAGAAAAACGAATCAGAGTGATAAGTTATTTGCTCGCAGCTAAAAAGGACTCACGAGCAACATATTATTCTGAAAATTGAAAGTCAGGTAGACACCTTAATTAAATGCATGCAACTTTCGCTGCTCATTATAAACATCTTCTGGACTCCAGATAGTCCAAGCTCTTAAGTTATTAAAAAGAAGTCTGAAATGGCTAAGCTTGCCAAAAATATGGGAAATTGATAAAAAAATAATAAGGAAAGTAATAACAGAAGAAGGGAACTTTAATGGTGTTAGAAAATATGGAAAGCAGTAAAAGTTCGGGAGGTGATGGCATACCAGTTGAGTTTAGCAAGCTTTTAAAGAGGTATTGGTGAGTCTCTGATGTCATTCTGTTCAGAAAAGGAGCGTCCACAATGTATCAAAGAAACTCCCTTGGTTCTCCATCACGTTGGAAAGGCCAGTCTTTAAACCAGTTTGTCTCTGGATAAAATGGCAGATCAGCCCCCAAGAAGTTGCTCATTTAACAGCAATTTCCTTGTGGCACAGAAGTATCCTGTACTAATTTTAACCTGTGGCTAGTTGGCATGCTAAAATTTGTCACACAATATACAACAAATGTAATATCTGCCGGGCGGAAGTCTTCTGTACTCTAAAAGTTTCATCTAAAAAAATCCAGGACTTCAGGGATGCATCTGACTTCAAAGAAAATTATGCTAAACACACCATGCTGGCTATAAGTCCACTAGACTGTGAGAAGTTATCCCTCCGCAAAACATTTGGTTACAAATGGGCAAAAGATTTCATGAGATATCTGAGAGTTCATATTTCATGCTGGCTAGATGTTTTAAATGTCAAATCATTATTTTAGCAAAAGAAAATAAGCTTGGAGTGTTCGGGGAAGTATGCAATTTCTTGGCTAGTGAACATTGCCAGTCAAAATGAATATTTTGCAAAGTTTATCTTTCTTTAAAAATGCCATGACATCATCCTAAAACTCTACCTGGAATATAGGGACTGTTAGAGTTTGTATAAAATTGGGAGGGTGGGGAGGTGGGGAATAAGTGATTGTACGTACTTCATAAAGACCTCTTAGACAGGGTTCACTCTTACAAATCTTATGTGAAACCATTAAGCCAGCCATCCTGAAATAACAGTAGGTTTCTAGATCTTTATTGAGAAAGAAAGTTATAATAGTGTAAATACTGGTAGAATTTCTTGGATTAATACGAAATAATGCCTTCCAGAAATGCATATGCATGCTCTGATGAAGACTACTCTATGGGATTGGAATAGACCTAAAGATATTATAAATTCTTCTCCAGCATCAAGGACTCAATGCAAATAAATCTTTTTTTTAACCCAAATCATAAGCCAATGTTTAAAATACATGTGATTTGCTAGCAGTGCACCAGATAAACTCTTCTAAACTTCTCCGATCAAGTACGGAACAACCACCACCGCAGTAAGTACCTGTGACAGTCGTTGCAGATAGCATAACTAGTGATTCTAGAATTAAACTCTATACAGTTATTTCTAAAAGAAAAAAAGATATTGTAATACAAGCTAAGGTTGCTGGTGCTCATTTTCAGCTCAGAGCTTGTTTTGGTGGAGTAATATGTCTCTCCAAATCCTTTTATTCACAGTGTCTCATGGATACTGTGCATTTTTAAGATACTATTTTACTGGTATCTCATGTCGCTTGGATTAAAACTATACATGTAGCTTGAATGGGGATAAATTTTAGAGACAAGGTTAGAGAGGATTTAATGCATATATAGTAGAAAATATTAGGAAATACTTCATTAGCAAATAATATGAATCATTAGATATTTATTTCCCCGTGGTACCTTACGTAATGCTCCTGGGGCATCCTAGTAAAATGATCATACAGATAAAGACTCCATCTCTCAGCTGCTAGAATCCTTATTGAAAAAAATGAATACGCTCCAATGCTAGAGCAGTGTTTCCAAAGCATGGAGGTGGAGGTTGTTATAGAAAATGAATGCATAATTTGTGTGCCCAGCAACACAAAGGATAGAAAGACTTCAAATATTTATTCAGTATCTTCTTCTTCAGTGTTCAGAGTAAATTCACCTGCAAAAAGCTGAGCATATTTGGTTTTGTTTGAGAATTAACATTTGAAACATCTTAATTGACACACATAAATTGAGTCCATGAACTGTCCTCATTGAGTCAAATTACCACAAACAACACATCCTGGAGGATGCAAAGACCCTGTGTAATATGAAGCATGCTGTTTAACAGTAATGTTACTGAATATAGTCCCTAAACAAAACCAAAACCTAAAAAAACAACCCCTTGGTGTTGTAGTAATTGTTTTTTTTTCTGATATTTACACAGCAATGATTTGTAAGTCTGTTTAAGCTTAATAGCTGTATATAAAGAACTATATCTGGCGCAGCAACAAATCTACAGACAAAATCAAATTTAATGTTGCATGATAATATTCCAATTATATCCATTTTAAAAAGGTAAATAAAAAGAAACGGAATACAGTGCATAAAGCTTGGTTATAAGGCGAGCTACAGAGACCATAATTGGATAGACCAAATATGGTTTCAGGAGTGTCTGAGATGAGGAAAAATATTGGGCTTGGTATTTTGAAAAACCTCCTGTAAATTATGGAAAAAAAAGCCATTCCAGGATGAGGGCTTTTTTCAATATACAAGAGTTAAATGAGCTTATTCTGCCACTTGGTGAAATCAGTCAATTCCTGCCCTTCCTAATAACTAAGGATTTTTTAATAGTTATGAATCTAGGAAAGCACTTTAATAGAAATAAGCTGGAAGAGAAGTGTCTCTGTTCCAACCCATGAGACAGAGGTTGCCAATGTTTTACTTTCAGATAATGAGTCATTAATCTTAGTGGATACTGAAACTGAAATGGGGTGATCTTCTTACAAAACCTAAATGTGTTAAAGGTTTGCAGGAGGTGCTATTGACTTAACCTAACCCCTTCTCAATTCTTTCTGAAGTCCATTAATATCTACTTATTACTTTGTTCTGTGATAGACAAGGAACTAGAGTAGAACAGGTTATTTTTATAGGCTACTAAAGAGGCTATAAAAGATCCAAAATAGATGCATAGCCAGGATTTCGATGGATATAAGCATATTAATCCAAAAATAGGATCCAAAAACCCCTCCACTCTATACCTGCCTAATCCTAGAGATGACTATGATGTCAAAAGTGCCATCCTCTTTTGTCTGAAAGTGTCAAGGCATCTGCAGCTGCTGTTTTGTGCAGGTGCAGAACGGCCCTGGCCGAAGCAGGTAAATATCCAGCTCCTAGTTAAGCTCCAGTAGGAGCGAGAAACTCTGAGGAATGGCATCTAAGTCCTTTGGAGACTCAGGCTAGCACAGAGGTTGGCAACATTTTGGCAACCTCTACTTGTGATATGTTGACATGCTGGGGTGGATGGCAGGGGAGCCATGAGGAGTCCAATCCTTCTTGTGGCAGTGCAGCCTTGGCCCCTTCCTTGTTGCCCTCCCTGAGGTGCTATTCACTGCCAGTAATGAGCTGGGCTGGGGCTGTGCGGACCCCAACACAGCTACTTGCAGCCTCCCAGCCTCCTGCTGCAAGCAGCCCAGTCTCCATGGTGGGCAGCAGGGACTTGCCCAAAGACCTGGTTGGCAGTGGCAGGCAGCTGGGAGGCTGCAAGCAGTGGCGGGTGGATGCATGCCTTGGGGCAGATGGTGGGGAAGAGGCCAGGGCTGCACTGCCATACCAAGGATCAAGCCCCTTGTGGCTTCCTCCACATCCACTGCAAGGCCTGGTCTGCCAAGCAAAATGTTGTCGTGTGCCATGCCCCGGCACACGTGCTGAGGGTCACTGACACCTGGTCTAGCAGAGAGAACTGAACACATATGACAGCATCGAAGCCCTCGCAGGGTACAATTGTAGATGTAAACTGCAGCTGCAAGAGAACATGCTGCTAGGGTGTCCACCTGTTATATAAGCATGGTTGCACTTTTCCTTCTCAGCCAGCTGCATTTTAAAAAGAAAACATTGAGCTCTACTTGGTTCTTTGAAAAGAACCTATCTTCAGGAGAGGACTCTGGGCTCTGGATCCTGAGTAGATGGAGGTATTTGCCTAACTCTACAGAGGGAATGGGAGTACAGCAGTAATCTTGCATTTAGCAGTTTCCATTGGGTAGCTCTTGGGGCTCCCTTAAGATGGTTTTTGGATTACCTTTTTGAGATTCCTATGCACTGTATAAGGAGCCGAGGCAACTAACTATGGGTTTGGGATCCCACTCCAGAAGCTAGACACTAAAAACTGGGCTTTGAGGGATGTGATTTGGAAGTGCTTAAAGGAATCTCTGTATAGCTGAAGGCAGCACTGGGTTGAAATGACATGCCACCACTGTTTTGAGATGACACATGAGCTCTGTATGAACTAATTTCCAAGCCAGGGGTAGCTTAGCTATCTTAGTATCCTCATTGTGAATGCCCTATACTTTACCTCTTCACAGAGCTTATTGATGAATGTGCAGTGCCACAGTAATGTGGCTATGCTATTTCTAGTTTGGAGGTAGCTGCACATTGATAGGTTCCCAGATTCCCAGATGTTTCAGGCTGGAAGGGACCTCATGAGACCATTGGGTCCAGCCCCTTACTCTGGGCAGGAGAGACTGCTGGGGTCAAATAACCTTGGCAAGGTGTGCATCCAGTCTCCTTTTGAAGATCTCCAGGGTAGGTGCCTGCACCACTCCCACTGGGAGTCTATTCCAGAGTCTGGTCACGTGAACTGTGAAAAAGTTTTTCCTTATATCCAGTCTGAAACCTTCTTCTAGGAGTTTATGACCATTGCTCCTGGTTTTTCCCCTGGGGCACTTTGGCAAATAGTTGTTCACCTAGCCCCTGATGCTCACCCCTGATATATTTGTAAACTGCCACCTTAATTGGACACACCCAATCCAGGCTGACACATAGGGTCAGGTGCGTCTCAGAACAGGTCTGCTTTATGCCATGTAGGCATACATTGCCTGAATCTCAAATTGAATTTAGCTTGAGGAGACCTAGTTACAGATCAGGACTTCATGGTGTAGGAGCTATACAAACACAGAAACAAGATAGGTCTTTTCCCAAGACCTAACAATTCAAGGTCATGCCTTGAAAGAAAACTTTCTGGTCCCTGCTCTGGTACCTCATTTGTTTCTCTGCATGATTCTTCCTGGATTAGAAGCTACATGGATGCATCTGGGTGGCTTGGGGGAGGGGGCAGGTAATTAGTGGTGGCCAGGATCTACATAGGTGACCATGCAGACACTATAACATTGCTTCTCATCTGATGGCTAATGTAAGTGCTATGATGGCATGGTAGATCTGAAGGCAAGAAGCCATGTCACGTGTTTGAGGGCACAGCTGTTATGCATGATAAGTCTAGATATGGCTTAAGTGTAAGAAAGAGGACCATGGGAGCATAAGGAAACAATGAAATGATAATGGTCATCAAGATTGGCTTTCCCTCCACTGCCCGGCTGTCGGGTTTATTTATTGCTTAATTCATTATAGCTTAGGAGAGGGTTTTGGAAGAGTATTCTGCAAAATATGGGACCCCTGGATTTACAGCAAAAAACTCTGGAAAAAATAAATAGGT
This sequence comes from Caiman crocodilus, assembly GCA_030014935.1. NCBI lineage: Eukaryota > Metazoa > Chordata > Crocodylia > Alligatoridae > Caiman > Caiman crocodilus. The sequence continues at coordinate 19,156,508 of JAGPOW010003685.1, forward strand.
TGTTCAAAGGAAAGCTTTCTGGAAAAGTGGAAGACTTCAAAGTGGAACTGCAAAATAGCTCTCTTGATCCACAAGCTCTGGCAAGAAGAATTTTATTACATTTGTACTACAGGATTTCTAAAAATGGATACACTCAGATTTGCACTTGTATTAAAATTAAATTTATTGGACCATGAACTCAGTTTCAAATTAAATGAGAAAATTAAGGTTTAAAAAGTTATATCTGTCCCTAAATTTACTCAATGATTAAAAGGTATAATTAAACATTTAAACAGTTTTAAACTTTCTTGAATAGTTTCTTTAATTAGTTCTTGATAATAAGAAGTATTATACACTACTCTAAAAAAGTCACTTAAGAGGGCCATTTGTTGATTCAGAAAAAATCAAATGTTTTAAGCACATTTTATTTAAAATGAGAAATGCATGCTGCTGGAAGTGTGGCTGAGATTGAAGGTAGCAGCATATTTTCAATGTCTGTTAACTACTGTGAAACAACAATGGAACTCTTGTGAAAACGCATGGAGAGATCCTGGAAGACTGGAAAAGGGCCAATCTGTAAGAAGGGGAGGAGGGAGGGTCCAGGAAACTATAGGCCAGTCAGTTTGACCTTGACACGTGGTAAAATTTGGGCAAAAATAATCAAAAAGTCCCTTTGTGAGAGGCTGGCAGAAGGCATGATGCTGAAGGATAGCCATCATGGTTTCATGTCCAACCAACTTTGACTCCTTCCAGGATCAAGTAATAGATGTGGGAGATACAGTTGATGCCATATACTTGGCTTTTAAAAAGACCTTTGATATAGTCTCCCATGACACTGCTATGAAAAAAAAATGAGGGATTGTGAGCTGGCAGAGTCGGTGGTCAGGTGGGTTGGGAACTGGCTGAGGGTTCAAACTCAGAGGGTGTTAGTGGATGGGTCTATAACATCTTTTGAGGAGGTGGCCAGTAGTGTCCTGCGGGGTTACATGCTTGGTCCCGTGCTGTTCAACAATTTAGATGAGGATGTGGAAAGCATGCCAGCCAAGTTTGCAGATGGTACTAAGTTATGGGGAAAAGTGGTCATGCTAGGGGTTAGGATGTGGATCCAAGCAGACGTGGTCAAGCTGGAAAAGCAAGTGGAGCAGAACCGAATACAGTTCAATAAGGATAAATACAGAATACTTCATCTGGAGAAAAGTAACCAGTGATATGAATATAGATTAGGAGGAGATGTCCTGGCCAGCCCAATGGCTGAAAGTAACCTCAGGATTATGGCTGATCACAGGATGAACATGAGCCACCAGTACAACGCTGTATTCAATAGAGCTAATAGCATACTGGGGTGCATGAGCTGATGCATCACAAGCAGGGCTAAAGAAGTGATACTTCCTTTCTACCCAGCACTGATGAGACCCCAGCTGGAGTGCTGTGTCCAGTCCTGAGAGCCACACTTCAAAAAAGATGTGGAAAATCTTGAAAGGGTCCAGAGAAGGGCCACAATAATGATTATGTGCCTGGAGGATAAACCTTATGAGGAAAGACTAATGGATCTGGGATTGTTCAGCCTGGGAAAGATGAGACTGAGGGGGGACTTGGTGTTCATATATAAGTATTTAAAAGGTGAGTATCAGCTGGGAGAAAAACTGTTCACTGGGGCATCCCAGAGGAGTAGGGCACCCACAGGAAGCAGTGGCTATTAACTGTTAGACGATGGTTTCAGCTTGAATGTAAGGAAGAACTTCTTTACCGTAAGGGTGACCTGAATCTGGAGTGGACTTCCCAAGGAAGTGGAGCAGTAGCCAACCTTGGAAGTCTTCAAGAGGAGACTGGGCAGACCTTGCTGGGAATATTTGTTCTCGGCAGTATTCCTGCCTAGAGCAGGAGAGTTGGACTCGATTTTTTGAGGTCCCTTCCACCCCTTAATTTCTATGATTCTGTGATCTTACGACTTACAAGATTACCAAATTGTTTCATGCCACAATAGACCATGCTAAATTAATCCTTCATTCTTGTGACTGAAATGTTATTAAGATTAAATCTGTACCAAAAATGGTGCTCCCATTTGTTAATGGAGCAAATGCTCTAAAGAGCATAAATGTGAAGTTGCCAATACACACTAGCATTGGTGAAAAAATGTCCAAAGGAACAGTTTTCAAGGGGGAAATGCTTTGATCAAAATGTCTCAACTTGAACAACATTTTCAAAAGAACAGCGGCAGTAAATCGTTTTAGTGTTCTCATTTTGGTTTAACACCATCAAAATAGTGTCAATGTCAGTGTTTGGCTTAGGCTTTCTCACTTTATTTTGATCTTTATGTGCTATTGGTTTATACAAAGTAGTCCCATATTTTCAAATTAGAAATAAAAATTTATCTTAGAACTGCAGTCTGGAATAAGGTGTTTGGAGTGGGTTTTTGAGGGGTTGTGTTTTGTTTTGGTTTTTTTTGGGGGTGGTTTTTAAAACAGGTCTTAGAGGAGAGAAGTAAAGTTTAACACTAAACTCAATGACTTTTTTCTCTTCATCAGTCCAATGCTGTAATTTGTGAATACTGTACTGATACAGGGGAAGAAGTTTGTGGAAGAAAGTTAGGAAAGTAAGCCTCACCAACAACTGGAAAGTATTGCTGTGTCTTAAGCCACATATATATAATAAGCTGTTCAACTTGCATTGGTGTCTGTGCAGTGCTTCAGGAAGGCTAATTACCTTGGGGCAGGCTAGTTGGCTCCCTCTAATTAGCTACCCAGAGTGCTGTGTGGAGTTACTACATTGTTTCTGGTTTAGGATGCAGCATGCTCAGAGCAGTGCAGAGCGCTGGAGGGCCCTGCTGCCAGGTATGATAAGTTAACTATGTAGAAATGGACCTAGTTAAAAATCTGGGATGTTACTTATTATCCAACTCTTCATAGTAGTTCATAAGCACATTCACTGCTTTTTGCTGGGCACCATACAACTGTCATGCATCTTAGTCACCTCTAAAAATGAAGATAATTTTTAAAACTCAAGGATACAGATGTTTTTGTCTCATTTTACATGCAGGCTTCTTTAATTTGTAATAAACATTTTAAATGCAAATTTCCATAACAATCTTGTTATTGTCAGTGGTCTTTTTATCTAGGTAGATTTAATACACTAAAGCAAACTGCACTTCAAGAGGCTGTTTTGTTGAATAGTTTTCCTGTCACCAGACATACCAGCTTGGCATAGCAGAGACTTCCAAAGATGAGAGGAAAAAAGACTAAAGAGAGATTGTCATGATTGACTTTTTAGGTTTTACTCCATTGCATTTGAAATCAATCTTTTAAAGCCCAGTACTTGGTAGATAAGAGAACTTTGTAAAGTTGTATAGTCACTGTCAATTTAGCAAATTTAAATCCCAGATCTTGATATCTTAAAATCAGAGATTGGGACACAATGTTTATGGCTGACTTTGAGGTCACAACCAAAAAAGTTAACATTTCTCTTTTATTAATTTAGATTCTAACATAACTTTCTCAAGCATTTTGCTAAGAAAAGTAAGATTAAGGTCAGTTAAGAAGTTAGCATCAAGGGCTGGTGGCAGCATCTGAAGATGGATGCGGGCTCTGAGTGTGGTTCAGGATTTCTAAGAAGCAGAAAAGACAGAAGGGATGATTCTGAGCTGCTGGAAATTATTGTAGGTACATTGCAGCCAATGGAGCTAAAGTATTTTGTACCAGAGTAGGACCTGGCCCAACCAAGAGATAAGGATCTCCCAGCAAGAGCCCCACGACTGCAGAGCTGGGACTGGGAGATAAGGATCTCCCAGCACCAGCCCCAAGACCATGGAGCTTGGGCTCAGAGATCTCCCAGCACTGTCCCTGCATTCACGGAGCTGGCGTTGGGAGCTCCCTGCTGGCAGGGGCTAGGGAGCCTGTTCCCCATCCAGTTCCACATTCATGGAGCTGAGCATGGAACAAGCTCCCCAGCCTGTTCTCCACCCAGATACGCACTTGCTGCTAGCTGTCCCCCTGGAGGATCGGGGTAGGAGGCTCTGACCTGCCTCTCCCCTGTGGCTCTTTCCAAGTCCCCTGCCCCTATCAGGGAGCCAAGGCTGGTAGCTCCTTGCTGGCAGGGCAGGGGGACATTGTCCTCACCTTGACAGCAGGTAGCCTCTCAAGGGCAGGGAGAAATGTCCCAGCCCTGGCCAGGAGACAGTTGTCTCCTCATCTGGTGCTCCCTGCCAGCCCCTGGGCTAGGACCCAGTGGGGGACTTGAGTTTCCCCTGGTGGCATCAGGGGCCCATTGCATGGCCACAGGAATGGGAGCAGTTTGCTGCTAGGAGCAGCAAATCTGGTCCCATGTTGCTGCATGTGTAGACACTTGCCCGGGAACATACACTCATGAATAATTTACTCATAGTAAACTGATCTCAGATCAAATGCATGTGTAGATGTGCCTACAGCCACATACCTGTAGTGGCTCAGGTCAGATGCCAAGAGGCACTAGAGCATGCCTCCCTGCTCAGCTGCAGCAGACAGTTTGGGTCGAGGTTAGCCTGCCCATCCTGCAAGGAGGGGTTTGCAGGAAAAGTGCAAAGCATCCTGGGATGCTGAGGGACTTGAGTTAATGTGAACCTGGAGGGGACAGAAGTTCAACAAGCCAGTTTAATCTAAATCAGTCAAGTCTGATACTACATCTATCCAGGTTTATCTTAAACCAGTTTCAGCCACTTTGAAAGCTGAACTTCTGTTCTCTTATAGATTTGAACCAGTTTCCAATTTCTTACACTGGTTTATGTGTAATTTCTGTCCCTATAATGTCTGTACCTGGCCCTAGTGACAGGAAACTATATTTTAATCAAGATGTACAGTATCTAATCCATTTGTGGTGTACATTGCACAAACTTGTAAATGTTACATGACAAAACTGGAATAAAAGCTAAAAATAAATTAATTAGCTACCCTGTCCTGTAACTTGCATAGAGAAGGAGGAAAGCTATATTGCAGTGAAATGGCTATACATATATGATGAAGCTGCCTAGTTTGTGTAAAAAAGAACTTTTTTAAACAAAACTTGAGAATGATTTCTTATTTTTAGGTGAGCAAACTTATTAAATCTAATTTTTTTTGGAATGAGGATTTCTGGACACATTTATACATGAATTAAAGAGCTTTTCGTAATGCACATTACATTTAGTACCTCCAATGTGAAGTACTAAATAAATGTATATTAGGCTTCCCTAATGTGCAGTAGCAAAAGTGCATACTGTTTAAGTGAGACTTAATGAGCAGTAGCCTGTTTTTCTGTGCATTAGCATATTTGCATCGTTTTTCACGTGGCGCTTTACTGCGCAGTAAAATAGGCTACTTCACATTAAAACATATGTGTAGACATGCCCACTTAGTCTTACTTTTGAAGATATAATGGACATTCTGATTCTCTCTTCCTATGTGTTTTAACAATATAAAATGACTCTACAATCAAAGTAACAATTTACAGGAACTGTTATGTGACATGAAAATCTTTCCCCCGTGGAAAAAAAAAAGAGAAAAAAAAAAAGTTCTGTGCCATCAGTACTGTTTTATATACATAAATGTAGGGCATGTATTTGAGATGCTTTTTATTTGAATAGACTTATTTTTCACAGATCTGTAGTGTTTAAACAGTTGGCTTTCTGCTGGATCCTGGAAAAAATGACAACTCCATATTTTTCTCTGTTTCAATATTATCTCCTCAGATTTGTTCAAAGAGGAATTAAACTACCCACTATAATTATAGTCTAAGTAGAGATGCACTACTTTAGTGAAGGTGATATCATTTCTATTCTACATATATTTTAATTGGATTTAGAAGGAATCAAAACTTTCATGAATGTTGCTTCCAAACAATAGGTTAAACTTATTCCCAGTGTCACTGCAGTTAAATCAGGGAGGAGTCTGGTCAATTATTTTTAAGTTTGTGTTTACTTATCTATCTACTTAGTGCTATAGAGAGGAATACATTCATTTCTTAAAATGTATTTGTTTCCATGGTTGCATAAGAAAGAAACTAGGAATAAAGTTCTAATTTTTTTTTCTTTAGAAATAAAGGGATTCATTCTGGTGCCTTTGAAGACAGATGCAAATTTCTAGATGATTATTAGAGTGTAAGTGGGTGTAATAACTTCCAGCACTAGCAGGGAACAAATTAGTATTAAACACAAAAATCTCTCTTCAGGGCATGGGATATAAACTGTACTGAACTATTTTGTGTATGACTTAAAAGCTCAGGAAGCCTTTAAGCTACTATCTATGAACAGTATACTGTTTCATTATCTTGGCAGTGGAGATAGAAAGTTTTTGTTGAGAACAGAATTAGTCCATTTTCCTTTTTGTCAGTGATAGACAACCTTCTACAGTTGCCAGTATTACCAATTTAGAGACAGATTAATTGCTATAGGGTACCAAATCTGTAATCTCTTTCATCTAGTATCTCGTCTTTCAGTTTCTCCTATATGGTGGAGTGAAAAGGTGCATTAAAACCCTTTATAATGTCTCTCTGCCTATGTCACCTTGAGGAGATTAAAACCAAAACCAAAATAAAACAAAATATTATTTCTAAGATTGTATTCTATATAAATTGTTATAGCCTTCAGTTACTTACCCGTTCATAATACGATAAAATATTAGTTATTGTCAGATTTGTTTAAATTTTGTGTTGAACAGCATTTATTATCTCATGTCACAAACAATTTATTACATTTCCTTTAGATTGTTTCAGTGACCTTCAAACTAAATTAAACCCCTTGCTAAATCCTTGAAGGATTGACAGTGTCTTAATACCATATTTTATCAAATCAGGCAAATGTCTATTATTTCTCATTGTTTTTACTTGCGTCACTAATGCTGAGGCTTTGTTTAAAAACATTTTAGCATTGTAGAAGTTAACTGTTCAGTTCATTTGAATTGTAAACACCATTGCCAATCATTCCCTTTTCCATGAGATGACCAGCAGATGCTGTTCAAAATGAATATATCCTCCACCTTCTTGGTGAAGATGTGCCATTGTGCAGAAGGGAATGCATGAGTCAGGAAGAATGAAACAAAAAAGAATATTATTCTATAGTCCAGTGGTTAAGATACTTACCTAGGGAGGGAAGTCCTGCGTGCATTTCTCTCTCTCTCTCTTTTTTTTCAAATGGTATAATAACTGTTGATGCCTCCGTTGGTTAAGACATGTGAATTGTATGGGCAATGGCCAAATCCCCAAGGATTTGGTGAGCTGCTCACTGGTAAACATCAACTTGGGTGACCCAGACTCCATTTAGTTGGCGTCTGCAAGAAAAATCTTTGAGAGCTGCATGTCAATGACCAACGCTAGAAATCAACTGCTTTGGAGCATTGCGAGTGGAAAGCTGCTGTGAAGCAGGGCCTACGTTGCTTCAAGATGGAGAGGGTCAAAGATCAGTCAGAGAAGGTGAGTCAGAGGCAGGGAAGACAAATCGGTACTCGGCATGCCAGTGCAAGCTCAACTGAATTTCTATGTACAACTTGCCAGAGGGTCTGCTTGTTACACATCGAACTCAGCCACTCAAGAAGCTGTGGCGGTACCCAGTAACCCACCAAAGGCGCAATCTCCATGGTCTCCCAAGACTGACGACTGCCAGTGACGATAGCTGTTTCATATAAAACACACAAAGAATAATGGGAACAAAGACCAGAATCCAGCAATGCCTTAATCCTTAAGATACAGAATGAAGTTCATTCTTTTTTGTTTTCCACCTAGATCTATGAATATTGCACTTCTTTCTGCACGATGGCAAAGCTTTAACAAGACCCTGGCTCTACCCTAATGGAGGTAGTTAGCAGGGTTAATCAGGCAGAAGATATTGTATAGGCTAAGTAAATGAGAGGTGCTTGGGCCTTTCGTAGCATCTGAAGAAGTAAGCTCTGCTTTTGTTGGCTTCCATCTACTGTAGCAGTTCGAACCTTCCCCAGTGAGGTGAGAGATGTGGGTTTGAATCTGCTTAGACTGAAGGAAGGAACTCAACCTAGATCTCCTACTTCCTAGGTAATCAGAGTTGTAATCCCCTAGGTCAGTGGCTCCCAACCTTTTTTTGCTGTGACCCTAAATCCGGGCTGCAACACCCACCACCCACTCACTCATGCCCAGCAGCACCAGCAGAGCCCAGACCAGGCCAAGATCACAAGGGGCAGTGTCAGTGAGCATCGTGGGGACTGTGTGCTGGGAGAGCCCTGCAGGCGGGAGGGGCAGAGCAAGGGGCAGACCCCCCCCCCACGACCCTGATTTAGGTCATACCCCAAGGTTGGGAGCCACTGCCTTAGGCTATTATAGAGGATAAGTTCTGCCTCCCCAAGTTACATCTGAAAAAGAAAAGACATGCTATGAGGAGGCTGATCCTGTTGATACTCAGGCATATTGCTAACTATATCACCTGTTGGACAGTGCTTATTAGAAGCAAGAGAGATTAGTAGAGCTGTCTAAAACTCGAATGTGCAATTCACGGTACATTTTCACAGTTCAAAATTGTTCTTTAAAATTTACTGTAGAGCAAAACTTAACCTTAAATTTGAAGTTGTTTGGAAACTTAAAAGTTTGGATTGTGGGAAAAAAAATTCTTCCAAATACATTAGTTTAAATATATGTTTAAAATAATTAATGACGGCTACTACATGTGATGCTAATTTAAAACTTAGCTTCAACATCAAAGAACTCTCCTGCTTAATTAAACAAGCTGACACCGAGTTAAAAGCAGACTATGCATCATAGCATTACAGTTGTGATCAGCAGAGGTGTTCAAGCCGATTCCTTTTCATTTAAAAGAGGTGGGGATGGTGGCAGAATATTTTTCACGATGGCACCTCAGCTCTGGAACAGGTTCCTCCTGCTGGTCCAAAAGCCTGCAAGACTCGTCTATTTATGTACGTGGCTGCAGAGCAGGATCTTGAAATAAATTGGAGTGCAAAGAAATAGGGGATTCTGCAGGTGATCTGTTTTTCTCTTGGATGGAAGAACCTAGAGATTTCAGAGGTGTTTTCTGTGTTTATTAAGTACATCTAACAATAGAAATGCATTCTCCAAGCTGAAGTTCTGTCTATGAGGCTATAAGCTTACCATTTTGCAAGGGCTACCCAGTCAGATTGCTGTCCTCTCTACTTCTTTTCTTGATTATACCTTTTAACTTTGTGTTTCAGCCATTCAAACAGCATGCAGTGTTGTCTTTTGGAGAATAAATTATTTATATAAAATTGTCCAGTGTTCTGTAGCATACCAACTGCTGAGTGATCCTGCTTGCCCACCTGGATATAAAAAATAAATGCTTGCCAACCTTGTACAGGCATCTTATTTTCTTATTTCCTATTTCCTTTTACCCATTGAACAGAATTGTTCAAGTACTTAAGAGTTTGGACTAACACCAAAGCTGTGTGGCAATTAAAATAGCTCAGAACTTGGTAGTATAATATATAGTGGCTTTTGAAAAGCTGTTCAAGTTTACAGTATTGGCAATGGAAAGGATTAGTTTAATTGTGATAGGAAAACTATAATTCTCTTTCTTCGTCACTGGGTACATTTACACATTCATTAACGCGCAGTAGTTACTGCACATGTAGTATAGTACTTGCTTAATTAAATACTAACTAAATGCACAGGAACTACAGTTACTGCACAGTAGTACTGGTATGGGTTTTTGTGATGCTCATTGCACAGTAGCCTAATAACACCGTGCAGTAGTGTATTAGCGTGGTTTTTGACCAGTATGCTACTCCACAGCTTTATTAGGCTACTGCGCAGTCAGGATCTCATTTAGATGCACCCACTGACATATTTTTGTAGATTTACATTTGGCTTTTGGTGAATTTGGAAGCCCTGCCTGTAGTTGTTTGCATAGCAACTATGACATGAAAAAGGCTGTTCAGAAACCCTTGTTTTCCAATTGTTACTGGATCGTTAGATCATTGGTTTTAAGAAATAGCTACTTGAAAGGCGCAGTTTAGCATGGAGCCAATGGCCCATGTATGTCTGTCTGCCTGCCTTCCCTTTTTCTTCCCTGGGATTCTCCTTCAGAGCAGTTGGTAGTACTGATTTGATCCTCAATAGTTCTACATTTGAGCCAAAATTTTGCTTTGAATTTTTAAGAATTCTTGAAGGAATCTCTTCATATTGAAATTGATTAGACTTTTGGCTGCTTCATTCTTTTGAGTCTGTTTATATTTCTCTAGATACCTGAGGATTGTTTCTCTTGATTGGCCAACCTATTCTTACATATACTTCATAATACAATAGCCTATGTCTAGAAAATTTCCCTACAGTAGAGAGCTTGTATTCAAAAGTTTGGATGCTTCTGCAACAAAAACAGCAAGCTAGATGATCTTGAATACTAATAACTACTTTGTTGAATTTGTTTGTAAGTGACGCTGAGCTTAGGAACTGAGTCTTCTCTTTCTTGTAGAATATATGATGAGTCTGGAAGCATTCACACTCAATTCCCACTGGGTTCTTTTTTTAAAGTGTGCAAGTGTGTACTCCCTTCTTTGAATATTTATGATGTATAATTTACGAATATAGCATCTGGTGGATTACTTGATGTACATGGGTAAAATGGTGTTTATAAAGTTCTGCAAGCTTTTAGGTTGACCTGAACTAATGGTACCATCTCTGATACATCATAAATAAAATTATTAACACCCCTTCCTCTCCATCTGTAACCTTTATGCTGTAAGAGATTTTTTCCCATTATTAGTTGTATGGGAGCATATGAACCAGGACTTTTTATTTAAAAAGTATTTTGATATTTTTGTTATCTTTGCCTTGGCTGTTGCTAAGATAATACACATTGCTTTCTATACATTATGAACTCTTCTATATCCTAGCGTAGTTCTTTGAAGTCAGCTACTTCTTTATGCTCGGAAGATTCCTTTCTAGATGCACATATTGCCTCTCCAATCATTCTTCTAACAAGAAAAATTGAATTCTGGTTCTCTTTGACTCTTACACATGACATTCTCAGCTGGATCAGAGAATGCCTTTCCTTCCCCTTCCTCTTTAGAAATGATGTTTTCCACCAGCAGTGATGGCAAAAGAAAGCAACGCTATGCACTTCATAAAGGGAACATTTAATTTTTGTGGGTCTGCTTTTCACCTTATGAAATCATTGACTTATTAGCAAAATTAGGGTAGGGCAAAATTGGTGCATCAGAATTGTATACTCACTTCACAGAGCCATAAATGACTGTAGAGTGTATAGGACAATGGAGGATCAGACTCAAATTTTGGCATTTATAGCTTAGATGTATAGAAAAAATATACATCTCTATATTTACTAAATGAAATAGAAAAATATAAACTCTAAGCAATTATATATTATTTTTTTCTTCCTGAACGTAAGGCTATAAGAACTAGCAATGGGAGTCTGAGGGGGGATTTGGTGGCTGCCTACAAACTCGTTAGGGGAGATCAGCAGCAAATAGGAAGGGTCCTATTCCCTCCAGCAGCACCTGGAACAATGGCCAGAAGCTGCTGTAAAATAGGTTCAGGTTAGAGATCAGGAGGCACTGTTTCACTGTTTGGGTGGCTAGGATCTGGAACCAACTTTCTAGGGAAGTAGTCCTCACTCCTACCTTGGGTAAATTCAAAAAGAGGTTGGATGAACACCTGTCTGGGGTTGTGATCCCAGCGTGTGCTCCAATCAGTGGCGGGGGGTTAGACTAGATGATCTATTCAGGTCCCTGCTGACCCCTAACTACTATGAAACTATGAAATAAAACAAATGTCATGCACAAAGAATCAGGGAACAGTCTGCTCTCACTGGCACCAGTGCCACATCAGTGGGTTCATTACACCCAGGGGTAGACCCGGGGGAAGTGGGGCAGGGAGTGGGAGTGTAGTAGTGAAGTTGTACCTCCTGCTCTCTTTGATTCCTGGTCCACCCAAAGTTTAAAACCAGCTGCTAGGCAGTAGCAGCAGCATTTCTATTCAGACAGCAATGAGGAAGTCAACTGACTTCTTGGCTCACCATAATTGACCTTATTCCTCTATTGACTCTTCACTCCAAAGTGGTTAATGATCTCTCCTGGTCTTTTATGGTTCCACTAATCAAGCTATTCTTTCTTCTGAAAGTCTGTTTGTTAGCTGCTCCTGGTAATGTTGGTCTTGTTTCACAGCTCTACAGATTGTTTTTAACTCTAACTACAAGCACTGAACTCAGGTGTGTTCAGTGAGAAAATAATATCATAACTCATTCCTCTTGCCCCTTGAATTTCCTTGTTGTTGCAAGCAATTGTACCTCTAGGTGATCATTAAGACAGGTGTGGAAATAACTTCCAGTAAAGGATTGGAAGCTTTACTGTCAAGATGCTCAAGAAGGCTAGATTTTATTTTATGAATCTGATCATAGACATGTACATTTAACTCCGATGACTGCAGGGCTAAATAAATAGCATATTTTGATTATTTTGCCTAGTTTGTTGTGTTTTTATACATAATAGATGGTATAGCAAATGGATGCAAAATCCAATAAAGTTTTTCTTTTGCTTTGATCTTAAACTGAATTATATAACCCTGGGCATATTGGTAATGCTTATAGTTTCTTTTTAACTGGAGAAAAATGTGAGAGGTGTTATATGTGATGATGCACCACATCATCTGCCATCTCCCTTTTCAAAATCTTAGACCCTGCACTGGTGTAACTTGGAAGACAATTTAACCTGTTGTTTCCAACCTATATAGGCCAATTTTGTAACCCAATCAATGCCTCAGTTTCCAAGCACTCAAGAAAGAGTTAAACTTTTGTAGTGGATTCATTATTAGGAGAGAAATGAGGGTATACAAATATGCATTTTTCCTTCACTGTATATTTACATGGAAATGTGCATGTAATTCATACTAATATTTTGACTATGGAAAACAAATAATCAGCATAAATTGCTTAGCTGTATCTTCAAAAGCTCAAGAAATGTAACTCTGTTGAAATTCCAACAAGGTTTCTTCTTAGACCCAAGCTGTCCTCAATTACTATGCAGCATGTGTATGCCCTAAGCATGCTAGAAATCCTTTTATAAGGACACATGCTGGTGTTGTCACTTAAGGCCAGTTTGGATTTGAAATGACCCTTCCCTTACTGAAATTCCACTCTTTTTATGGTATCGGTAGAGAAATGATGACTGTCTCAGGCTGCCCTTACTCTACCTATTAGTGCAAGGAGTTGAACTGAAAAAGTTGTTGGGAGGAAAAAGGATGCTCTATGGCTACTCTAATCACGCTCCACTCATCCAAACACCCTACTATTGCAAGAGGCATGAAGAGGCCAGCACCAGTTTTGTATTCTGTCCTTGATGGTGTGCTGTGCTCAGCTGAGCTGTATCCAAGTATTAAAATCTGTACTGCTAATTTACACATGCCGGGTAATGTGTACTAGGAACACAATTTAGCATTTAACATTACACTGCTAATGGTTAATGCTTCAGCCAGATGTCTTAAAATTGTTAAATCAAATCCGAGGCATCTTAAATATGAGCAAGCTTCAATAAATTAGTGTTTGTGTTTGTTGAAATAGGATGCCCAGTCCTGACTCTGAAGACTCAGTTTATTACTAAGGAATGAAAATAACCAAATGTTGATAGGATTTGAAAATGCTTTCCAGGTGTTAATCTTTGGATATTTAAATGTTGCTTCCAGAGTTGGGCTAACTAAATTATTCTATTGAAGTCCAGGAGTCTGAAACAGGATTTAACTTGGATGAACTTTCCTAGAGTAGACAGGCAGCAGGAGCTAAATTATGTCCGAATGGGAGAGAATTCACAATTTCCTTCTTGCATTAAAGGTTAAATGTTATAGACCATTGACTAGGGCTACTAAATAAAATTGTGTAAACTCTAATGAAACAATGCTATTAACATTGGAACATTAACAAAATGAGCACTCGAGCTAAAATAGGTTTTAATGAACCACTGGATGGATATGTTTGTTTCCCAGAATCAAAATTCCCTTTTTTTTTGTAAATTAAAGGGCAAATCGTAAAGAGTAAATAAGGAAAAGTCCTTGACCAAAAAAACCCACGACACAACAACACATTTTGGTTGTAATATGGAGCATTTATTTTGATCGGTAAACGTCATTAATACATCTTAAACCAGAGGTCATTCTAAATCATACATAAGCCAGGTGCTTAAACATTTTTTCAAAGTGCTTAATACATGAACATACATATAATTTCCATCACCTAAAGCTATCTTGGCATCATTGTGATGGCCTACTGTACTTTTGCAAATTACTTTGTCTTCTTGCAGCTTTGCAGTTCTTCTTGACAATGGCGTGTCACTGATAATGTCACTTTTAGCAGTGACTGTGTGAATGCTTAGAATTACTGATAATTTTCAGAGACACCATCCTTTACAGGAGGAAGGACTGATGGGGTCCTTCTGCCTTCTGTACAAGCTCTTCAGTGACTGGTTTAATAGAAAATGGTTCTCTTTTTTGTATTCAATTCAGGGCTTTAAAATGTGCATGGAGATTAGCAATGTATAAGAAGATCTAATTCTTAAAATAAAGTCACATTGAAACAGAGTGCACAACATCTCCTTGCAAATCTGTAGAAACATTTCATTCTACACCATGGAACGTATGGTTTAAACCTACCATAAACCATAAACTGTGCGGTTTTTTTGTTTTTTGTGATTTGAAGTGTGCATCTATGAAGGCAATATATCATGTTGCAATTGCTGCCCTATTTTTGCACGCTAAGGTAAAGGAAAACATGGACATTGACTTCTGTGGAAGGTATTTTGATCAGACAGATAAATATTAACTAAATTGAAGTCCCTGCCAATGTTAGAACACAAGGGTCAAAAATAAGTCTGTGTTTAGTGGCCGTGCAAGGGGGAGAACTAGAGAAAGAAAGATGAAAAGCTTATAAATTGCCATAGATATTTTTTTCCCGAAAAGTCGTTATAAGACCAGTCATGATGTTTGATAGCTATAAGCCAGCTGTCCACATTTTTTTTCTAATTTCAGTCTTCCTAAAGTTTGGGCTAATATTTACAGTGCCCCAGCTCTTTCTTCAGGGTTAAAATCATTTTTCAATTTGTTGGATAAAGCTGCTTGTTTGGAACTGGCACATAGTTTGTTCTTGAAATCAAAGAACATGCACTGAAACACAATAGCCTGCAGTTGCTTATAGGGCAGCTTGTGAACATTACTGTACTTAACATTTGCATGGCAATTGATTTCAGAAAACAACTGCGTTAACAATAGAGCTAAGACAAATGATACTGTGGGTTTGTTTTTTTTTTACCAGTTGCTTTAGAAAATGCAAGAATAACACATTCTCCTTGCCCCTGGAATTGCTTTGTTGTAACTCTGTGCAATAATAATTTAAGTCCATGTCATCTTCCAATTTTTTTTGCAAATGGAGGGGTTAAATCCTAAGTTTGTCAAAGTATTAAAGCATGAATATTGGTAATTTTGTGCTATTTGGCAAAGCATATTGACATGTGCTTAACTTAAAGAAGGTGTTAAGTTTCACTGAATTTATTGGAACGAAACGCATGCCAAAAAGTAAGAACATAAGCGTTTTTCTTAATAGGGTTGAACTCTGCGAATATAGACAAATGCTGTGGCCCAGTTTTCATGGGAAAGAAGATTTAATTGCCTCATGCCTCTTCTCAAATTCTGAAGAAGCATCTTGCGCAATGTAATAAGAGTCCTTAGTTTCAAGGAGGTTGGGAGGTGACTGGCTTCCACGCAGTCGAGGAACTATAAGGCTGGGAAAGACGGCAGGAAATCGCCTAGTCCAGCCCTCTGCACAGAAGCAGAATTAAATATACCTAGACAACCCCCAAGAGTTATTTGTCTAACCCATTCCTAAATACCTCCTGTGAAAGCAACCCCATAGCCCCTCTATGTGGAACATTTTTCTAGTTGTCAGCTTAACTCCTTGCTGCACATTAAGATGATTTCTTGTCCCTATCCATTGCAGACATGGTAAACAGTTGATCAGAGTTGCCTTTATATATAAGAAAAAGTTTTATGTATTAGCTCAGCTGGCCTGTGGGGCTCCCCATGGGTCTGGAAATTTGGTGAAGGGGAGCAGTGACACTGCCTCCCCACTGCCAAACTTGCGGACCTGTGGGGAGCCCTGGGCTGGATCAGGCACCTTATCCCAGCATGCAGGGTTGGGCAGAAGTAGCCTCAGCCCTCTGGCACCCAATCCTGGCACGTCGAGGTCTGATGGGACAGTGCCAGGCCCCTGAGACCCAATCTTGTGGGGGCTACAGAGGTCAGTGCCAGGCCCCAGGTCCAATCCCAGTGCACCGGTGGCAAGAGTGGGCAGTGCCAGGCCCCTGTGACCCAATCCTAGTGTGCGGGGGGGAAAAGAGGATGGGCCAGGCCCCTGAGACCCAATCCCAGCATGTGTGGGATCGGAAGGGGTGGTCCTGGGCTCCCAGCATCTAATCCCGGTGCATAGGGCAGGGTCAGGCCCTAGGTCCCCATCCAACCCACAGCCCCGCCCCATGCCACTCATGTGGCCCATGAGCCAAAAGATTAAATACCTCTGTGTTAAGAGAGTTATCATGTTCCTTTTCATCTTCTAGACCAGGGGCTGGCAACATTTAAGATTGGGGCGCTGCTTTAATGGAGTTTGGCTTTGAGCCTGTTTGCTTCCAACCTGACTCATGCCATGACTGCCTTAGTCACTGCTCCCCCCCTCCAGTGTTGCCCTCGCCGCTCCTCCATACCACCTGGCTGCACCGACTAACTGTAATTCATTTTGAACCTTTCTGATTTTATCCATGCATGCATAGACTGTTCCTTTTTGCCTACATTTAGCTGTGTGCTTTTGTTCCCATTTTTTTCACAATCCTTTTCTGATTTTCAGATTTTTAAAGTGTGCTTGATGCAGCCATATTGGTCTCTAACTATGCTTCTTATCTGTCTTCCCCATCAGGATATTTTGAAATTGCATATTTAATGTAGTCTCTTTCAGTAACTGCCAGATCCCCTGCTCTCTGGTATCCCTTAGATTATTGTCCCAAGAGAACCTACCTACCAGTTTCCTGAGATGGTTGAAGTCTTCTTTTGAAGTGCATTTTTTGAAGCCCGTTATCCTTATTCTGCTGCTCTCACTTCTTCCTTTCCTTAGAATAATGGATTCTTAGAAAAGTGAATTCTAGCATTTTGTGATCTCTTTTACTATAATAACCTTCCTCCTTTGAATTCTCAACCAATTCCTCCTTATTAGTCAGAATCAAATTCAAAATGCTGCTCCCCTGGTAATTTCTTCCTCTTCTGAAACAAAACTTGTTTTCATTATCTTCCAAGAATCTGATAGACTATCTGGGCACGTCGAGACGAGCATGCATGTGAGGTGTGCACCGCCCCACACCATGCACGTCAGACATGCAGGATTCCCTGCACTGCTAACATGCAGGATGGTGCTGGATTGCCACTGCTGGAGCCCAGGGAGGCCCCCAGCACCCCAGGTAAAGCACATATTGTGCTGCTGCTGTTTATCTCTGGGGAAATGCACATGCCTGCATGTCTGGAGTTGACCTCTGTGCCCAACCATTTGTTAATTTTACGGTGGTTATTGAGGTAATTGCAAGTTCATTATAGCCACCAGGTCCCAACCTTTAGCTCAGTAGTTCTGAACCTGTTGAGACTCAAGAAACCCCTCAATCGACTCAAGGAACTCCCTGATAGCCTTGAGTCATCCCGCAGAAAAGGCTGGTGCTTAATTTTAACTTGGGTTTGGACTACAGAAAAATAATAGCACAATTCTTCTGTTGTCAGGAAATACCATAACAAGTGAGAACATCTTTAATAGTTTGGGTTCCTATTTGAAATCTCACCTTTTATCATGTGAATCATGTCTGCCTACCTGAGGGTGCTAACACCATGTGTCAAGCACCCTTCGGGATCCTTGAAAGGACTTCAAAGCACAACAGAGAGCCACACCACGCTGTTTGAGAGCCACTGCTTTAGATACTTCAGTACATTGCTCAAAAGAAAAAACCAAAATAGCTAATTCTCTTCCTCCTCTTGATTAAAGGGTCTAAAGCAGACTCCTCGGAGGCCGTTGCCCGTTCTCCCTTTATTTTTACCTTGTGGCATTTGACAAGCTATTTGTAACTCTTCCTGAACTTCAGATAAAGTATATCCATGCAACTCCTTCCCCCCTCCCTTTAGTATTTTGCCTGCTTGTCCTTCCTGAGCAAGCTATGCTTTTCTGTAACGATATTTTGGCTCTGTAATTGGCACTGCTACAGGAGGCTTGTATGACATTGTTTGGCGAAATGAGAAACTATTGAAATCATATAAATGGCACCAGCCATTTGCCAAAACCATTTTCAATTTTCAATTTTCAAGGCATTGCTTTAAGCTTTCTTTAAGAGCGTCTTTGAATTAATGCGAGAACAGCCTGATTTTAGCTGTTCTCACATCACTGGGTGTTTTTACACATGCTAGAAGGGGTATGGGGGGGCGTATTTTAATTAGCGCAGCCTCTGAGAGCCGTGCTAATTAAGAGTGCCCAGAGCATCGTGTGTACCCCACCACCATTTTTCAGTGCAGGGAATTCCAGCATGTCGGAGCAGGCTCCCAGCACACGTACAGCAGCCCGCTGGGGCTAGCTAACTCTTTACTCAGAGTAGCTTGCCTCTCATAGCAGTCTTAAAATTGAAAGACCTAATTCATTTCAGGAATGCAAATAGTACAACAGGTGATTTTTCTACTTGCCAAACAAGCCCGCTAAATTGGCTTAAACTGTGTACCGAGTTTCTAACTGATTTATGATAGGTTTAACTGTGTCGTAAGAACGCAGATTGCCAGTGTTTATACCCTGTCCTCTTTGATATTGTGCATACATATTTAAGTCGTTGTCTCGTTATTTTCCCTTTTGTGCCTCCTTTGATTTTATTGTCATTTCTCATCTTCCCCCGGGGAGAAGCCCTTTGATAAAGTCACTTAAAAAATAAGTCAGTGACCTGTGAACTTTCTCACTGGTTCCTTTCAAACCTAGTTTATAAGAGAGAAGTGTAGGATAGCTGTCCTTCATATCACTTCCCCTAAACCTGTAGAAGGGTACAGTGATAAAATAATGCTGGTGCCTACATCGCTTTAGGCAGAAGCATTTCCTGCCTATTGAATTTCCTAACAGTTTGCTTTCAAGCAGCCTCATCCCACAAAAATAAAAAACATATGCTAAAACCAAATTCTAGATATGAATTCATACAGATTTGGAGTTAATGGTCCAGCCTGTCAAACTTTGGTTCTCTCTAGCTAACCAAAGAGCAGGAGTGGTGTGAATCCCAGTACATTTGTGGATTCAAAGGATTATGCTCATTTTTCAGGGTTTAAAAAATAGCTTCCAAGCTCTTATCCTTTTCATTGAACAAAAGTAATAAAATGAGTGTTGAGCACAAATCCCCTGCCAAAAGTCCATATAGCCTTAAAGCAAATACAAAATCTGATGACCCTACTAATTATGATAATTAAAAAAAATAAAATTGGAATTAAACCATTAGTAGGGGTCCTAAATAGTAGGGCTGTGCGAAGCTTCAGTGCCTGATTCAATTCAGCAGAGATTCGACCTGATTCGGTAGCCGAATCTCTGAATCTGAATCAAATCAAAGGACTTAATCTCTCTGAATCAAATCAGAATTCTCTGAATCGATTCAGAAAGATTCAGAGATTTGAACATAGACACAGCTTTAAATTTTTTCTACATCCCTCAAGGTACCAGGCAGCTTGTGAACGCTGTGATGCTGGGGCACATGGAGTGTCCAACAGAAGTGCAGGGCTCCCCAACACACTTTAGAGCAGATGTGGAAGTGGTCCAGAAGCAGTTTTGGTCCACTTCTGGGTCTGCAAAAGAGCATGTGAAGGCTCTGGCTCAGTGATTGGTGCCTCCTGGGCTTGGGGGGCACCTGCGGCCCCCCTATGGCTGATCTCCAAGCCAGGGGAGGTGGTGGTGGGGCAGCACGCTCCCCAGCAGACCCAGAAGTGAACCATAAGTAGTCAAGCACGTGAGGGTGCCCCCCCCCCCACTCCTGTGGGACGCTCCATCTGCCCCAGCGTCAGAGCATTTACAAGCTGCACTGATACCTTGAGGTATATAGAAAAAACATTTAAAGCCATTTCTATGTCCAAATTAGTGATTCTCCAAATCAGCATCAAATCTTCAGATTCAGCTGAATCAAATAAGGGACAATGATCTGAATCAACAAATCGAACCACTGTCCCCAATCGGGGCCAAATCGGAATCCAAACCTGAATCAAATAGGGTCTGCTTCACACCCCCCTACTAAAGAGCATGTGTGTCAAGCTAGGAAACTTACATTCTGATTTATCAACTTGGGGGGGGGTGTTGTTTGTTTGTTTGTTTGTTTGTTTTTAGTTTTATCTTAGAAATGTATAGGAATATGATACATTGTCATTTTTTACAGTTTATCTCCTTGTTTATGCTTCTTAAAATAAATGATCTTCCTACCCCTATTTTATTTTAATAATTCCTAATTTTCTTATAGAAGCCATAGTCCATCCTTCCTTTTTTCCATAGTTTCATAGTTGATAGGGCTGCAAGGGACCTGAGCAGATCATCAAGTCCGACCCCCTGCCATGGGCAGGAAAGAATGCTGGGGTCAAATGACCCTGGCTAGGTGAATATCTAGCCTTCTTTTGAAGACCCCTGGGGTAGGAGTGAGCATCACCTCCCTTGGAAGTTGGTTCCAGATCCTAGCCACCCTGACTGTGAAGTAGTGCCTCTTGATATCTAGTCTGAACCTGCTCTCAATCAACTTGTGGCCATTATTTCTAGTTACTCCTGGTGGTGCTCGGGGGAAGAGGGACTCTCCCATTCACCGCTGGTCCCCCCTGCTAAGTTTATAAATGGCCACCAGATCCCCTCTCAGTCTTCTCTTGTGAAGGCTGAACAGGTTCAAGTCCCTTGGCCTCTCCTCGTAGGGCCTGCCCTACTGCCTTCTGACCATGCAAATGGCCCTCTTCTAGACCCTGTCAATGTTGTCCACATCCCTCCTGAAGTGTGGCGCCCAGACCTGGATGCAGTACTCCAACTGCGGCCTGACCAAAGTTGCATAGAGGGGGAGGATCACCTCCTTGGAACTGCTCATGATGCATCTGTGGATGCATGACAAGGTGCGGTTAGCCTTACTGGTCATGTCCTCACATTGGCAGCCCATGTTCATCTTGGAATCAAAAATGACTCTGTGCTGACGAGAAGGGAGTTTCCCCGTCTGTAAGTACGCTGCTGGTTCTTCCTCCCCAGGTGCAGCACCTTGCACTTTTCAGCATTGAATCCCATCCTATTCTTATCTGTCCACCCCTGTAACCTGTCCAGATCTAGTTGTAGCCTGTCCCTCCCTTCTAGTGTGCCCACCTCTCCCCACATCTTAGTGTCATCTGCGACTTTGAACAAGGTGCTTTTCACCCTGTCATCCAAGTAACTGATAAAGATGTTGAACAGTGCAGGCCTGAGGACTGAGCCCTGAGGGACCCCACTGCCCACATCCCTCCAGGTCAAAAATGACCCATCTACCACCACTTTCCGGGTGCGGCCCTCTAGCCAATTTGAGACCCATCTGACTGTGTAGGCATCAGTGCCACAGTCAACTAATTTTTGAATGAGAATAGGATGAGACAGTGTCAAAGACCTTCCTAAAGTCCAGAAAAACTACGTCCACCAAGACACCTGTGTCCAAGGATTTTGTGACCTGATTGTAAAAGGCAACCAGGTTGGTCTGACAAGACCTGCCTCTAATAAACCCATGTTGATTGCCCCTGTGCATAATCTCCCCTGCTGGTCCCTTGCAAATGTGCTCCTGGATAATTTTCTCAAAGAGCTTCCCAAGGACCGAGGTAAGACTAACAGGCCTATAGTTACCTGGGTCCTCCTTCCTCCCTTTTTTGAAAATGATCCTCCTTCCTCCCTTTTCCAGAAAATGTGTAGATATCCTGAGCAGTAAACTTCCTCTTGTGGCTGCCATACTTGTTGAAACCCTTTTAGTTACCCTCCACATCGCTTTCTAGCTGCAACTCCAATTATGCCATTATAGTCTATGGGCGAAACATAGGAACAACATTGAAAGAGAGAAACATTTTGACTTGCCTCATGTTTCGAGGCTGTATCAACTATATCTGTTTCATTTCAATTTTGCTGTTTCAATCTCGAAATGAGTTAAAACAGTCTTACTATGGTCTAGTAGCAATGAATAGCCAGAACTGCTTCAGCGCAGTAATGTCTAAAAATAACCATGAAGTGACGGAACTGTGCAGTAACGCCGGTTACTGTGCGGTCATTTAGGACGTGGTTAAGCAAGTGCTAAATGACAGCACAGTAACAACTGCACAATCTGCTGTGTGTGTAGACATGCCCAGTTTATACCCATCCATGGCAGTGCTCCAGTCACGCAGCTTATCCCACTGAGTCTCTGTTATTCCAATCACATCATAGTTTTGTGTCTGTTCAAGGACTTCCAGTTCTTCTTGCTTATTTCTCAGGCTCTGTGCATTCATGTACAGACACTTGAGGTAATTAAACAATCGCCCTACCTTCTCAGGAAGAACCAGAAGACCTTCCCTACTGCACCCTCCTGCTGGTGCTTTCTCCAGGTTACCTGCTTTCCTACTTGCCTCAGGACTTAGGTCTCTATCCTCCAGCAAACCTAGTTTAACTCCCTCCTCACTAGAATACTGAACCAGTCTGTGAAGTTCCTCTTCCCTCTCTTCACCAGTTGGATCTCATCTCTTCCTAGCTGCTGAAGACACCATCTGCACAGCCATGCTTTGCTCTGCAGGATGTATCTGCTCTTGCCCAGGCCTTTCTGCTTGACTGAGAGGATCAAGAAGAAATCTATCTGATACCCTGTCCCCTTCACCCTTGTACCCAGTGCCTCGTATTCACTTTTGATCTGTTCCAGGTCACCCTTGGCAGTATCATTGGTGCCCACATGGATGAGCAGCATGGAGTAGTAGTTAGAGGGCCAGATGAGTCTTGGTAATCTCTCCGTGACATCTGGTATCTGAGCCTCAGAAAAACAGCAGACTTCCCAAGACAACAGGTCAGGCCAGCAGATGGATGTCTTCATCCTCCACAGAAGGGAGTGTCCAACCATCACTACCCATTGCTTCCTCTTAATGGCAGTGGTCTCAATCCTCCCAACCTGGGAGATGTCTGGCATGGTCTCTTCTTTTGCCCCTTGTCCTCTGTTGCTAGGGCTCCATATCTGTTCTTCAGGCAAAGCACTGCAGGTGGAGATGAAGACCTGCTTGCTTCCAGAGGTCTCGAGCTTCCAGCTTCCACCTTCCTCAGAGTGCATGTCCTCTTCCTTCTCTAGCACTGCCTCTGAAAGTCCTTTCTTCACAGTCCTAGAGGTCTTCTCCAGCATTAGATCAATTAAGTCTTCATGGGAGAGGATGGTTCAGAGCCTTGCCACCTCCTCCTGTAGGCCTCTTGCTTGCTCCCTGTGGGACACCACCAGGAGGCATCTCTCACATTGCAGGCACTCCTTGACCTGGCTGTCACTGAAAGGAACTTGCAAGCCACAGTTTTCACAGCTCCAAACCAGGACCTGGGTTCAAACCTTGACATTGAGCAGTCTTGCCTGGTGTAAGGACTCCAGGTGCAAGCTGGCAGTGGCAGTGGCTCTAGCATTGTGATGTCCTTGAGCCATTTCTCTGGGTCTCTTACTCTGCCATCTCTGTCTTTCCTTTCCTTTTTCCAAGCAGGCCTTCCCTAGCAAAATCCCCTGTAAGTTGGCCTGTACACAGCTCCATAGTCCCAAAAGATTCACTTTTCCCTGTTACCTCTCACCAAGCTTACAGTGAAGGAAGGTAAAAGAAAGTTTCAAGATAAACTCCTTTGCAAATTCCCCTTCATTCGGGACTCTAATTAAGCACTTATAGTCAGTATTGCTCCCAGGAAACTAATTTCCCTTTGGTGTTAACTGGCTGAGGAATTCTTCATTTACTGACTTAAATTTGATATTGTTACATAGTTATTTTACCTCAGGTGTGTGTTTCACTGGTGGAAAATTTCCATGTGTATCAATTTGTAAAACATTTTTAGATGCTTTGGGATGAAAAGTATTATAGAACAAATATAGTATCCAAAAGTCTATTTAGCCATATAGTTATTTCACAGCTCCCTTTTCTACCATAACAACATAACTGAAGAAAGCTTAATAGTGTAAGATTATACAAAATCTAGTCTCTTTCACATTGACATAGGATGAAGAAAATAAATTCTACTATATGCTGTTATTGCAAAAATATGGAAATATAGTACATTTATAGCAGTATCATTTACATTGGTTTACATATTGGTTTAGCTTTCATTGGTGTGTCTAGAGCAGACAGCTGGTACCTTCTCACAGTAGGTGTTATTACAATACTTTTCTATTAGGGGAATGGGGGAGTCATTAATAACTTGTTTCCATGTATCCAAGAGCTGCTCTTGCATGAAAATGTCTAGCGTTATAGAGATAAGACTCATACACCAGTTTAAATAACACTAATCTATAGTTCTGACTATCTGAGTGGTAGATAATAACAGAAACCTGGTGGGATTCTTCCCACGACTGAGCTGTACATATTGAGGGTTATAGGCTGTACAGGAAGGACAGGGTGGGGAAAAAAAGGGGGAGGAGTTGCAGTCTATGTCAATGAGCAATATTCATCAACCCTCATCAAGACGGAATCCAAGGATGAGGAAGTAGAAGGATTATGGGTTAGGCTACATGGGGGACAAGGAGAAAGGGATTTGGTGGTAGGGGTCTGCTACAGACCCCCATGCCAAAGGGAAGAAATAGACTTGGGGCTCCTGAGGCAGCTATTGGAGACCATAAAAGCTAAAGAAGCGGTAGTCATGGGGGACCTAAACTACCTGGATATCTGCTGGGAGACACAGATGGCAAAGTCCCACCATTCACGCAGGTTTCTAACCTGTGTACAGGACTGCCACCTGACACAGGAGGTATATGGTCCCACTAGGGGGAATGCCATACTGGATCTGGTACTGGCAACGAGGGATGACATGGTAGGGGACCTACAGACCGGTAGCCATCTGGGGGACAGTGATCACCTAATAATAGAATTCTCCATAAGATGTCGAGTGGGTAAGGTAACTAGTAGGGTGAAAGTGCTGGACATTAGGAAAGCTGATTTCAATGAACTCAGGCGATTAGTCAAGGACGCACTGCAGAGTAGGAGTTTTGAAGTGATGGGAGCCCAAGAAGGGTGGCTGTGCC
>JAGPOW010003685.1:19240877-19265818 GCA_030014935.1 Caiman crocodilus
ATAAATTGTGTTAACATCAGATATGACAGTGGTGGGAACCTGCAATAGACTCAGCCAGGGCTTCTTATTTGATAAAGCTTTATTAAAAATGGATCAAGTGAAAGGTTTTTGAATTTTGTCAGATATCCTGGCATGAACTCACTCATGTAGCTACTACCCCTTTTGCAGTAACGCTCTGGAAACAGAACCGCAAGTTGGTAACTGGCTTTGATGCCACTCTCCACTTTCTCTGGAGATTCGGAAAAAACATGGTTTGGAGCACAATGTTTCCACAAGCAACACTGCTAAACCCTTTAGCACAGCTGCCTTCTCGGTATGTATTCTATTTCAAACCTTAAATTCAGCCCCTGCAGCAGTTCCTCAACACAACCAGATTGAGTATCAAAGGAATGCCCAGAGCCTTGCAGTAGACCTATTTATTGAGACTGATTAAACTGGTAAAAGTATTACATGTGAATAAATATTGCATAAATATTCAACTTATGTGAATAAGTACTGCATAAATATGGGACCTCCAAGAGTGTGTTAAAACCCTTGTGTGACTCCAAAACAGCTAGCAGCACAGTATTGGCAGAAGCCATTGCTTTTCCATTTGCTCAGAGCTGATTTTTGAGCTTGCTACTGTTCCCGTTGAAGTGGCATTTTTGTTGTTTTCTTCAGTGGGAGCAGGAATAGGCTCAGTGTCCTAAATAATGTGTATGTTAAATGTGTTTTAGAATTAAATGAAAAGATTATTTTATATTGGTTTCCAAAGGATATTAATAATGGCTTATGAAATATGTTAACAGATCTGTTTAGGAAGGGTGATTTTTTTCCAGCCAGCAGGCTGCTGTGACATTATCATTGCAAACAGTAGCCACATTTATTCTACCAGAGCCCACTCTTGTTGCCTGATTCATCAGCAAGTGGGAAGATGTTTTCTGCTCAACTGCTGCCAACAAAGCTTACATTTATTTCTACTTGAGCAACCTGAATGAATATTCTAAACATTTTGTCACCTTAAATGTTGCTGTGCTCATCTGTCAGGATACCAAATCTTTTTGTCATGATAGGTATAGCGGAAGACATGTAGTAGGGGAAACAAGCTGATTCAGTGCTATATTTTATTAGCATTATATACAGCATGTGCTGTGAGGTTGCACGCTGATTTAAAACCTTGCGGTGGGTAAGCATCTTGAAAATAAAGAAGTGTTCTGGTTTTTTGAAACCAGCATTTTTTTCCTTATATAGCAGGGAAGATAATCAATGCAAATGTTGTATTATTAACTTGTTCTTCCAATCTGGAAATCACTTAGCAGCCTATGTTTTCATACTTATTTTTTTCCTGAAAATAGTTTTGCGTTGGTATCTTGGCATTCACAGCAGCAGTGTGTTCTGTGAACTAGCGCTAGAGAGGAATAAATAAGAAAACACAAAACACTTTGTTAAGAAAAATACTTTGTTAATAAATGTTATGTGTACCTGAAAAATCACAAGAAGCCTAAACATTTGGCCATGTCCCATCCCTGCTCCAGTGAGAGAGCAGAGGGGTGGGGCCAGCCTTGCTTTCAGCCCATCCCAGGGCTTAAAAGCCTGCTGGGATGCTGGAGGACTCTGGTTTAACTTAAACCAGGAAGGGGTCTGGGACAGTAGTTTCATAAACTGGTTTGATCCAAATCAGTTAAGTCTGATGCTACATTCAGTCAGGTTTATCTCGAACCAATTTCAGTCATTTTGTTACTGGTTTATGTGCACTGAACTTATGTTCTGTTACAGGTGTAATCCAGTTTGTGATCACTTAAACTGCTTTATGTGTAACTTCTTTCCCTAGCCGTAAAGTAGCAAAGTGCAGTGCAATATGGCTCAATGTTATACTGGATGGAAGATATTAAAATATTTCTTTTTGCTCTGTTACTTGTTATTACTAATGGATATGTAATTATTACAGTATCCACAGTGTCAGTGAAGGACAAAATGACGTTCTCTGCCTGTGAACGGGCAAACAGGCTTGTTGATTTCAGTATCGCTGTTCTCTGCCAATTAAAAATCCCCTGCTCCTATGCTGGTCAGCCACTTCATGTATATTATTGAACTAAACTTCCTAGAATATTTTAAAACATTAAGTAGTAGTGCTTCTGTACAACATGACTTGCATTGCACTAAAAGGTGACTAGTATTTTCATGTATGTCAACTTTTGGAAGTCGTCTTTTTATTTTTTTTTAAAGGGGGGGCTATAACTAAGGCATAATTATACGACACTATGGATCTACTTACCTTGTGCTAGGTGCCAGTGAAATGTGTCTAGAATATAGGTGTATGATAGAATTTGGAACCAAATTAAATGTTCTTTGAGGAATATTTAAGTCTGTATCTGAATATATTATCTCCTGTTGCAAGAATCTTTCTAGGTGCCTTTGTAATAGAATTGGTATTTTACAACCATCCTGTACAAATATCCCTCTGTCTATGTTAGAATATAAAAGGGGGGTATTTTTTATGAAAATATTTTAAGGGCTTTGTTAAAGAAAAACTGCTTGATTAGTCATGACTATTCCTTTGAGATACCATAGATGCTATATGCTATTAGTAATACTTACTATTTCTAACATAGTGTTAAAAAACATATTCTCCAAGACATGTAGGTAAGAAGCCATTGAGTCTGCTAATGTTTGGGGAGTGTTGGATGGGAGGTCTTTTTTGGTGTGGGGGTGGGGGGAAAGAAAATGGTATCTCAGTTGCATAATGGCAATGCTGCCTAATGGATAGGCGAGGCATTTTCAGAGAGTTTTAAATGGGAAATCATATGTGAAAAGGGAAAAAAATATGGCAAACAGAATGAAGGGGTGGGGAACTTGCAAAACACCAGCTGACAAACTTTCTATCAGGGCCAGCGTAGGATGAAAGAGCCCATGCTTGGATACCTTGCCGGATATTGCTCCAAAACCAAATATATTATAAGCATTTCCCTGGTAAATGGATAGCAGGTAGAGTTATCAGTAGAGAGCTCCAGGGCTATTTTCCTCCAGAAATCTCAGGTAGAAGGATATACCCCCGACCCTCACATCTTCCAAAAGCTGGAGTTTATCACCAAAAGAAGGATGTTTGTCCAGTATGAAAACATTTACCTTCTTCCCTCCACTATTATTTGCATTGTCACGTATTATCTGCCACCAGACATTTCATTCGGAAATTGATGTCCAGGTGTCTAGAGGGAATTGTTGCAAAGGGATTATTGGACATACGCTATAAAGTAAATCATTAGATATAAATGATATGCTCATTTTAAATCTTTTAATTTTGACAAAGATACCTAATTTCTATAGACTTTCAGATTGAAAAGCTTATCAAATCACTGATTTTCTTTTTTCCGTAACTGAAAATGCACCAGTCACACTGGATTAAATAAGCGGTTCTCAACCTTTGAAGTCTTAAGGCACCACTGGATAGACTCCAGGCACCATCAGGTAGACTTGTGGCAACCCTCAGAAAGTGCCAGTTTTTAGTTTTGACTCTACAACAGATATAACATTATGTAGCACCCCGTAGCACTCTTGTAAGGTTCTCAGTACACCACAGGTGCCATGGGGCTCTGATTGAGAATCACGGGGCTGACTCCTATTTCAGCTTCACATATCTCCCTGGTGCTGGCATACCAATCTAATGCTAATTTTTGGCATGTATGTACAGTTTGGATTCTGTTTATATCTGTGGCAGAAATACCCTGCACATGTGTCAGAAGCAAAACAAAGGAAGAGCCAGGTAGAGAACAGATTTTGAGGGAGAAGGAAGAGATCTATTTTATCCAGAGGATATTAAATCTAAGATATGGTGTGTCAGCAATGAGATGAGAGTTGCAGGTATTCTTGGTCAAGAGTGGCAAGCATGGTGCATGGGCCTACCCATCCCTTGGAGTCATGTACTCTGGTTCTGTGATCCAGAGGGATCTAGAACTGACTTGCTCGGCAGGTGCCCTAGGCACTAAGCTGTTGGGCTAAACGGCACCAGTTAGTCATAATGTTTTCGTTACTAACGTTTTTAGACTTACTGAGCATTATATGCATGTTATTGCAGTTCTGTTTTGTTGGGAACCTGCATACTTAGAGTGCAGCCTATTGAGCATGCTCAGTAGGGAGGCATGGGGTAAGGGTAGCTATGTGCAATTTCAAATTATGTGCAAGTGCCAAAATCTGTGGCTATATGTAAATATTACCTAGGCATATGAACATGAAATGGGATCTGGCCTCTAAAGGGCAGCTAAAACCTTTGAATATTACTGAAGATTAGTTCAGCTTCCTTGACTACAACCTGCGCTGAAAAGGATTGACGTTTCCTAGTGTATGTACAGACGTTACATGTAGATCAGTCTAACAAGGGTTAGGTTGATCTAAATGCCAATCTCTACAAATGTTCGAGAAGGTTAGATCAGGCAAAAAATGGCTGGCCTGATGTAACTTTAGCTCACTTATAAGATGTATTACACCAGTCAGTCTAACCTGTGCCCAATCTAGCTGGAATGTGTGTACAAGCCCAACCCCGGATGTACAGCCTCCCCTACTGGAGCTACTAACCTGGCCCCCACAGACTCATGAGTTCCCCTTGCAGACTTGCTAACTTTCCCAACCTACTTCAACTTAGATTGCATTCCTGGCACAACGCCCAGCGCTGGAGAAGGTTTGGACACCTGGGACCTGCTCTACAGTCATGTGGTTTAAAGTGAGCTGCGTGATTGCAGATCGAATCCTGGGAATACATGTACACATTCACAGTGCAGCCGCAGGGGTGGGGAACCCCCACCACTTGCCCCAGCCCAGAGGCTACGTTTTTGTTTCCCTGCTGCCCTGTCCCCACCCTGACAGGGATATCTTCAGCTCTCCAACCTCCCCACTCTGACAGACACCCTGTGCCCGAACCCATCCCTACACTTACCAAGCTCCTTTCCCCATGTACCCAGCAGCCATCCCCAATCCTGCTAACCCCTCCCACCTCCCCCCTTCAATTCCACCAACCCCCCTCTTGCACACATGCTGGTACCCCACAATCCTCCCCCCACCACCCCATGCAGTCACTAGCCTCTCTAATCCCACCAAACCCTTCCCAGGCCCTACCAACACCCTCATGGACCCTGCTAACCCCGTCAATCCCACCTGTTCCTCCCCCACCCCAATTTACTTAGCTCTGGATTCTGTCACTAACGAACATCTGCAGAGCTAGCACCTGATCTACAATTATGCCACTTAAAGCAAGCCACGTGATCGTAGATCAGATTCTGGGCATGTTTGTGTGTGGCCTTAGTGGCTTTGGAACACATGATTAAGAGGGTTCATACTTTTTTCCAGTACACATTTTCCATAAGTTTGCTATAGAAATTTAGTAAGTTCAAGGTTTCTATTCAGGATCTGCTGTTACTGTTACTGTAAATTTTATCCCCTCTCTTTTCATATTATCTGTCTAAAACTAGATGTTCATGAGACAGTTTCCTTTCTGACATCATACAAGGCTGACAAATTCATTGCCATACCGTACTGAACCTTTTGAACTTGAACTCTGCTATAATCGAGGTCTTCTTGATAAGGCTTTTTGGGCAACACTTCAGCAACTAATACTCGATTCTTTGACTTGTGAACCACATTTTCTGCTATACTGCTATGACAAAAGTCTTTCTGATTTTAGCTACTATTTTGTGTCCATATTCAGAGTGGTATTGCCCCTTTTAATGTTTACAAATATTGTATGTAAGAAAGTCTGATTCATTACAGGTTAAAAATAATTGTATAGAATTACACCATGAATCATAGCACCATAAGGTGTTAGGTTAAACAGATGCTTCAGAAGCAGAAAGATACCTAGCTGATAGACTTTTTTCCACTTCACTGGAGTACTCTGGTATCACAGTGATAGATGCAGTACAAGAATTTAAGTGAAAGAGATGAGCTTAGTTTGGACAGTTAAACTAGTTATTTAAAAGAATATTTGAAGAATTGTACAGATGATGGGAGAAGGATGGGCCAAATAAGAAAGTATGACTTTTTTTTTACATAATTTTAGTGACAATAGATTAAAAGAAAAAAGATTTCACAGAAATGCATAATTGCTTAACTTGCCTTATCAGGTGGTCTGTGCTCCACAGTTCAGTGAGTCAAAAGGAGGTGTGAGTTGTTGGTTTTCCTCTTACAACATGCACCACTCAGTTCTAGCACCCCATATCTGGCAGTGCAGTGAATCTGCTTGAAAAAGCATCTGCTTGAATTGTACTCTTAGGGAATAAATTTATGTATCCAGGCTCCTTCCTTTACTGGATGACTGACATGGAAAGATGTTCTCAAAAGATCCCTCAGGAGTTGCTGTTCTTAAATATAATTTGAGCAGATCTGGAAAGGTACACGATGCTTTATAAATGCCAATACCACGTGGCTAGATTCTCTGCAATAGAGAAATCAAGCTCCAGGTAAGAGAAGGAAACAGTTGCGTGATAATTTACCTTTTTTGGGGGTTGGGGGGATAAGTGTGGTTGGAAGGGGTTGTTCAAGTGGTAGGAGGAATTAAAGGTGTATTAACAGATGGTATGAGATATTTGGTAGACAAGAATAAAGGAATGGCTCAGGACAAAAATAGCAGTCTGGAAATGGATTGGGAACCAAAGATAAATGGATTGGGAAGAATCTAGCGTGCAAGAGGGAATCTAAGAGATAGTGGAAACACATGAGCTGGCAGAGGCTGGGTTGTCTGCATCACTCTCTCTGAAGCTCACAGACAATTATTTGTCCCAGGAAACTCCAGAAACATTTGCAAGAAACCTTTCAGGTCTCGCTCGTCTGCCGTCAGAAAATGTGAGGCCTCATAACCATCCATAAACTTTCTCACATATTTTTGGCAATGCAAAATATTTTAGGTTTGTATGAAGAGTGCTGATTGGGGTAGATTAAAATGAATGCTATATTGAACATTTTTTTTTTTTTTTTTTGAATCAACTTCCTGTGTCTTTAATTAATCATCACCTCTCTGGCAGTTCAACTATACACACTTACACAGCTGGCTCTGATCCATGTTGGCAGCTGAAGTACAGTGAACAGAGCTGATGCTCTTCAGAGTAATGGACTGAGGCACCAAACAGAAATATTGAAACTTGAGATGCTGTATGAATTGTTAACTTCTACCTAATAATAAAGCTCATGGAGTTGGCAGACTATACTGGGGAGAAAAAATGTGCAGGCACACTGAAAATATTTCATTTTAAGATATGCAGTATACTCCAACTAGAACAGTCTGTAGCATGTTTGTTCCTGCTGAACTCTGTATTGACAGACAGTGCCTAGAAGAAGTTTCCTTAAAACTTGACATTTCAAAAGAGATGGAAAAATTATGGAGCCATGCACCCATCTTTGTCACTGGGGCTAGGTGGGTTTTATACTTCTCTAATATCACTAGCTAGTTAAATATTGTGTATTGTCCTCTGATAAGAGCTAAATGAAAGGCAGACCAGTGAGTGCCTGTATCATGCAATGATGGGGAAGGCTGTACATTGTCAGTAATGTAGCGATTATATCTCTATTGAAACTAAAGGTAGAGAAATATTTGCAAAATGGGTTTTCTTAATGAAAGAAAGGCTATGAGTGGTTAGCCTCATACATTTCAAGTATTGTGTATGGAAATATGTATTAATAAGATGACTTTACAGGTACGGTTGTAGAGAGGTGTTTATTGTGAATCTTTTTTTCTCCTGTATCCTTTCAAAAGCAAAAAAAGGAAGGAAGAAAACCCCAAACCAACCGGAACTCCAGTGCAAAAATAATGAGGAGGACAAAAGGCTCTCTTTCTGGCAGTGCCCCCTTCTCCCTCCACCACATGCATACAAGCATGGTAATCTGTGCATGCACAGACCAGCCTTCAGTTTGCATGAAGCCCTTGCAGGGAGCAGAGAAGACCTTTGCTACTTCCAGGGAGCATCAGGAGAGGAGCCATTGTAGATGATCTCACTGCCAGAGGGCTCAGTACACAGCCATGCCCACTCTGCACCTTCCAAGAAGTTAGCACAGCGTATTCTTTCCCTTTCTCCCTGTGGTTTCTTTAATAAAAAAAGCAATACTATAATTTCAGATTTCTCTAATTACTGTTCCATTTCTCTTTGGCATTGTTTGTTCAGTATTGCCTAGGTTGCAGGCATTGTGGAACCAATGGAAAATGCATAAGGAATTATGCTCTCCAACATTGCTAGGCAGAGGAGGAGGAATATAGTGGTACATCTTGTATTCTCCCCTGCAGCCAGTCAGATTCACCAGCTGGAGCAGGGGTTTCATGCTAAGGCATGAGCAGAGTTGCTGCTGAAGTCCTTTCCCACTCCACCTTGTGAATGCGCACGCGCGTGCACACACACATACACACACTCTCTCTCTCTCTCATTGCAGTTATTTTTGCTTCCACTGGAGAAAAATCTTATGTTGCTTATGAAGTTGTAAATCTACCTCATCCTATGATGTCATAATGTAGTGGAACATGTATCACTTTCTTTCTTGGTCTTTTTATTCTCTTATTGTTTCACTTCATTCTTTTTCGTTTTCAAGCCCGTTTATTGAAAACGAATCAAAAAGGTCACAGGCTTTGTGCTCCAGAACGCAGTTTCTTTCAAGGATGTGATTCAGCGGTCTTTTAAACAACAACCCTTTGCCTTAGTGTTTACACCTGGCCACTCTTTCCCAAAAGGCTATGCCATTGATTTGCTTCTTTATGCAAATAGTAGGGTTTGATCCTCAGTTGGTATAATTGCATCAAATCAATGGAATTATGCTGATTTACATGAGCTAAAGATCTAAATCCTATTATCTTACAGTGCTTTTCATTCGCCACTTGAATCTGTTGTCTTTAGCTTCTAATTATTTGGCATCCGGTGTTGTTGTGTTGTGTTCGGAATAGGAACGATGTAGCAAATTGTTATAGCTTTAACATGATTTAAGATTTGGGATACTTTCAATAGCATATCTCTTATTTATACTGATGCAGGCTATGTGTATTGAAGATTACTTTAACTTTCTTTCTGGCTCTGAAGCAATCACATTATCAGCCTAGCTGAACTTCCCCTGTGGCACTTAAGGAACAGTAATGTCATTGTTCAATGCGGTGATAGAACTCAACTGATATTTTACCACAGATCTAACAATACTATTTATAATTCCAGAGGAACCGGGTTCAGACCTTGTCAATTTGTCCTTTTTAATGCTACGGTTTGGGTTTGTTTTTAAAATTGCTGTTGTCCATTTAATTCGTCAGCCACACAAACGAATATGGGGTTGCTCTTAATCGGACCGAGAAAATGAGTGATTTTTTTTTTTCACTTTTGTGTCTGAACTAAGATATACTTACAATACAAAATATATTTTAGAAGTGACCAAAAGCTGATTTTTTTTGTTTCCTGAAAAAAGAAACGTTTCAATCAATCAATTTCAAGGCCTTGTTCAGAAAAGCCACGGACGTTGGAAATAAAGGATTGGATCTAGGAGTGGGAGGTGGTACCTCCCCATATCTTTTAGCTCAACTGTTAGTACAATTTTATCTGGGATGGAGGAGACAGGTCCAAATCCCCTTTTGACATATGCATTAGATACTGGAACTTCCAGTCTAGAAGAGCAGTATGATATACATAATGTGCCAGTGGATTTCCCAGCTATTTGCTGAGCCCAGATGGATGTTAAGACCGAGCCCTTGGTTCAGTAGGAAGTTCTGTATGGCAGTACTCAGTAGTAGCAAATCCTGTTTCTCTTCTCCTACTCCCCTCCTGCCCATGGCTTCTGTCACTCTTCCTGTCTTCTGCTTGTTCCCCACTTCTCACCCATCTACAACAAAATCCAACAACTTACCCCATCCTTCCTTTTCTTGTCCAGGCAATAACAGGAGCCCACAGGTAGTCAGGCCTCTTGACTCATCTCCTAGACCCAAGTTACATTAAGACTGTTACATTTCCCTTTTGAATCCAGGGGGGAAAAGCCACCGTGAAAGTCCAGCTTATTCTTAGCATCCATGGAAAGAAGCATGCTTTCTCATTCTTTGAGGATGGAGTTTATGAAGTTTTCCCCTGAGATTTGGAGTTGTGAATGGTTGGAGCACACTTAGTAAATAAGGCAACTTGGGAAAATGTATTTGCTAAACTCTAGCGAGTGTTGCTGACTATACGAAATAGTTTTTTCAGAGGCCTATAAATTGGCCACATTTTTTTTTTTTTTTTGGAATGGCAAAAGGAGATCCACATAACAAGTGATAAGACATTTCTCCAAACCAGGATGCACAAGATTTCCTGTAAGCCCTTTTGCAGACAAAATAATGACTTTTCCCTTATCTCATGCCTAGAAATGATTGAGAAATTTCTGTACACTGCTTCAGGATAATTTTTGTAAAGGTTCAATCTAAATCGTTAAAGTTTGGCAAAGTTATTAGCAACTGAAATTAATAGCATAATAGGAAGTGTCAGGCATCTGTATTTATAGGTTGTGCAACTAGATCTACTGGAGTCAGCATAAGGATAGGGCTGTCTCGCACAATATTTGATCCCTTGAGGCATTTATACACATAGCTTTTCATGCTATGATGTGCTGGAGATCCAGTGCGATTAATCAAGCCTGCACTGCATGCGAGCTGACGTGCCCGGCACAGCGTTGCATACATTTGTATAAATGGGAAAATGTATTTTGCCATTACTGAGAAAATGGCAGTGGGGTGCTTTTGAACTAGAGCATTTCTAAGGCGTTCTCATTTAAAAATGCACTGTCTCTATATTCCCAGTGCTGATGCTCCTTTCACCATTTATACAAATGCATGCAAAGCAGCGCCAGCACTTTCAAAAGCACCTGGCACTGTTGAACACACATCTAAAAATGCCCTTGATCCTTCATAGTATGCCTTGATGTGCCATCTTTTCTGAGGAGGGCAGGCTGATTTGTACTCCCTAAAAGCAACCTGAAAAATTTCCAGTGGCATTACATGAAATGGTCCGATTGTGGATTGAAGTGGATACATAGATGGAAAACATGGTGCCTTCCCCTCTGTGAGTTTTGCTGCTGGTTTTTCACGGGCTAGCCAAGGTTTTGCTGCTTTCCATATTATACAGCAGGATGACGCAGGGCAAGAAATTACTTGCATCTCTACCAGAATGTAGTCTGGTTCCGGACTTCAGGAAAAGGGGTCGGGAAATGCTTCAAATACTCCCATCCTCCATGGAGAGAATTCATGAGATTTCTAATGAGACAAACCAGTGTCTAGGGATAGGCGATTGAATCATTTTTTCCGTTCAGTGCATAAATTGACCCCAAAGTGACATCGAAAAAATATTTTTCTTTCAAGGGCTCTTTGTTCAAAAGTAAAAAAATGGAAGTGAAGGGCTTGGCTGAGGCACCAGTGACAACACATCAAAAGAAGTGGCTGTGGCAGTCTCTTTTACCCAACATTGAAGCCTGGCTAAAGCAAGGCTGTCTAACTGGGAGCTGAAAGGATTAATCTGTGGCTCCTGGGTTCTCGCTTGGCTTGCCACTCCCCTCTTCTCTCTGGCTGCTGCACCATGTGGGGTCTCTGGGCCAGAGACCTCCATGTTTCACTTCCTGCACCAGCCCTGGGGGCAGCATGGTATTTGAAGTATGCACTGCAGTGCAGGACAGGAGCCTGTGGCTGGTGGCCAGTGAGCAGGGTGGGAGGTGCCTGCTCACATGGTGCAGCAGGAGAAGGAGGGTGTCCACAGCTTCAAAGTTTGTCCATTCAAACTTTGCAGGTTAGCCTAAGCTGCAGAGATTGAATCAATTTCCAAGTGGATAGACATTCACTTTTCATTCTGGAAATACAGGCACATGCTTGCAGTGGCTCAGGCTAGAAGCTGCGGGGCCCTAGAGCATGCCCTCCCTTCCCTACTATAGGGAAGCTGACCTGAGGGAGGTGGGGGGTGTGCCCAAGCCCCAGCAGGCTTGATTATGATGGAGGAGGGGGTTAAACCCCAACCTTGACCTTCAGGTTTTGGAGGGTGGGGTCAGAGGGAGTATTTGGAACAGTTGGAGGCCTGGACAGACCCCCGTGGCAAGGGAGGAGGAGGAAGGGGAGACTCCTGCCTGGCACAGCAGTTCCCCAAGAGTTGGGAGCAATCTGGGCACATAGCTCCACTGCCCGGCTTCAGAGGGGAACTCTTCCCACACCTCCCCCCCCACTACTATGTAATGCTGCTTGGACCCAGGGTGGGACTCTTCCCCTTCCCCTTCCTCTTCCTCCTCCCCACCCCCGTGGCCCAGGTTGGCCCCACTCAGCCGAGGCAGTCTCATGGCCCAAGCTTGGGCCGGGCCATAGGGGTGGGACCCTCCATGGCAGCTGTGGCTCAGTGACAGGGAACCTGAGCCCTGTCAGTGACAGCAGCCTGGCTGCATGGGCAGTGGCTGTCCAGGCAGTAGGCTATCCAGGTTGGCTCGGAGGCACCAGTGGGCCTGGAGCCCAGCAGCTGCCCATTGTGGGACACTGCAGACACACAAATAAATATAATTATTTATTCTATGTGGATCATTTGTAGCAGGAGAGATTTAGAAGTTCTACCTCTAAATACACTATAGCATATAGCAAAGTGATTGGAGCTTTCTTCTCAGAGAATGTATTCCTCCTCTCCACACCTGCCAAAACATACTGCCAAAACTATTCAGTGAATTTGAAACACATTTCCAAATAATTTCAAGCTGACTGAAATATTTTAGTAGATAAATTGTTTCCAAAAAATATTCTCCTAGGTCTACCTTGAAATCATAGAATCATAGAAAATTAAATTTGAAAGGGATCTGAGGAGGTCATCTAATTCAATACCGTACTCAAAGCAGGACTGTCCCCAAATATATCATCCCAGCTAAGACTTTGTCTAGCCAGGTCTTAAAAACTTCCAAGGATGGAGAGTCCACAACCTCTTTGGGTAACTTGTTCCAGTGTTTTACTATCCTCCTAGTGTGAAAATCTTTTTTGTAATATCTAGCCTTTATTTTCCTTGCTGCAACTTGAGACCATTCTTCCTGCTGTCATATGCCACCACTAAGAACAGTTCAGCTCCATCTTCTTTAGGTAATTGAAGTCTGTTATTTAAATCCCCTCTCAGACTTCTCTTCTCAAGACTAAATAAACCCAGTTCCCTCTACCTCCCTAA
This sequence comes from Caiman crocodilus, assembly GCA_030014935.1. NCBI lineage: Eukaryota > Metazoa > Chordata > Crocodylia > Alligatoridae > Caiman > Caiman crocodilus. The sequence goes on from JAGPOW010003685.1 coordinate 19,253,999, forward strand.
CAATTTCCATTGCCTTTCACCTGACTCTCTCTAATTTGTCTACATCCTTTCTGTACAAGGGGGCCCAAAACTGGACAAAGTGCTCCAGATGTGGCCTTACCGTGCTGAATAGGGGGGAATAATTACTTCCCTCCATCTGCTGGCAATGCTTCTACTAATGCAGCCCAGTATGCTGTTAGCCTTCTTGGCAACAAGGGCACACTCTTGGCTCCTATTCAGCTTATTGTCCACTGCAACTCCCAGGTCCTTTTCTTCAGAGCTGCTGCCCAGCCAGTCAGTCCACAGCCTGTACCAGTGAATGGGATGTTCCTTCCTACATGCAGGACTTTGCACTTGTCCTTATTGAACCTCATGAGATTTATTTTGGTCCAATCCTCTAATTTCTCTAGGTCTCTCTGAATCCTACCCTCCAGCATATCAACTATTCCCCCCAGGTTGATGTCATTTGCAGACTTGCTTGAGGACACACTTCATCCCATCTTCCAGATGGTTGATGAAGATACTGAATAAGACAGGCACCAGAACTGACCCCTGGGGCACTCTGCTTTATACTGGCTGCCAACTCGACGTGAAGCCATTGACTGCTACACTTTGAGCCCAGTGATCCAACCAATTCTCTATCCACCTTACAGTCTATTCATCCAACCTGTACTTCTTTATCTTGCTTGCAAGAATGTTGTGGGAGACCATATCAAAATTCTTGATAAAGTCGAGGTATATTATGTCAACTGCTTTGCCAGCTTTCATAGAACCAGTCATTTCATCATAGAAAGCAATCAAAATTGTGGTGAGATGCTACTGTACAATAACATTAGGCTACTGTGCAGTAGCATCACTTAAAAAGTGTTTGCTGATGCTACTGCACAGTAACTCCAGTTACTCTAGGCAGAGTGCTGGAGGTGGAGATGAAGATTTCTGCTTGCTGCCAGAGGTCGCAAGGTTCCAGCTTCCACCGTCCACCTTCCACTTCTCTTGTTCCATTTTGATTATAGCAGCGTGAGTCTTGAGCACATACTAGGCACATCTGCATGTGCCTCTGACTGCACATTTGGTACTGTGCAAGTCATTTAGTACTTGCTTTAGCATTTAGTACTGCACGCTCCCAGCACAGCACAGTTATTTTTAGACACTGTGTTGCTGTAGCGACAAGCTACGGTGACATAGCTCGTTGCTATGTCGATGTAGCATCGATGTCATGGTTTGTGCCCACCAACACTACATTGGGGTAGCAATGAGCTACATTGCCATAGCTCATCGCTACATTGACAAAGTGTCTCATGTAGATAGATGCGCCCACTACGTGAGAAACCAGAAACAGATACAGACTTTTAAACTAAATGTAAAACATTGCAAATTAATGTTTATATCCATTTAAATGTAAATTAGATTGCATATTATCTAATCTGTATATATTAGAAACAATTATCTGGCTGCTAAAGAAAGAGGGTCAGACCTTTCCTTCTGGAAAACCGCATGGATTATATCAGTGGATATGTGTGGCTGTAAGCAAAAGAACCTTTCCTTTCTCTTTCTGTAATGCTGATATCTGATTTCCTTGGATTTCTGAGTTTATGCTGTAAATCATGATAACAGTTTTTATCCAAGGCTTTTCAAGACCAACTTGCAATCTGGGAAGAGTTGAAGGTATTTTCTAAAATGCATTACTTCCTGTAGTCAGCTTCACTGGGACAGCGTAAGTATAAAACACTAATGAATCAGAACGGTAGTGTTTTACACTCACTTTGCAATCAGTATCAGTCTCCTTTTGACGATAAAATTGCCCATTCTCAATCTTGGTAATCTTTCTCATTCTTTTTTCATCTAGAATAGTTACTTTTTCTCAGAATTTGTAGCTGTTGAAATAACTATTTTAAAAAAAATCTGCTATATTTTAATTATAAGGTCATATCTGAAGAATAAATTCTTCAAGTCTATTTTTATGTATAACGGATCATCTCCTGGAGTGCCTTAGTTCATTAAAATTAGAAAATTAAAATAGAGAAAATAGACAAGTGAAGTGAGGCATATTATGTTATTACTTTCATGTTTAGTTTTGAAGGTAAAACTATGTCAAATTTTATAATTAGATTTTGTCCTTGAAATGGCCTTGCTCGAGTATATATATATTGATGGAAGAGAACATTTCATTTATGGAGGTACAGAATTCCCCATTGTGTAAGTTCAAACTGCCTCAAACCATTCCACTGAAGTACAATTATCATAACTAAAGGCACGGTGCCCACATGCTACAAGTTCAGGCATAAAGGAAAATAGTGTCAGTTTTAAAATATAGATGCTGCAAAGTAGATATCCTTGAAAAAAATCTTTGCTAAGATAAGATTTCAGTGTCAACTGAACACCTGGAATAAAGGATTTTGGAAAACTTGTTATTCTTAACCTTTTCTAAATGAAACAAATTTAGATCTAAAGAAAAGCAACTAAGATTTTGTCAGCAGCTTGTGTCGGTGATATTTATTTGGATCATTCAAGATGATATATCTTTGGTCCCAAAAAGAAATAGGAGTGGACCTGCTATTTATTATAATTAGGGACCACTGGAATTTGTGCCAGAAGCGTGCTACACAGTGGGTCCTTTAAACTTACAGTTTGCCAATCAGTGGTGGCAAGGTGTGAAGAGGAGAGGGCCCCCATTGGCCCCACCGCTCACCACTTGCTTCTGATGGCTGGAGGCAATAAATGAGGCTTTAAACGTGCTGTGGTTTTGCCTCTCAACTGGGAAGCAGCAAGTGGCAGGGCTGTTGGGGCCCCTCCGCTAATCGGTAGGCAGAGACAAAAACGGGGTGCATATTTAAAACTATGGTTTTTGTCTCCCTGCCAATCAGGACTGAGTGGTGATATGTTAGCGTTCCACTGGCCAGCTTCCAGGGGGAGGATCTTGGCTACATGCCCACTTTATGGAAATGGGAGGCTCCTCTTGCAGCCGTACAGCGGAGGGCAAGTGAAACTCGGGGGCATTCGAACCCCCAGTCTCCGGGCTTGAGGTTGCATGTAGGATACCTGCTAAAAGATTTGGAAGTATCTGAAGCCCCAGGCTGGAGTGGAGGATCCCTGCCAGTAGCAGGGCCTCTTATGGTTGGTGAATGATTCAAAAAGATTTGCACCGACTCTGGCTAATTTGACCTAGGACATGAAAAACTGTCAAAAACAAAAAAAAAAGAGGTTGCCCAATATGGAGCATGTGTTTTATAGCCATACTCAGTGTTGACTGCATTTAATCACATTAATATCTGGTTTCTGTTACTTAGCACTTGCTGCTTTTGGAAGCAGTTTAATGGTAGTCAGTATATTTAATGAGGTTACCTTGTATATGAATGTGAGAATGTAAGCTTTTTTCCTCATGATGATTTGGGAGAAGGGGAAGTTCTGCCTTATTTTTGAGTAAATATTGTAATTTCTTGATTTTTTTTTTCTTTAACAGAAATGGCTAGCTAAAATTGGCTCCTAATAGGTTTTTATCTAGATATGTGATCTGAGACTTAAAATGATATGATACACAATATACACCTTTGACTGGATAAACTAAACTAAAAAAACAAACAAACCTAAGACAAAGTTAAGATAACTTTTATTGACTAGACATCATCAAAAGCCTGATCCAGAAAGACTTCTGAACATGATATGTGAACAAATATATACATATAGTGGTGATATATACTTTAAATACATATTTTTGTTCAGTTAAATATGGTCAGTGAAATGTGAATGGACTTCACAACTCGATCTTATTTTTAAAATAAGATTTAAGAGAAAAATATAACAGTTTTCAAAAACGATCTTTTTCATGAAAACCCCAAATAACTGAGTGGTGTGAAAAGTTTATCCATTGTAAAATTATCACGTGGCTTATAATTATTGACAACGAACATTTTACTTCAGAATCATAGATACGTAAGGTTGGAGGTGACTTTAGGAGGTCATCTACTCCAACCCCCTGCTCAAGGCAGGATAATTTCTGATTAAACCATCTCAGGCACATGTAACCATCCTCAATACATTCTGTCTTCTGTAATGATTAGCGTATGTATTTGGCTTTACCTTTTATATTCTTAATGGTCATTGTAGCTGAACGGGCTACTTATATTTCTAGATAGTAGAATTGAAATATGCAGAAAATGAGAACAGATGCAAAACGAGAGGGCTGTGTCTGATATCAGTAAAATGTGTAAAGGTGGAAATAGTGGTAAGTACTTTAAAGGTATGAAGGATATAAAGTAATTTTTTTTTCCTCCAACCTAGATAACAGGAAGACAAGAATGGGGATGTAGAATCATGACCTAAATGGGAAGGGGAAACAAATATTGAGTGATTATTATAGATACTGCTTTAAAATATATTAAGAACAATAAAACACCTCTGGCAAGTCCAGATGAGCACAGCTGTGCAGTATGTGGTGCCAGGTAAGGTTGCCTCCCCTACCACCCCCAGGGTAGCTTGCTGTGTGCCAAAGTGCATGTGACATGGGCTTTCCCTGGGGATAAGTAGCTGCAGTGCAAGATGCACTGCTGATGCTTGTCCCCAGGGAACCAATATCTACGCTTATCTGAATGTGGCCATTGAATTTAATGCTAATGAGAATTGAAAAATTTGATGTAACTGGTTGATTAAAGAAAATAGTTACTAAACTCAGGACTTCTGTACAGGTGTAATTGAGTGCAAAATTTGGCTCATATACTATTTTCTAGCAGGCCACTTGATATCCACCCAAGAATCTTAAAGAATGATTAAAAGTAATTTCAGAGCCTCAGGTGGTGTTTTTAACACCTCGTTGAAAACAAGCGGGGAAGCCAAGCTTGTTGCAGTTTTCTTCAGCTGTCTCCAACCCCTCTGATATCCTATCAGGGCATAAAAAGTGAGAAACCCCAGAAGGAATAAAAATGAAATAAAACTTGCTTGCTATATGGTTTGAGTTCAAGTGACATGAATATATACTCGTATTATCCAAGTGAAAATCATGAAATACTCTAGGAATGCCACAAAAACACAACAGTCCTCAGTCTGACTTTGGTCTATTATACTGCTGGATCTGCTCCAAAATATTGAGTTACATTTATCAACTTGCTTTTCATTATTAAGCCTAGTGGAAAATTACACTTAAATGAGTTTTCTTGTGCTAGATTTTTGCAGCAGCGTACAGCAGGCCCACACACCTCTGGCCATCTGTCAATCTCCAAAGAGGGGTAGGAGGGCCCCCATGCCTCTGATTGGCTGATGGCCTCTGGAAGTCCCACTACACCCTAGGGATTAACAGGTAGTCATCTGCCAGTCTCCAGGGAGGGGCAGGGCTTCCAGGATCCCTCAGCCAGTCAGAGGCATGGAGGGGCCCACTGTGCTCCACCATGAAAATAGCGCTGGATGGTGAGTGGGATAGCAAAATACAGAGGCAACCTCCATGAATTAGGTAATTCCTTATTCATAGGTGTTTGACACATTTGGGGGTTGTTCTGGAGTGCTATCCGGGGGTGCTTGCTTGGTCTCGCTGTGGCCTAGGCTTTCGCTGTAGAGCAAGGGGAGAACCCAGGCATCTTCCCACTCTGAGACCCTGGCCTTTCAGTTTCCCACCTTCCTTGGCTCTCTGTGGGCCTGACTCAAGGACCAATCTTCTAGTTTGCTCCTAAGAGAGGGACTTTACCTTCTGTTGTGGCAACCCAATGCAAACCACAGTTGCAAGTGGCACAACAGATAGTCTCTTCCTAAAGGTATTTCCTAGGCCAGCCAGCCACAGGGTCCTTGTCCCCTCCAATGAAATTAAGCAATCCTTTATCTCCAATGCCTGCACAGCCCCGAGCATCCCCTAAGAAGCTCAGTTGTCCCTTTTCCAGTATCTCTAGCTCCCCAAAGCTCCTTCTTCTTCTCTCTATCCCCAGATTCTTCTGGCCAGAACCTACCAAGTTGCTTCTTTTGATTTATTTCCTCTGGGCACCTTTTGGGTGTTGGGCATCTCATCTTTGTTGATACGCCAACAAAATCATTCAAAGACTCTGCTGATGCTAAAGGTCCACCTTGCTGCTTCTTGCATGTAGCCAGCCCTGGCACTTAACACTTCATTCTCTGTGCAAAGGTTAATGAAGTCATACAATATTATAAAAAAAATAAACACAGGTAACACAGAAACATCCTAATAAAAGCTGTAGTCTGTCACTGGCACTTTATTGGTGTAGATTCTGAGGAGGAGAGGATGAGTGGCTTTGCTCTTGTTTGTCTTTTGTATTGATGGTACCTGGGATCCAGAGTATAATCCAGACGAGGGAATATGTGAGAAACTAGGGTTAGGAATCATAGTATGTGAGGATGTAGGTCATCTTACTGCAGGAGAACAGGATGGAGCTTGTGCTGTGCATGACTGAACTGAGTTTCCCTTTTTTCATCAGCATCCAAGTGCTAAAGTATGAACCACATTTTCAAAATAGCTGACCACATGTTGGCTGCAGTTGTTTGTACTTGTGATTTTTCCATGAAAAAAATTTAGTGACTGATCTCAGTTGGTGTGAACAGATATACGTGGGAGCAGAATATTGCTCAAACATTGCAAAAAACCCCGCAAACAGTGAATTATGTATCCAAGAATTCTTCCAGGATCCTACAAGCTAAATTGGTGCTAAGGTAGCACACATGACTTAAATCCACAATTGAGGAAATGAGTGCAGGTAAAGTTATGTGTTGGGGCCTTAATGTGTGGCCATGAAGGAAGATATTGAGCCTTGTCCTTGGGTACGTCATGATAAAGTATCAGATCAGCAGTTCAGGCATTGACTTGATTTTTCCTTTGTTCTGAGATATCTTGTCCTGTCATCTGAATGTCTTTTTTCTGCTCTTTGTAAATTCACATTAATGCAGCAATTACTGAATCTGGCTGTTGTATTATAGAACCAGAATAAATTTAGCTCATTCTGTAAGGATTTACACTTTTTTCTTGCTTTTTACACTTAAAATATTTGGAAGCTGCAACATGAAAATAAATTACTTACCAAACATGCAAATGTTTCTTTTGTCTTGTGCTGTGCCACTAATAACCTCAGAGAATGCATCAAAAATGAACAAACAAAAACCATCTGATTATGTTGTCTTGCAGTTCCTGGACTGCTGGCATAGACATATTCAGTAGGGGTGTGCAAAGCGGGCCCTATTCTTTTCAGATTTGGATTCAGCCCAAACTGGGGACAGTAATTTGATTCATTGATTTGGATCACCGTCCCTGATTCAGTTCGGCCAAATCTGAAGTTTCAGTGCTGATTCGGACAAAGCCACAGCTTTAAATGTTTTTCTACAAACCTCGGGGCACCAGCGCGGCTCGTGGATGCTGTGTTGCTAGGGCAGATGGAGTGTCCAACAGTAGTGCAGAGGGCGAGGAGGGGGAGGGCACGTGCTTGGTGGTGAACCCAGAAGTGGACTGAAAGTACTGCAGTTGGCCACAGGGGGACCCAGGTGCTCCCCCAGACTCGGGAGCCTCCCACATGCTCTCTGGTGGACCCAGAAGTGGACCAGAAGTGCTTCTGGTCCATTTTTGGGTTTGCTGCTGAGCATGCCTTCCCCACTTCTGTGGGACACTCTGTGCAGCACAGCATCACAGCATTCACGAGCCACCTACTACCTAGAAGTTTGTAGAAAAAACATTTAAAGTTGTGTCTATGGCCGAATTTCTGAATCTTTCCGAATATCTCCAAATTGATTCGGAGGGTTCTGATTCAATTCAGAGATTAAAGGGGCCTCTAATTCAATTCAGATTCAGAGATTCAGCCATTGAATCAAGCCAAATCTCCACCAAATCAAATCAGGGACCAAAGCTTTGTACAGTCCTACTATTCAATAGGAAGAGGCAGCAAAGCTGTTACCCTTGGGGGCAAGGGAGAGTTGATTTGATGGAACTTGTTTCACTATGAGCAGCTGTTGGGTAAACTGGTCTTTTAGGTGTGTTTTTGTCTGTTAGGGGCATTTATAATAATTGTTAGATAGTATTTGGTTATCCTCTTATTTAGTTCACAAAATAGCCTATCATAAAAATATTGCCAGTATAGCTATATTTTACCAGGTTTTCAACAGTTCTTCCAAATATTCCATTTTTCTCATTTACATTTTCATCTCCCTTTCAAAACAACTGCTTATTTGTTTAAAGTAAATAGTTGTGTTCAAATACTTTTGCCTGTGTAGTCTGAGTTTCAGTGTCACAAAGTCAATTTTTCAGTTCTGGTTGGTTGCAGAACTTTGTGAGAAAAGTAGTTTAAGTTTATGCTATATTCAATATTATAATGTAGTGGGTACATACGTGTCTCATAGTGGAAATAATGGAATAGTTATCAAGAACAACTATTATACTGGGTCAGAAAAATGATTGTTATAAAACCGTTTTAGCTTGCTAGAGTTCTGCAATCTGTTACAGACAATCACTTTGCTATACTTTAATTAAAAACAACATCAGCAACTGAGACAAATCATTTGACATTTTGGATTAGGAGGCATTTAATATTTTTCTATAAGGTTTATTGCCTTACTGCAATTTCTTTTTGCAGTATCATGTTGGTGCATCACATTAAAATATAATGCGGTTTTTGAAAATGATACAATTGCATTCAGGTACTTTCTATGAACTGATTAGATGACTGTGAAATACATGAATGCGTTGAATCTGCATGTGTGAATCTAAAGTTACTTTCTGTTGAATCTGCTAATGCCAGTGCAGGCATAGTTTTACTTTGGTTACAACCTGGCAGCACTCTTTCCCACACTTGTCCCTGGAGTCATTTATTTACGAGTGCCTAGGACAAATATAACAGTGACCCCAGTTATTCAACTTGCAAAAATATGACCTAAGTTGTGAGTCCATTCATTGCTGAAGTTTCTTCAGTGAGTTCAGTAGAAACAGACTGTTGTCGGACTTGTTCCCAGAAGTCTAGTTTTGTTAGTGTGACTTCTTCCTGTGTGCCTGACAGTAAAATTAGTTTGAGTGGCCAAGGTCTGGAATGGGCTCCTGAGGGAGGTGGTGCTCTCCCCTACCCTGGGGGTCTTCAAGAGGAGGTTGGATAAGCATCTAGCTGGGGTCATCTGAACCCAGCACTCTTTCCTGCCATGCAGGGGGTTGGACTCAATGATCTATTGAGGTCCCTTCCGACCCTAGCACCTATGAATCTATGAAAATGTGGAGTAAGACTTATGTACTGATCTAACATGAAAAGCCTAAGCAAAAGACTTTTATAGGGATATGGTGACAGATTTTTTTGTGGACCAGACATAGAGGGCACAGGATAGCCAATGAAAGAGAGTTTCCAAGTATGAAGACGGTGGCATGTGTAGCATATACTGGTCATGCCATTGCCGCTCTTGACCCATCCAGAAGCCCTATGCGGTGATGCATGGGCGTAGCGATCACTGCATGATAGTTGCTTTCATTCTCTGTGTCCCTGCATTTTGGTGACGCAACAGTATTTGCACTGTTTCGGGCTTTGTGTGCCTACAGAAGGGGCTCAGGGATTGGGCGGCACTTCTCTAGATTTCTTGCCATCAAAGGCCTTGTTTCTTTAAACCGTCACTTTAACAAAGGTGTCAGTGCAACATCAAACACATAATTTCCCTCTTTGCTTCTCTACTTCATAGGTATGATCATTTTCAAGGTGCTAACGGTTTTGCTTCTGTTTCTGTGTGTTATTCCATATCCCACCCCAGAAGGGAAGTCTGTTGTCTATCGTGGTAGTCTGATTGGTTACAAAGTATGCAAGCTGCCAAACAAGCTAATAAAATCATTACACCTTGGATGTGCAGGTCTAAAGAATTAGTCAGTGATTCTTTTTCTATTCAAAAGCGAATCCGGAGCTTACAGTACTATGTGATTTGATAAATGGGCAAAAAATACATAGGGATTAAAACATAAAAAATGTCAGAGTAGAAAATCATCTGAAAAGGGAATGTGTTAGCTACAGCTGCATTGGGGAGTGATTGGGATATAGATAGCCTAAATGTATTTATTGCCAGTTTTTTCACAAATGTTGAGAGCACAGGTTTGCTGATTGATCATTATCACCTCTCTGTAAAGAGAGTCCACCCTTCTGTTTCCCACCCCCTCTTCCTGGAGCTGGTTTGTGTGTTACATGTGAGCACTTTTCTGCTCATCTTGTGGATCAGTTGAGCAGAAATGGTCTTAGTTGTGAATCTAGGAACTCTTCCAAATAGCTTTAGACATTGTTGATTTATTAAATGAAATGAAAAGCCAATGGTTCATGCAGGTATACTCTCAAGTATTATGTATGACTTATTTTCATACTGTTTGGAATGACAGTGCCTAAAATTCTCTGCTGGTAAGAAGCTGTTGTGCTTCTACTGACCTTATTACAACTGAACCATTTTACTCCAACAGAGAATTTTAGACTCCCACAATAGCAGTAATGTAAAAAGAAGTAAGCCATTTTGCCTCTTTTTCTAGTTCAAATGTATCATTTTCATATTAATCTGGAGCCAAAGACCTTCTACTGAGTCAAATTCTGTGCTCTGCTACACTTCTATTGATGTTGCTGGGTGTTGTTGGAATTGCATATGAAAGCACTAGCTGGTCCTAATGTTCACAGTCAGTACCAAGGAGAATTAATTCTGTATTATCAGCAGTGAGTTCTGGATCCTCTGATTTGTAAATTAACTTTGCTGAATTAAGGCAAAAGTTAGAGACAGCACTGATTTGCCCTTTGATACCAGTTTAGTACAAACAATTTGATAGTGAATAAGCGAATACCCAAATAGGCATTTTTAACCCCCTAAAACTGATATAAGCTGATCTCTTATATATTCTCGACTCTCAGAACTGGCAAAACCTCAAAAAAGAAATAGATGATATACATTTTTAAAACTGCCCCTGCCTTATTTGTCACAAGAACAGATACATTAGGAAGAAGACATTACATTAGAGGAAATTAACAATGCCATTCACTCCTTGCTCTCAGGCAAAACTCTTGGTTTGGATGGATTTCTGCCAGAATTTTATAAGATATTCAATGATATGCTCTCACCTTTATTAGCAGAAGTATTATGGCACACATAGGGAGCCCTGGCAATATCACTCTTTCACAGCAGCATTCATCATTCTCTTGTTAAAAAAAAAAAAAATAGAGCCCCTAAAATATTTCTTCATTTAAAATAGTTGTTCAACTCCCAACTTCCCTGTTAATCATAAAGTTTGAAACCAGTTATAAAGACTTTGTAAAAGAACACCAGGCCCTGCTCCTGCCATTTAGACATTACAAGCATCAATGAGGAAAAGTTTGGCTCGTAACTACTACATTTATGGCTTAAGAGTAGATTTCAGCTAAAAACGACTTGTTCTCTCTACTGTAAACAGGGTATTTGCTCAAGTCAGTAGGAAGTTTGTGGGTTGTGATTATATACAAAAAAGGTCTTCAGAAGGAATCTCTTGTTTGAAAGGATCTCATGATTACCACAACTAGACTCATACTTACGTTTTTCCCACTGGAAATGTGGACGATGTTTTCTGAAAAAAATGCAGTGAAGGACTTAAGTGTGAAATATTTCCTTTTCCTTTTGCTACAGACACACAACTCCTAAAGTTAATAGAAGTTACAAATTAGTAACATGGAGAGAATATGCTTGGACAGCTGCTGCTGTTACAGATCTGTTGGAGACACTGCTGCTAAACATAGAGCCAGAAAGGCTGTGTCCAGACGAGCGAGGCAGTGAGGGATGTGGTGCTGTAGCCCTGCCTGCGGTGCTACACATCGCACACACAGGTGTTCCCAGTGCTACTACCTTGCAGTGAAGGGGAGGGGGTTGATCCCAGGAGATCCTAGGGACAAAAAAAACACGTGG
>JAGPOW010003685.1:19279578-19344012 GCA_030014935.1 Caiman crocodilus
TTCTGACTCCAGTGTCCACATCATTAATGAAGATGTTGAACAGTATGGGTCCAAAGACAGAGCCTTGGGGGACCCCACTGGTCACAGGACACCATGATGGCTGTACCTAGCCATTGGATTAAAGTCAGCAAACTTTTTATACACATGCATGCACACATATTTGTCTATCATGTATTTGGAGGTCTTTAAACTACAGGTACACTGAAAGAGATTTTCTGGACTGAAACTGCTGTCCAATTTTTAATGAGCCGTATCAGCCAATACCGATCCAATTGTCGATATGCAGCCAGGGAGCTTGGACAGCAGTGTCTAGCTGGTAAGTGTGTTGTGGGGGAAGGAGCAAGGAGGGAGGGAAGGGGTGTGGGACAAGCAGACTTAGGCCTCCACAGTGAGGGAGGGAGTGGGGTTGGGGCTGGGGCAGGTGCTGCACACCTGTGGTGGGGCATGGGACAGAGCTTTGCGTCATCTGGGCCTAGTGCTGCCCCCAGCCCCACCCCACAGCAGCAGCCCACCCTTGCCCCGCTCACAGATCTAGGGCCACATGCCTCCCATGCTGTCCTGGAGTATGTGCAGTGGTGGGAGCTGCTCCCCCACTGCACCTCCCAGATGAGCCACTTGTGGCTCTGTCCTGTGCTCTGCCTTAGGCAGCACCTGCCTTTACCCCTGCCCTGCCCCAGCCCCCCTCCCTCCCTGAGGAGGTCCTTGATCTGCCCCTTGCCCCCACACACAACAGACTTACCAACCAACCCAGCTATTCTCCATGCTGTTGGGCTGCGCTCCTGGCTGCCTCTGTGCTGTACCTAGGCTGCACCTATAAATGCACTGGGCATTTATCACCACATTATCAGCCACATCAGCCAAAAGAAGCCGATTGCTGATACTGTCAATTTTCCTTATGTTGATGCCGATCCGATATGGGACCGATGTACCTGTGCACCTCTACGTCAAATTATATCAAGCCTCCCTGTGTAAGATGATTTTTAGGCTTACAGAGTACAGGCAAGGAAAGCTGCAGAGTGGAAGTACTTCACTGGTGTGCTAGCTAAGTTCAGCCAAACTCATGATGTCAGATAGGGTGAACATATCTCACAATGATCCATTTTCACTTGTTTTTCCACAGAGATGTGCTTTTGTTAAGCTGCTCGAGTAAGTTGGAAAACTCAAGGAAGGAGGCATGGGTGATGCAAAACTTTTTCCTGTAGTAAGCCTTCTGTGTGACTGATTTTGTCACTCAGTGTCCTGCTATTTTTCCATGAGATCAAAATTATTTTATAACATCCAAATTGAGACTTAATTCTGTTTCTGATTTCGGCACATTAATGAAGTGGTTTAGACCTATATAAATGGACATAAACTCATTGAAACCAAACTTTACCTATGAATTTGTAATGAGCTTTGGCCATGGGGAAAAGAGTTTCCAACAGGATATAAACTTGTTTGAGTTCGTACTGTCTGTGAAGCTAGAGAAAGTTTTCAAATACAAACCTGTTTCAAAACAAAATTGGAAAGGCTTTCATAGAATTGCCTCATCTCCATTAGCTATTACTTACACCTGGAAATTGTTACCTGGTTTATATAACTTGGAGTCTCTCTAGTGGCTGCTGATATGCAGTGAACCATTGCAGACATTAATGAGAATGCTGTGGAAGATATCTGAACCCAGTGTTACAGTCTGAAATACGGTTTGCAGCACATAACTTTTTGATTTTTGGCTCTTCACAATCCTACGTTTTGTAATGATAGGATCCTAACCGTTGGTTTTAAGATAGTGTGCAACCATTATAGGGTTGAAAGAATTATTATCTATTATGCCAATAAATGAAATTTGCGGTTTTCTAATATTAAAAAATAAAGTTACTATAATAATTCATCATCCTAAAGTATTGTTCTTCTCTCCCTTAATCCCCCCAGTATATTCCCTTAATTAATGCATTCTTACACCAAACATTGTATTTCAAAGGCCTTTACCATATTGATTAACTATAACAAATATGCAACTTATAAGCCTTTGAAAAGAAAACTAGGAATTGTCTGTGGTTGTGAAGAATACGAATGAATTTTAAATGTACTATTAATTTAATATTATCTTCTGTTTTCTTAGTCTATGTAACTAAGTCTGTTTCAAAGGAAAAGGATCTAGTGCATTATGAATGCTTATATTTTAAACAGTGGCATAGCAAAACTTCTATGTATGAATTGTATTTACTTAGATTTGATTTCCTGTATTTGATGATTACAAGTTTTGTCATTAGCTACATCTTCATTTACATCCTAATGTGAAGCTTCTAATATATAAAGCTTAGTCCGTGAGACAGAGGCTTTATAGCATTGATCTTCAACATAGAATGCCAGACCAGACCATCAAAATGTTTGTGAAAGAGAAAAAGATGGCTCATTTTTGTTGGGGGTACATGCAACTGATATAAAAGATACTTCTTTAAAGGTGCTGAAGCTCTCCTACAGAGTCCTGGTTAAGGCTAAAAGGATTTGTGTGCTCCCAGTCGATTGATTGCCCATCAACCAGTAAAATGTGTTTGGAAAAAACCTAAATTTGGAAAACAGCTGAGCATTAGAAAGGGGAGGAAAAATCAATATGTTTATACACACCTTGTATTCATCAGGAATTAAATCCTGTATTACTTTTCATCCCAAATAGTATCGAAACAGGACTTTCACTGCAGTTTTGCAACATCTTATTTCTAGACAGAGAAGTGGGACTTTGCCTAGAGGTAAACTCAGGGCCTGGAGTGACTCATGGCCCTTTCTGCAGCCTGAACATGTCATCTCTGTCATGTTCAGTTTCTATAATTTTTATTTTGGGCTGTGAAATTTTGTTACTTTTGTCATACTTTCGATACAATTACATGTCATCTTTGCAAGTGAAAACTACCAATACCACTGTCTCTGTTTAAAAAGCAAAATGGGGTACACTGTTTTTCTTGTGGGGGAAAAAATGTTTATTTTAAAACTTCTGTAATGCCCTCTGATACCGGTTTTCATGAAGCCAGTTTGAAAGTAAGTACTGCTCTTTCCCCTTAGGGATATGTTTAACAGAAATTAAACGCAGACAATCACACAGCAGAAAGTTATGGATTTAGCTTCTTCACTCAGCTGAGCTATTCATCGGGGAATTTCATTGGGTTGTAAAACTGTTTGGGGATATATCTGCTTGTACCACTCATAGGATGGTCTCATCCAACCTTTGCACAAGCCCTAGATGTCAAACTTGTGAACAAATATTGGCTTTTTTAAGTTACAGAATCCATTTTATTTATATATATATATATATATATATATATATGAAGCCTTTCTTGGATTAACTTCCATCTAAGTGGTATCTGTAGTTCACCAGCCCAGGGCCTAAGCCTTGCTCAAAATTTTTTTTTTTATCCTGGGTCAATGTGTTTAACCTTTAAAATTATGTGTTCTTGTAGCTTTATACTTTTCTGAGCTGATCAACAGCAAGTGGACTGTCAGGCAGTCTCAAAAAACATTCCTCCTCAAGGCCGTGACAGTTGCTCTTTCGGAGCAGGCTTATTAAAGTGCGGTAACTTTCTGTTGTAGTTAAATCTAGATATTATATAAGATATAAGAGTATGACTAAGAAATCTATTATTGATGCCAATTAGACTCTCATTTATGTGAATCCTGTGGAGACAACCAGGCTGAACTTTAGGACCTCAGGGTTAAAACTGCCTTTCAGTCACATATGTTCAACCACCTGTTATTTGTCTTAAATAACTAATGTCAGATTTTGACCTTCAGCATTTTGCAGAGAGGGGTTGAAAATCCTAGGGCTTTCAAGTATAGGTGCATGTTATTCTTCAGATGGTAATGTATTAATTTTATTCCTTGTCGAAGTATTTTAGTAGCGCGCTAGCCACAAATTACATTCAAAATTATATTTCTTAAGGACTTTGTTTGGTAGTAACACAATTAAATGGATCATGAAAAAAAGACTTTTTAGAGACTGCCTAAAGATAGGGTTATACTTTGAGTGGCCATTTTCTGACTCATTAGAGTTATAGTGTGAAATCTAAAGTAGCATTTTTAAATGGCCTTTTCAAAAGTTGGTATTTTTCATACCATTGCAGTATGCGGGCCTGTCTAAAATGCCCGTCATTCTGTTCATTGTTATTGTAATCCAGTTAGCAGTTACTTAAGGGGATAACTTTCTGATATCAGAAGATTTGCATCGTTTGACTCTCTGAGAAGTCTCTCTCTCTATTATCAGTCATTTTACAGTTCTTGAGTAGTGTCAATCCCAGGTAAAATGAAACCTTTTGACTTATCAGTGTTGTATGGTCTAAGACATTCTTAACTGCCTCTTGTTTTTGAGCACTTTGAAATGCTGTAAGAGGTTACCCCATGATTGTACACGGCCTATTGCTGAAGAATGTTAATTTATTTGACCATTTTAGGGCCCAGTCCTTCCAAGAAGCTACAGTATTCTTGGAGCACCTTGAAAATTAGTATTGTCTCATGTTCATTGTTTTATCTGTTTATTTATTATTAAGAATGGTCTGAAAAGTCTCAGGAAATAAGGATTTTTTCCACCTCTTTTTTGTGTGCTGGAGCCATGGAAGATGGGTTCTCCAGGGAGATGCTCTGGCTGCTAGCTAGAGCATCTTCCATAGTCTACGTCTACCCCGACTCCTCCAGCATTCTGGGAGGCAGGAGAAATGGGCAGTCTGCCCAAAGTGGGGTATTTTCCTTTGCACTGTTGTACATGCACTATTTTGTGCTGCTGTACGTGCATGCCCCTATGTATGGCATTTGGGGACATGGCCATGATATCTGGTGAAAAAAAATTATAAGAAATTTGACCATCTCTAATTTTTATAATATGAAAGTTTCAATAAGGTTCAGAATCCCACTGTATTAGGCATTATACAGGAAGAGAAAGTCCCTGTTCTATAAAAACCTTACAGTATGACCCTGACTATGTAGGATGAAGTGGACCTTTTCACTCTTGCAAAGCCCCAGTGATTCCATGAGGCTTTCATGTGGGATTGGATTGTGGGGCTAAAGCCTAAATCCAAAACTAGAAGAAATATGTTAATGGACGAAGGAAGGAAACTGATAGGAAGAACAAAGACGACAGAGGAAAGGATATGGTTACACAGTCTAGTTAGAACACAATTAGGCCATTCTAATTTAAGGTAATCATGAGTTGCATAACCCTTGAACCATGGGTGACTGGTGCTTCCCGAATCTGGGGGAGGGGGGCACCAGATCAGTGGAGAGGGGGGATCCCCTAGTGGCTGACTGCCAACTGGGGGAGGTGGGGAGATGTCCCCTAGTGGCTGATCTCCAAGCCCAAAATCACCATTGGTGAAACCAGAAGTGCACTTCCACTGGCATTTCCAGGGGGTGCAGGGCCAATTTTAGGGGCTGTGTGTACCCCCACGCATTGCCAATGCCTTGCAATGGGATAATTTGTATCCTGCATCCATTTGTAACTTGGGAGAGGTAAGTGGGGCACTAGCTTTGGGCCCCAACTTAGTATTGGTGCCAGAATTGCCCTTCCACCCCTGTGGTGTTCATGCCCTGGCAACAGAAGCAGCCCCATGGCACTGGTTTTGAAGCAGCTTCTGCATGCCCAGACACTGTGATGCTGCTGAAGGAGCAGCAGCTGGGGCACACAAGCAGGTGAGGTTTGTTTTTGAGGCTCTGGCATAGGTTAGATTCCTGCTCCTGCTTTCCCCCTTTCCCCTTCTTCTCTCAGCACCCCCTCCACTGCCACAATCAGTGGCACAGCTCTCAACTGGTTCATCAAGGGTGCAAATATGCCTTTGCTTATATTCTTTATTATCCTGGAGTTGAGGGATCAGTGTTGGAGTTTTCCAGAGAAGACTTCTTCTCCCCTGCTATATCAAGCCTCCTTGTGCTTCTCAGAAAGGGTTATAAGGTTGTAGCCATTTTATCTGCCCCATCCTCCTATCTCTCATCCTTTGACTACAGGTACATTCATTCCCCTTCCCCCCCCCCCCACTTGCTTCTCACCTACTGACCACCTCAATTTACATTTTGACTGACTGGTTTCCTGGCATACCTACTGGCCCCTGACTGCTTTATCGCTCCATCCAGGAAGAGCACAGACCAACTGCAGATGCTTCCTCAGCCTAGCAAAAGGTGTTTGTGCCCGAAAGTTTGCAAAGAAGAATTTTTCCAACTATTTGAGTTGGTTTAATAAAAGATATCAGATTTACTCAAAGAATCTTGTTTGTCTGAAAGGGTTAGGCATTTTTACAGGCCATTAACTTCACTGTAGAAGTCTAGAAAACTTCACTCCTTGTCTAGAAAACTTCATGCAGAAGAAAAGGCTTTCATGTCCCTAAATTTGTCTGATCCTTTTTCTCCCCAAAAAAGAATTAGGTCAGTATTTGCAGTGGTTTTTTTTGTTATGCAGTACTATTTTTTCAGCAAAGGACCTAGCTTTGAATACTGTCATCTCCTTTCAACTAAATAGTGTTTAGAGGTCTTGATTCAAAGAAGCATAGTCATGAACATATTTGTGTTAAAGCCAATCCTTTGAAGTAGTGATGTCATAGTTCTCTCGAGATAGCTATTCTTTTTCAATACCTATCTGTTTGAAGTGATAGTAACTATTAATTTATGTTACCTGTCAACTAAGTAAAGCATGTATTACTTAGTAGAATAACCTACAGAATAAAGTTTAGGATTGGAGTCCTTATTTTCCTGGATTCTCTCATTAAAATCAATAGTCTTCTCATGTAATTAAATTCAAACAGTGTTGAGCCCCAAATAGCATGTAGAATATGATGCTACTTTACAGTAAGGCCTAATGAGGTTTCTAAGGGTTCTTGATATAGTCTTTTGTGCCAAAACTCCCTATAGAAATTCAAGGATTCTTGACAGTGGGTGCTATAGCGCTAGCAGTCCATGTTCTAGTGATGAACTATGAACGTACAGCAGGGTCCAATATTTGACTAGCTAGAGTGGCTTGGAAGGAGCAGAAAGTAAGCAGAAATAGCCAAGGTTTGGGTTGTTGTTCTGTGGGGGTCCCTGCAAGGGGGAGAGAGACAAGTGAACTGTCTCCTGGGAGAAGGCAGAATTGGTAGGACCAAGCATTCTGTTCAACAGCAACCCATAGTAGCTAAATAGTGGCATCTCTTCTTCAGAAAACTGGACTTCTTTACCTGCGTAAATAAAGAGGTGACATGAAGAAGATATCAATAACATATAGGCGAGGTTCCAGATCCAAGTAAAGGAATTGACCTATGAGACTCTAATGCTCTTTTTTGTCATTCTGCTAATGCATGATTGACCTTTTAATGGTGATGTGATTTAAAAACCAGACTTCCTGATGCAATTATTTTTTGTTATAGTCTTTTACATTAGGTTAAATATGAAGATACTGATATTTTTTTCTCATTTTTCATTATTTTATATCCAAGGTGACTTTGGATTTAAGATGACCCCCCAGTGATTAGATTCTAGACATGGAAAAGTATAGATTTGTTATAATTTTCACTGTTTAGAGTCTAAGCATTGGATGGTTGCCTTAAATTTGTCCCCAGCCACAAGGGCAGGGTTGGGGGGAGGTGGGGCAGGCAGCCTGAACCCTACGCCTTGCTCCACTACATTTACCTACACTCACCACCTTGCTACTGACTCCATGGCTATGAGCAGCAGCAGCCCCATCAGTTCAGGCTCCCATCCTGAGGCAGAGCTGGAGGAATGATACTAATGATACTTGACTCCAAGATGAAGCTCATTTCCCCACCCTGTTCACTGAAGGCAGAGCGGGGGACCATCATCTTGGATTTGAGTAAATGCAGTAATTCTCTCAAATGTAGGTGAATGTAATGTGATATTACTTATGCTTATCTGTGCAGGAAGGCTTGATATGCTGGAATTCAATCTTATCGATTCTGTCCAACAATATTAAATGACCTGTACCATGGTTTGTTTGTTTTCTGGAATGCATGCAAACAGTAATTCTAGTAGATTCATCAAACTTACATCTATCAATAATCATCTATGGAGGGATTCGGCCGAGGTACGCTAGTTCCAAAACTGGGATAAGAGCATTCGACCATGTAAGAAAAGAGCTGAGCTAGCCCATCCCTTTTGGACTGAGTAGTATTGTTGAACACTGATTAAAAAAAAAAAAAAATCAGAGGCTGAAAGTCCTCAGGTCAAATTCTGCTTTTTTTATACATAAGCAGGTTTTTTAAAATTCAGTGTGTCATGCTCAGTTAACAGAAAGCAAAATGTAATCTATTTACATTAATAGTTTAAAAGCTGCTGCTTATCTACTGCCTTCTGCACAGTGTTCCTGCCCATTTATTCAAGGAACATGTGCTAAACCGGAGCAAGTTAGTTTAAATCCCCCCAAAAGATAGAACCCGTGAAAGGGATGGTGTCAGGTGCCAGAGTGTAATTTCCCTTGTATTACCTACAAATTTGCTCACCCTCAGACTTGTGTATTATTTTGCATTATGTTCACTGTGGAAATGAATGTACAAGCCAGGAAGGGGTTTTATGATTATTATGGACTTCTGATGTGTGATATGAACCTGTCTGAATTAGAAGAATATGAAATACTCTGCCCTTGAATGGAGGAGAGAGTGAATGAGAGAACTCATAAATCCCCTTGTTTGGTCCAGGTAATTATACAGCTTGCTACTTAATGTAATTCTTCTTTGTTAGGGGTTATATAAGATTGCATTTTTAGTGCTTAAGGGTTTCTTTTAAATCCTTTCCAATGACCACAATGTTTGTATCAAAGAACATTTGTTGTCACAGCATCTTTTGTGCCTCACCTATTTAGGAATTTGTCAAAAACCAATATTGTAGATACAGAAAGAATTTATTAGTATTACTTTGTAATTATACGCACCTCTTGCAGCAGCTTTACTTATGCCCTGGGTGACCACCTTTAGAAACCTAAAATCAAAATAATATTGTAGGACTATCTATTAACATAACTGCTTCCATACCTCAGCCTGTTCTTACCTCAGTAGCTTGGAGGAAAGAAAAAGGAGATGGCTCTGCTGTGGGTTCAGAAGGTTAACAATGCTGGGCTTCAGCAGATCAAGCAAGAGTGAGTTCTAAAAAGAAGGACCCCAACAGAAATTATGCTTTGTCAGTGGCTCCCTCTCATTTATTTCAGGGAGATTCTGTCACATTTGGTTCTGATGCTATCAAACTATAGCAATGTAGCAAACAGAGCAAGGACATCTATAGGTTAAAACCAATACCTTTGGTACTCAAAAGCTTATTGAAGAGAGTGCAGAATACAAAGTACTAGTTTAATGTGCTCACAACTTAAGAAGCAGACTTCAGCATCTTGTACTAGTTTAACTTTCCAAGGTGTAGTCCCTCAGGCTAGGTACAGACATTCAAAAAGCCCAAGGCAGAATTGATCTAAATTACGTGGATCTATGTACCTGGCATTGTTTAGATCGGTAACAAACAGAACACACATTTGCCCTTTGGGCTAGGGACAGACATTCCAAAAGCCTGAGCCTGAGTTGATTCAATCTTTGCAGGTTAATCTAACCTGGCTAAGGTGAACTGGTTTGCACTCGCACAGACTTTGGACAGAAGAAATGCAGGGACATGCCTGCAGTGACTCAGGCTAGAAGCCAGGGGGTGTAAAAGCAGTCCTCCCTTCCCTTTCACAGTGCTGACCGGAGGTGGGGGGTGGCCATGTCCTGGCAGGTTCTTCTTATTAGGGAGTTCCTCCCCACCCCCTCACTGTTCCTGACCAGGAGGGAGCCAGCAGCCTGATAACACAGCATTTATCAGCTCATCAAGACAAAGAAAGTCTTTTTTATTTTATTAGTTCAGGCTCTTCTTAAACAGCTTTTTGCAAGGAAGGAATGGAGGGACGTTACTAGCTGACAGGTTGATTAGCTCTAAAAAGCCCTAAACAGACACTGTCCTGTATGTCTTACACAAACACCTCTCAGCATTAGGTAGTATACCACATGCTGACTATGGTCCATGCTGCAAGGGAGGAGTGGGGGATCCTTGCTTGAGGAGGGGGGCAGGCGGAAGCCAGGCAAACCCTGCCATCTCTCTGCTGGAGCTCCAGCCAGGGAGCAGAGGGGCGGGGCCAGCCCCGCTCTGGAGCAGAGAGCCCCGTCCAGGGCTGCAAAGCATCTGGGATGCTGGGGGACTCTAGCTGAAGTTAAACTGGGAAAGGGTCTAGGATAGACATTGCATAAACTGGTTTGCCCCAAATCAGTTAAGTCTGATAACACATTCAGTCAGGTTTATCTCAAACCAGTTTGAGCCATTGTGGAACTGGTTTACGTGCACTGAACATTTGTTCTATTACAGGTTTAAGCCAGTTTCTGATCACTTAAATGGGTTTATGTGTAATGTCTTTCCCTAGTCTTGTTGGGGAAGGCAAATCTTAGGCTGAATTCCACCATTTTTAAACCAGTTGGGGTATGCTGAACTTTTGTTCTGTTATGGATACAAACCAGTTTTGTGTGCCAAACATCTGTTCTGTTATGGGTATTGACTGTTTTCTGATCACTTATATTGCTAAAAGTGTAATATCTGCACCTGGCCTCAAGAGATTATATTGGTGCAAGCTAAAGTCAAGGTGGCAACTGCAGGGGTAATTGTAGAAAGTTTGGCATCAGAGAGAAGAGTTAGTTAACTATAGATGGAAAAAAGTGCTGCTTAATGAACAGGAGGGCAAAAACAATATGAACTAGTATATCATCCAATGCATTTTTTAATATCCTAGAACACTAAATACATATATGATGGTGCAGTATAAGATTCTACGTGGAAGTATGAAACAATGCATTGCTGATAGAGTTAAATGTCAGTTGGTTAATGTTTAATAGGAGTTACTCATGTAACCAAAATGTTTAAATGTATCAGTAGCTACAGAAGCATTCATTTAGTATTGTTACAAGCTACTGTTGATTTTTATGAGTAATAGGGGAGCAGTTTGCATTAGAAATACTGTATGGAAAAAGATGTGTGTGTGTGTGTGTGTGTGTGTGTGTGTGTGTGTGTGTGTGTGAGAGAGAGAGAGAGAGAGAGAGAGAGAGATCTGCATAAAGAGGAGACACCTTTGAATAATTAATTGAACTACTGAAAAGGGTAGGATGATGATCAGCTCGCGTACTATGATTATAACTATGCACAAAATAATTTATCTATACATTATTTTAGAAATATATGTAATTATGAACCTTTTTGTTTTCTTTAATCTCTGTAGGAGCTTGGAAGTAACAGCCCTCCACAGAGGAACTGGAAGGGAATCGCAATTGCACTGCTGGTGATTCTAGTTGTCTGTTCACTCATCACTATGTCTGTCATTCTTTTAACCCCAGGTAATCATTCTATCCATCTATCTATTTATGTCTATTTTACTGAAGGCATTTGTGTCACAGTATAATAATCAAAATGACTTAAAGGGTAACATTAACTTTTGCCTTTGAACATTTTACCTTCTGGCTACTTGAAATTTGGTGCCCAAAGCAGGAGTTCATACATGCCATGGGCTACATGGAACAGAAGGAGCTCAGCGCTGAAGCATGCAAAAATCCCAATAACTTCAATGGTAGGGTTAGACACTCGCTTTATGGTGTGATTTCAGTTTTTGAGGTTCATTTAGAGAAGTGTACAGGTTATAAAGCACTACATTCTGAATATGAATAATATATAGCTAGTCACACCACATGGAGAAAAGACAGAAACTATTTAATAGTAAATATTCAGTGACATATAAATACAGTTTCAGGTATGTTCCAGAAAAAGTAAAAAAAAAAAAAATTACTTTATTTTATTTTTTTTATTTTAACATAATCCAAGAAATGTTTCAGAGGGAATTCTTGTTTTCTTGGTATAGCAACATTTAAAGTATGATTAGAAACCCAGAGAGAAGGGAACCTTGTACATGTTGTAAAAAAGAGATGCATCTGACTGATTTCTGTCTCTAGTCTTGAAGTTAATATTCAAAACAGATTAGCTGAGCTGCTTTTTTCTGTAGTAAATATTGGCCTGAATGTATTTTCCTCTGGAAATGTTCATTTGGTCTGTATTTGAATGTGCTTTAAAAATTACATAGCTCTAGGGATGCTTGCAAACTTTATTGATCAAGCTGTGTATTTTTCTGGTTTATGAGTAGTTACACTCTTGGTTGTATTTGTGTATTTATTGCATAATAAACTAGTATATTTTGTGATTCAACCTGCATGTAAGCAATAATTAACACTTGCAGATTAATCTGTATATTTTAGCCCATGAGGGTTTAAATACTACTCTAACTGAAATATATTTTGAGCTGGAAAACATTGTATAGGGTTTTTAGATGAGATATGCCAAATTGATCAGTGACAAAAGTGAGGATTTCATGTCTGACTCTTTATTACTAAACTAGCCTGCTAGATATCCTATGTGGGTAGAATGTGTAGGAACAACTATGCATGTATGGGTAAATATTGGGGTGGGCAATTATTTTGGGCAGAGGGCCGCTTACTGAGTTTTGGCAAGCCATCAAGGGCTGCATGACAGTCAGCCAGGCGCAGATCAATATTCATTTTCTAAAGTTTTTTATGGGCCCTGTGGGCCAGACAGAATTGCCTGGCAGGCCGTATTCAGTCCGCGGGCTGCATTTTGCCCACCCTTGGTATATATATTCTCTGTTTCTCTGTATCTCTATGAATATATATAGTCATTTTATTTGTCTATTTTTTACAAAAAGAAATAATACAATATCCCACTGTCTTTATGTCTATACCTACACACATGCGCACGCACACACACACACACATGTATATTTGAGTGTATGTGTTTATATATACTTTCACATGGATATTGCTATATATCAGTATATATATTTGCAATCTCTCCTAGTCTCTTCTACACTAACCATATTTAAAAAAATGCAGGAAAGACTAATTTAGTTGGATTTAATAATTTTTTTAACTAATGAACTTGACCCATCATATCTAAAAACCCTGCATCTATGCTGTAGCTCAAAATATGATTCACTTAGTATAAAATTTATATATGTCTGTGTGTACAGAAGTACATTTGATATTATATATACATAAATACATATGCAGTGCATAATGATATAACTTATTATGTGAGAACAATCACTGCTACATGGAGTGGCAGCTCAGGTGTAGACGAAGGAGATACAGTTTGTCAAGGGGAGAAAAGGAAGCCTGCTAGAGGCAGGCTTTTGCTTCCTTTATATTAAAGAAATGTCTACTACATATTCTGGAATGTTACTCAGGCAGTGATAAATAATGATTTGAGTTGTCATCCATTTGGGACATACTGCAGAAATTGAGCTGGACCCATCTAGTAAGTAAGGAGGTTTAATAAGGAGGTATTTTTAGTAAGATTTCTTTTATTTTTCAGAAAGGGCAAGTTGGAGGGCATGTTGCATAACATAAAGCAGCAAACTCACCATTGTGACTGAAGTCTTTCTTTGCAAGGCTTTCTTGTTTGAGGCTTTCTTGTTTGAGGCTTTGCAAAAGCTGGACGACGAGTGCTTACATATGCCTATTGTAATTTTACCTCACATTTATATACCATTATAAATTATGTTTGGATCTGGAAAAGATAGACATTGAGGATTTCTGAAGTAGTAGGCATTATTACAGCTTGTGATCACCAGGGATGAGTGTAGGCAGCACTGTACCTTGACTCATGGTGGCCCAGGCAAACTTTTAGTATCGCCCCCACCGTTCCCAGAGATGATGACAATGATGATAATAATAATAATTATTATAATAATAACAATTACTATTAGTATTTTTGGGTCCTCTTTCTGTCCAGACCCTGGGTGACTGCCTTGTTTGCCCATGCCTGTGTCCAGGCCTGTGTGCAGAGGAAGAGGGGAGGAAAGAGGGAATAGCCCCTGGACAGAGAAGAGGAGGACAGAGGACATAGAAGAATTAAACTGGTGTGATTTACACTGATACTGTTTTAGCTTTGATTCTTCTGTGGTAATTCTTTACTGGATTGAACAATGTTATATGGTTTGATGGTTTGTCCTGTGCCTGCTTCCTCGTACACCAGGGTAAAACGTTTCATCTGTCCACATCCTAAGTTGAATGATTAATACTAATCCTTCCAAAAAAACCAATAGTTCTATACTGCAGGGTTTTTAAAACATTATGGCTGTGTACAGAGGTTCAAAAAGCTGGAGCAGGAATCCATCTAAACTTACACAGTTTTCTGTAAGTGATCTAGTTTAGATTGGTAGTGAACAGGATACACATTCACCCTTTGGAGAAGGAGTGGGGGCACACAGGCTGCCTGCACTGGCCAAGACCCACAGGTTGGGGATGTTTCTGCATGCCTTCCAGCATGCTTCATAGGCAGGCCTGTGCGAAGCAGCTACTATTTGCTTCAGATTCTGCTGATTTGGGGACAGTGATTTGATTGGGTGATTTGACTCACTGTCCCAAATCGATTTGGCCACATCTGACTTGGAGATTCAGCCAAATCTCCAAATCACTCAGGCTGTAGCTCCCCGCTCTTTGAACAACAACAAAAAAAAGCCCCCACTCACTGGCTGCTGCTGAGTGGGAAGTGATCCCTGCTGCTCTCCTCTGCCCCTTGCAACATCTGTCATGAGCTCCCCAACCCTATGTACTTTTTCACCCCTATCCCATGGCTGCCCTGCCTGCCCCAAGTCGGCAGGCAGGTGAAATGGCTTGGCAGGAAACCCTGCATGGTCCCCTCCCTCATCCTTGAACCCCTGTTCCCCTACCCACTACATATCAGCTTGGAGCCCAGGTCCAGTTCCCCGCTGCAGCCAGCAGGGAATCTTTTCCAGATCAACTCGAAGAGTTCAAATTGCTTTGGACCTTTTAATCGATCCCTTGATTCTATTCGGATTTGGTGATTTGACCACCAAGTTGGGTCGAATCTCTTCTGGATCAGATCGGCACGTGAAGCTTTGCACAGCCTTATCCACAGGTTTCCCAGGCTTCTGGAGACTGCCCAGGACAGCTGAGCACCCAGGCCACCCCTGACTGGCTGCCAAGCATGGGAAAGCATGACCCCAACCCCCACATGCCTAGCCTTAGGCTACCAAAAAAGTCTCAGAGTGAGCACCATCCATCCTGAATTCACATGCCTCCATGTTCTGCCCTGCCTGCACCCTGCTGTAGCATCCCACTGCCCATGCCCAAGCAGGAAGATCCAGGAGCTACAGCATGTCCTGCTTGTTGCCCTGCACAACTTTCACTGTAGGACTTCAGACATGCCCATGGACATAATGGGGCAGCTGGCCACCATGGGACATGGGCCCCTGAGCTAGCAGCTGGATGTCCTGGATGGGGCCATCCACTGCTCCCTGTACCCAACAAGCATCCTAGACTGGGCCTCCAAATTTTATGTGGCTGATGAGGATGAATCCACTCAGGAAGCCATGCAAGTCAGAGTCCTTTGGCCTCATCTCCAAACCATTGAACATCAGTTTTGGGCTTGTACCAGCAATAGTGAATGTTGGGAATGGATCATCTTGGACATCTAAAACAATGAGCATTGGGTCCAGACATTCTCCATGCACTGGGCCACCTTCACGGACATTGTTGCCCAGTTAACCCCCTACATTGTATGCCAAGAGATCAGTATAGGGCCACCCCTCACCCAGAGAAGTGGGTAACAATTGCCATCATGAAGCCTGCCACCCACAGCAGTTTCCTCCACATTGTCAACCAGTTTCACTAGTCTATGGCTGGAGCGGCAATCGGGGAGGTGTGCCTGGTCATCCAGGATGTTTTGGCTCACTGCTTCATTCACCTTGTCAACCCACAGGATGTAGTTGCCAGCTTCTACCACATGGGCTTTCCTAATTGTGTGGGCACTTTGGATAGTACCCAAATCCCCACCCTGTGCCTGCCCAAGGGTGCCCAGGTGTTCATCAGTGGCAAGGGCTCCTCTGTCATCCTGCAAAGGATCTTCGACCACCATGCTGCTTCACCCATATCTTCACCAGCTGGGTAGGCAGTCCCCATGATGTCCGTATCTTTTGCAATTTTCCACTCCCTGAGATGATGGAGAATGCGTGCTACACTCCTGGAGTCCTCAGATTCATCATTGGCACCATCATTGTCCCTTCCCTCATCATCAAGGACCCAGCTTACTCTCTCCTGCCCTGGCTGATGAAGTCACGTGGTGGGCAGCTGGATTGCCAGAAGGAGTACTTCAGCTACTGTGTGACAGGCTCATCCATGGTCTGTGGCAGTACCCATGGGGTCTCCACGTTGATGGGTGGGTGAGGGTCTGGCTTTGAGCGGGAGGAAGGGGGGATGGACAGAAGGAATGGTGGGTGAGTATAGGTTATAGGTGCAGGTCCTGGCACTAAAGCAAAGCTGCAGGTTTCCCTCTCACTGTAGCTAGGTGCAATCCCTGCTCCGGAGTGACTGGGGCTCCACTGGCCAGGTCAGCTCCTTAACGTCAAACTTTCCAGGGCTTCCAGCAGACACCCTGTGATTCTGGCAATGCCCTATGCCCTGTCCTGGAAATTTCCAGTGTCCTCTCCGGGCAACACAAAGGCAGCTGGTTATACCCCACCTGCTCCTGAAGTTTCCAGGGGCATCTGCCTGTTTGCCCTAGCTTAGATGCTTAGTGCCTTCCCCTCTGATCCAATTATTCAGGACCCTGTAGCCAAAAAAGCTTTGCAGCACCTCAGGTGCACATGGCCTCGGTACCTGCTAGCAGTGGTCGAGTCACAGAGATCACAGGGTTACCTCCATGTAGACCCAGTCCCAATACTTTTCTGTCAACCTGACCCACCAGAGATGAGCCATCCACACCAGCTCCTGCTCAGGGGAGGGGAGGTCATTCATACTGGGATCCAGGTGGCAGGGTACCTGGCTCTGGCCTCTGAGTTGTGGTGTCAAAGCCAGGGTCAGGGTCTCTGGGTCTTCACCCAAGCATGGGGGAATGGGGGTCCCTGGCTAGTTGTTCCAGGGCCAGGGTTGGGCTCCATAGGGTGTGACTAAGCACAGAGTTTCTCCTGGGCTTAGTGCTGGGTCTGTGTGTACATCATAGGGTGCTTCATGATAGAGTGTGGGGGCATAGCCTGGGGACTTGCGCGCCCAGGTCCTGGGGCTCATGCAGGGGACACAGATGCTGCTCTTCCGTCTGCTCCCCATCTGCAGCTGACAGATGGCCAGAGGCAGGGCTGCGGAGAAAAGCTGTGTTGACTTGGCTCTGGGAGAGCTCAGGAGTGGAGCCAGCTGGGCAGTCAGCTGGATCAGCCAAGTGCAGGCTCAGTGCTAGTGTGCCTCCCTGCGAGGGAGGGGCAGTGGGGGCCACAAGGAGGCTGGGATGCCAGAGGACAGCAGTCTAATTTGAACTGATAGGGAACTGGTAGAGAAGTTTGATGCACCTGTCTAACCTAGATCCATCTGATTTGAGCGTACCTTGAACTAGGTCCATCTTAGATTATTTGCTCCCTTTTTAGACCAATCTGTGTGCACCGAACTTCTGTATGGTTACAGGTATAGATTGATTTCCAAACACTTCAACCAGTCTAAGTGTAATTTCTGTCCCCAGCCTATATTGCATTGCAGAGCATATAAACCCGCTCTCTTATACCTGGAACTTTGGCAGACATATAGGATACAAACTTCAAACAGTAATTGAATTCAGAGTTACTGCTTCTAACATGGGGCTAAATGCTATGTGAGATAAAGTTATTTCAGAGCTTGACCCATCATTAGTTGTTTAGAAATTGAAAAAAAAAAAGTACAAATATATATTTTTTTCATTTTCTTTCATAAAGGGCATGATCAGTGTTAGAAACCAAGTGGAAATTCTTGATGCATATTAAAGAAGTTGTAGTATGAGTTGTAGAGAGAAAAGTTGAAATTGTATCATTAATTTGAGCAAATTTTCATGAACCAGCTAATTGTGCAGTAGTAATAATATCATACGTTAAGTTAAAATTAGAGCTTATCTGTGTCATTTACTCAAGAGAAGGGTACCCCTACTTGTGTTTTTATTTAGGTCTTCACACTGAAAAAAAACCTCCTTTAATCATTTACTCATATTGTGAATATCCATCAGTTTATAAATTTTCCCAGAGCCTTTGAGTTAAATTCCAAGTTGGCTATGCTAGGGTTTTGCTGAGAAGAAGAATTTTAGCTTGTTAGGTACTGTACTGAGTGTGGAGAATGATTCGTGTTGATGTTCCTATCTTGGCTTGAGTTATTTTCCTTGAACTAATGTTAGGGAATGCATGTAAGACCCTGTTGTCATCATAGTGTTTTGCTTTCATATCATGCTTTTCCTCCACAGATATGAAAGTACTTTTAAAAGGCTTTATTGTGCCAAATTTAAGCATAAAGGAGCATGGAATCCTGCTCATTGGCAGAGCTGGAAATGGGCTCCCAGGCCAAGGCCTGTCTGGTGTGGTATCTCCAATGACCCTGCTTTTAGATTGTGGTCAGGGTCTTTAGAAATACAATCACAAGGTCAAAGTGACTGTCCACTTCCGGTCGAGTTTAGGAGTTATGGTTAATGCCCATTGTTACTTTGCTCCTGAAGCAGATGAGCATGATCATGGGAATGGTGCAAGATGTCCACAGGGTCTGAATGAAGAGCCATGAGGCTTCCTCTTGCTAAATGTGGTCAAAAAAGTGTGTGAGTTCATGGTTTCTCAAGGGAAGCAGCCTGCCTCTGTGTGTGTAGATCAATCGTGAACCAGTGCTTTTCATCTCTAGAGTTGGAAGTAGCGGTAAAGAAAGAGATCTGACAATTAAGGGAGAGAAAAAGAAGTGATCTTTAGACTGAACCTATACATAACACTGCTTGCTTTGTTCTCTTTATACTGAAGTCTAATGGACTAATGGAGAGACCTGGTTCATAGCCACAACTACAGACATTTCTGTTACCTATCTACATGCTGTTTTTATTTCTTCTGTTATATTTAAAATTCTGTTTGGTCCTTTCATAAAAGAATTCTTAAGTAGCATTTCTGAGATTGATGCTTCGTCCTGCCCTTTTATTTCACTATTTGTTTGCATCACACACAATGTTGCATGTTGTTGTTTTCATCCAAGCATTTGGACTTAGTCCAAAGAGAGAAATCCTAGTTTTCAGGTACAGGAAGCAGAAGGCTTCTTTGTAAAGTATGGAAGTAGCTTGGCTCATGGACGCATTTGTACATATGGCTTTCCATTCCCACACAATACTCGCTTGGCTGTGTTTGTCCCTGCGAATGATGATGCTAGTTCAAAAGGCTGTGTAAAAAGTTGGCAGGCTTGAAGTGGGGATGCAGGGCTTTTTTAGTGTGATATATTCATATCAGGTATTTGAACCATGTATACAGAAGTAAGGTAATTACTACCAAGTCAGAGTGGCAAATTAACTGTATTCCAGCTGGGTTTGGAGTATCTCTTAAGGTAGAGGAAATAGGGAGATTAGCAGTGAAGATTCTCCAGGGAAACCCTAGGATCAGCCAAATATGAAGAGGATGCTTAGACTGAAAATGTTTGAATAAAGCAAATTCTCAGTATAAATTTGGATTGTATCCAGCAGGTGAATATTTTTTGTTCAGGGCCAGGCTGATACTTCCCCTCATTACAGTTTTCCACCTGACTTTTTAAATCACCAGGAATGGAGCCCAAGGCTTTATATATATATATATACACACACACACACACACACACACACACACACACACACACACACACACACACACACACACACATATGTGTATATATATATATATACACACACATATGTATATATATATACACACACACACACACACATATATATGGACACCTGTATGCAAACAAGACTGAAGCCACTAATTTGCTTTGTAAATTAGCAAACTGCTTTTCATCAACACCTACCTTCCATCAACATATTTCCACTTTTTAATGCATGGCAAGTACAGTAAACAGTCATTAATTCTCACTTTACTTCTCTCTATACCCAGTAGCGTTGTCTCAATAAACTGATGTCTCTTTCTAAGGCTCAGCCACTATTTAAAAACAAGATGTCATACTGAGTTCTTATAAGGATATAATTTCTTACACAAAGTAAATGAGTATAATTGCTAGACTACTACACGAGTTACTAAAATAAGTACAACTCAGCTATTCTCATTTAACAGGTATGCAGTACTTATGAGGTACTAGTACTTCCTGAATTGTCTTCTCATTTATTTGCAGATTATCTTATCAGTAGTACATATTAGTGCATTTCTACTCAATCTCATTTCTGTTAAAAAACACAAAAAGATTGGCTTTTGTGTATTAATGTGCACAAGTTATTGAGCTGTTCAGCTGCTTGTTTTTTGAACAGCACAGGTGTGTAGCAGGGTGTTTTTTCTCAACACTTGAATTTTACTCTGACTTGTAATCCACCTTCTTTTTCTCTCTCTCACACGTGTGTACGTACATTTATGATTCTTTGACTTGAAAAATAAAAGTCCATCAAGTAACTATGCCTTTTAGGAGGGTTCTCTCTTCAGTGAATAATTCAATAAAGTCTAAAATGGACATGGGAGAGAGTATACTAGTCCCTAATGTGATAATAAGTATTAAGTGGGAAAAGACTGCCTTTAACAATAGACAGAAAATATAGTGTACAGTGTGCATACTAATGCATATATACACAGAAACAATTCACCTACTGCAGTATCCTAAAAAGCTTCCGTGACGAATAGTTCTTCTAGCCATGTACAAGTTAAGCATTTTGGAAATTTAAGGCAGCATTTCTGAGTCTTTTGATGTCAAACCAACATTTTCCCAGAAGTGACATAATTGAAGATCAAGAGTGAAGGCACTATCAAAGCTTACAAACTGGGTTTCATTTCAGTAGTAGTTTAGCATTAGACAGAAGTTACTTTTCAAATGCTGCATCAAAAAATAACATTGGAAGATCCCTATTTTTTTCAGTTAATGGTGAAACAGGATTCATAGAAATGCTAACTTCAGTTTAAAAGCTAGTTTCGAAAGCTTTGTTTATATATAAAAAATGAGTTAATAGGTATTAGGGATGTGAATGGTTAAACATTTAATCATTTAACCAAGTAGCCCAGTGATAACTGGTTATAGCTTACCAGTTATTGTTTAGCATGGGGTGGAGCAGGGCAGGGTGCAGTCTGGCAGGGAAGGGGCCAGGGAAGGCACCAGGTGCCCCTCACGAACTGGAAGGTAGCGGGGCAGAAGGAATGAGTGAGGCGCAAGGGGAAGGACGAGGGGAGACTAGTACTGGTTAGTCTGCTCCCTCACTTCCAGCATCACCTGTGCCTGAGTGGGTCTGTGCACAGTCCCTGGCTCCAGGGCACTGGAGGGCACTGCTCAGGGCAGGTGGGTGCAGCCCCTTCCCATGGCAGGGCAGGCACTGGCCCAGGGTATGTGTTATTAATTCATCATTTAACCACTGTCATTAGAGGAGGTTTAAACTGCATTTTGAAGGTGCTATTTACATCCCCAGTAGGGGTGTAAATGATAAGAATCCCAAACAAAGTGTCTGCAGATTTCTTATGTCATTTCCTTATATTGTCATGTTTAATTGATTTAATAAAGTATTGCAAAAAGCTAGTGATTCAGATAAAGAAAACAATCTGGCACCCTCGTAAGATTGGTGAACTTGATTGATAATTAGCTAACTACTCCAGTTTATAGGGTCATAGCAAATGGAAATAGAGCTTTGTGGAAGGTGAGTTCTTTAAAGATGACTAATAGCACCGGTTCTATTTCACAGTTTTACAAGCAGTTCAGCGCTGCGATAGAGATGCCTTGTGTCAAAAAGAGCAAATAACAGCAGAAAGACAGATTGAGGGTAGCTGGTAGTCTGGAGGATGCTGCCAAAAAGCAAAAGGAATTGAATAGGGTGAGGGAAATGGGAAGGAGAACAGTCTGGAAATTTGATCTTAGGAAGTACTGAGTATTGCTGCAGGAGAGAGAGAATATCTTACCAAAATATTCTTTTTATCATAAACTTGTGGCACCAAGGAAGGAGAAGGGATTGGTAGTGATGTGCAGGAGTTTGAAGATAAAAGGTCAGTGTGTGGTAGCAATAAGAAAAAAGATAATAAGGTCCCATGACATAGAAACAGGGAGATAAGGTACAAATGGAGAAAAAATAAGCTTAAAAGCCCTGGTAAAATTGCTTTTGAAATAATGTGTCCAGTGTTAGACTTTTTTTTTTTTAAAGATATGCAGATTCTTGGAAAGTTATAAAAGAGGGCAACACAGCTTTCATGGAGATCAGAAGGTCTGTTTTATGAGAAAAGGCTTTAAGAGCTGCATGTGGTCAGCCTTGGAAAAGACTCGGATGCGAGAGAGTTGATCAATGTTCCTGGCGACTAATATTTCGGGGAAAGACCTGGGCGCATTAGTAGAGTATGACATAATGCGAGGTCATGCTCAGAATTTTGTTCAGGATAAGTTTAGAGCTTATGTGCAAGGGGGAGATTTTTTCAAAGCAGCCAGCAAGCTGTGAATAAATGCTAAGAGAAATAGCTGAAGCAAGCAGTATTGACAAAGTGTAAGAGGACAAAAATTCATCTGGGGTTTGATTTTAGGAGGCTTAAACCAGAACCTTGCTCTCTAAGAGCAAAATCCTACTCTAGTGAAGTCAGTGAAAAAACTGCTATTGACTTCATTTACCCCAGTAAAGCTCATGGTTTTCACCCCTGAGTGTATTGCTGGATATTTCTTCTGGAAAGCCAATTTTTTTTTTTTTCTGTTAGAAGTACATGGGGAATGCACTGGCAAGCCAGAGGGGAGAAGGACTGCCACTTGCCCACTGTAATTCTAGTTTGTCTGTTGTTTCCCCCCTTTTAAACATAACAACTTATCACTGGAAATCTGAAAAGCCAACATTTGGGGGAAAAAATTAGAAGCCCTCTTCCTGCCCAATGTTTCGAGTGCAACAAAAAAGAAGCATTCACATACTGGGATTTGGGGAGGTTTATTACGTAGGGACCTTGTTACATGGTAATTTGGGGCAGTTCCTGGCACTGTCCTCTCCTCTCCTCATCTGGTTTGCCCACACATTTACACCTGAAATGAGTTTTAAGCACTGCACTCATTAGGTGGCTCAAAGTTATGCTACTCCAGGGCAGGATTAACTCTGATCCATGTTACTCAGTGTCCCAGCTCGGGGTGGGGACACTGGGGGAGGCCGAGGCAGCAGGGAGAAGCCCAGAATGGGGGGATTCTTAGCTTTCCAGGCCTCTGCCGGCTTGAAGTATGCCTGCTCCAAAATCAAGCTACCACTAACTCTGATCAACATGTGCGCCGCTCACCGTGTAACATGTAACAAGGCCCTAGGAAGCAAAAGGAAATGTGAGCTCAATACAGTATTGATGTAATCTACTGGTAGCTTGCGCAGTACTGATTAAACTAGGATTTAAAGAGCTGACCATGTACATGTCTAACGTTGGCATTGTGAGATAAACCTGTATTTGCTAATATCTGGGAAATGCATATTACAAACGCTGCCAAAAGCAATGGGATCCTTGTGATCTAGATGAAATTAATATCTGTGGTATGACGAATGTTAATTGAGCCGTTGGGTCCTAACAACAGAGCATCGCTTTAAGGTTTATCGTTTATTGGACTAGCTGTAGAGTCTGGTGCTTTTAAAAGTGCCCGGTGCTGCAGCGCATACAGTTGTATAAGTGGCAAAATGCACATCAGCGCTGAGAAAATGGCAATGGCGCACTTTTGAACTGAAAGACTGTGAAGCTGTTTTAGTTCAAAAGTGCACCGTCACTGTTTTCTGCACGCTGATGCACATTTTGCCACTTATACAACTGCACGTGCCGCAGCACAGTGCACGTTCAGCTCGTGGGCAGAGCGGACTTGATTAGTCTGCTCCAGCCCACCGGATCTCTGGCATGTCGCAGGACAAAAAGGTATCTTTAGAAATATCCATTAATGAAATCAATGTGGGTCTGACCCTGCAGTGTCCATACTGGCAGTATCTTCATTATTTTGGAGGCAGAATTTCAAAGTGCTAGAGCAGGACACGGGTTCGGTTCCTACTCCTGCCCCTGCGTGCCTCAGTGGATTTGGGCAACTTGCTTTACTTCTCTGTGTCTCAGTTTATGATCTGCGAAATGGAGAAACAGGCATATCCTTTTGCAAGAAGCTGTTATATCTGCTGAGGAACCATTCTGTAGACGAATAAAGCCTTATTATTAGCTTCAGTAGGAGTTTTGCCTGTTTTTGAGATGCATAATCTAATGATAAGAACCAGAGATTCTAATTGAAACGTAAATGTGTGTAGATAATTTTTTTTTATTGGAAATATTTAACCTGGTGCTTTTCATTTCTTTATTTTTAGATGAACTTACAAATTCATCAGAAACCAGATTGTCTCTAGAAGATCTTTTCAGAAAAGAGTTCATAATTCATAATCCAGAAGCCAAATGGATTAATGGTATGTGTATACATTTCTAAGACTTTCCATACAGATAGCAGATTTCAAAATGCTCTATCATTAGCTAGGCTAGAAAAAAGGTTCGTTTAAGATTTTGAATGCTCTAGATATTGACTGTGGTCCTGGTTTTTCCTGTAGTTGTGTGCTTGTAGTACACTTGGATATCTAGAAACTGTCTAAGGTTTCCATTTACGGCGTTACGACTACCGCGTCCACATTACTTACGTATGGGAATCCATGCAAACATGAAGAAAACTCCTAAAACTGAACCTAATGTATGAGTTCACATCAAAGCAAAGTTTTTCCGTCTTCTAAAAATAGTAAAAGCCCAAACTGTTCTTATAGATAACATTTGTAAGCACGCTTTAGATTGGATCTCCTCATGTTTGCATAGTTAATCGTTATTTTCTATGCCTAGGAATTATATTAAAGATTCTGTTTGCTTGCTTTAAGAATTATACAGTCTCCTAAAGAACAATACACAGTGTTAATATGAGTCCTGTCACCTGAAACAGCCTTTGAATCATGTAATTGAAATTTCTATTGTTTTTTTTCGATCAGATACAAAGTTACATTTTTTTTTCCTGTTAGCAAGACATTTATAAATAAGAAAGATAGAGTCGGTCTGTTTTGTGTCATTATAATTAGAAGGCAAGGCAGATAATGCTTTATAATAAATCCTTTTGTTGTTTGTCTCCTTACTGGTTGCTTTTGGTGGGAGTGACTTCTGGGAGAGTGCTATGTCAGGCTGACTTTCTCCATGAAAAGGGGGGCCTATAATTTCTTCCCAGCTAGAAAATGGGGTGCAAGGTCCATTATAACAGCAGTGGAACTGAAGCACCCTGGGATAGGAAGCTATCGCGGGGCAACCTCAATCTGTTCTCTGGGGCAAGTGGCAGCTCAGTGAGGAGAAACTTGGGATTTCAGGGGTCTCCTCTGGACGGGTTTGTGTATTGTTCAAGATGCTAGGACCATGAGGAATAGCAAGCTTTGGGCAAAATGCGGTAATGCAAGAGGAGTGTCTTGAAAATAGGGCATCTTGTCATTTGGCTGTCATGTACCTGAATTAAGGGTAGCGAGAGTGGTTTATCCGTTGCATTGATAAAGTGAAAAGTGACTGCTTAAAGATTCCCTCCTGGTATCCACCTTTGATGTCAGTAATCATTAGAAATGTGGATCAATAGCATGGTGCTAAAAGACACAGCCTGCTCTAGAGACTGATGTGGAATCGCATCTGTCAGTGGAATCGTTGTGCTTTTAGGTATCTCAAATGATTGTGCTTTTAACCAGGGAAGGGATGGGGAGCGGTTGTCAGAAAATGAAGCCTGTGATAAATGTCTGCCTGGTTTGGTCCAGCTCTGTTGGCAGGTGGGCATGGCTCAGAGCCCAACCTCTACCTAAGCCCACTACTCCATCTATTGAGAGGTAGGCTGGCAAAAGTACTGACAGCATCCTGGAACACCTGCGTTAGTGAAAACGTTCCCAATACACTCGGTGCAGAAGAGAAAGGGAAAGCTCCCGTCATTGTCACATCCTCTGTGCTGTTCCTCTGTGCCTTATCCCATGGCAATATGAATCTCCTCTTTCCTCTGGTTCATGTTGCTGCCTCCTTTATCTAGTAGAAGAGTCACAGTGGAGGAGTGGGAATTGGGTCAGCCCTCCTTGGTGCCACCTTTAAGGGGGGGTAGCAGGGAAGAACAAAAATAGCCACTGCTGCCCAGGGTGCAAAGCTGCTCTGTAATACCACCTGTTTTATAGAGGGCTCCTATCTCCTGCCTTCCAGTTCGGTGCCCTGAATTACTTGGGTTATGGAGTATTTGGAGATGAGCATGCTCGGTGTCTCTGACGCAAGTTCCATTTTGTATAAATAAGCATTTACTGAAGGAGATGGAAACTAAGTATCTCATCTCCTAGGGCAGAATCCTGACAAGAATTGCCCTCTTTGGTTAAATACTTCATACAATGCGGGTGGGCCCTACCAGGAACGACTGAGAGTGGTCCCAGCCCATTCGATAGCCCTGTTTCCTGCCTGGCTCAGGGCAGGGATTGGAACCAAGGGTCCCATCTCTTTGGTGACTGCAATAACCACTAGGATATACCGTATTATGAGATGGGTCTCTCTTATTCTATTCTGTTGGAGCTACTTTTCTTTGTATATAATTCTTAAGTGGACATTGAGGTAGAGAACAAGTGAGAATGTCTGTCTATCATGATGGTCAGGATGCTCCCTCTTGGACAGTGGGCTGAATGGGTTCAAGTCTCCTCAGGCAGAGGTGGGGGATTGAAGATTTAAAAATGGCCATTATTATGGAAGCTGAAGGCTCTAACCTTAACTTATTGGCTAAAAGCAGATATTGTTACTGCCACTACCATTAACAGTACTGTTGTGTATTTACCTTCCTTTACCCTAAAACAAAATCTCAGCGAAACTATTTGGAAAATTTGATCAGAACTTCATTTACTGGGGAAAAAAAAAATGTATTGTTCACCAAAAACATTCAGTTCATCTCTAAAACAAATGAACAATTCAATTTTTCCCTGTGGTCCTTGTCTTTCTTTTTAAAATAGTGCCTTTTTTTCTCAGATAAAATTACAATAAGATTAGTATTAACATTAATTGTGATCTGTAAAGGTAGTTTACTTACCTTTCAGAGATACACTTAGTACTGTGCAGGTTTCATTGTTAGTCCTATTATTTTGCTAGTGAACAGATATTAAATGCTTCTTGCCTAATAATCTTGTAAGCTATTAATAAAATGTGTACAATGTAGCTCTGATGCATGAAATATTCATCATTTCTAAAGCAAGGGAACATAACTTATTAACGTGGCATGGATTGACTTTATGACTTCTACTAAATATTATTTATATAGAGCACATGGTTGAGTATTGCCATTTTGGGCTCAGCTGTAGACTTCATACCGAGACAAAATTCCTCTTAACTTCAGTAGGAATTCTGTCAGAATGAGGATCAAAATAAGGAGTTGGTGATAACTGAATGCCTTAGTGCACAGGGTTGTTTTTTGTGACGCTATTACTTATTCATATTTATTTATTGGATGTACACGCCACCCTTCCCAACAAAACAACTTATAAAACTGCAGACAGAACAAAACAGGTGAATAAAACAATGGATAAAGTGCATGGATGATGGTGGCCATATCCAAATCTGAAAGAAAAGACTTCAGCCTTCTAGCCAGATGACGTTGCTAAAAGCCACCCTTGCAACCTGGAGATCCAGGTGCAGTGGAGGATTGAGGGACACCCTGCGGCTGCACACCTGTCTGATAAGGTGGTACTGAACCCCATCAATACAGGAGTCTCAGTCCCTCCCATGCCATGTAGACTGCTTACCTCTGTCTTTTCTGGATTCAGCTTCATTTTGTTTACCTGTATCCAGTCCACAACTGTACCCAGGCAATGAGAAAGGACTGAGACTGCGGGACCATCATACTGATGATAGCTCGTTCTAAATCAATGCAAAAATCTCACTTAGTGGCTTCATATAAACATTGGGCCGAAGGGGTGACAGAATGGAGCCCTGGGGAATCCTGTAGGGAAAGTCCCAAGGTAGTGATGAATTCTCACCCTGCGAGGAAAGAGTGGATCCCATTACAAGAGATCCCGTGAATACCTGCCAGCTCATACGTATCGACACATTCAAGTGAAGGTGAAATTGCAAGTTACACTTGGATCACACTAAGACACTTAAAACATGAGTGCCCACACATTAAATCTGTTAACTTGTGCTAAGTGCCCTGAGCATCTCACAGTTAGGTCATTTCAGGAGAGGGTTAGCTGTGGACCGTGCTACCTAGCTCATGTTATATTAACTTCAGTTTGTTCCATGGGCATGAAACAATCAGTGTGTGGTAGGACAGAGCCTAAGTGTCCTGGCTCCAAGTTGCATCCATGCTTGCTAGGCCTCTAGTGATAAGTCAGAACCATGCAGGCATGAAATGATATTAACCCTTAATGTGTGACTGCTCATAGCACATCTGAATGTGAACATCACTTAATACTCCCTGTGATCAGCTGTATCAAAGAAAGATCTAGCAAGGGTGGGCAGACACAATTTCCCATGCCAGTCCCTAAACAAAGCTCACCAGTGCCCAGGAGCACAGTCTATATGGTATGCCTAGTGCGAAAGCCAGACTGACAGGTGTCAGTACCACTTTGGATTTGGAATCCATCATTAAAACGTCCAACTAATGAAAAGGTCATTTAGAGGGTTTTTGGAAAATATAGCCATGACAGGTCTAATTTTCCCCTATGCCATCAGGTAATTGTATAAGCTTTTCTGTTTATTGCAAACATTTTATGAAAGAAAAGGTTCATATTTGAAGAGCAGCAGATTGGTTGCTTTTTCAGATCTTTTTTGCTCTGATGTCTTTCTCAACAGAAATGCGTATTTTCTAATACCCACAGCCTAAGATCTTCCATCTCTTTTATCAATTCTTTTTGGAACAAGGGGCTTGATAAGGATTGAAGCGGCTGTGGAAGAAGGAGGATTTAGTTTTATTTACATTTTAAGTAGATTTCCAGGGACTGTTTTTACGCAGCGTAAGGGCATCTGCTGAGTTTCACTGCTGATTTGTTTTGTTAACATCTATCAAGAGCACAAAGACTTTTTCATTTTAACTCCCTTTTCCCATATTTTTACTTAAAACCAAAATTTGTAATGAAATTAACGCCATGTATGATTTTGTTTCTCAAAAAAAAGACAAATTCCTTTTTCTGATTTCCTGGCACAAGCGGGTGCATATGCATGGAAAATGAAATATGGAATTGCTGTCCTTATTTGATAAAGATAGTATGGCAATGGAGCATTTGGTGTCTTCTATAGCTATTGAAGAACAAGGTGGGCAGGATTTGCAAAGAAATTGAACACTATCCACTATTAGCTACGTGATGCATCTGTTTATTATACATGGGACATGTAGTGCAAGAATAACATTCATGTACCTGCTTCGGTTTTTTTCCATATTTGCTGGCTAGGAAATGTTCGAAATACATCAGTATAATTTAAAAAATTAGGACTGCCCCGAGTGCATTGTCCAGCTAATACACAATATGCTCAAAAAAAAAAACAAAAAAAAACCCTACCATTTTCCCCTAAAATTTCTTTGAAATGGTTCAGTAGGGAAAGTCATTGGTTTTGGTAATGTACAAAATTGGTTTGTTTTTTTAAAAAAAATAGGAGTTTGTTAAACTTTTTATTATAAATCAAATCTCTTATGCTATATTCCAATGCCATTGCTCTGATGTTAACAGCCATCAGATCTTAGTGTTAACTGTGCGAGCACCTGCTTCGAAAAAGAGCTCTTTGGCACGACTTTGGAGACTCCAATTGAAAGTGCATCTCCCTTTCGCATTATTGATTATCAGGTTTTTAATAGAAAGTGAAATTTTTAAATGTTCCCAGGGAACGATACAAAGTACTTAAACCTGTCAGTGTCTTGCTACTGAAAGAGATGGCAAGTTGAAATGGCCAAAATAGTCTGCTTTACTTAAGGGCTAAGTTAACGAACACATTAGCACACAACTGTGGTTTGAAAAACATGAATTAATTAAAGCTAAAAAAAGAGTGTAGAGTTGTAGAAGAATACAGGTAAACTTGCTTTGTGAAAACTCGTGCTATGATACTAAATCCGTTGGAATAGTGACTTATCCACTTCTACCTACGTTCACGATGTTGACTCCTGGATCTAGACTGTAAACTCTTTAGGACAGAATATGTGTTTTTGGCCTGGGTTTGCCCAGAACATAGCACGGCTGGGTCCATGGCTGAGGTTTCCAAGTTCTGTTGCAATATAAATAATACATTTTAATGAACGCATTTTGGTCCCTCTGGTATTGCTATGACCTCCCACTTTTGGTGACAAAGAACCATGAATCTGTGCTTTTCCTCTTTCTATCAATTTACAGCTTTGCTCATATTTTAAAAATGTGAATAGTTTTCATCATTTCTTCCTGCACATGATGGAATCACCATATTGTATTAGGAATATTATTAGCATAATTATATTTTTCTTATTTTTGAACAAATTTTGTAGGCAAAGGTGCTGGTATACTCCTGGCATGCCTTTTGGTCTATAGTCTGTCATGGCATTTCCAGATCACTTAAACTGTGTGCAAGTGCTTTGTTCATAGGTGGCCTTAAATAAAATGCATTTTAAGTGTTTTGTTGAATTTAAACCAGAATGGAGGAAGAAATCTTTCTCATCTCTGCTATCCTCCCAAGCCTTGGAAAGCAATAAAGCATATTAGCAGTAGTCCTTGAAGTTAATATGCTTCATCCTGGCAGAAGGAAAACTTTGACAGACTCTTCTAACTAGTAGTTTATCACTTGTCATCCGTCTTTTGCTACTTTCTTACCTCTGGAAAAGGTGAGGAATGCTTATGTGGGCTTTCTAAACCTTGGTATACTAGGACCACAACTACATTGCAAGGCTAGGGCTCTGCCATCCACAGAGGGAAGGGAAGGGTTTAGATAGATAATGATGGCTCAGATCCCATGGTAATAAATGATGTATAAAACCCTAAAATAGGTGGGTAGATGTGTCCCCCAGCAACACATAGTGGTTCTTCTTGTCTAGCTGAGTAAAATTAAAATGCACTATTTTTTAAAAGATTTCTGTAAAGAGTATCCCCTGAACCATTTGTTTGGAATAAAGCTTTCCTTTTTAAAACAAGATTTATCAATCCTCTTGCCCAGTATAAAACCCCAGCATGGGGCCCTTATGCTGGCAGGCAGACCTCATTCAGAAATTATTTCTGAAACAAATCGTTTACACACATGCTCCAAAGACAAGGACCCTTCCAGAGCTTCCTTTTATTTTATTTTGTGATGTCTTTGTGCGGAAATGATGAGAATTATGAGATTATTCCTGTCTCTATAACTTGTCCTCTAGGTGATGGGATCAAGGTAGCAAATGCCCATTCATTCTGTTGGCTCAGACACCCATGCCACCTATCTTTCTTTTTATATTACATTGTTTTATTTTCCAAAATCCCCTCTGTTGGCTTTACCTAGGCTAGGGCTTTTCTTTTCTTGGAATAATTTAGTATTGATTTCTGCCACAAGGATCTTTCTGTA
Source organism: Caiman crocodilus (assembly GCA_030014935.1). Classification (NCBI taxonomy): domain Eukaryota; kingdom Metazoa; phylum Chordata; order Crocodylia; family Alligatoridae; genus Caiman; species Caiman crocodilus. Next base: position 19,311,065 of record JAGPOW010003685.1, read on the forward strand.
TTTTCTGAGGTCAGTTTCATTTGAGCTTAACAAAAAAAAAACAGAATGGGTCATACTCATACTAGGAAACACCAGTGAAATCATGGAAGCTTTTCTAGGGGGGCAGGAAATGTCCCAAGTTCTTTACATTCTAGTAAGGATGTCTGTATGCCATCCCTTATTGCATTTTAGATCAAGATCCCTGTTTTTTGAGAGTGAAATTTTATATTACCATAAATGAATAAAACCTTTCAAAAACCTCCCTTTTGCCCCTAGACCAACATGCCTACATCATAGATACCGAAAAACCTTCACGGTACTTTTGTATGGATTCTATCTCAGTTTAATTCAGCATGCAAAGAAATCATCTGGATGAAACTTTATTATCATTTTTTTCTCATTACCTGTGTGTTCTCCTTAAAGGGAAATTATATATCGGTTCCCATGCATCTATTTCTAAACATCCCCATCATGCTTTTGTAGCACAACAATAATGGCTTTCCTACTTGGATGATCAAATGAGCAGAGTCTGTGCTCTCTGAGTTGATGCGAGAAGTAGGCTGTGTTTTATCTGTAGCGTTCACCAAGAAGTAAATAAAAGGTGAGCTTATGCACCATGCACAAAGATGGTGTTGATCATTTTTTTTGTTTGCTTAAATACATGCGGGCAGTAAAATGAAGGCATTGTAAAAAGCATGGCACATACACTGAGTTTCTAAATAGTTAGTGCACCACACCATATTTGCCAAGAACTAAGGATAATGGCTTAAACCATTTGGCAGTTTTTGCAATAAAACCTTTTCCAATGCAAATATGAGCTTTATTTATCAAAACCAAATGTGCACTAGTGCTTGCCAGTGGCATGAGGGCAAGAAACCAGACTGTTACTGAGCACTGAGGGGGAAAAAAATGCTACTAAATTTCCAAAAAGCTGGTCTTGAGTTGAATTGCTGAATGAACAATTGGGCATGCACAGGTATATGTGTCTGTGTGTATTACATGCAGCCTTTAACAGATAACATGTAGAACAGAGTATCTTTTGCTTGCTCACATGAAATGTGGCCAGATCATTGTAGACAAATACATTCTGAGCGTAACACAGGAGCAGAGTTTGACCTTCTAAAATTCAGGCAGCGGTAAGATATTGTATACTAGGTTTCTGATCAGGAACCAAGAGCTTATCAAAGCGGGGGTATGTAAATATCTTTGCGACCAAGACTGGTTGTAAATGTCTGGTTTAATTTCATTAAATGTTTGTCAGAATCTGTCTGTGTGGCTTTGGAGCTAAGCCACACTGTTGAATTGTTGGATTCCTCCAGCTTAATGTGAAGCACTGAGTTCTGGAAGCCTTCTGAAACCCCGATGCTCCGATTCCCTGGAGGTTGCCTAGAGAAAGCTAAAAGAACGTGGATGGATTTCTGAAAGAGTTGAGTCTATTTAACTAAAAGACTTCTCTTTGTGTGAAACTCTATTGGTGGTAAGCTACACATCTAATTTTGAGCCAACTCTTAAGATTATCTGACAAACTAAATGCTGGAAAATCCCCAAAGAATCTGCAAAAATGTTCAGACGTCTTCAGAGTGACTTGAGTCTCTGTCGGAGTCTTTTAAAGCAGAAATAGATTTTGAGACATTTGAGTGATGTGCCTAGGTTAAATAAATTATTCTGAAGAATATTAGATGTTACTGTAGTTTATATAAGATGGTGATACAATATCTTCCTAGGTTCTGTACAGAAAAATAAACTAAGGTACATATTGTTTAAGCCTCGTTTACATAATATCCTGCTTTCCCCCCTTCCATGTAACGTATGGTATTTTATGTTGGGTTGCAGAACATGCTTTCCTTTTGAATTTTCTTCAGTTTACTCTTTGCAGGTAAACTTTATTCTTAACATATAAAGATAAATATATAGATGAAGCAAGAAAATGAGAGGTGTGTAGAGCTGCAAATTATTGATGTCGAAAGATAAAACTTAAAGGATTATTTTTTTGTATACTTCAAATGCTAGCACAAATACTACTGACTTATTAAGAATGCAAGTTTTATGCAACTAACTGTTGTGAATAAATATAACAACCCTGCTCCCCTCCTTTCTCCATTTTTTTTTTTTTTTATGTGTCATGATCTTCCTAGTAATGGGGCACTTTCAGGGTTGGTGGAGGTCATTGCCATTAGTAAGAGGTCAAAGGGGCAGCTGCTGCATTTATCCTCTAGTCCTCTGCTCTGTAGCTGAACAGTGAACCTTTGGACTTTGAGGTGTTTGGTTTCCATGCAGTTCTGAGTTTCCAACCGGCACAGCTAGGCTTTGCATTATTTTACTGCATGCTAGGTGCTGTCTAACTCAGAGTATATTGCACTTGTTGGCAAAGACTAACCCTTTGCCTCTCATTAACTACACTGTTAGGGATCTGCTGTCTGAACTAAGATTCTTCCCCCCTTCCATACTCCTAAATGGTTATAATGAGCTGCATGACTTGCATGCTTAAACGTGGATCTCATGTAATTTCTTCTAAGACCAACTATGTTAAGACCATTGGTACATCAATATTGGTGCCAGTGTTAATGATCGTTAACAAGCATTAAATGGTGCTATGTCTTCAGGGCCATTAACTTGTGTCACCATTGTAGTTTGCAAATGACTTTTTTGAGCACCTCTTTGGAAATCTCCTTCCCTTCACTGATAATCTTTTTTTATACAAACCTAATGCTGCATTGGGGTGACCTTTGGATACGTGAGGAAAGAGAGAGATCCCACACGTTTCCCCTACCCTTTATTATTACAACTATGCCTTGTAAATGTTTTTCCTTGGACCTTTCTTTTAACTCATTTCCCACTGTGAATAGTGTATTTCTTGCATGGAGTAATTTGAATTTTGTTTTCCAATGGATCCAACTCCTGTAACAACTTACGGCATTCGCTAAGCTAGGGACTAAACCAAAATCTGGTGAAACCAATGGAAATAGGAGAAGGTTTTCAGCATGGAAAATAAATTAAAGATATATAAAGGCATCCATTTCTCCTCATGGGAATACAAACAGCCTCTTACCAGGTTGAGTTCTCAGGTACTCATCCATCCCAGTCCTTTTTTAAATGTATGTTCTTATTGGTTTTAGATTTATTCCAAAACCTAACCTCTAAAGCATTAAGAATTTAACAAAGAGATCAATACACTTACTTACAAAATATTTACACAGGCAGCAGAACATCTATCATATGATGTATTAAACCTGAAAAGAAGTGAGCAGTCATTTACATTTTCCAAGTCTTATTCTTTGTGTATATCACTGTCGCAATTAAGGGTTAACTACAGTCATTCCAAACATGAACCTCTAGGAAAGTGGACTGGACACTTCAATAAATCTTGGCTCGCTATATATTCATTGGAGGAAAGCTCTTGAGTCTAGTGAACTTAAGGCTAATTTTTGAGTTAGTGTAGCAGTATTGTTGAAAAATTGAGACTTTAATTTTTGTAGAATTAAATGTTTGGCTAAGAAAACAGCCTATAATAGAAACTCTTTAGCTGGATACACTGCATCATTGCTCTTATCCCTAGTCCTTAAGATAAGTATTATACAGCATATGGTCAAAACTCTATTAAGGAGGGAGTACTGGTAGTCAGGGAAGTAATTTTGACCTAGAAGCTGAAAAGGGCAAAGAGCTGACTCGAATCAGTCCCCTGCAGTACTGCTAAATGTACTAAATCATAGATACCCAAATTCAGGATGTTGAGGAGGGGATTGTGGGGGCTGCTAATCATGTGGGCCATAGACCCCTGCAGAGCACACATCTCCTCTCTTGTACTGTTGGCAGCACGTGCTGCACCCTCCCACTGCCTGGCTCTGCCTACTGTAGCCCACCCAACCCTACCTACTCCAAGAGTGGAAGTGGGAAGATGAAGCCAGAGGAGGGGTAGGAAGCTTGGACACTCCAGATACATAAGCTGTTGGAGTAGGGTAGAGGCTGCTGAGCTATGTATTAGTCCTTTGGGCTAAGTACAGACGGTCAAAAAGCCGGAGGCTGAATCAGTTCAGTTTTTGCTTTTAGTCTTCTAAGCTGCAGAAATTGAATTGAAACAGAAGTGAACAAACATTTACTTTTGATTCAGGTAATGGTGCCACATGCCTGCAGTGGCTCAGGCCAGAAGCCAGGTTGTGCTAGAGCACAGCTCTCTGGCTGTGTGTTCACTTCCACTTCCTGCTTCCCCTGAGATCTCTGGGATTTGCAATCCAGAATCACAGCAACATGGCTCTGCAGGGTTGTTCATCACTTCCTCATCCTTTTTCCAGGTACCTCTGGGGTTTGCAGTCTGCAGTTGCAGCCAGCAGTAAATTTTAGTGGGGGAAATGGTGTTCAACTCCCCTTTCTGGCCCCAGCCCCCAGCCAGGGTTTGCTTGGGGGGGGGCAGTACCCCCTACCCCAGTAGACTGGGCTGTATCCCTAGTTGGGTTTGCTCCTTCCCTTACTTGTCAGCTAGCCCTCACTGCTCCATCTAGGGAGCAGAGGGGTGGGGCCAGCCCTGCTCTCTGGGGCAGACAGCACAGCTTGGCACAGAGCTGGAAAGCATGCTGGGATGCTGCGGAACTGTAATTTAACTTGAACCAGGAAGGGGTTTGGGACGGAGGCTTCATAAACCAGTTTGATCCAAATCGGTTAAGTCTGATACTGCATTTAGTCAGGTTTCTCTAGTTTTAGCCATTTTGAAACTGGTTTACATGCACTGAGCTTCTGTTCTGTTACAGGTTTAACCTAGTTTCTGGTCACTTAAACTGGTTGATGTGGAACTTCTGTCCCTAGCCTTCAGGACTGCACATGGCCCACAGGCTGCTAGTTGGACAGTAGGGGGTGTGAGAAATGGGCCGCGTTCAATTTGGATTTGGCCTGAAGAAAGGACAGTGATTTGATTTGTTGATTCAGATCACTATCTCCAATTCAATTCAACTGAATCTGAAGATTTGATGCTGATTCAGAGAATCGGTGATTAGGCCATAGACACAGCTTTAAATGTTTTTTTTACATAGCTTGAGGTACCATGTGCTTGTGAGTGCTGCAATGCTGGGGTGGATGGAGCATCCCACTGGAATAAAGGGGGTGGGGAGGGAAAGGGAGGGAAGGAGCTGTGTGTTTGGCGGTGAACCTGGAAATGCTTCCGGTCTATGTCTGGTTCTGCCACCAAGTGCACTTGGGGTGCCCACCTGTGCCCCCCTGGCTCGGCGATCAGCTGCCCCTCAGACTCAGGAGGCACCAGTTGCCGAGCTGGAGGGGCATTGGGGGACCCCCAGCATGCTCCCAGGGGGACCCAGAATCAGACCGGAAGTGCTTCTGATCTTCTACCGGGTCTGCTGTCGAGTGTGCTGGGGAGCTCCCTGTGATCCTGTGGGAAGCTCTATCTGCCCCAGCATGTTGGCAATCACAAGCTGCCTGGTACCTTGAGGCATGTAAAAAAAACATTTAAAGCTGTTTCCATGTCCAAATCATCACATCTTTCTGAATCTCTCCGAATCGATTTAGAGGGTTCTGATTCAATTCAGAGAAATTAAAGGGTCTCCTGATTCAGTTTGGATCCAGAGTTTCGGCCACTGACTCTCCGCCAATTCGAATCGGGGACTGAAGCTTCTCAGAACCCTATTGGACAGCCCTGTTCTAACTGTAGTCAAATAAAGTGACTGTATCTGTATGTGGCAGGGGGTTCCTACACTTGAATTTTAGAGCATCTGAATGCATGTTAACAACAAAATCGCAAATTCTAGTATAGACTGTGCACACGCATGTTCAAGGACCCACCTTTGTTGCTAGTCATGTTAGCTGAATTAGGATCAAACACTGATGTCTAGTCCTACTGGGATTTGCAACTGTTATTCACCACCCGTTATTAGCTACTATTAGATATTAAAACACGATTAAAAACCATAGTGTGCACGTTTGAAGGGAGAGAGAGGCTGCAATTAGATTTAGAAAGACTACAGAAGTGGGCAGATGGCAATAGGATGGACTTCGTTGTGGAAAAGTGCAGGGTGCTGCACCTGGGGAGAAGGAATCCACAGCACGCATACAGGTTGGGGAGCTCCCCCCTTGAAAGCACAGAGGCGGAAAGGGATCTTGGAGACGCTATTGACTCCAAGATGAATATGAGCCACCAATGCCAGACTGCAGCCAGCAAAGCCCAACCACACCTTGTCGTGCATCCAAAGATGCATCTCAAACCGGTCCAGAGAGGTGATACTCCCCCACTGCACAACACTGGTCCAGCTTCAACTGGAGTAATGCGTCCAGTTCCGAGCCCTGCACTTTAAGAAGGATGTGGCCTGCCTTGAGAAGATTCAGAGGAGGGCCACTTGCTTGGTTAGAGGACAAGCGGGCAGGCCCTATGAGGAGAAGCTGAGGGACCTGAACCTGTTCAGCCTCAGCAAATGGAGGCCGAGGTGGGATTTGATGGCTGCCTACAAACTCGTTAGGGGAGATCAGCAGCAAATAGGAAGGGCCCTATTCCCCCCAGCAGCACCTGGGGTGACAAGGAACAATGGCCAGAAGCTGTTGGAGAATAGATTCAGGTTAGAGATTAGGAGGCACTATTTCACTGTCAGGGTGGCTAGGATCTGGAACCAACTTCCTAGGGAAGTGATCCTCGCTCCTACCTTGGGTAAATTCAAAAAGAGCTTGGATGAACACCTGTCTGGGGTCTTGTGATCCCAGCGTGTGCTTCAGCCAGTGGCGGGGGTCAGACTAGATGATCTATTTAGGTCCCTTCTGACCCCTAACTACTATGAAACTATATCCCAAATATGTATGAGGATGCCCATGTACACGCATGTAGAATTCTGTCCTACTGCTGTTCCATGCCGGTGCCAAAACATTTGTCCCTGACCTGCTTCATGCCTAAGGCTCGGTGCCTTTGTTTGCCTGTTTCCCCGCAATGCCTCTTTTTGCGTTTTGTCACTTCTCTCATTTCTGTCTGTAGTCTTCTCCCATTGTTCTGTCCTCATCTGCACCTTGCCTCGTCAGTATTGTGTCCTCCCATCATCCCTTGTGCTCTGTAGGTATGGAAGGTCGCATGCTGATATTCTTTCCCTTGCGTATTCCAGTAATGCAAGTAGGGCAGGGTGACAGGACAGCAGACCCAGGCATTGACTTGAGTGGGGGGAGAGGTGGAAAAATAGCAGTTGCTGCTGTAGCCACATGATCGCACCGGAGGCACGATTTAGCCAGAAGTTGCTACTGCCCCCATTCATCCTGCTCCCCCAGGTACCAGGCTGTCTTTCTATGTGTGTCCATGAGCAGTTTCCCCTAATCTGTGATCTTTTCCCATCCCCTTCTCCTGTAGGTCCAGCCTCATTAGCCAGGCTATCTGTTCCCTTCCTGTCATCGCTAAATCTAACCCTTTTAGGAGCAGTGTCCTATCTGTCTCCTCCTTTGTGGAATCTCATGTGCAGTTGACAGGAAGAAGCTGAGCTCTCTTTTATGGCTTTCCTACTGGCTGACTATGCCAGTGCCTCTGCATTCATCTGAGTGATTTGATCTTGAATCTGTAATCATCAGCAATTATGATAGCCCTCCAGAGGAATATTGTGTGATGGGGGTGGGTGGATGCTTAGCAGCTACTGCTGTACGCAGAAGGACTTTGCGACTGCATATGACTTGCTTGTTCCTCACTCTTGCTTCTCTTAAAGGACAAAAAAAAAATCTTCCTAATACTTAGTCAAATGTTGGCTTATCCCAGAAGCACAAGGTTTTATATTTATAGCTGTTCCAATTCCTACCATGTCCCCCCACCCGTCACACACCCTTTTTAAATTCCTCCCTATTAACATAGCTGTAGATCTTAGTGTTGTTTCTGGAACAGGTCCAGTTCTTTTGTGAATCCTCACTAACATCATCTGGTAGGGAATTTCAGAGGCTGACTGTGTATTGTATACGGATATTTTCTTTAATCATTCTTAAATTTGCTTCTCGTTAATCTAATATCCCTTTGTTGTTGTATTATGAGACAGGGCAAACAGTAATAACATACCTTCTCCATGTCAATTAAATTACAATATTTCATGACTCTCAGGCTTTTGTGTGTATTATGTGCACTCCAGTTACACATCTAGTATTTTCTGTATTCATTTGCTTTAGTTTAAACCATCGTGTATCTTTTTATTTCTACTCAAGTGCCTGACATTTTGTAGCACCAAATTCCATTTGCTATTCATTCATCCTCCTCCCAATCTGTTTTGTTTTCCGTCCAAGATGCCATGTTCATTAAACATATGAACTGAGATGTCATAAGAAAGTTTAGATGCATAGCAACATGTACCCGACTCAAGGTCAAGGATCACCATAGGAAGGATCATCATAGGTCATAGGAAAGTAGCCCTTTGCTCAAGGCAGGATCATCCCTGCTCTTGAAAATTTCCAAGGATGGAGATTCCTCTAATATTTTTAGGTAGTCTGCTCCAATGCTTGACCACCCTCACAGTTAGAAAGTTCCTCCTAGTCTCCAACCTAAATTTCCTCTGCTGCAGCTTCAAGACATTGCTTTTAATCCTGTTCCCTGTGGCCCCAGAAAATACTCTTATCTCTGTCCTTTCTATAATATCCTTTCAGGTATCTAAACACTATTATTAGTCTCCACCTCAGTTTCTGTTCTCCAGACTAAATAAATTTAGTTTTTTCAAACATTCATATGGCTGGAATGAAGCTCACACGAATTTGCTCCATGACTCCCTCCATGACTTTTGAAAGTGTTTCTTGCTTTTGAAGATTCAGAAAAGAGTGTTTAGGTTAGCTATCCTACTTCTGCACAACTATTGGTACATCATTTCCATTAAAGTTTGATTAAAAAAATAATAAGCACATAGTTTATTTTCAGGTGACCTTGGGTGTGGAGAAGAGAGGAGAGAAGCAAAAAGGGTGGGGGCATCTAAATTACATCAGGTTCCCATTGCCTCCTTTAACCTCAAATGATGTCTTTTCAGGTTTATATTATCTAACTCCTAGCCTCACCAAGTCACCAGGCCTTGCAGTGTACCCAGATGTTAGCTGTCCAGACTTATCAACAGAGACCACATCATCGATGGATCAAATGATACGACTTGTACTATTCATGGTTCATTCACCTGCTCCTCTGCCTGCACTATATATGTCATTACATGCTGTCTACACTGCACAGACAGGGTGATCCCTACATGAAAAAAGGAGTGGACCCTAATCTAACATTAATTCCAGAGATACAAAAGCCTGTGGCAGAAGACTTTAATCTCCCATCACTCCATCACTGACCTCAGGGTTGATGTTCTTAAACAACAGAAGTTTCAGAAATAGCCTGAACATGACATTGCAGGACAAGAAATCACCCACAGACTGGATTGCATTAGGTATGGTCTCAATGGAGATTCTGTATTTTTTCCCCATTACCTAGACTAGCGTTTATAACGCTTATGTTCCTCAGTGGATTAAGTGCTTTGTTTATCCCTTTTGATCTCTTCAGCCCACTTTCTTCTCTCTCAGCAGTGTCTGCCCCCCCATCCTTTTCTCCTCCTTTCCATATTCTTTGTATTTAAATTGATTTATTCCTTTCTATTTAGCACCCTGTTCTCTGCAAGTCCATTCATAGAATTTGACGATCTAGTCTGTAGCCCACAAAAGCTTATACCTTTCTAAATTAGGTAATTTTTAAGATATCACCCTGCCCTACCTTCTGCCACTGCTTCTTCTGCAATTGAGTTTATGTTGCTTTGGGTAAGGAATGAGTGAAAGCACTCGCTCATGAGTGGAGGTGGAATTTCCAGAAGAGAAAAACACAACAAAGGACTGAGCAAAAACTAATGTATAGAAAGAGAAGCAACAGCACAAGAAAATGGGTGATGGGGACAAGTGTGCCGTGGACCATGAATCTCTTGGGGATTGATACTACCACTCGTATACTTTTACTGTTTTCTTCCTTTGCTTCAGGACACATTTGAGAAGGCATTTATAGTCTGTGATAACTTTTAGCTGCCCTTTAGATGCCATCAGCCGATTGCTGTGTTATCAAGCATCAGAGAAGAGCAGGAGAAATGAGGGCTGTGCTAAAAAGGGTTTTGGATCTAGTAACTAAATCCTTGGATGATGGTGTCTCCATGGATGTAGTCTTTCTAGACTTTAAGAAGGGCTTTGACACTGTCTCTCATCCCATCCTCATCAATAAATTAAACATTGATGCCTGCACAGTTGGATGGATAAAAAATTGGGTGATGGGGCGCACCCAGAGAGTCATGGTGGACAGGTTGTAGTCATCCTGGCGAGATGTGAGCAGTGGGGTGCCCCAGCTCTCAGTCCTCAGGCCCACACTGTTTAACATCTTCATCCGCGACTTGGATAAGGGGGTGGAAAGCACGCTGTCCAAGTTTGCTGATGACATTAAGATGTGGGGTGAGGTGGACACACTTGAAAGGAGAGAGAGGCTGCAACTAGATTGAGACAGACTACAAAAGTGGGCAGATGAGAATAGGATGGGATTCAGCGTAGACAAATGCAGGGTGCTGCACCTTGGAGAAGGAATCTACAGCATACATACAGGCTGGGGAGTTCCCTTCTTGAAAGCACAGAGGCGGAAAGGGATCTTGGAGTCATTATTGACTTCAAGATGAACATGAGCCACCAATGCCAGACCTCAGCCAGCAAGGCCAGCCATACCTTGTCATGCATCCAAAGGTGCATCTCAAGCTGGTCCAGAGAGGTGACACTCCCCCTCTATGTGACTTTGGTCAGGCTGCAGTTGGAGTACTGTGTCCAGAACTGGGCACTGCACTTCAAAAGTGATGTGGCCAGCCTGGAGAGGGCTCAGAGGAGGGTCATCTGCTTGGTGAGAGGGCAGCAGGATAGGCTGTAAGAGGAGAGACTGAAGGACCTGAACCAGTGAGAGGAGGCTGAGGGGGGCCTGGTGGCTGCCTACAAGCTCATCAAGGGAGATCAACAGCAAATAGGCAGAGCCCTTTTCTCTCCAGCACCACCTGGGGTGACAAGGAACAATGGTTATAAGCTGATGGAGAATAGGTTTAAATTAGAGATCAGAAGGCAATATTTTACAGCTAGGGTGGCCAAAATCTGGAACCAACTTCCCAGGGAAGTGGTCCTTGCCCCTACCTTGGGCAAATTCAAGAGGAGGTTGAACAGTCACCTGTCTGTGGTCTTATGAACCCAGAATTCATTCCTGCCTGTGGCAGGGCGTCAGGGTAGATGATCTGTTCAGGTCCCTCCTGATTCTAGCTACTATGAAACTATGGATCAGCTGGCCCTAGAGGTCTCTTCCAACCCCATGAGATTCTAGAAAGACATTTCCCTGTCCATCTTAGATTGCCAGCTTAGCTATAAGCACAATTGCCGTGATGCATACCTGCTGCATCCCCAAAGACACAAATGCCCCCAAGACTTCTTTGTGGGAGGATGGAGTTCTGCCATGCCAGGTGCAACTCAGCACCACAATTTAGCTTTTATTTGGGCATGTGCATTGTGATGAGAGCAAAATAAATAAGTGCCATAAACTTCATTTGATTACATTTTTGATGGTCTGACTTAATTACATTTTTAATTTACTGTTGCAAAAGTTGAACGTGGACCACATACTTCCTATGAAAGGAAATGCAGCTAAAATAAACCAAAAGCAACTGATACGTGCTTGTTTATCCAATCTGACAAAGTTTCCAGGCAATTTGTATGAGACATTTGCCAACTAGTAATCATTATAGCCACCACGTATCTCTTTGCCAAATAAGTAAACATAGATTGATTTCCGTCCATTAATAGAGCTGTACAAACCCATAGCCTCTCTAGTGAGATAATTAAATTCTGGGCACTTTGTTAAAATAAAATTACTAAAACATGGAACTGGGAAAAACAATCAGGGTTTGGACTGAGTTGAAGCATTGGCCTTGTGTGCTAAATGTATTCACTTTAATCCAATTTTTTATTGCTGGTTTCTGTTATTTTTTTGGTGATCCATAAAAAGAGAAATTGAATCTTTAAAGTCTTTAATAAATAAATACAGTTCAAGCTGTGCATGGCGATGAATTCAAAAGATCTTATTTTAAAGATCTACATTTTAAATGGACCTTTAGACTATGGGTATTGGGGAGTGATCCACTCTCATTACACAGATCTAGCTCCTCCGATATTTGGAACGTAAGTTGCTGAGTCAAGCCAATAATTTATTGCTGCTCTTTTGAAATCTGAAATTGTCTCATGCTGATAATTTATGAACTGTAAATTAAAAATTAAGATCATATGTATTTGGTGGTTGGAAAAAGTACTGCAGGGACAACTTTGGAGAATATAAGAACTAAGGTGGGCAATACATGGTGGGAAAGCTTGTTCTCTTAGTGCAGGACAGGAAGCAATAGCAATGCCACTGTCCACACTAGTATGCATCAGTCTTGTCTTGGAATAGGTGTCTCTAGGATGAGAAAATGTTCATTGTCTCTGTTCTCCCAGTCCTGGAACTGTGTGCTGAGACTGCCAAAATAGGTATATTCATTCTCTGATGATGTTTTTATACATGTATATTTGTCACTGGGAACTAGACTGAGACAACTCATTTCATAGAGGTCACTGAACAGCAATTAGATGATGATAATTTTCAGGTACTACTGCCATTAGTTGGATTCAGACTGACAATTAGGGCTGGTTGAAAATGGTTTTGTTGATCGAGTTCCCGGACAGAATGCAGAGTTGTGTCAAAACATGTTGTGGGAGCATCATTTTTTTTAATGCAAGTTTTGATGGTAAAAAGATCAAATGATTCATTTCTGTTTTATTTTTGATAATGTTGAAAGATTTATGTTGAAATGGTGTGTTGTTTATCATTTAATTTTGACTTTGTTTAATATACCGCGTGCGTTTTGATACAACACTTCGATCTAATCCAAATGAAAGTGTTGGACGTGATTGAAACAAACATTTTAATGATTCCAGCTTGAAATTTAGCAGGATTTTTCTGGCGATAGAATTCAGACGTTTAACTTTGTTCTGAGTTAGAGCAAAACCCAGCTTCAAACGTCTGAAAATCCCATCGGATGGAAATTCTGCTTTTCCAGCATGCCATTAGCACTCTAGAGCTGAAATGCTCTGTGGCAGGGGTGGGCAAAATGGCAGCTCCAGCCCGTGGCTGGACTCCATTTCTTAGCATCCCCTGTCTGTGTGGCTCCCAGCCAGTCTCCATGGGGCCATTACAGTGTGGGGCTGCAGAACTGGGACTCTGCCTTGGTCCCACGCTGTCAGGGCCCTGCAATCCCAGGGACTCCATGGAGAGCGAGTGGGAGCCATGTAGGCAGGACAAGTGGCTGGGCAGGGAGCTGCTTCGGGGTTGGGGCCGGGATCTTGGAGCAGTGGCAGCACAGGGCTGGAGCAGAGCTGCTATCTGCTCCCCACACACCCTTCCCGCGGAAAACACACTTGTTGCAGGGGTGTGAGGGTGGCAGGTCACAGCTGGACCCCAGCCCTGGCCCTGTGCTGTCACTGTCCCAAGATCCTAGTGGTCTCCCAAGCCCTACCTGCCCATCTCTCTCCTGGCCGTGACCCCATCACAAATGCCCAACCATATGACCTGCCTGTATAGGTCCTGCCCCCAGCGGTGGGTGTGGGGCAGACGGTTGGGGTGCCTGGGCAGTGAGACTGGGTCCAGCAGCAGCAGTGAGAAGGAGCCACCACTGTGGGGGCTGCTAGGAAATGGAGTCTGCTGCAGGCTGGATCTGGTCTGCAGGCTGGATTTTGCCTACCCCTGCTTTATGGCTAATTGTAGCTCATCTGAGCTCTTCTATTTCTCTCTGTGCATTGGAAGTCACGGAAGAAAGGGTAATACGCCCTGGGGGCTTTGTGTGGATTCTGTAGAGATGCTTGCCTGTCTTGCAGGGGAACCAGCGCTGTGAGGACTGGGATCTGTTAAGAGACGTCTCAGAATCTGTGGTTGGTTGCTTGCTTTGGCTAGCTCTACATGTAGCTCTGCATGGAATAATCCTGCTCGTATTTTTACCAGTTTGGCCTGGTTCCTTTTTTTTTTTTTTTTTTCCTTAGATCATATTGCATCTTCTGTGAAAGGAATACACTCCGTGCTCTAACAAGTTAACATTTGTTCTGTACTATGAAATGACTACCTAAAGAGCTACAAAAGTGCCCTTCTCTGATTTGGGATCATGTTTTTTTTCCCTTCTGTAGCATGTGAGCCTACAGTGATGTATTGTATTAGTTAAGGACGAGTTGGGAGCCAAGCTAACATTTGTGAATGCTGAAACTTTAGAACATTTAAGTTCATTTATAGTCCAGAAATTTGCTTTCTGATCACTCCAGTTAGGAGTATTTTCTTTTTAAACCTTGTTTTCTGTTACCTGTTCATTTTATGTACTTTTCATAGGGGAAGCCAAAGGGACTCACCGGCTTCCAAAGTTTTTGTGCATAGGATTTCTACCAACATGTAATACACTTTTAGACAGTTTGATCACTAGATGAACCGAGGATAGTGTGCCAGTTCTTAGGTAGGGACGGATTTCCAGCTGGGATAGTGCTCCTGGACTTGTGCCCCTTCCTCAGATCGATACCATGGGATAGTGATCGACTCTTAATGTTGGCAATGTTCTGTAGCAAACATTGATCTAGGATTTTGCAAAGGGACATACAGAAGATGCAGTGCATCATCCCATATAACACAACATGTATTCTTCTCCAGAAGAAGAAACTAGAAGCTTTTCCATATTAATAAACTAGGGGTCCAGGGCCATATGACTAAGTTTAGAACTGAAGCAAAAACCGATATAACTACATTGGAGTGTGCATTAATTTGCTATATCATACATTACGCATATAAAAAAACCACAGAACAAACCAAGCAAAAAGTACTCGAAAGATGTTTTTCATTAGTCCAATAGTCAATGGAAATAGATGTACATCTCTTTCAGATTCATAAAAAAAAATATCTAGCTTTCATGAGCATCTTGGCAGTGCAGCTAGTGCTTCCTCACAAGCTATTTGCACACCTGACTACTGTTCACTTAAGTCAGTGTTTTAAATTAGAGTTAAAAACAGCCTGAAGGCCTGCAAAATAGGAGTTTCTTTACCAGAAGCAGCTAGAAGGCAGCAGATTGAAGAAGAAACGCCAGCTTGATTAGTGGAACTTTAAGACCATTAAAAATGGAGAGAGGGTTGTTAACACCCATGGAATGAAGAGTTTAGAAGGAAGCAAATTCCTTAATGAGCCATGAAGTCAATAGACTCCCTCGCTAGAAATGCTGCTGCCTCTGCTACTCAGTTGGCTTTCAATTAACTGGGAATCAAAGCCTGGGCAGGAGAGGAGGTGCGGGGGGAAGGAGTTATTGCACTCCTGCAATTCCCCGGATCCACCCCGGTAGCATGTCAGTATCAGGTCAGAAATACGGTGATTTTTCAAGGGCTACCTTGCTAGTTTATCCTGATTATAAAACATTGGTCTCTCATCAATGGTCTACACACTAAATTGCTGCAGGCTTTTTTTTTTTTCCAAATATGGAAATAATAATGTAATTGTCCATTATTTTCCTACAATGCAAAAATCAGTCATATTTTAGTAACTAGTTATTGTCAGTAGTTTACACATGAAGAAAAACAGCTTGAACATGGTGATATTCTACTATACGTTGTTTTCTTTCTGCATTGGCAATACATTCTCTATGATTATACAACATACTAAAAATGGAAGACAGTAGGCAGTATTTTAGAACTAAATGCCTTGTGTATATCTGCATGTTCTTATCTTACCAATATTTCATTGTAAATATGTTTTATGCTTCCCTGTCTCCTTATACAGAAATAGATATGCTTTGTCTAACACCAGAATCAAGCAGAATGTCCATCCTGTCCCACAGAATCATCCTCCATTAGCATGTGTGAAGGACTTGGATTCTTTTATGCAACCACACCAAATTTTTGGCTTAACAAAAAAATCAGCTAATCTCTGAGCAGATGGAGGAGAGCAGGAGGGAGGTGAAGGAGAGAAGGGAGAGAGAGAATGAGTTTGCTTTAGCTTCAAGAGACGATTTTCTAGAGATGACTAGAGAAAAAATAGTCTTATAAATAGCAGGATTTCACCATGTCATATTATACAGACTTCTGGAGACTTGGTGAAGAAGAGCCCCTTTTTCACAATAGGCAAGTGCCATTTAGTGATAGAATAATACTTCCTATTTCATGACATCTTTTCCAATAAAAAGTCTTAATTGGGGAATTTGTGGAAAGAGACGTATTGTCTTTTTCTCCTCCTGTTTCTGCTTCACATATACAGGAAGAATCAAAGGGAAAACCTCCAAAAGTTGTTTTTTTCAAGACTCTAGATTCCCTAAATACGGGTGAATTTCAGTGGTCCTCAGCTAAATACCTGTGCTTTTAACTCCCTTAGTTTTAATTTTAGTTGACTGTATTGCCCTATTTCAGTGTCCATTTAGATTATTTCTGTTACAATATTTCTTTTCAGCACCCCCCCCCCTTTTTTTTCCAAACAACTGGCATGAAATCTGTTTCCAAATTGCAATTAAATGACAATTCTCTTCTGCTTCTGTATTAAACAGCAAACTAACAGTGGAGATGTCAAGAGGACTGTTGGTTTAATGTAACTGTAAAATGTCTGGATATTTATTTTACTGGAAGATTCAAAGTTGCCTGGAAGTGTTAGATGCCAAGGTCCATTGAATTTGAAGTTAATGCTAAAAACAGGCTGCAATACTCCATTTCGAGAGGCCAGGTGTGGGGAGGAGAGAATGATTGCACATCAGCTTGGGTTTGAAAACTAGAAGTGATGACTGACCACAAATCCATGTAAGTTTATATGCATCCTATTACTGAAAATGAAGCTCTTAGCAAATATCATTCCTTCTTTCTTTAGAGGAAAAGGCTTTACCTAGTGTGTGAGTTACCTAGTTGGAAAACTAGCTATATAGGATCTAATGGTGTACAAATTGCAGCTGAGCCAGGACTTTGGGGTGGAAAAGCACTTGTCATTTTGAAGGCTGCAAGATGGAGTCCTATGCAGAGAAGAACTAATAACTCTCATTGCTTTTTGCATGCACAGCACCAAACATGAGCAAGCCCCTGCACTTGGTTTTGAATATTGTGAGTGACACCAAAAAACTCTTTCTTCTGCTTTTGTGACTGTTTCTAGCCAAAGTCAGCCAAAAAAATGCGGGGGAGGGACTTTTCTAAATTAACCTAAGTCTTCTAAAATCCAAAATTAACAGAAGTTTAGATTTTTTTTAATGTTAGCTGGTTTAATTTATCTGTCAACTGCTGTATACGCAAGAAGCTGAAAGCAGGATTTACAAATGGGCTGCAATTACTTTTGCAGTGATGTTTCCTGTATGGTAATAACATTTAAAAGTGTTCATAGTGCAAAAATCAGTTCAGGAATTAAATCTGGCTATTTTTCTTTGAAATTCAGACACCTGGACGTCATCCACTAGCCACACAACTCCCAAAGTGTGCATATAGGTTAGGAGGAACCACTTTTAAATTTCCTACCATTACAAATGATGTCAGGCCTTTGTTCCATTCTTGGTCATAAAGCACTTAGTGCTGATACAACACCAGAACAATGCAAATGTTGCTTGACAACTCCTGAAAACTCACTTGTGACATGAGTTACTTTGCAGATGGCAAACCTGAGTGAGAAGTTGGTTCTTATCCCAGACCATTGGCTTTAGTGAAGTTAATCCTGATTTATGAGCATAAGTGAAATCAGCATGAGGTCTACAAACACTGGGACCTGAGGCTGGCTAGCAAGACAGCGGAAGAAGTGGGACTGGATTTCTGCTATTTCTAGCTCCTTGCACTTACCACTGGTTTGTCCTGACCAACATACCTTCCCGTCTCCATTCTGAGAGATTTTTTTCACTGATTTCTACTGGATTCTAGTTAGTGGTGTGCCAAAGACGATTTATTTTAGTAAGTATAACATTATTGATGAACATGTATAGTTCCAAATTCCCATTGAGTCTCACCTGATATTGGCAAAATCCAGAAGGGGAGGCAAAATAAACTGCTACTTAATCCAACGACCCCCTCCACTCCACCCAGCCCCTGGTCCTCTGGTAGTGACACAGCTGCTGGTCCATGCCTTAATGTGGAGACCCACTGTTTAAGGATTACTTTAATTTGCATCAGGGGTGTATTGGTGGACCCAGCGGGGACAGCCTTCCATCTTCAGCTCCTTCTGTGCAAAAATGAAGTTCATTTCCTACCTGTGGGGACTTTTTACCATCTTTTGCCATCTATACTTTTCCCAGAGCATGATGAAGGGACTTTAATCCCGAAAGCTTGCAAAAAAGGACAGTTTTCTTGCAATTTCCCAGTTGGTTTAATAAAAGGTATCATATTGCAACCGAGAGTTCTAGTTTTTTAACTTTGTGTCCATATTCAGCCTCTCTAAAGGGCGGTTCGACCAGACTTTCGGGGCACAGGGATGCAATTTTCTCCCTGAAACAACGCCTATAGCATGCAGTAGAGGAGTAGCATAGAGTACAGCTATATCTACATAGCTATAGCAAGAATCCAGTGGAAGCCAGATTCACAGAGTGTATTGCTGCTTTTGCCATATTTGGAGTCAGGATCAGTCCTGAGGGATCACGTCCATTATTTATTATGACTTTATGTAAAATGTTTTGCTTTGCTTTGTGTTGTTTTCCTTTCTGGTGTTTGCTCCTAATGAACCAACTCTCTATCCGATATCAGAGGAGGCAGAAATGCATTTGTAATTTTTCATTTATGCCGTACGCAGCAACTGGTTATAGCATCCACTTCTGGTATAGAACAGCAGTGTATTGCTATGCCTGAATAACTAGGAATATTTTGACAACTCATACACAACACTTACACAGTACAAATATAAGCAATTAAAATAGCTATTTGTTTTTATTTTAGGAATGTAGTCAATCTGCCCATCTTTTATAAAGGACATGAATAATTGCATATTCTGGGAAGGCAATCTAGTTACACACCAAGAACAATATACTATCAGCCAGAATGGTAATAGTCATTGAGTTGGCTACTTAACAAGCAGCTATAGAAAAAACTAATCTGATTACATTTTTTTTTCCAAAATACCAAGGAAAAGTTCCTTAAATAATGGTGGTTTTTTAAACAATTTGGACTGACAACCTTTAATTATAAGGGTAATTATTTTTTATTACATTTTACAATAGTTACAATAGTTTAAGGGTCCCTCCCCACCACACACATAATAGCAAACTGATTTCCCATAGTCAGCTGTCCCTGTGATGGAAAGATCTTTTCTAAGTGCATAATTTAAATTTAAATGAATGTGAACCTTTGTACTCAACTTGCATAGAATGAGAGTGATAACTTAAGAAAAATATAGCTTTGTGACACACTGATTACTTTTGTAAAGACAAAAGTATAGTCTTCCTTTGATGCATGTGTCTAACTTCCATTAGTGTTAATGGGAGTTATGCATGTGCATTCTGCAGAGACTCCAATTAATTATAACAGTTAAAAGAAAATGTGAGATGTTATTTTAAACTAGAGATTCATATGGTAGCTGAATGTTTTTGAATGTCTATCCTGTTCTCCATCCTTTGGTAGATGCTTTAAAACTGACTGACACGCTGTCATAAAATCTTGTAAATACTAGTACAATGTTTAGTTGAAACCATGGTTTGACATATAGATAGTTAAAGTCAGCTCAGATCTAGTTCTTTCTTGGATATCTGAGCTACCACCTGTCTGCCTTTATTCTGTTTACTTCTAGCTGACAGTTGAATAACTGTTCCATTAAAGTTATCAATTTCAAGGTTAACCTGAGATCAAGTTTTACCTGACTGAAGCTGAGTTACACAAAAGTGTGTGGGTGAACCACACTGCCCGCTCCTTTTCTTTAATTTTCTGCAACTTTATGAGTTGATGCCACGGAACATCTTTAACTAATGCACGTGCATACCATCCACACATGTGCGCGCGACACACGCACAGGATTTTGTGTTTTTAATTGACTGCAAAAAGAGACTAGTGTTGGTGAAAGGCAAAAGCAACAATGAGCTACTGCTAACAAACAATGTGGTCTATTGAGAAGCATGTTGGAGATAATGCATGTTTCCCAATGCACCTGGAGACTCCAGGCGGTAAATTCTGTAGTCCATCGATAAATACATAAATGAAAGAAGCCAGTACATAGCTAGAATGAATGAACAAATAAATAAATAAAAACTGTTTTATGTGTATAAGAATTGGGTAGATCAGACAGATTCTGTCTGTTTTTATGACATGCATATTACTTTTATTTGTCTCTTTCAACTTTCCAGAATGAATGAGCTTCAGTGTCCACTCTAAGGGCAAAATCCCACCAAAAACCATCCTCCTGTTTATTTGGGATTCATGGGCAGCTATACATGTGCTCCGTAGTGGGGGGAGGCACTTTAATTAGAGTGGCCCTAAGTGTCCACAGCTTCAACTATATTCAGAGTCCCACACTTCAAAATGGTGGTGGGCGCGCTTGAACTAAAGCTCATTTGACGAGCTTTGGTTCAAATGCCCCCTCCATCATTCTGAAGTGCAAGGATGCTGAATAGTTGTGAGGTAGACGCTGCTGGAGCACATTAATTAGCATGCTGCAGCAGGCTCAATTAATCTAACTGGGACATGTCAGAGACATCTGGCACATGTATGGGTGCTTTACGTGCACCAGCATTCTCAGCTTTAGGTCTTATTTCAAACCATTAGTCATAGGCCTCAGATCTCAGTGTTGTCTTTACAGGATGGGCATGGTTCCCAAATTTCTACTCTTCTTCTAGACCAGTGGTTTTGAACCTTTTTTAATTGACGTACCTCTTGGTCTCAGAGTGAGACTGCATTTCCTGAGAAGTGCCCCCTAAGAGCAACATTTCCAGTACGAGATTGAGGCATGGAGGAGGAGTAGGATATCTGGTTTCCACACGCCTGCTTGTTTTATGGCAGTAAACCCCCAGGAATTTCAAATTGTCAAGCCTTTTTAGGCCCTTTGACCTGTGTTCAACAATGTTTAAAATATATCTCGCGTACCCCCTGTTGAGACTTCATGTACCCCCAGTTCAGAACCTCTGTTCTAGACGGTAAGATTTGGGGAGTGGAGGATTGGGTTCTTAGACGCTTAACTTTAAACAGGTCCCTAAGGATCTGTATGCTGGTCCAAAAGAACTGCACTGGTGAGAAATGAAGCATTCATGTCCTTGCAGTCTACCCTGGAGTCTTTCACCTCTATTTGAAATGAAGCGTGGATTCATCATCTAAAGCAGAAGAAGAAAATGCTAGGGTGCGATTGGGGGGAAAAGGAACAGATACAGGCTAACAGGGAGTGAATCTGATGGTGGGCTGAGACAGCCAGCCAGCTTGTTTAAAGCAACTTTAAACAACACATGCACACAGAGATGCACAGACTCCTCCCTCCATGTCCCCCCCGCAAAAAAAAAAAGAGGCAAGAAAACTAAAAGGAAAACAAATGCCACACACATTCCTTCTCAGCTTTCCAGATGATCAGTGGACATGCATATAACCTTGGGCCTTGTTATACAGCGAGCTGCTCAAATGTTGATGGGTGTTAGTGCTAGCTGGAGTTTGGAGCAGTCTCATCTTCAGGCACCAGTGGATCCTCCCCCATCCCATTTTGGGCATGCCCCTGTCCCATTTCTCTTGGGGCTCTGCCAGTTCCCTCCCCATGTTACCCCCCCACCTCTTGGGATTCCCCCTCTGCCCCCAGCTGCTACCTTAGGACACACAACATAGACAGCCACAAGTAAGTGGGGAGTGGGGGGGCAGTGGACAGGGATATGGGGTGCTTGAGTGTGGGGGGGAAGCAATGGGCCCAGTGGGCCAGCAGAGCTGGTGGGGGGGGTGTTTATACTAAGACGAAGCCTACAGTGGCAACATTTTAGTGCAAGTTGGGTAACATGGATCAGAGATAATCCTGCCTTGGAATGGCGTAACTTTGAATAATATAGCACTTAAAATTAGTTTCAGAAGTTAACACAGTCCTGCCCTAGCCTGCACAAAACAGCTTTCTGGATTCAAATTCCAGTGCCTTTGAAGGATGACATTTTCGCATATGCAGACTCTGAAGGCTACAGTCCAGTTTGTCTCAGCAGCTGTAGGAGAAGGCAGTCAGTGCTTTGATAGATATAATGGGACCACAGGCAGACGCTATTACACACTTGAGAAACTTTCGCAGCAGCCATAGTGAAAGAGCTTAGTGTGGCTCAGGATAAAGTAGACAGATTCTATATGCTGTGTTGCAGTCGCGATTGTTGAGCAAAGAAGTTACCAGTCAGTCACACATATGAGACAAAGGTGAATAATTTTATAAAAATCTTGTTGACCTTATTGGACCCTGTGACTATGGATGGATAGTCGAAGAATTTGTCACAGACAGATTTGTCGTGGAAAGCTTGTCCGTCTTGGGATCTAGGTTTGGTGTTAAAAGGGTCTTGTTCCCTCAAAATAAAAGTTCAGCAAATTATCAGATTACTCTCCAAACTGATTTTAAGAGGGGTGGGAGGAGAATGCTGTAGATACCATACACATTGGCAAAATACATTTAGGCAAGAGGAGCTGCTGCACCTGTGTAGTTATACAAAGGATCAGTTGAAAAATGAGATCGACAGAAAGTGCCTGGTTGGCAGCAAAAGCCATTGCTTGAACGGGTGTAGCTGTGCTTGTGGATTTAAAACGGTGCCACTTGGTGAAACAAGGAGTAAAGTTATACATTACACTTAGACTAGGAGTGGGCAAAATACAGCCCAAAAAAAAAAAAAAATGACAGGACAGTAAGGCAGTAGGACCCAGGGGAAGTTTGGTGGGCTCCCAATCAGTAGAGCCTGCCCAACCCCGCCCCCGCAGCTGGAAGCCCCAGCAGGGGCTTCTGGCCTGGGGCCACGTGGCTGCCCCGTGCCAGAACCTTTGGGCCCCACTGGTGCTGGCCCTGGGACATTGGTCCCAAGATATTGGGACATTAGCCCCAAGATGGTGACTAGGGGGCAGGGCACCTGTCAAGGGGTGGGGCTACCCATGCAGCCCTCGACAGCTTGCCAAAACTGAATAAGCAGTCCTCTATCTGAAATAATTGCCTGCCCCTGACTTAGACCATACTAAGGTCACTTAAAATGCATGCATATGCATGTTAAAGCTTGTTAACTTGCACCCTCTGAGCATATTAAAGTTATGCCACTTCAGGGGAGGGTTAACTCTATACTGTGCTGTCTGGCTTGCGTTGAGGTCACTTCAGTCAGCTCCGTAGAGATAGGAGGAGCCATTTGAAGTCCTCCAGCATCCCTGCATGCTCCACTCCTAGTTCCCCCATATTGGGTGCAGAGCTCGAACTCAGCTGTTCTGGGTCCTATGCAGGCAAGGATTGGTATTAATATTAACTTCAATACCTCTTAACAGTCCACAGAATTGGTATGGTCTAAGTGTAATGTGTAACTTCACCCAAAGATGGGGTGGTAAGATGTAGGACATTGCTTATTGAAGGTGAAAATAAAGGCTTTTCCTTTTCTTTAAATTTGGGAGAAGAATCATCTTCAGTTGCCTTTGTGGTGGGTAGTATTGGCACTCCTATATTTAGCCATCTATCCTTGTTGTCTGTGTGCTGACAGAGAGAGGGAAGTGGCTGTTAATGAGGAAAAGTACACTAGTTACAAGCACTGCGATGTAGAGCATCAGCACCAGCTAATCAATGCTCTAAGGCATTATAGCAGCGAGCAAGCACAAAAATCACTGTAGCCCGCAGGCTTATGCTTAGGTTGGATTAGTGGATTTTGCCTTCCCCCAAATCCTGGGACAGAACAATTGGGAAATGGGTTTTTTGTGGGTTTTAACCAGAAATTCAATGTAAACTCACTAGCCTGGACTCTGAAGTTCAAAGAGTCCCCAGCACTGTAATATAACATCAAAGTTTAGACAGAGCTTATGAGCACTCATTATTACGCTTTATTTCATGTGTTTATTTTGCATTCTTGTGCTTTACGGGAGCCCTGCCTCCTGCACTGCATATTGTCTCTAACATTTTGAATCATTCATGATAGTTTTTCTCCGTAGTCTGCTGCTTCTTACAAAATCTAATGCCCATATTTCATATTTAGAACATTTTCTTTATTTTTTATATTTATTTTGTCTTGATGTATCACATTGCAAATGGCAGAGACAGAGAGGGTACATTTTTAATAGCCAAGTTAACTACCACTTGAATGAGAGGTTCATGATGAAAATGCTGATGCATCTTTAACTACAGCTGCATGAATATGCTGATATAATACTCTAGGTGGAAAACATATAATTAACATAATAGTGAAAGGACAAGTCTCTGTGGGGTTTTAGATTTCCTTCTATAATGCAAACAAAAGATGCTCTCTAAATGTAAGTTTTCTTGTTTCATTTTTTATAATGGCCAATTAATCCAGACACAGCCAGAAAACTATGCTGAGAAAAAGCTGGCACGTATCTTTGTAATTTGTATTGTAACAAATTGAGAGATGTAATCGCAACAGCGAAAGATATTTAAATAAAATTAAAGCTGTGATATGAGCTGACAAAAGGGAAGAAATTGAAAGTTAAGGATGACATTTTTCCTGTTTTGATACAGCTGTGTAATAGAAAAAGACTGCCTTAGTGACATGAGCTGAGTTGAAAAGATGAGCTGTCAACCTCAGCTACAAATTCCTGGGTTCCTGTTTTGTTACAATTCATCAATTAGATGATTGGGACACATTTTTGTTTTTCTTACTGTAGTATAGCAAAACTGTAGACTGGATCAAAATGTGTTTTTTATTTGTAAAGAAATCAAATTGCCTAATATATTTTATTAGTACAAGCAGGTAATGAGGTTAATATATATTCAAGTAGACTATCCTCCAAATAGGTCTTTTTAAAAATATACTACCCAACTAAATATTTCCCTAAGCATAGTCGTGTAATGAAACTAGACTCTTTTGACTTCACATCCTTATGTCTTCATACCTATATACTGTGGTGAGGCATATGATGGAAACCCAAGTGCAAGCAGACCTTCTTCTAGTATTCCACGTATTTTCACTCGAGTGCAAGGGCTTGGACTTAATTCCCATTGTAGTAAGATAAAACCCATGGTGAAATGAAGATATGAACTCTGAAGTCAATGAGACTCAGTACATAAGGCCTCGTTTTCTTTGCATCTGTTCGGCTTTGTTTTCTGAAGAGCATTTTAGTATGCATTGTGAGGATATTCATAGAAACATTTTCTTTGTTTGGAGTAAGGCGTATCTGAACTGTGGTTTGTTTTTAAGGCTCTACTCTACCTCCTGTTGAAGCAAAACAAAAAGGAAAACAACCCTATGTCTTCATTGGGAGTGGGAGCCTCAGATTCCTTTGAACATGGAAATCATAGCATCATACATAGAGCGCATGTTCCTCAGTTGATCTGAAGGTGCTTTTCTAAGGAGGGTGGTAATATCACTATATATATTTATTATAATTTTATCTAAATATATATATATATATTTATTTATTTTACATTTTTTTGGCACATAAGAAAGCTAAGGTACACAGATCATTTCCATCCGCCACAGCAAATCCCTTCCCAAATCAGTGGTGGTACTGGGAAGTGAACACATATCTCCTTAGTCCCATTCCTATGCCTTATGTACTGCACAGCATTGTCTCTCCATCAGGACTATAGATTAGCATATGAGGTCATGAACATCATTATACTGATTTACTTCTGCAGTTCTTGCATGCTGTGGTGATGAGTGTTGTATAAAATCATGAGATAAATAGATTTCTGTGATGAGTTCGCTTTAATAAAGCAATGGAATGAATTGACTCTCAAAGATGAACTTGATGAACTGTTTATTCCGCTGATGTGATTCAGAAAATATCTGAATTTCTGTAAAACCTGAAGATATGTCTAGACTGCAGCATGTGGCTTTTATTTTAACTGGACTTAACTGATTGCCAGCAGTAATCCACAAATATTTGTGGTGAGTCTGGATTGGCATTTACAACTGTGTGTTTAACTCAAGATAATTGGCATTCAATTAACTTGTGTTAAAATGAGAGCGCAAACTCTGAGTGATTTACATCCTGGGTGCCTCTCTCTCCATATCACACTGTGACAGCTAAGATTTGCAGAGGTGCTCACACTAAGAGCCTCTTAGTTAATCAAGTGGATGCTGGAGTCAGGACATTTCCAATGAGGGATCCTTGACTGTAGACCCCACCCTGTCAAAACCTGAATTTGTTGAACTTCAGGTCATGCTCCAAGCAAATCTTCTTTCTAGGCTGGTTCTGGGGAAAATGACTTGTATTTCATTATGAGAAAGGACTTGTATTGGTTCATTTGTTTGGGGTCCCTATTTTAGACGCTGAACGCAATGCAAATGACTTCTATTATTTCTGTCCATACGTCCAGAACTCTGGATTAGTGCAAACCTAATTAAATAAAAAAGGACTTAGAGTGAAAGCTGCATTTAGTTAGAAAACAAAAAAGGCAGATATTTTTATATCTGAGAGTTCCTTGGAAAAGTCTCACCAATATAAAAGTTTGACAAAGCATATTGACACTAATTGTTCAAACACAGACTTTTTGCTTCTAGCTTCCCATCTCTTTTATGTATGATGTGTTTTGATCCTAGGAATAGTGTTTTATGCTGTTTAAAATCAAAATCAATTCCCCTAAACTCTGATCTTAAAAGCTTACAACACTACATTTCTTATTGCTGAGATAACCATATCTCCTTTGTGTCAAACCAGGATGCTGCTCTCCGAACTTCTTCCCCCACTTCCTCGAGATGTCTGCCACTCTCTGGTCTCATCTGAGCATGCCTGAGTGCAGGAGTGGGGAACATGGGTTGAAACAGTACCACCTCTCTCTGGCAGCCCAGTAAAAATGGTACAGAAGTGTTCATTTGATCAAATTGATGAGATCGCTAGGACAGGTTTTATAATGGGAACAGAATGCATGGTCACCCTATTAACTGTAAGATAAGGGCCCAGTTTAATTGGCTGATATTTTTTCTTCTATTTAGTCATGGGACATTATCATAGCAAGAGCAGTTCTTACAGATGGACAATGGTTCTCTTTGTGTTGCGTTCTGTGAGCACTTTGCTCTTCAGCAGGTGAATACACATGCGAGATTGGACAAGATCAGCACCCTCAAAAAATCTTCTAGACACTGTGCTGATCAAAAGTTTCAGGTGCATTACTAGATGCTTGAAGCCAAGAAATGTCAATGATTTTGATCCTGTTGCCAGAATTGCTCCAGACAACATCAGGAAAGCAGTAGAAAGCACAGTAGACTGGACCCAGCAGATCAAAATCAAGAGATCCCCCCTACATGGTCACGTGGCAAGGAGCGTGTATACCACTGTGCCTTCCTCGAGCCCTAGTGAAGCTGTGCCATCGTGCTGTTTGTTGTAGGATCAGGGCCATAGTGATCCAACACGTTGTAACTGGATTGATATTTTTAGGTAGTTAGCTGTCACGTTTTCCCAAGCAGCCAAAGGTGAAAACTCAGATTAATGGGTACAAGTTTTCAAATGTCAAAACAAAACCAGCCCGTACATTAGTGTAGAAAGATATTGCAATTCATTTTAAAATTGAAAAATATCTTGCTGCTTTATATGACCCAAAAGATGTGTAGAAATGTCATTGCTTTTGTTTGTGTGAATACTGAATTTCAGCCCATATTCAACAGAAAGCCGTTGTTGTAAACCTTTGATAGCAGGAGTTAAGAGCAGAAATGTTAACAGAACCGCAACTAAACGAGCTTGAAGGATGCTGCTATAAGAAATTAATTTTACCAATGCCACTGTATCTTTGAACCTTTTTTTGTGAAGGAACTGTTTTATCTGTTGGGTGGGGATGCCGTTTAAATCAAATTTAAACAAGAAATGTGCCACAGCTAAAGAAATCAATAGAAGCCACAGGAGTTTGAAATCCTTACGTGTTCTTCAAAGAAAAAAAAAAAGAAAGATATTTGTCCAAATAGCTGTAAACTCTTTTACACACAGTGCATTATCAAAATGAATCAAGTGTTGAGAAAGCAAAACTTAAAAAAGCTAGACTAGGTGTAAAAAGACTGGCGTCCTGTATCCTACTCCTTGCCATATGTGCTAAAGTAGACAGTCCTTCTCCATATTGTGTTACGACACTAATGACTCAATGATTCCAATACTGTAAAGCAATTCCCTGTAGGACTGCTTTGCAGAACATGCCCCCTTCCCAGAGGAAGATAATCTGAGTAGCGGAGGAATTGCAAATTCAGAACAACCTGATTTTGGACTCTCTACAGGCAGCTTAGAACTGTAGGATAAAATAACATTTCTAACAGGATTAGGTTTACTTTCAGAACCTCTTATTTATTCTGTTGGAGGTACTAGTCTGGTTTTCACTGGTTGTACATCAATATGACTCCAGTGACTTGAAAGGACATGCTGTGCATGCAGGCTCGGAATCACCACTGGTTTTTTTACTATATATATATCTTTTTAATTTTTGTCAAATTCTCAAGACTAGTTTCCCATAGCAGGAAATCTAGAATACAAAAACAACACTACCCCAAAGGACTGAAGCACAGCTTGGCTCATTCACGCTAATGGCTGCAAATACTTATTTCTGGAACGAGGTGAATAATCGAGCAAGTAAGTGAAAAAAGCACCCCTCTGCACACATTCGACCATAGAGCAGAAATGCAAGGTGATTAACATGCAAACTAAGACACCTTTTCGAGCTTACAGTGCAAGATTAACTCTGTAGTTTAGCTGTTTTACTAGTCCAATTTAAACTTTATGCTCTGTAATATTTTTGTTTCCTATACTATTGAGGTATGAGAGATCAGGTTTCGCCCTGCAGTTTCCACTTCATATTGCTGTGTTATGAAGTGGAAGGAAGGCCCATTTGGTGCATGTTAGCAGCATCAATGGGCAAAGATCTCCAAGCACAATGTGTTAATGGAAAAGACAGCTTAACTATGATTAGGCTTTTCCTGTCATTTCTTCAGACCAAAGAGCCTAAGTAATTGCCCAAACTCTCTGCTCCTGAGTTTTGGATCCATTAGAAAACATGGTAGTGAAACATTAACCTAAATTCATTGTAGTGAAACTTTAACCTTTAATCTAAATTACTCCTCTGAGCTTTGACTTTTTCTAGGGTTTCACTTCTATTTCCAACTCTCTCCAGAAAACTGAATCCTATTTCTTTCATATCCCAGAAACAGTTGACATGCATATGCCTCAATGAGTAAGGAAAACGTCATCTTTATGCATCTTCCTAATACCTGCTTCCAGAGTGCATCAGGAGAGCAGACTTACAGCTCTGTTCTTCATCCTTGTCGCAGTTACACATTTCATGCATTTTTGTAAGCTATTTGCCAAATCGATGACAAGTCTCTTGCTTATATGAGTATGCAACTAAATCCTATTCTACAAATATGAGTACTTTTCGTCATTTAGGTGTGAAAATGTTGCAACTATGTGATTAAACACAAATGATTATAAATTTTATTTAGTGCCTGGATTTAACATTTTGCTCCTTACTGTGCATGTACATTGCAGTTCTGTATGTTGTTTTTTGCGGGGGGGAGAGGGTATAGTAAAATGTGATAGGAAGGGGGCTGTGAAGTAGCAAGGATTAGGTAAAGAAGACAAGTTAAAAAAAAAAAAATGGAGGCCTTTAGAGGGAATTTGTATTTGCGTAAAAGAATCCAAGTACTTTACGCACACATGATAATTCAGCATGATTCTGTGGAACAGGATAGGTATACTAGTTGATTCAGGTGCGAAGCAAAGCTTATCTGTTCTGTATAAGTACAGGACCTGATTTACGGCACGTGGGAAGTGTTGTCAGTTTGGAACGACATGAGAAGAACTACAGCAGCGAGCAGGGGTGAAAGGGACAGAGAGCAGCCAGTCCTTATGACTCTTTTGAATGATGGGGAAAAAAGTTGGATCTATTCCTCAAAGCGTAATGATATGTTGTATGTTTTATCTATTGAAAAGCACTGTGATGACAGCCTCACTCCATCATATTTAATGTGGCTAGGGTAAGTGGGAAAAACCTTAGGTGAACATCCTGTTCAGACACTGGATGAGTGATGAGTTTCATGGTGGGTGATTCTTTCGGAGGATATTTGTTTTTCACATTATATAAGAGCTTCCTCTCACTTCATCAGTGGGAAGGAGTTTTTTTTTAATCTTATTTTTGCCATGAAGATAGTAGCATTTCATGCCAAAAGGAAACTGTTCGTTTAAACAGCTAAAGTGTAAACTATTAGCGCTGCAATAATGTTTGATCCAGAAGCTCAGGTGTTTATTGCTCTCATATAATATAGCCCTGCATTGTGGAGGAGTCCACCTGGAATAAGGGTAGGGACAATAGTCAGCACACTTGAACCTGAGTGAGGTCATGGGAGCAACTGTAATGCAAGAAAGATGAATTATTATTATAGCTTTTTTTCCTCCATCCCATGACACAATCAGAAACAATGCTATTTTTGAAAATGATTTTGGAAGTAAAAAGGATAGTCTAAAATGTGAGCAGTCCCATTCATGCCAAGTGAATTATGTGGGTGAATAAAATTGTGCAAGTATGTCTGCAGGATCAGGATTTTGAGGACACAAGGCCATATCTTACTTCCCTTTTCATACAAAATGCTTCTCCCCAGCACTTAAATTAAAAAATAATGAGGACAGGAGGGAGTTATTTCCATCATTTATTATTGATATTGTCATAGCAGTCAAACATGATAAAACTGTACAAGCACCTGGCAAGATAATCCTTGTTCTAAGGGCCTTAGAGCCTAAATTTAGATATGGCAGCAAACAAAGGTTAAGCAGAGAAGGGCATTGTGGAGCTTTCCTGACATTGCTATACAGAGATGTTCTGTCAAAAATGAAGACTTTTCTGTTGAGAACAGATGCACCTTTTAATATGACATGCAACCAATATGACATGTCTAATGGGGGTAGCTCTGCAAATTTGTGGTCAAACTATAGATGATCTGGAAGTCAAGTGTCTTGCTTTTTCTCTGGAGGATCAGCGATGGCCCAGTGAGTCATATGCTCAGCAGAAATTAGAATCCAGAAGGTAGCCAGTATTTGAAGTCCTACAGAGATGCTATTTGAGGCAACTGTTAGCCAAGTCTGAAACTTTTCATGCAGTTAAAATGCATGTAAATGTTTAATGAAGAAGTAAAAGAGCTTAAATTAATGTAATATCAGGCATGTCTACATGTCACCTTCTGGAGCCATTGCTATGGTGCCGTGCCTTAGTATTTCCAAAAGGAAATTGCTGTAGCAATGCACTATGCTGGGGAAGAACACTGCTATGGCAATGTAGCTAATGATCACGTGTAGATTCATGTGATCACCATGTCACTAACATACTGTATGGTGACATAGTGCATTGCTACATTGCTGTAGGGCGATGTATAGATGCACCCATTGACTAATACAATTGGGAACCAAGCAAACAAGTGAGCACTAGTAGCCAAGAAAAAAGTGACCTTCTTAGTGGAGCAAGTTATTTTTTAAAAATATGGATAAGTAGGTTCCTCAGTCTGTGCCCAGTCTGACCATGGGCCAGAGCCAGCTGTTGGTCCCGGTCCAGTGCAGATGCAGTGGGCTGCATATGGCCCTGTGGATGGGGTAGAGGGCAGGTCAGCCTTGACATGGCTATGCAAGACAAAGGAGACCTTAAGGGGAACGGGATGGGAGTGGCCAACCCCAACCCAGCCCCATGGAGGGGGAAAAAGTGGTGTAGCCCAGCTCCCCAGGGAGTAGACACCATGACCTGGCCTGAACCCAGCCCTGTGGAGGGAAGGGGGCATGGCCCAGCCCCAACCTGGTCCCATGGTGGGAAGGGAACATGGCCAGGCTTCAATCCAGAAGCAGGGAAAGGGGCATGGCACAACTCAGCAAGGGGAGGGGGTTCAGCTGGGCTCTCATTGGCTGTGTGGAGCTTGGGAATTTGGCAGGGGGGAGGATGGCTATATTAAGGAACACCATTCCACTGCTGCCACGTTTCCTGACCTTCGGGGAGCCCCACAGGCTAGATGAGGTGGCTGTGGCCCACAGGCTAGAGGTTGATTACCTGCACCCTAGACCGAAGCAGAAACGCCGTGGAATTTGTCTGGTTATTTCCATGTAAATGGAAACTTGATGAATTAATTTTCTAGCTGGACTTGAAATGGAGAAAAGGGAGATGAGAAGTAATTTACCTCGGTTGTTACATTATCTCTTCATAACATGATTTAAATAGCAGGATGTGTCACACTGTAATAGAGTCCCTAGTGAAAATACTGGTCTCTCTGGAAAAGAAATTATAAAAGAACTGCTTGCAATGGCACACCGGTTTTTACCAGGAACAAAAAGCCGTAACCCATCTACGGCTACTCCCTGCTTAACATTATAGTTACAATCTTGAAAAATGCACTTTTAAGCGACATGATGTTAAGCAAATCCAATTTATCAGTGATTTGGACAATGGGGTGAAAAGCAACTTGATTAAATTTGCTGATGATACCAAAATATGGGGTGAGGTGGGCACGCCAGTAGGGAGGGAAAGACTGCAGCAGGCCCTGGATAGGTTGCAGGGGTGGGCTAACAAAAACAGGATGCGTTTTAACATTGACAAGCGCAGGGTGCTACACTTGGGCAGTAGTAACCAGCAGCACACTTATAAGTTGGGAAACTCCTTTCTTGAGAGCACGGAAGCAGAAAGGGATCTTTTGTCATTATTGACTCCAAGATGAACGTGGGCCGACAATGCAAGGTCAGTCAGGGTCGGTAGGGCTAACCGGACCTTATCGTGCATCCACAGGTGCATTTCAAGTAGGACCAAGGAGGTGATCCTCCCCCTCTACGCAACACTAGTCTGGCCGCAACTGGAGTACTGTGTCCAGTTCTGGGCACCCCACTTCAAGAGGGATGTGGACAACATTGAGAGGGTCCAGAGGAGGGCCACCCACATGATCCAGGGACAG
>JAGPOW010003685.1:19344112-19386152 GCA_030014935.1 Caiman crocodilus
GGATGTGGACAACATTGAGAGGGTCCAGAGGAGGGCCACCCACATGATCCAGGGACAGCAGGGCAGACCCTACAATGAGAGGCTACGGGACCTGAACCTATTCAGCCTTCACAAGAGAAGGCTGAGGGGGGACCTTGTGACCATCTATAAACTCACTAGGGGGGATCAGAAGGGTTTGGGGGAGACCTTGTTTCCCCTAGCGCCCCCAGAGATAACAAGGAATAATGGCCACAAGTTGCTGGAGAGTAGGTTTAGACTAGACATCCAAAGGTGCTACTTCACACTCAGGGCGGCTAGGATCTGGAACCAGCTTCCAAGGGAAGTGGTGCTGGCTCCTACCCTGGGGGTCTTTAAGAAGCAGCTTGATGCTTACCTGGCTGGGGTCATTTGAGCCTAGTTTTCCTCCTGCCCAGGGCAGGGGGTCAGACTTGAAGATCTGCAAGGTCCCTTCCAACCCTGCTTCTATGAATTATATTACAGTAGGTACCTACTAGCAGGCAGCAGCCAAACAGCATTATAATCGAACATCACACGACTTCAAATGAGTATGTTCTCTAATACATCAGCAGCATAATAATGAAACAACGTTAACTGGGACGATGCTAAATGAAGTGTACCTATAGTTACGATTGCCAGCGCTGACTGTATCATTTAGGAAGAATACAGAATAATCACCAAACTGTGAGGTCCAGAAGAATGTAAGTCCCCAATATGTTTATATAACATTATTTCTCTCTGCTCTATGTCAACATGTGAGTTTTGTGTCAGATAGGCTCTTTAGGTACCCAGTTATGTTTTTACTGCTGTTCTCTGGATCTTTTCCTATTTTTTACTTTATTTTGGAATAGTGGCCAAAATGAAATCTGATACTAAATAAAGATTACAGAGTTCTTTATGTAATAGCGTTACAATATTTTGTATCTACCCTTCTTAACATAGGCTTACCTCGTGTGTGGTCCGACTGTCACTATGCATCAAGCAAATACCATGCTGTGCTGTCGTATAAAGGAGACAGTCTTTCCAAGCTATATTTTTCCTCAGAGATTGCAACTAATCCCAAATTTACTGGCATGTGCAAGCAGGTAAAATAATTCTGTTCTATGTACATTGCCTTGTGCTTATTTACACTGCTTTACAGGAAGGAAGCGCCGCAATAGTGACATCTTGACACAGGACTCGGGCAACTTGCCCAGAAATTTTATATAGGAGGTAAGAAAGGAGAGTGTGTCAACGCTTGGCGGTGTGTATGGGAATGAGGACAAGAGAGGGGTGAGGGAGAAGGGATATTTAGAGATTTTTGTATATGCACCATCATCGTTTTGCAGCATGCTCTGTCAGATATTTTGTTACTAAAAAGACAAACCTTTGACAAAATGGATCCTTTTCTCCCTCTTCTTCGCAAAAAATCCAAACAAAATCTGCACAAAGCAGACCATTTTTAACCCCAGTAGAGAAAATAAGAGACTCCTAAGTGCTCCATTGATGAAGTCATTAATATTGACGTTGCTCGGATGTTGCAATGACATGCAGCAATATAAACACCTCAGAAACAGCTGATTCAACATTTGAAAAGCATGTTCAGTGATGGCCTTTGATGCTAAAGCACAAAACCCCAAGAAATCTGGGTTCTATTCCTGAGTTTGAGAGATTTTTCTTTTTTAAATCATTACTTTCACGCACAAGGACAAGTACAGTAATATGGGTGATGATGAATTACAACCTTACTTCATCCATCACTGGACTCTGGAGATTTATTTTTAAAAATGGTGCATTGTCAATGATTAAGATTACATACATAAATTTGCTAAAGGTTGTACTCTTTACAGCTTGAAATTACCAGATGTTGGCAGGTCATTCAACATGTTAGCGGAGGTCTGTTTCACCTGTGTAATCATATTAACTCATGCATATTTGTGCCCGTTACTGCATCTCCATGACTTACATTTATAATATTCAGGCCAACTCTCCTTCTCCCACCATTATATATTATAAGTAAATACATTTTTGGAAATGTACTTTGAATTCTCTGAGATCTTTAATTCTCTGAATAACGTTTGGATAAATAATTATTTCTGAATAGTGCAGTACAAAAAATCAGAAATTCCTAAACTATAATAATCCTCTGTCCAAGATGTGGCATATAGTTCTGGTCACTATCATTCTCTTTAAATTCTTGAATTTCTTCCAAGGTTTCTCAGTCTTTACTACACCTGGAGAATATAGGCAGGAGGTTTTGATTAACATTCAGAGGACTTCACTTGTTTAATTCTTTTATCCTACGTGCCCATTCACCCACATCACCTTCTTTGGAAATTGCTGCTGCCTCTACTTGGGAGTTTGGGAAAGAAGCTTCCTCTAACGCTATGCATTATACTCTCTGTGATGAGTAGTGTGCTTGGTATGCCTGTGATAGGGTCTGTACCTTGGGTCCAGACACTTAAATACATCATTGCTTTTCTGGGAGTAGGAATATTATATAAATTCCTCCTATAATTGATTCTTCTTAGGTTTCTTCTGTTGAGTGTGTTTCTTAACTCAGGCTCCCTGTATTCAAAGTGTGACTATTGTGGGATAAACTACATCAGCAATCTTTAATCTGACTCACTTCCCTGCTCCTCTGAGAAAGTATTGCCAAAGCCACTCCATTACTAATCCCAAAGGTGTAGTTTTCATGCTCTCCTGAGAACAAGGGGCTAAATCAGCAAAAAGACTCTGAGTATTGGACAGTGTTTTTCGCTTCTCTCTTACCTAGAAACTGAGACTCTCTATGCAAGACTTGGGTGAAGTTACACTTTAGACCCTACTAAGGGAAATTAAAACGTGAGTATCCACACGTTAAAGCTCATTAACCCATGCTAAGTTCCCTTTGAGCATTTCAAAGTTATGCCCCTTCATTCAAGCATTAACTCTGGGCCACGCTACCTAGTTCATTTTATGGTAACTTTAGTCTGCTGCGTGGAGTTTAAATGAGCAATTTGCAGTCCTCCAGTATCCGGGATGCACCATTCCCAGTACCCTCCCCACCCCGAGCAGGGATGCAGGGCTGAGCCCAAGTGTCCTGGCTCCTAGCCACACCCCTGCTCACTGGCCCTCTACCTAGTGGCAAGTCAGAGCTGTACAGACAAGAAATGGTATTAGTCCTTAACATGCCACTGCTCACAGTACATTCAAACTTTAACACCACTTAACACTCCACTGATTTAGTATGGGCTAAGTTCACTGTGTAACTTCACCTTTAGGCACCTCGGAATGGGACTTATAAAAGCTAGCACACTGCATGGGGCACTACCTAAGATAGGCGATAGGAGATCCGGAAGTGAGAGATTCACCTCCCCCAGAGACAAGCACCTAAGCTGGGAGGTGCTTTTCTATGAACAGGATTCAGAAAGCTGAGCCCTCCCTGGGAGATCCTTTGCTAGCCCTTTCTTATAAAATGCAGGAATAGGAGATGTTGTCTGACCTGCTTCCATTTGATTCAATGATTAGAGCATTCACCAAGCCTGTGAGACACCCAGGGTTGAGTCCTTCCTCTGCCTAAGGGTTTTGAACCTGCACTTTTCCCAAGCAAAAGTTCTCACCACCAAACTACAGAATATTCTGTGGCAGGACTTTCTCCATTCCTCTTTTTTAAAGCTGTTCCACTTTCCATGGAAGAATTAAATACAGTGAGGGAAAGTGTGAGCATGACTATATAGCTCCTATGGTTAGGCCACTCATCTAGGTGGATGGGGCTTTGGGTTCTTCTACAAGGTCTTTTAGATATTTTTATGCACCCTGACCCTACATAGTGGCAACTTCAGATAATTTAGTAGGGATCCTTGTTAGCCTTTAATCTAGTTTAACAGGTAAAAAAAATAAAGATCCAGGATTAGGGAGGTTGGTTGTAGCTGTGTTGCTCTAAGGACACAGGTAGACAAGGTTCTTTGGGTAGATGTGATATATTTTATTAGACCAACTAAATAGTTGTAAAGATTGTTCTTTGCAAGCTTTTTGGCACAAACGCCCTTCTTCAGACATAGGGAAAATCTGTTGGTGTTTGTGTGCTATCCTGAGTAGAATAGAAGCCAAAGTGCAAAGTGTGGGGCAGTGAAAATTCAGATGAGTGACAGTAAGGCTAAAACATATGTCACTGTTGAGTTTGGCTTCTTTCTTCCTCATGTGAAGAGGAATGGTTATTGCCCAAGGATATGATCCTCAAAGCACAAAAGAAAATGGTTCTTGCAAAGAGGAAAAGTAGCAGAAGAGCTGGCAAGCCCTCCTGGCTTAATAGGGACATTGCAGTCGTCTCAAAAAAGAGGTATACACACAGTGGAACCTAGGGATGGTCCTCAAGGAGAACTATACATTAGTGGCCAGCAGTTGTAGGGAAATGATCAGGAAAGCCAAGGCGGTGATAGAGCTTAGGTTAGCCATGGGAGTCAAGGACAATAAGAAGTCCTTCTTTAGGTATTTAAGCAGTAGAAGGAAAACAAATGGAAGTGTGGGACCCCTACTTAAGACCTTGGGACAGCTGGTAGCTGACATTCAGGACAAAACTGACCTCCTGAATGCCCACTTTGCTTCAATATTTCACCGGACCAAGGGGAAAGACAAGCGAGATAAGGCTCATAGCAGGCATGCTGGGAATGGCAGCCTCCCCACTGTGGAAGCTGAGTGGGTGCAATACCAACTAGAAAAGCTAGATGTTTATATGTCAGCAGGACCGGATGGACTTCCCCCGAGAGTGCTGAAGGAGCTGGCTGAGGTCACTGCGGAACCCCTGGCAAAGCTCTGTCAACATTCAAGGGGCACAAGGGAAATCCCTGAGGGTTGGAAGAGGACCAACATTGTTTGCATCTTCCAGAAGGGGAGGAGGGAAGACCTGGGCATCTATAGGCCAATCCGTCTAACCTCTATCCCAGGAAAAATCCTAGAAAGCTCATTAAAGAATCTACGTACGATACGCTCATAGAAGGTAAGATTCTGAATGACAGCCAGCATGGCCTTTGTTGTAGGTAGGTCTTGTCTTACCAATCTCATCTTCTTCTATGACTAAGTCTCTTGCTACCTGGACATGGGAGGTGAGGTAGATGTTATATACCTAGTCTTCCAAAAGGCTTTTGATGTAGTATCCCATGATATCCTTATGGGAAAACTGGAAGATTTTTGGCTCAGCTGCTTGACTGTTCAGTGGGTAGGAAACTGGCTAAAGGGTAGGACTCAGAGAGTTCTCATGAAGGGGTCTGTGTCATCCTGGTGTGAAGTGGTCAGTGGTGTCCCTCATGGGTCTGTGCTTGGACTGGTGCATTTCAACACCTTTATCAGTGATTTGGATGGGGCTTGCTGGCCAAGTTTGTGGATGATACCAAGTTATGGGGCAGTGTGGTCAGACCAGAAGATACATTGCAGATACAGGCAGACCTGGGCAGGCTAGAGAGTTGGGCAGATGAACCAGATGAAATTTAACATTTCCAAGTGTAAGGTGCTCTATCTTGGTGCAAACAACCCTCAACAGACATTCAGGCTTAGTGGTAACCGTTTGACTTGCACCATGGCCGATATAAGCCATCAGTGTGATGCGGTGGCCAGCAGGACAAATAACATGCTAGCATGCATCAATCGATGCATCTCATGTAAAACTAAGGAAGCAATATTCCCACTGTATTCACTCAGCAATGGTGTTGAGTCCTGCATCCAGTTTTGGGCACCGCCGTTCAATAAGGATGTGGAAAAACTTGAAAGGGTCCAGAAAAGAGCCACCTGTATGATCAGGGACTTGCAAGGCAAGCCATACAAGGAAAGGCTGAGGGACCCGGGCCTCTTTATCCTAAAGAAGAGACGGTTGAGAGGGGACTTGATAGCTGCTTACTGCTATTTCAGAGGAGTACATCAGGAACTTGGTGAACAACTGTTCGTTAGGGCACCCCTGGGGAAGACCAGGACCAATGGATGCAAACCCTTGGAAGTCTGCTTCAAACTTAATACCAGA
Organism: Caiman crocodilus; assembly: GCA_030014935.1. Classification (NCBI taxonomy): domain Eukaryota; kingdom Metazoa; phylum Chordata; order Crocodylia; family Alligatoridae; genus Caiman; species Caiman crocodilus. Next base: position 19,350,081 of record JAGPOW010003685.1, read on the forward strand.
AAAAATTCTCTCACAGTCAAGGTGTCCAGACTGAAATAAACTCCTTCCAGAGGTGGTGCAGTCATCTACCCTTGAGGTTTTCAAGAGGAGACTAGACAGTTACCTCATTGGGGTCACCTAACCCCAGTTGTCTTCCTGCCTAGAGCTTGGTGGGGGGGCCGGACACAAGGTCTGTGAGGTGCCTTCCAGCCCCTAACAACCTATGAATCTATGAATGTTCTGAAGTTTCCATTTTAAATGGCAAAATTCGATATCTTCCAAGGTTTGGCATTTTAAAGTATGAAAAGCATTTTCTTTGAGTGGGCGTATCTGTTTACCTGCACAGTTCGGGCAGGCAACAGAACAAGTGGTTGTTGATATGAAAGACGAGCAAAAGGGACAAATACATGGTTTTCTAAAGGATCATTAAATGAAGAGTCCCTGTGATTGCAGATGTGACAAGCAGTCTATTTCTCTTCTTCCCTAAATCTCAGCTGGCTAAGTGCCTATACACGGGAAGGGAAAGCTGCTAATAAGAAGCTTTGAGTGAATTTAATGAAAAGGTGAACAAATTAATGACTCTGTAGAACAGCTTGTGGCATTGTTTGTTTGCTAGAGTATTTGACTAGCTCGGTGGTATGGCATTACCATGATCTAAATACTTTCAGTATGAACGAAATTATGTGTACGGTAACACCAAAGTTATATCAATTTTCATTATTTGATCTTTTATGGGTTTCATATTGGAGAGCTTAAATACCTTGTGCCTTACACGATGCAAACTTTCAAAGATGAGCTATTTGAGATATGGTCTAATTTTTACTAAATTTCCTTGTCTGCAAGAAGAATGGTGACATCTAGTCATAAAAAGTTCAAATTTATTTTTAACGTTGCTGATGGATCGATGCTGAGTAGCTGCTGTTGCTAGTTCATTTCAGTCAGTTATTTCTGCAGATTTGTGGGCTGAACTTTGTGTTAAGCAGTGACAGGATGTCATCTCAAGACCTTTTCAGTCAGACGAGCCTTTTTTAAAAATGGCCTTCTGTTTTGCATTTTTGATATTTTGGGGGAATCAAGTACTTAGTCTCAGTGGGGCTAAAACTGAATAGTTTTTACTTATTGCTGGGTTCAGTGGGGTTTTTTTCAAGTGGATGCTCTCCAAGGATGGCCTAATTCTAATCTCAATGGAGCAATTGTTCTTGCTTCAAGATAATCCTTGTGTTTAATTTGTCCAATTATCTTAGAGGGAAGCAATGCAAAGCACTTTAAAAGATCGGGTACACAACATGCTTTCATTCGTATAACTGGAATTTGCACTGGTGCCAAAAAAGAATACTTGTGGGTACTTGTATAACTTGTATCTGTTATAGAGTTACCCTGAGAGAAGTTAGGGGTAGAATGACACCTGGTGTGTATGTGTGTGTGCGTGGTGCACCTGTAGCTTTTTCTGTGGCAGCCCTTTACTATATGCAAACAAAACATTACCTCCTTTCAGCCATCATGGTGAGGCTCTGTGGCTAAGGACAGGCATTCAAAAAGCTGGAGCCTGAATTGCTTGAACTTTTGCAGGTTAGTCTAACCTGCCTAGATTGAACCAATTTGCAAGTGAATATATGTTCACTATTAACTCCTGAAATGAAGGAGACTGCAGGGGACTGCAATGGGATCTGCTAGCCCTGACAGCCGATCACTTCCTGTGCAGAGCGAGACGTGGGATAAGCCCCTACCTACCTCCTTCGCCAGACACCAGAGGGAGGAAGGAATAACCCCCCTCCCTGCCCCCTTGCCTAAGGTGCCACGCTAGCTGGCCTCTAGCTGTGCCCCCACACTGCCACTGGAGGATCGAGGGGGAGTGACCCGGATGGGGAGTCACGGTGTCCTGGAGTGCAAGCCTGTTCCCAGTGGGGCTTCTTGCTTCAGGTGGGGATAGGGCAGAGCGGGGCAGGGACAGCGTGGGGTGAGCGGCTGTGTCGTTAGAGGGACTTGGGGGCTATGGCCACCAGCACATGCCACGGCAGCTCTGACCCCTCGCTCTTGCCCACACCTGCGACACAGTTCCCTGGCCAGGAAGAGGCTTGTGCTCCCCAGACACCCTGAGAGGGCTGCTGCCCCCATCAAGGGCCCTGCCCTCTCACCGCTCTAGTGGCTGGGCCTGCTGCTGTCCCCCAGGGATAGATGGGGTAGAGGGAAGAATAACCCCTCTCCCTTCCCCCTCTCTGTCAGGGGCCATGTTGGACAGTGTCTGCCCTTGCCCCTGCCACTGCAGCAGTGAGAGGGGAGCACTAGGCAGACCCTTGCTCAGGTCCGTGCCAGTGGGACGGGAAGGGGGGGATTAAACCCTCTCCCTGGCTACTTTACTGCAGGCTACTGCTGGGGCTGGCCATGCCCCCCACTGCTGGAGCAGAAATGCCTGGCAGGTCTGTGTTGGTGGGACAGGGGAGGGAGTAGGGAGGGATAAGCTTCTTTCCTGCTCCCTCCCAGGGCCAGCCCTTGGCCAGGCCCCTGCCCCTGCTCTGGCTAGGGAGCAGAGGAGCAGGGCTAGACCTGCTCAGCTGGAGGGGAGGGCCCATCCCAGAGAGCATGCTGGGTTGCTGGGGGACTCTGATTTAACTTAAACCAGGAATGGGTTTGGGACAGTTAAATCTGATGCTACATTTAACCAGGTTTATCTTAAACTGGTTTCAGCCATTTTGAAGCTGGTTTATGTGTGCTGATCTTGTATTCTGTTACAGGTTTAAACCAGTTTTGGATCACTTAAACCAGTTTATGTGTAACTTCTGTCTCTAGCCTGTAAGACCAGATCCACAGGCTGACCCACCTTCAGATAAGCTGCATGTTGTCTGCTCTGCAGATGCATATAATTTACATCTATGTGCAAACACAGTGGTGTAGATTGGTGTAAATATGTTGTGTGCCAAGGCCATTTAAGTCCTGAGAAACTATATCTTTCTGTTCAGCGGGCCATCTGTAGGGAAACAAACATTTCAGAACTGCAAAACTCATCACCTTCAGGAGAAAACTATCAGTAACTGGCCATGATAGGCTTTGACTAGTCCCTTAGGTTGAAAAAAGCTTGGTAGTGGGAAGGGCTGTACCAGCAGCAACATCCTTTCTTTCCTTGTCTCCCATTCCACCTGCACTTTTATGAGAGAGTCCAGGAAAGTAAAAGAGCTAAAGGGTTAAATACTAATTTTTCCTTTGGTTTTATTAGTTGGGAGAAGCCACCGACTCTTTATTCTATAACTGTGTAGTGTAGAAGATTTCTGGTTGTGTACGCTCATGTGTGCATGAGCCCTTAGTAAGTTGCTTGTCAGGAATAACCCAGGAAAAAAAAAAAAAAAAAGATTCATCAGGTTTCAACAGCTCCAAGAAAATATCTCAATATATTCCTGTCTTCTGCGGTTGAGACCTAAGGGCCTTACTGCCATTTGCAAATATTGGCCTACAAGAGCTGTCAGACTTCTGCCTATTAGACTGCTTTGACGGTCCCTATTATAATGCCTCTTGCAATGAGGAGGGCTATGTCTAATGCAAAAAAACACAACGCCTAAAAGTAAAAGCTTTATACACAATTCTGAGGTAGTGGTTCATATATATTTTCATTTTGTTTAACTCACTTCAGGGTAAAGATTTAAGTGATTGAGTTGGGTGAGCTCATTTTGTTAAGAGATTATGAAAAAGTAGACAGGATTTAAAAGGATCCATTATTTTTGCATTAATCTGATGATTTACCTAATTTGATTATTGAATTCAAATTCAATATTGATGCTAATGTATTGATTTAACTTTGATTTGGTAGCTAGTCTGCTTTGTTTTGTTAAACTATATGTTCTATAGTTGGTTTTGGCCAGGCTTTATAGTAGCTTAGCAATGGTGTTTCATCTTCCTGATCTTGTCTATATCTTTTATACAGTTAAAGAAAGATAGTTAGAGCTGTATTTCTTTTAGGATAACTTTTGTGAAATATATACCCTGGTCCTCAGAAGTTCTATTAATCAGTAAGCGTCCTTTAATTATCCTTAGGGTAAAGATAGACAATTATATGCTACCAAGGGATACAAATACAGGCTTTTACCATGCAGCTGTTAATGGCTGCATGATTCTCTAGTGATGCAAAGGTAGTCAAACTGCTCCAATGTTAGCCCTCCTTCATTCGGGGTCAATTGGGGCAATTTAGCTCACTTGCTTCTTTACAAAACTATGCAGTTGTAGCAATTACAGTATAACAATCACCTCCTTTTCCCTTTTAAAAGAGCTACAGATATATTTGTCTCTTTGGTTCTCACGTGTGCCAATAACTAAAGCAAACCAGGCCAGGTTGAGCAATGATATCTAATGGATAATTTTCCTGGCGGGGATCTCTACCGTCAGTTGTCATACATCTCAGTCCTAAATGGGAGAAACAGCAGCTTACCAATCCGTTACCTGTGGTACCTGTCCTACCATATTGGACATAGTGAATTCAGTAGGAGCGGTACCATTGACTTCAATGGGAGCAGGATTTTCGAACCATATCTATAGCTGTTTATTTACTCTGTCCGCTGAACGTTTTTGTTTTGTACACAAAAGCTTATAATGTTGTAGCGGAGGTAGGATAAAGTTGACATTTGGAGTTTTCTGTTTTGTTGTAAGGATCCTTTTCCATTTTTTGGTACTGTTCATTTCTTTCCTAGGGCTGATGTTGTGCTGATGATAAATTGCTTGCCGTGTGTTTTTGTGTAGTTTGTTTCTTTTCAGCTCAGCGGGGGTCCAATCAGTCCTGTGATGTACAGGCATAACCCTCTTTTCCTGTCCTCCTTCACATTTGTTTAATCTCTTTCATCCTAGCACAGAAAAATAAATGCTAATAAAAGAAGTCTGCTACTGACACATCAATTTTACTCTTCTTACCAATCACCCTTTTCATACTGAGTGGAAATTAATTTACCTACAAGTAATTACCATAATATTAAGAGTGATAACAATTTAAGCTATGAAAGTTATCGATTTTTTTTTTTCAGGTCAGCTATCAAAGTGAAAAACTATCAAAATGCTTTTGGGTTGATGCTCCTTCTTCACCTTCCCCCCGTAACAATCCAGGTTTGCTTTCTAGAAAGGAAAAAACAAACAAACTCTGAGATGAGAATATGTTTCGAGTCAAGTGATAGGTTTTACTCAAGTCAAACTGAAATGTTTAATTTTATTTATAGGTTGCACATTTTCAGATTAGCTGATTTTAGCACCCCCCCTGCCCGGGTGGTACTGGAGAGGCGGATAAGGACCAGGCCAGACTCTTGTGTACGCACCAGGGGGGTTTACTTCGCCCTAGTGGAAACAGTGTTTTGAAAAACCCACCACTTCAATTTAGGGAGAATTAAACCAAAGTAATCTCCTGCGGCGTATATAGGCAGCCTTAGGGTGAAGTTACATGTTATACTTTGAATTTTACACCACTTCAGACAAGAATCAATTAACTTCAGTCTGCTCCATGGTGATAAAACAAGCAAACCGTACTCTTCTAGCATCCTAGGATGCATTGCTCCCACCTCCTCACCCCTCCGTCCCCAAAGCAGGATACACCGCTCCCATCTTGCGCTCACAGCACTTTCTAAATTTAACATTCCACTAAATTGGGCACATCTACACATGCATTAATGCACATTAAAATTAGTGCCTCCTTTGTGCGGTACTAGGAAAGTGTGCATTAGCCCATCTTAATGCGCATTAACTAAAGAGCATGGGCATTTGTACACATGCATGCACTACAGTGGTGGGTGCTTTGAAAAGCATCTGGCGCTGCGGTGCATACCGTTGTATAAGTGGCAAAATACATATCAGCACTGAGGAAATGGTGGCGACATGCTTTTGAACTAAAACACATCGGAGGATCTTTAGTTCAAAAGTCTGGGCATTGAAGCACATTTCACCACTTATACGACTGCACATGGCACACCGCAGTTCGCATCAGCTCATGTGCAGAGCAGACTCTTGTGCTTTGAGGTGGCAGATCTCCAGTGCATCACGGGATGAAAATGTATGTGCATAGATGCCGGATGGTTTTAAGAGCAGACAAGGTTCCTTGGGTGAATTTGATATCTTTTATTAGACTAACCCAAATGGTTGGAGAATAGTTATTAAGCAAGCTTTTGGGTTCAAAAACCCTTCGTCAGGCTAAGGAAGCTTCAGCAGTTGGTGTCGTTTTAAAGTGATTCATTAGCCTATCTTAGTATGCATTAACTGAATAGCACTTTTTTTTTCAGTGATGCTGTAATGTGCATTAATGGGTGTGCCCCAGGTTCCCCTGTGTCTTGCCAAATAATTAAATGGCCAGTTGAGCATTGCAACAGGATACTTAGATAAGTTGTGGAATCCCATCCCTGGAAATGTCCAAGAGTGGGTTATACAGAAGATGGCTTTAAGCAGGGGGCTGGACTAGTTGACCTCCTCAAGCCTCTTGCAGCCCTTGCTTCCTGTGATCCTATGCTTTGGTGTATGTGAGTGTGTGTGTGTTTGTGATGCTTACTTGCATTGGATCTATATCAGTAGGAGATGTTGAGAGGGCAAAACAGGAAAGGGGGGAAATATTGACATGGAAGAGTTCCCCAGGGGGAAAAAAAACGGATGAGCTGTTTGTTGGAAAATATCCCATATATCCCAAATATCCCAGCTTTGAAAAAAGCTGGTTTTGAATTGCTTAAGCACCTTGCTGGTGATGGGTTTCCCCAGCAGTGAAAAGTCTTGCAAATTGTGAACTATATTGGGCCTCCTATTATTGGAACATGTGGGCGAGGGGATGACGGGCAGAGTATCTGATCTGGATGGTCCCACCTTCCCTGGGATGTAGGGAGCCAAGCTGTCACAAAAGATGAATTTGAAAAGATCTTAAGATGACCAAAATGTAGTTTATCCTATAATTATGAAAACTCTACTGAATTGTATGGCCACAGTACAGTGCTGTTGTATGTCATGGGGAATATAGTCCAGGAGCTGGGACAGAGAACGAAAGACTAAAGCTCCTAAGTCGCACCGTCTGTGAGATACTGTGGCAGGATTGCTGCAATGTTTCTTTTTTTAGCTGAAATGTTTCAGTTTCTGGATTTTACTGGAAGGATAAAACTTTCCGAGGGTGCAGAGGACGTTTTCAAACCAGATTTAGTCATGGCCCATCATGTGCACGGTCATGGGGAAAAAAAAACACCCTGTTACAATAAGAGTAAGAATGAGCCGGATGGACTGATATATGCACCTAAAGTTCTGCAGAGTAAACTTTCTTCCCTCTGCATCTTCTCTCTGCCCAGAGATTGAGTTGGGGGTTTAAAGAGGAGAGTCCAAATTAAGCTGAAGTGGCACTATATCAGAGCAGCTTTCCCTTCGTTGCTGCATGCATGCAGTGGAAAAGGAGTTTAGAAAAGTATACGCTCTTCTAATAAGAAGTGCCCTAGCACCACTTGGCCTAAAGAAGAAACGTTCTGTAGAAATTGAGACGTGCATGATGATACCATCAAGTTAGTGCTTCTGCGTCTGAAGACAGTCCTTCATGACAGCTTTGATTTCATTGGTGAGAAAAAAGTAAAAAGTAGAGACTCAGCCCCATAGAAACAAAATCTAGAAGCATTTCTAATATTCTACAAGCATCTTAACTCTCATTTTGCAGGTCACAGTGATCTGTGAAATAGCAGTGAGAAAAGAGAAAGGGATTTGTAACTTTATAGCATTTGGGGATGCTGTGCTGAGTAGCTTTGGCTATGGCTCTCGTGCAACGTTGAAGTAATTATGGCCTGTACAAAGTGAATACGACAGTTTATCATTCGGATTCAGAAGCATTTTATGCCCATTTTTCTCTGGTCTGCACAAGAAGCAAAGCAGCTCAAAATGAAACCTTGGAACAATGATGGAAAACTAACATAACTGAAGCATACTAAAATTGTTTGCAGCACACAGGTTTATAGTCAAGGCAAAATGAAAATCAGACTCTTGTTTTGCTCTTCATCAAACCCAGGTAGTTATAAAGATATTTGGCAAGGAAATGCTAACATTGTTATTTTGATCTATGAAACATTGATCTTTTGCTCTGTGTCTGTGAAATCTGATCAACTGTCCCAAAGCAAAAACCGAATAATAACACAGAAAACATTGGGAAATCAGGACTCATCTTCAGGCTGGTGCATATTAGTGCACTTCTATTGACTTAGTGACAGTTTATACCAGCTGAGGATCCTACCTAGTGCTCACTCAATTCTTGGCTTCTAAATTTGTCTCTAAGTTATTTAAAGACGTATCCTATTATGAATCAATAACAGGAAATACAAATGTTGTTAAACATCAATGTATGCATGCGTATTGTCAAATATGTGCTCTTGAAAGGAAAAAAAAACATGCATTCACATTGCACATGGTCAAGTGTGTTTCTTTAAATGAACTGTGCGTCTCTAAGGTATGGTAACATATGCATTATGTATTACAGGGATTTGCTACAGTACATACTTTATAAAACTGAATAATAGAATAACTGATGTAAAATGGGCATGACCAGACCTGATATCTGCGATGCTTGGGGTAGAATCTGTGAAAAGAAATGACTCTTGTTGACTTTTCTAGGCAAAACATTATTTTCAGAAATGACATGCTTTTATAATTAGTCACAAAATCATTGTATGATGTAGTGTTAACAGGAAAGCACAATTTATGCAAATTAATTGAAAGCTAATGAAAATAGTCAATATTATCTAATAATTAAGGGTGACCTTTTCTTTAACCTTTTTACTTACTAGATTCACATGATGGGTTATTATTTATCATGTGTGGATGGGGATGTATCTTTTTTTTCCCTTCATAATTTTCCCTCCATTCCTCTTTTGCAAACTAGTAAATGGTTTAGGATCAGGTACATGCATGAATTCCCACAATGCAGTTTACTTAAAGTTCGTCTGGCCAGGATAGAAAACCAGAATGAACATCTGCAGGACGCAGAGCTCTTGCGGATTCCCATCCTCCCTGTTGACCCTTAATCTTTTAAGGCTCTCTTTACTTGTTATGCTGACAAGGTTTTCTATAAGGAGGTGGAATATCCTTAAAACACATTTGGCAGCATGGGAAGAGGTCCTTAAGCTTGGAGCTCATATGGTCTATAGTAGTATTAACTCTTGATTCTCTGTAAGTCTGCAGATAAGAATAATATTTGCTTCTCCTGCCTGTCACTTGGATCTCTTGCACGTATATAGGAGCTCCACACCTTTTGGAGTAGCGACTAAAACATTGTGCAGAGGCAGCCAAACCACAACATAGGCAACAGGGACAAAATCAAATGTTAGAGTAATGATCTCCTCCCAGTGTGGAGCTCTTTCAGGACTTTGAATTTTCGTGTCTGAGAACATTTTGAATGGTATCTTGTTCTGGACCACTAGGGTTGGAGTCAAGGGAAAATCGCCACATTTGCTTCTGGAACTACATGGGTAATGGTATGTGCCCATTCTTATGCTCTCTGTCTCCATTCCTTTCTTCCCTAATGACACAGCTGCTGAGAGCAGCAAATAGAAATAGCGTTGCTGTTTTATGTAGTGTTCTTGCAGATGTTGATAACTCCAGACAGACAGAAATGACAACCAAATTTTGAACAGACGCTGTTTGGCGTAGGCTATTTTGGGCTGAGTTTTTCATCAGCGGACATTGTAAAAAGCTCCATGTGTCCTAGATTCTGCATGCTATCTTGTCAACAGAAACTTTGTTTGCTAAGCTAGGGCAATATTAAACATTTTGCCAGGAGTCTAGGAAGTTTAGCCTGCATAGAAGGAAAAGTACTGCTCCACTCATTACTCTCTGGAGTTGTACCTATTAAGTATGCTTGTTTAACTGAACAGTGAGCTCTAGCCTAATAGACTGGAAGCAGCTATAGAGTTGCTATAAAAATCAGAGAGCAAACTCAGAAGTCTGGGTTAGTTGGTAGGCTAGCAGAGTCACCTATGCAGGTGTTACATTTGATTTTATTTCAGTAAGCTGCACAGATATGCCTTCATTTCAGCTTGCTAATTCATGGAGAAACAACCTAGAGATATATATATTTTTCTCTATTTTCTTGCCCATACCTCTCCCAGAGCATAAAAAATATAACCAGTTTGCAAGCAAAATCAAACAAACAAACAGTAAGAATACCCTCTAGCTAATCTTGAAGAACATTTTCTCATTCTATAAGTTAAATGATAGAATGTGAGAATGGAGTAATGGTAATAACTTTGAACAATTGGATGTGTGAGCTTTATATTACGTTAGTGAGTTTTATATTATTTAGTGAAATGCTGTGATTCATGTACCTACACTATTAGAGATTGTATTATATAAATGTAATGGAAAGGCTGTTCATACGATTAGCATTTTGGGGGGTTGCATAGTGTGTTGTACTTTATATTATTGGAATATCTCTAATGTTACAATGCAATTTCCATTCTATAGGAATACAGCTATAAGACATACTGTAAAAATTAGGTATGACTGAATGGTTTGAAATTTAGAAGCCTGTTATAGTAGAGAGGGGAAGATAGTGAGAGATAAAGGGCAAAGTAATTTATACACATAAAGTCCTATACATTAATAGCAATTATGGTATTAGTAAAGACGGTAGGAATTTTTCAAATTATGGCAAAGGTCCTCACAGTTCTTTTTCTCCCAGTAGCTATTTTAAATTTGATAAGTAGATTTTTTTTTTTTAATGATTCCTACAAGTGAAATAAAGGAAGCATTTTTCCAATTAGTTTTTCAAATGCATGATTATTAGAAGACCACCATGTAATTTTTTTTAACACTTATAGGTGTACTATCAAGCTGTTAAGACCCATATATCAGTTATTAATGATGCATTGATATCACCAAGGTCATTTCTCTCCGACCAAAAAAGCTTTAACCGAATCACATTCATGAAATTGATGAATGAACATGCCCATCAGCTTCTGACGGGTCTCGCACAATTTGCAAGTGTGAGAGCCCTGCTTTATTCCGCCCCCAAACATTCATCAATCTACCAGGATAATGCCTTTGAGCGGTAGCTTAATAAGCCTACTATGCAAGACAGAAATATATTTTAAAACATTGCATTTTTAGGGAGATACTACCTGGTTGCATGTACACAAGTCGTGAATTGCACAACTGCTACTGTGCAGTCATTTAGTGCTTGTAGAGGTAAGTGCTAAATGACCGTGCAGTAACCTGCATTACTGCAGAGTACCGTCATTACCCGTTTTTTTCAGAGGCTACTGTGCAGTAGCAACAAGATACTGAGCAGTAGCCTCTTGTGTAGATACACACAATGAGTGGGGACAAAGACATGGGAAAAGGGAAGATGGGTGAGCCTGGCAATTTCTATGTTACAAGCCAGCTTTCACCCCTGCTGAAAACTGCAACCAACACTAACATGGGAAAATCACTAAGAAATCTTCAGGGTATTGACCTATATGTAGCATGGACTTGATACCCTTAGTTATTTAGGCTCTAATACCTGAGACATGGCTAGGAAGTAACAGCAGCGAAGTGAAGTTCTTCAGTCCTTTTCTCTTTCCTGACCTTCACTGGTCCTGAAAAAAATTGCAATATTTCCTTCAGGTTGTTGGTGTCACTGCACTTTGAGACTAATGGTGGAGGCCAGTGATTCTGCCCTCGAGGCTGCGTTGGCATACCTGTGTCTGTGCTGCATTCCACGCTACCTTGCCGCTTGGCGTTCCTTGAGCTATTCTGGGTCGACGACTCATAAAACCAGTGGTTCTCAACTTTTTTAGGCACAAGACACCCCTTGGTAGGCTTGAGGCATACCTCAGAAAATGCCAGCTCTTGGTTTGCATTCATCTTTGGCTACAGAAAAATACTGGAGCAACTTTTCTGTTGCAAAGTGAGAAAGACCACAGCAGGCCAGAGTGCTTCTAACACTGTGCATTCCTATTTGAAATGTCCAGGTTTTTCTTGTGAATCATGTTTGCATGCTAGCAGTGCTAACATTAGATGGCATCCCGCAGCAACCTGATTAACAATTACTGCACTGAAACAACATTTACTGTATATTAAATTTAGTGGGTTTTTTTTCTCTCTAGCTATAAAACCAGATCAAAAAGAGGACTCCAAATAGAGGTTTTGGGGGGTGTTTTTTGGACTTTTATGATTTTTTGATGGACTATTTCCTGCCATTTCCCTTGGAGAGGTAGGATGAGTTGTCAGGACAGGATTCCTCTGATAGTATTGATCCTTTTGAAGTAGTGCCTTTTTGCAGCTAGGAAAGTTCTTTCCTCAAGTGCAGTTTTAACTGCTTCTGGGCAGGGCAGGAGAGTCTAGGAACTTTCTCCACCACATTCAATATGATTTGGCCCCAACCCACCCTGAGGAGTCCTCTCCTTACCAGTGAAAAAGGAGGCTCAAAGTTTTATGGCCACAGAACAAACGCACCAATCAAGAAGGATAAAAAATAATTAATTCTCTCTCTCTCTCTCTCTCTGTCTTTGGGTGAGGGGGTTGGTGGGGGGAGTTGATTCTTCTGCTTCACCCTTTTGGGACTGCTGTGCGGCTCTATGATGACCATTTAACACTGGAAGCTAACTGTGGTAGTAGTTATAGAATGAATTTGTTCTCAGTCATTAGATTATTGGCATAATCTCCAGAACAAAACCATTTGGGACCACTACAATCTTTTCATTTTTAAATACTTTTATTTATATGTAATGTGTAATATCAAATGCTGTGCCTGGATACAAGCTACTTAATAAAAAAAAAAAAATACTTATGGAAAATAGATGCCATGAATTTGCATTTAGCACTGTAACATTTTCCCATCTTGAGCTGAACTCATCTAATACACTTGTTGAAATGATTTGTTCTTCAGCTGGAGAACCCAATAGAGCAAGTTTCAGTGACACTGGGTGCATCTGCACAAGATGCGTTAACGTGCATTAACCTAATTTAATGCTCATTATGGGTATGTGTCTACATGTGCATTAATAATACCTTTGTATGCATTAAAAATGGTGAAATTAGGCTAATCATGCCTAAATTTGATAGCTGCAAATGCAGGTATCAAACATATGTGCAATTACTTAAAGCACATAAATTCACTTGTAGATGTGACCCGGCACTAACTTTAGTGCTGAATCTGCCCAGCTGCTAGGGGCACATGGCAGGGCTGCAGGGACTTGGCATTAAGTGCGCGAACTTTAGTGCCAAGTTCCTGCACGCGTGGACACCTGCCAAAAATTGCTTAATGTGCATTAGCTTAATGTGTATTAAATTTAGTTGCGCTCAAATGCACATGTAGATGTGCCCACTGATGAGTGCATTTTGATATCTGGCTTTTAAACCCTTGAAAGCAGGTTGTGTAATGAAAATACTGGCTGAAAAATACTCAGAAACTAACAAAATCCCATGTTTGTTAAAATGCCTTCTAGCTTTTAAGACCCATTTTACAAAATAAAAACCATACAAATCAGTAGTAGGAGGGGGAAAAAAAACCCCCAAGAAAATCCACATTGATGTAGGCAGAACTGGTTCACAATTCACAGGCTTTTTCTGTAGAAATAATAAATGAGACTAGAAGGGTGGCAGGAATGCCAATGATTTCTGTAGAAGCGGTGCACTGGAGGGAAGGATCAACTGTGCCAACCGGGAGACTCTTCTTTGAATCCTGAGTGCCAGTCAGATTGTGCTCAGCATAGTTCATGCTGCTGAAGTGTCTTTTGCTACTAGAAATCCTGAAATGCTGGGAATTGTTACACTGATATTTTGGCCAGGCCTCCTATATTATGAGGCAAGTTGGTTAAAGGCTAGCTACAAGCCGCTCCATGCTCTGTAAGGGAAATTCTCTCTTGGATGGCAACACTAACTGTTACAACAGCTTTATAGATCAAAGTACCCAAAGAGGACAGGAGTCTTATTCTGTTGTTTGTAATCTACGTTATATAATCCTGGACCACAATATAGGGACATGTCACAAACTTTTAATGTATTTACCTTTGCAACCCAATGGTAGAGGAGAAGAAGAAGTAGGGTCCCCATTTACCTAGGTACATTACTGAATTGGAACACTATAAATGAAAACTCGACACACTACTCTATACTTGTGCTCTCTAAAAGATTGCATTCAAGATGCTGTATCTCTCTTGTCCTGCCCTGCTGAGGTTGTATTTGCCCTTTTTAGACGAATGTAAATCCAGTCGAGTTCAGATCACATCCCTGTGTTGCATATCATAAATTCCTGGCCACATTATTTTTTCTTACATTCTAAGAACATCTCATTCATCCACTGCAGAGAGAATAGGAACATAAGGACCCAAGTGTTGATAGAGGTTGCTTCACTTTTCATGAATATAACATTTATTACAAAATCATTTATGGAAAAGTGCAGCATAAATAAAGTACTAATAGTTCCCTCAGTATTAACTTGTGTACTGTTTTGTCATATATTCAAAGTTAAAAAAAAGCAATAAAAGATTTCAATTTCCAAAGCTATTAGCATTGGTTGTTGAGATCATTCACCCACAGAGGTCACAGCCATATCAGTCTCCTTTCTTCATCATTTCTCAATCAAGTCAACATAACCGCACACACTCATCATTACAAGGACGGTGCACTGTAGAAATCTCAGTAGAGCTGAAAACTCCAGCTTTAATAATAGCTGTTTTATTGAAGTTACCATGTTACAGGCCAGTCTCAAAATGGCCAAGTAAACTTCAATAATTGATTTTCCTTGCCATGAACCAGAAGACCCAGCATTTGATTAATATGCAAAAGAAGAATGAAGGGTTTCCTTCATGAAAAGGTTTGTTTGATGCATTATTAGTTAAAGCATTATTGTTCGGTGTCAGATTCATCTCTAGTTAATTACGTGTTTCAAAAAGTCGCACACAAAAATTGTGCTTATCCATAATTGCTACTGTTCTTGTCCTCAAGGGAGAACAGAGATAATCACACAAGAGTGAAAGGCCTCTGGTACCTGAGTCTAATTGTGATTCACTGACACCACTTTTACATCATTCAGTCTTTGACTTAAATTGAAGTATTCCTGATTTACACTGGTTTGATCCAAGTCAGGATTTTTCAGGATGTGGCTAGCAGGCAGATGTATTATTGTTTTCTAATAGGAAGTCTTTCTTGGTGTTTAATATGCTTTCTAAGGGCCCCGTCTTTCAAACCATTAGTTACATGAATAACTTTTTCTCGTATGTTTTCTGTGTGGACTTTTAAGACGTACTTCTAAAAAGTTCTCTCACTTTCTCAAAGAGCAGAAAGGGTGCATCTACACATGCCTCTTTTAAGTGGGATTAGCCTAAAATTGCCATTTTTAAGACTCATTATGGGCACGTGTCTACACATGCACCTTAAAAATGGCAATTTAAGGTTGTGCGCCCAAATTTGACACTTGCACAAATCACTGAGTTTCACTAATGCACCTAGTGCACTAAAGTGAATAGCTATTTGTGCCTAAATGTAATGCTTCTTAATGCGCATTAGTGGGTCCGTGTGTAAGCACATGCCTAAATCGCCTTAATTTACCTGCAACAAAGTTGCATTAAGTTTAGGCATGTTGGTCTACACATGATCGCCAGCCAACGTGCTGTAGCAACACATTCCCTGGGTATAGCATGTCACAGTGACGTAGTAGCAAAATTTAACCATGTGCCATGTGCCCGGCACAGTAACCACCTATACTGTGCTGTACTTTAGTGCTTACTTTTGGAGTAGCAATGTTGCTGTATGGCGATGTGTAGATGTGCCTACTGAAGACATTTTAATTAGACCCACTTCAGTTAAAATGCCACCAATCCCTACTCCGGAGCATGTGTGTAGATGCCCTTTGTCTTTTTGAAAGGGTCCTTTATGACTGGTTGGTACTTTATTTCATCTGGCTTCTCTCATCATATGGAGTCAGGATAACATGTTCAGGATTACTACTTCAACAGACTTTTATCTTCTTACTCTATGCCTCATACCAGCCAGACTGAATCTTTATATTCACAGCTAACACTATATGGGGTTTCAGAGTATATTTTGTAATGCTGTGCACTTGACTCAGAACAGTTCCAAAGGAGCCATTCTTATCCGTCACTTAAAATATGTATATAAGGGGAAAATCTCAAAAGACCTATCTCTTTTTCATGAGATTACTGTACACATCTAAGGTGAGAAGATGCAGTAAAGCATCTCTCAGGATATTCAGTGAGTAAAGCTAAATATGCCATAGGCTTTTTGGTATCAAATAGTTTTATTGTTTTGAAATTTAAAAACACCACAATAACCCCACCTTATTTGTTAAGACACAGTTACCATCTAGCTTGGGAAATACAATAAAACAGTACAAAAACCCAGTACTTTCAATCTGCTATTTTTATGGATGATATAACATTACATTTTTTTTTTGGAAAGAAGGAGCCTATTATTTTTCCCTGGATGCATGTTTGAAAAGGACTTAGCAAGCGCAGAAGAGAGCACAACGAATTCTATGAATGCCGAGATGCCAGTATGTGGTATTGTTTTGTGAATGTAAAAAGCGTTCATCATACAAAGCTGGCTCTTCCAAGTTTTACTTTTACTGCATTGCTTATGCCAATAAGCTATTTTAAAATATAACATATGAACCAGATGCTAAAGCAGCATTAAACAACTGGTGTTAAATTAAGATGTGATCCATAACTGCTAAAATGCATGATGGAATTATTGCATTGAAAGTAAGACTTCGGTGCCAAGCTAGCTATAGACATGACGGGGTTCAAGGAACAGAATGTGCAGACAGGTGCGCACTTGTACTTTCATTGAGATTTAAATGAGTTCAGGATTCTGAAGAACAAAATCTCTTTTTTCCAACAGGTGCATCTTGTACAAAAATTTAGTCCAGATTTACTGTGCAGTTGCAATTGCCTGTGGTTACACACTGCTTTCTTTTGTGATGCAAAGGAATAAAAATACAATCTTAACAAAGTCAAAATGTTTGCTATAATTCATTCTTAATTGACAGTGTAGAGAACTTATCGCAGAGAAGTTATATTGGGCAGTATTTTCCTTTTATATAGCTGGAAATATCTTTTATATTTCAGTTTGGGCTTTAGCATATAAAAGCTATTAAAATCTATAGAATTAAATCCTGGTGCTTAGAGCTATATGCACAATCGTTCTCTGGGGAGCAAAGATGAATGAATCTGCCTGTTCCTGGGCAGCTGAGGATCAGTAGCAGAGCCTCTGGGTAACCAGTGTTTCAAGATCAAAGCTATGATTGCCACAGCCATACTGTGCCTTCCCAATCCTGATGTGACGCAAGTTTCAGTAGTGGTTCTATGAATTCATAGTTCTGGCTACTTACTCTTTCTTCTCTTTCCCCAAGACCTGTTCCATGCTAGGACACATGAGGTCCATTAACTTAATGGAACACAGAAGACCTGCCGAGACTCTTACAGCAGCCTGCTTCTGCCCATACTGCATCTGTTTCACATCTTTCCATTGTCCTTGCTTGGGATGGAAGATTAAAAACAACACGGGCATATCCCGACAAGCGTGCACATACAGTTTGCGGCACCTCGAAACCCATCTGAGGCACTGCAAATCAGACACAGTGCATATGCGCCCGTTCACCACACTGCTAATTAGTAGTACAGCAGTTCTTTTGGTTTTTTGACACCGGAAGATCCCCATGTAAAAAATAAAGACGTGGCATGGTACATGCAGCAGCAGTGTGTGCCACCAGAAACCAGTGTGTGGCACCAGTGTGTGGCATGCAGCATGTTCTGGCTGCTGGCCAGACTCTGAGTGACCTGCTCGGTGCTACTGCTGCCCCGAGAGGCACCCAGGTAAGACTGCTGGGACCAGCGCAGGTGCTGGTCTCAGCCTCCCGTACCCCACCTGGGTCAGTTTCTCTATGAATCAGAGCATGTGTACAGGCATGTGCCCAGGGACAAATAGCAGTGGTGCATATATATGCCATTGGTATTTGTCCCACAGGAAATGTGCACCCCTGCATGTGTGCACTCATTGGGATGTGGCCTATGAGTCTGAATTTAACACAAACTGGGTTATGAGATGCCAACCTGCAAAGTCTCTCTTTGCCTTAGTGACTTCTTAGTTTCAAGGCCTAATCTTGCTTTAAAAAAAAAAGGAATTACAACCCCCCCATCTCAGATTTCTATGGTGTTGAAATAATACAGAGTAGGAGCGTGTGCATATTTACTATCCTTTCATGGCTGGTTTAAAAGAAGTTTGACTGTGATTGCCAGATCTAGCTTAAATTCTGTTGAGCCAGCTGACATAGTACCTCATGATATTCTGTTTAAAAGGGAAAAGGTTTCTCCAGAATATCAATAAAGTACGTGTTGAATAGATTAAGAACTACGATGAAGATATAAAAACATGTTGTGCTACTGTCATCAAAAAAAAAAACCAACTGAGGCCCCCACTGCATTTTGAGAGGAGTATGATAGACATACCCTGAGACAACCTATTGGATTAAGAGCCTCAAAGAGTTTAGGTAATGAAATACTGTCAGGTTTAAGTGTAAGACGCACCCCAAACTTCTTGGCTTTTTTGGGACTCAGAAGCTTTTGGACACACAGGGACATTGTCCCCATAGCGATGAGCTGTGGCAAAGTAGCGTCAGCGGGCAAGAACCATGACAGCAAGGCTATTGTGCAGTAACAATGAGCTATTACACAGTAGCTTGTTACTACGGCACAGTAGGGTTGGAAATGACCCTTATACCACCAGGACTGGGCAGTAATGATGGTTACGGATCACAATTTTGGATGCATCTAGTTCCTATGCCTTTCTGAAGACCTTTTTTGGACAAGGGTTTTAGTTCCCTCACTTCAAGGCTTAGTGAGTCTTTATTTTAATACAGATATCCCAAGAATGGCTGATTATATTGGTTTCATTATTCATCTACTTCATCTGTCTAACTGGACCATTCAGATTCCTTCTTTGCATCATATATCAACTATTAGACAATTTTTCTAAATGCTGTCAGGAGCTTCTAGTTCTGTACAGGATACAGCAGGGGAACCAGCTCAAAATGATTGGCACTTTTCCATATCTCAGTAATGGTAAAAGATAAAACAGGGGGCAACCAAAATAAGGTCTATAAACATTAAAAGGATCATTCAGATGTTGCCAGGAATTCAGTGGATGATGGCTCACCAGGAAAGGAGGTCAGGTACTTAAATTTACCTTACTTCTGAATAGCTCCTCTAGCTTGTGGGCCTTAGTGTCCTTCTGTAGAGTATCTATTCTTCCAAGATCCTGAAGACTATGGAGCCTGCTTATTGCTGATTAGATTCTTTACTGCATTAAGCCACATTTTACTAATCCATACATTTAAAAAAATGATGGAAGGTCTGTGCCCACTTCCTAGCAAGGATTTAATAACAGATGGCTGACGATTTGATCATTTGTTATAAAAAATATACTAAAGTATATGTAGAGCTGCCTTCTCTTAACTGGGAAGCCTAAGTAGATTGGAATACAAATAATACATCTTTATGGTAAGGTAAAATAGAGGTAAAGAAAAAATGTTTCACAATGTATAGTCTTGCTCTCGTATTGTTAATACACTTGTTATTTCTTCAAATTCACTAACAGAGCAATAAGTCTCAACAGGCTGTGCATTACTGAAGTATTGCTTGTCCATTAATGCACAACCCTGGAGTGCCTTACTGCTGTTCAAGTACGTCACATTCACTTTGCATATCTGTTAAAACAACATGGGTTCTCAGAGAGCCGCAGAAACTACTGCTGAAAGGGCAACTTGGCGCTTAGAGAAGTGTCAACTGAAGATGAATTTAAGTTCACTCTCCCAGGTTCCCTCCCTTCATTGCCTCTCATCACAGTACAGGGCCATGTCTTTGTTTCCTGGACTTTCACCACACTACAATGTAATGGGCATTTCAGGTGTTTTCATATATTTCTGGTGAATATCCCACTTAGGCATCTTTGAAGGGTTATAACTTTCTCCAAGTCTGAAGCAGCCAGTGACTTCAGACAATTGATCAATCCAGAAATGTTCTACTTTTCATTGGGTTTTGTAAACTTTTGAGAAAATTTTCGGGGTGCTGCTGTAATGCAATTTTTGTGTATTTGTAAGCAGTGTATATATGATCTTTTAAATCTTTAATATAGTTTAATAGTCGTAGCTAATTGTTTAGTCTTGCTAATTCTACAAAGAATGAAAACTGACTTTAAAAAGTTTTCGGTACTAAATGATATCTAAATGAGTATAAATACACTCATTTAAACTAGCCAGTTGCCCATTAATATTTTTAAAATAGCACAATAAAATACTCCAAATGTGCGCTGAGTTTCTCTGGGATTTAGATTTCTTCATGTCAGGGCTTCCTGGGGAGAATTTTGTGTTTTTAAATAACATATCTGAATGATAATAGAAGACAGATATGATGCTTTTTTGCAGGTGGGTCATCATCAAATAATTCCATGTTTGAAAGGTATTTTCTTGTTTTAATTTAGTTTCCAATCCTGACTTCTAGGCTTTCTGGGTGCATCTACATGTGCAATTAATTCAAAACGACAACCTCCAGAGCAGTTTGAGGCAGAGTAAATTACTCCTGGGCATAGCCTGTACACACGCACCCTGGGCAGCAGCAATTTGAGCAGGGGCAGAGCAGGTGATGCCAGGGATGCTTCTGCCCTGCCCCAGCAGCTAGACACTGGCGGGTGGTGGTGGTCAGCAGCAGACTCAGGGGGGCAGGCCTGACTTGTGGGTGGTGGCATGTGGCTGGTGGTGGTGGTGTGGCCCAGTGTCCCAGTGAAGGTGCTGAAAGTGCAGAGCCATGTGGCTAGGCAAGAGGCAGGAGGCTGGCCCTCTGCTCACTGGGTTGATCAGGCATAATCTACACCAGAGGTGAGCAATTATTTTGGGCAGAGGGCTGCTTACTGAGTTTTTGCAAGCCACTGAGGGCAACATGACAGGGAACCCGGGGCAGATGAATATTCATTTACTAAATTTTTTAGGGGCCCTGCGAGCCAGATACAATGGCTTGGCGGGCCGCATCCGGCCCCTGGACCACATTTTGCCCAGCCCTGATCTACACCCATAGCCAGCGTCTACATGTGCATTTAATCACAGTTAATTACCCTGCCATAAGATAGTACCGTCTCCGAGAATACTATTTTACGATGGTATTCATTCTTTTACTCCCATCTAATAGCATCCCACGTGTAGACTGTGACACTTTAGACTGAAGTTAATTATTCTGCTCTTCAGTTAAGTGCATGTATAGACATCACCACTGGCTCCCTTGACTTCCTGCTCAGCCAGTACCAGACAGTCAGAGAAGTTAGTAGCTGGGACCCCCAGTTTCATGGGAATCTATCAAATGAGCTGCCAGGAGCCAGTATTCTCAGGCTCCTTGTTTCTTAGCAACCTGCCTGGGGAATTGCTGTAAAACCTGGCAGTCCTATGTTATCTAATTCTATGGTGAGCTATTGAGGAGACAGGAGCTTGAGGGCTCAGAAGTTTGCTAGGAAGGCTGTGAAGCTGCTAGAGATGGGGGTGGAGGGCAAGGGTAGGAAGAAGCTGGCAGCAACGCTGCTTGCGTTTTTGTTGAACATTTGGTCAAAATCAACACTTTCTTCACTGGATTGCAGATTATAGCCAGATTAGGAGAATGGTTTTTTGGGAGAATTATATTTCAGAATTATCTGATAATATTGCAGATACCTCCAGGCGTCGAAGAGTAAACCACTGAGCGAGATCTTCACCTGGTATAACTCAGTGTCGTTTCACTTGGATTTCTACTTGCTGGCTCTTTCTAACAGAAACACATTTTGAAGCAAAGTTTCTAATAAACTCTTATCCTCAGGTATTTGCCACCCTTCGCATGCATTTCATCACCATCTGTGGTTGTACCAGCTCTCAAAGTATCCAAGTTTGTCCCGCAGTGGTTAATAGAAACAAAACAAAGACGGATAAAAATAGACAAAAAGGAACATACCTACAAGAATCTGTTGCCACTTCTTTCAGCGCATGCAGATGTCATCTTTAGCTAAGGGGATCCTTGTTTTGTTGTTTCACATGTACAGACACTTAGCAGTCATCTAGCTACGCAGACCTGAGCGCTTGATATTAGTCAGGAACATAATGTAGTTTAAAGATACTCCCTGGAGGCCTTTGCGTTTCAAAAGCAACTACAAGGAAAGCTCAAAATTGCCATTTCTGAGGGACATAATCCTACTCTTTGTTTGTTTGTTTTAATCCTGGTGGGAAGACTTTCATTTTCTTCATACAAGTGCTCAACAAAAAGGTTGGATATTTCAGTGAATATCAAGAATATTCAGAGTCGTCATAGTCATTTATGACACTATCAACATAGGATATTTCAAGACTAGCGCCAATATCTAATTTATAAAAAATAGGTCAATTGGAGCTCAAATGTGGGTGGCATCTGTCTATGGCAAGGGTCAGCAACATTTTGCAGCCCTGGGCTGAAGCTTGTTACTTGGCTCTCTGCCGGAAACCACAATCTCTGCCCCGCAGAGGGTGTAAGCTACCTGTGCTTATCTTTCCTAAAGATGGCCAACCCTAAAGAGAGCAACAGAAGGGCCTGTAGAGAAGGGGGTGGGTGGCTTGGTGCAGCTTCATGCTGCCCTGGGCTGGGTCAGACCTTTCCAGGTTCGAGTCAGCCTCTTCAAGGGCCAGATTCAGGCCAGAGGTTCTAGGTTTTATGTATTTGTTTCTTTCTTTGCTGCCCGTGGTGTATGGCATGGACATTAGTCTTTCTCCAAAGCATCTGGTACTGGCCAGTGCTGGAAAAAGGATGTTAGGCAACATAAGCCTCAGTATGAAGTATCCTGTACTCCTGTCTGAAATGAAGAAGTACACGTAGACACCAATCACCTGATAATTTGATGTGACAGTTAAATACCACTTCTTAGAAACTGGGCTGCTCTTTCTCTCTTAAAACCTAGCAAAAGTGCTGTGCTTACACTCTATTCAAGAGGATCATTGCTGACTCTGTACAGAGGTAAAGTTGACTTGCATTTCAAAACAATATACTGATGATTCTCCACCTAATTTTCTACTTCAAAGAACATCCTGTCTCAAGTGGATTATTGATTAAAATGATCAAACCGATGGCATTATTAGGACACCCCTATACATCATACCCTTAAAAAGGAGGGTGAACAGATCTTCGGGTAGTGTAAATCTTCACAACCCCTCTTGGAGAAATATTTAGATATACCAGGTGAGGCTCTGCCTCGCTAGTTTATTTTTGTTGTTATCCTTTGAAGCCTGAAGGCATTTTTCAATATGATTGGTTACATTCTGAAATGGCAAAGGACTCCGTAAAGCTTCCTTATAATCTGGTTATAATCTGTAATCTAGTGGAGAATTGTCAATGTGATGCAGTCCTGGGCTCCTGTAGTCTTTAAGCATTGCAATTACAGAATATTTGGAAGCAGAGAAATTTATGGGATTTTTTTTTCTAATTCCAGAATCAAATTGTAAACTATATTGAGCCTTGACTTTAATCGGTCTTTGTTCATTATCTGAAATCACCATAGCATTAAACCTAATTTCAAGTGATCAAAATCCAATTTCATTCTTCTTTTTTTTTTTCCTGTAGAGGTCTGTCTCTTGTGGCCTTATTCTAAACTAGAGAACATTGCCATTACTGATGATCACGCAGATATTATTGCATTGTGAGACCAAGCTTTTAACATTTAGTAGAGATGTGCATTCTGCAAACCCTGATGACTAGGTTGCGGGATGTCAAGTTCTGAACACATCATTCTTAGGATATAAGAAAGAATGACACTTAAACTCACATGAGAAAGCATATTGAAGGAAAGGGAATTTGCATTATTAGAGTCATTCTTTTTGAGCTTCTAAAAGTACTGCAAAGAAGTTACCATTAAGCATAAATAGGTAATTTGTTTAAATAGGTAGTATTCCCATCTGCTCCTAGCAGCGCATTCACAGTGTGAGATATTATTCAGACTTACTATCTTCCTTGACTTTTTATTTTAATTTAAATAAAAAAAAATTGTGAAACTGAGAAGGGCTTTTTCCACAGGGGTTACTGATCATTTTAGCACTAGGTTAATGTTTATTCCTGAATTCCATATATTTGGTCTCAGTGTATGTGTCCATTTTGTCAAGATAAGGTTCTTTGGATGAATCTGATATCTTTTATTAGATCAACTTAAATATTACTAAATTAATTCATTATTAAAATTGTTAAGTAAGCTTTTGGGTTCAAAAACCCTTCGTCAGACTAAGGAAGTTTCAGCAGTTGGCATGTGCTTTTCCTGGATGGATCAAAAAGTAAAGAAGCCAGAGGCTGGGCTGGTAAGCATGCAAGACAGGCAGTCAGTGAAGATGTAGACTGAGGAGTCAATAGGTGAGAAACAGGCTGAGTGGGGGGAAAAGCAGGGGATGAAAGTGGAGAGATACTAGGAGAGTCAGCTGTCAGGCAGGTTATAATGTGTCGTAAATCCAATGACTATATTTAGTCCATGATTTTTAGTATCCAGGAGGTTGATGAAGTGGAGTTCATAGGTTCATCTCTGGGAGGTGTTGTGTAAGTTTCCTTTGAAGATCAGGACTGAGAGATTGCAGAGAGTGGTTTTCTTGTGAGAGATGTGTCCCCACAGGTCATTGAGTATTCCTGTCTTGGCTCTGTTGTGGGGAGTAGTAATAGTGGGGGTGGCGGAGATGTGTTGGCAGGTTTTGCATTTGTCATGGCATGGTCTGGATCCATGGGGTGTATTCTGGGCCTGAGGAAGTTTGCTTCTGGTGAAGAGGTTAGTGAGGGTCGGTGCTTGTTTGAAGGCTAGGATGGGTGGCTCTGGGAAGATCTCTTTAAGAACAGAGTCTCTTTCTAGTATGAGTTGCAGTTGTTTGAGGATTTTCCGTACGGGTTTGAGGGAGGGGCGACACGTCATAACCAGCAGTGTGCTATTTGTGGGGGTTTTTCTTCTGTACTGCAGCAGTTCTTTGCGTGGTGTCTGGGTGGCTCTTTCAAACATGAGATCTACCTCCCTGGCGGAGTATCCTTGTTGGGTGAAAGCCTTTTAAAGATTGGGGAGGTGGCAATCCCGGGTGTTCTCTTCAGTGCAAATGCGGTGGTATCTGACGGCTTGGCTGTATATCACGGCTGTTTTGGTGTGTTTAGGGTGATTGCTGGTTCTGTGCAGATATGTATGTTGGTCTGTGGGTTTCTTGTACAAGATACTTTGAGTTTTCTCACAGCACTTGTGACCCCATCCTGTTTTGGATTATGTGAGCATGTCCCTGACACACCCCGCAGGTATACAACAAGAATAGTGAGACTGTGAAAGCTTAATCAAAGATAGCCCTTAATGGGCTGACAAGCTACATATATGACCTGATCTTGGTAGAGAGCAATATAATAGAGGCAGTAGCTATACTTAGTGGCTGCTATGTGGCTATGGGAGTAAATGGCAGAAATGAACCTGGTGCATATTCTTTCATGTCAGACCATCTACATAACCATGAGTGGATTTAGGATTGTGGCAAGGGAGGTGCGATCACTCACCCCTTTGGGAGTGTGGTGTATGCTTCACCCTTGTCACAATCCTGGCTACACATAAATTTGGAGCTTTCTGAATTCACCACCTCATTGGTGCGAGGGGCTGACTGAAGCCCTAGTTTTGTCTCAGCTCCAGAGGCCGGAGGGTGAATGCTTCTGCAGTTTGCCCCCAACTCGCCCACATGTTGATCAATTCAGCCACAAATGAAAGGAGACAAGTGGTAGCAGCAGCAGCACTGCTTTCATACAGCTCTGGGGCCCAGGGGTTGAGTGCTATCTCATGGACTGGCTCAGGGACGGGCAATTATTTCAGGCAGAGGGCCACTTACCCAGTTTTGACAGGCTGTCGAGGGCCGCATGGGTAGCCCTGCCCTTTAACAAGTGCCCCACCACCTGGTCACCATCTTGGGACCGATGTCCCAGGGCCAGCACTAGTGGGGCCCAAAGCAGGGCACAGGTCGGCAGGGGTCTGTGGAGCTGGGCTGGGCTGCACCAGCAGGGGAAGTGGGGAGCTGGCCCAACTCCATAGAGCCCCTGCCATTTGGGACCCTGTGCTCCTGCCACCCTGCTCTGGGCCCCACTGGCACTGGCCCCGGGACACCAGTGCAGGCCCTGTGTCCCTGCTGGCTCCCATGCTCCCTCACACCCAGTGCCCCCCAGCCCTGCGGTACAGGCAGGGGGCAGCGCACAGCCCCGACCCCCTGCTTGCTGGCAAGGATGAAGCTGGTGCTGAGCACAGGGAAAAGCATCCCCTCACCTGCCCCATGGCCAGCGCTCCCTGCTGTAGGTGCTCACAGCCCACATGGGGCTGTCTGGAGTAGGCACAGGCAGCCACACGTGGGCTACAAATGGCTACAGCATGGGGTGCTGGCCACAGAGTTAGCGAGGGGCTGATTTTCCCCATGCTCAGCACCAGCTTGTAACCTGGCTCTGCTGCCAGCCTGGGCTCCTAGCCAGCTCCGGGCTCACTTAGCAGCAGCAGCAGCTGTGGGCCCCCTGCTTGCTGTGCCGGGCAGTGTTGACTGCTGCTACCTGCCCAGAGTGTGCATGCTGGGCAGCCCACAGGTGTCAGCGACAAGCACGGTCCGGCACAGCAAGGTGGCAGGGGCAGCTGCTGCTGCCATGTACAGCCCTGGTAGGTGAGCCTGGAGCTGGTGTGGGGCCCAGGCTGACAGTGGGTCCAGATTACGAGGTGGTGTTGAGCTCTGTCCCTCCCTGCTCTGAATCCAGAGCCCTGCGCTGCAGCCACTAGCAGCCTACCTTGGGCTGCCTGTGCCTGCTTTGAACAGCCCTGCATGGACTGGAAGTAGCTGCAGAGCAAGGTGCCGGGCATGGGGTGGTGGAAGGGCTGCTTTTCTCTGTGCCGGGAAGGAGCCCGGGGAAAAGCTGAGCATGGGGAAAGTGGCCCCTCGCCCACCCCATGGCTGACACTCCCTGCTACAGCTGCTCACAGCCCACGGGACTGTCCTGAGCAGGCACAGGCAACCCCATGCAGGCTATGCACAGCTGCAGCATGGGGCACTGGCCACAGGGTGGGTGAGGGGCCACTTTCCCCTTCTCTCGTGCTCAGCTTTTCCCCGGGCCACTTTTCCCCGGGGTCCTTCCCGGTACAGCGTCCTCCCCTGCCCTTCCCCCTTACCTGAGGTTCTGGCCGGGGCAGTCACATGGTCCTAGGCCAGAAGCCCCTGCTGGGGATTCTGGCTGGGAGTGTGGGGCTGAGTGGGCCTTGCTGTTGTGGGATCCTGATGGGCCTCTCCTGGGTCCTTCTGACCTTGGTTCCTTATTATTTTTGACAGGAACCAAGGGCAGATGATTATTAGTTTTCTAAATTTTTTAGGTGCCCTGCGGACCAGATAGAATGGCCTTGTGGGCTGGATATGGCCCATGGGCCATATTTTGCCCACCCCTGGACTAGCTGGTGATCTCAGGGATCTCATGGCACACGAGGAGCTCCTAGTTGCAGCACATGGTAACTTGCCAGTGAGTCCACTGTAGATGCAGCATGCAGTCAAGGTTGGTAGGGTGACCACACCTCCTCACCCCCTGGATCCTCTCCAGGGTATGACATGGGTGGTTTAGGACCGCATGGAGACAAAATGAGAGGTGTGTGTGCACGGCACTTTTAAGTAGGCTAAATGCTTTTGCATCACTTTAATGTTGCCAGTGTTTGCATGCCTCAGTGGCATATTGCACATTCATTCCAGCTGTTGTAGGAAATTTGGTGGCATAATGCACCTTAAATGAGTTTGGGGGCAGCAAACTAAAACTCCTCTCTCTGCATTTTAGTTTGCTGCCCCTACAGGCTTGGAGTGAAACCCTGGGCTTTGTGCAGCTCCACGGCTCTGCAGGAAGCCCTGCAGGCAGCCTGGCAGCAGCCCGGGAAAGCAGGCTCTGCCCCAAAAAGCAGTGAGCCTGTTCTACCGCCCCCGCCCCCCTGGAGCCTGCCTGCCTGTGTGAGCTGCACAGGGGCTCAGTGTTTCCCTCCGTGGCTTCCCCCTCTGCAGCCCAGGAACTGCTCTGCCCGCCAACAGCTCACCCTCCCGTCCCCTCCCCACTGGAGAGGCAGGTAAGTCATCAGGGTATATGCATGACCCGGGGGGGGGGGGGCGGTAATCAGTCCTAAATTGAAGTGATGTTTTTAAAATCCATTGTTTCATCTATACACACCCAAGAATAGGTATTTTAGCCCCTGTGGATGGTGACTCAGCCCTGCTAGTACAGCAAGACTTGGATGGTTGAGGTTATCTTTTTTTTAACAGCTGTTGCAGAAGAGCTAGGATAGCAGAGGGGGCACATGTTATTACAGCATTTTGGTTAGGCTGTGAATGTTGCATTACCATTCTCCTAGAGTTATTGTGTTTTAAGGAAGTGAAAACATGTAGCATCTCATCACAGGACCTAGATGATCCAGGAAACATGCTTCTCCCTCTCCCTTTTGTAATATTCCAATTCATAAAGACTAATTTTGCTTAGAAAGCGATATATTAAAAAAAATGAAAAGAAGAATCCCGCCCCCGATCCACCTGTTAATGTCCTAAAAGTGTTCTGCCACTCCATTGCTAGACCCTAATGTCAGACTTTGCAAAGAAAGGGCCACTGCATGTGTTGGGGGCTTTCCATTAACATACCTCCTCCGGTTTTTGAGCATGCTTCTTTCAGACAGTAGTAGCTCAGCCAGCAGCTCAATTTGTCTAGCTGAGATCTGTTCCATCAGTCATGGAATTGGTAACTTTACTTTTGCATATTTATAGTTATTTTCATGTCATACCAGAAGCAATATCTGATGTGTTTGTTCTGAATATTCTCTCCGTCCCTACGTTTTTCATTTGTCCCCTGTAAAAAAAAAAAGTCGCTAGTATTTCTTCTACCTCTGGAGAATGAACACATTATTCTTAGAAACAAAAGTAACATAAATTATTTACCTGGAGATATAAAGCTGGCTTGAAAAACAGTGCTGCAAAGAGAGGAAATTCTAGAGCTTGTGAATTATGCATGGATCTTAATTTAACACAGCCTTCTTTCTGTCTTCAGAGATTGGTGAATAGCATTTTATAGCTTTCAGGAGGGGAAGAGCTTTTGATTTTACTCACAAATAGGTGATTCTTTTCCCCCCATTTTGAGCAAAATGTGATCAATAACAGCCTCAGTGTGTATTTTGTTTGCTTCAGAGGACCCTTCTGGTTTTGTTTTCCGTTTTCCTATCTTGAGGAATGGTGGACTTTTAGGGAAAAAATAGTCCATCATAATTCTTCTTGTATTAAATACTTTATTTCTGTTTTGGATGTGCTAGAAGCACAGCATTGCGATAGCTGAGCCACTGATAACAAGGTACTCAGAAGTTCAAGCCTCCCCAAATGGAGCTCTCTCTTATTACACGGTTCTCACATTATTTCTAAACCATGCTTAATATGTTTTTATTAAACAGTCCGTTCAAAATATGCAATATGCTTCCTTGTTAGGAAGAAACCAATTTTGTCAATCATCTTTTTCTTCTTGCTACTCCAATATTTATTCCAATAGCTCTAATAGGCAAAGTTCATTTAAACTTTTCTGAATAATAATTCCTTTCATCATTCTTTGTCCTTATTAATGTCTTGTGAGTTATAGAAATAGGAACCCTCTTCCCCCTCCACACACGCGATGCCTTCTGAGGAAACATTTTACTGTATTATTGGATCTTATCCAGGTCTGTTGATACAAGCACCAGGTGCTTAGGGTCCTAATCTGTAATTAGTAATTATGGAGAGACAATGGGACTGCTCGTATGAGAAACAGCTAGAGGCTAATCCTTAAATCTTGCTGATTCCTTATTAAGATAAAACCAAAATATGTACTTTCTCTGAGAACAGCAGAGAATGAAATAGGAAGTAATATCTAACGGTGAGTGACCAAAGGTCTATACTATTCATTTTTGGAAATGCTGTTGCAAGTTTGTTCCCATTCTAGTCTGAACTGTGATACTGTGCTTGGGACTTCTAAATACTTGTCAACTTCAAGTCAGAAAATTATATTGATATAGGAATTATAGGAAAAATAATTAGGCAATTTAGAAGGCAGCTGACAACATCTGCAATTTGGCCCGGTGCCATTGAAGCCAATAGAAATGCTCCTGCAAGTTCTCCCTTTGGGAATGTCGTCTGTGCAGGACTGAGCCACTAGATCAGTGCTTCCCAAACGGTTCCTCAGCACAACCCATTTATAACCTTATTTCCAGAGCATGACCCCATTTCCTCAGCATAGTCCCTCAGTCCCAACCTGCCGCCCCTCACCGCTCCCAGGTACCCCTCACTCGCAGCCCCCTGGTCCTACCGGTGCCCCTGACTCCTGACCCACAGCTCCCTGGTCCTGCCCCTCACTCCCAACCTGCAGGTCTCACCTTCCCAGGTGTCCCAGGGCAAGGGCCCACAGCCCCCTACCCCCCTCAGCAATGCCCAAGCCCCAGCTGGAGGCAGCAGCTGCTGCAGTGAGAGCAGAGCATGGAGCCTGGCCCTCCCTCACCCCCATCCCCTCCCTTGCAGGTGGCATAGCTGAAGTGGAGCCCATGGGGAGGGATGTGGGCTGCCTGCTGCAGGCTTGGGGATCACCTCCTTGCTGCCCCTTCCCTTGGGGGCTTCACTACCAAGCAGGCAGGACTCGGTGTGAGAGGGGGTGCCATGCTGCCATGGCCACCAAGCTAATGTGCACCCAGCCAGGCTGGCAGCAGTGGGAGGCACAACTTCACACCACCACCGCTGCCATGCCTTACCTTGGCGCCTATAGTGGCGTGCAACTCCTTCCCACTCCAGGTCCCGTCGGGCTGTGGAGGCAACTCCTGCCCAGAGCTGTCTGGCTCGGTTGCCACCTCATTCCCTGCACCCCACCATGGGTGCAGAAATCTTGGGGGATACATGTTCCGCTTACTGCATTGCCTTGGCCTCCCCATCCTCCTCCACCACATTGCTAGTGTTCCCCCCGCCTCCAAATGTGCTTCCTATGCCACCTCCCCTCCTGCCCCTGTAGACTTATCAGGAGGGAGTGCAGGAGCTGCTCTCCATCGCTGCTTGGCTGGTGTGCACACATGTGTGCGCACATGCATGGTGCACCCCCTTCCTCTTAGCACCCTCCGCCAGCCCCAACCAGTCCTTGTAGACTGGAATTCTACCAGCCTGTAAGGGGGAACCTGCATTTTTATGCATTTTTCTCCTTTAAAGGAGAACTCCATGATTTTGTTTTTTAAAGGCGAAAATGCACATTTTTCTGTGTTTTTCCACAGCAGATGGAAAACCTGGATCGCTATTTATTGTGACCCTATCTGCTGACGTTACAACCCCATCTGAGGTCATGACCCACAGTTTGGGAACTGCTGCATTAGATGTGACATATTTGGCTTGCTTTTCCCCTGATGAATACAGACGATGGCTAATTACTAGATTTTGGACTTGAGTCTCATTAAAACTCCTTGAAACTTTGTTAGTTCCTTTGGGTCTTGATGACTGGACTTGTGTAGACCTAATAAATATCAACAAAATCACCTGTCAGTTAAGAAAAGACCATTCCAAAAATGTCACTGTCAAAGCAAATCCAACTGAGGATGCTCCTTTTTTTTCCATATGTAACATCTCAATAAAGGAAACTTGGTACTAAAGAGCAGATATTGAGCAGTAGAAGCCACAGATCACTCTCATGTCTATGAAAGAGAATCTTTTTCCTTGAACATAAGGGAAAGCTAACCAGCTTGTGGGCCCTACTAGAAATACATATAGATATAGATACCTAAATATTTAAAAACAACTCTATTTACAGTTTTTCCTTCATTGATCAAAGCAGAGTTCTGAGTATTGTTTGCAAGGTCCAGCAGTTGGATAGATCACCATGACACTGACGCTTCTGTGACTTTTTAAAACGGGCAGCCCTAAGAGGGGTGAATAGTAGATCCGTGCTAAATGCAAAAAAAAGGCACAGTGAAAAAAGCCACTTCTATCTATTTAAAGAGCGTGCGATTCAAGAACAATCCATTCTCTGAAGGATCTGCAGCCTGTCACATATTCTGATAAGATACTGCTGCATGCTCATAAAAATCCTGCCTGCCAGATGGTTGCTAAGGCTGTGCGAAGCTTCAGGTGCTGATTTGATTCAGAGGAGATTTGGCCCAGTTCAGTGGCCAAACCTATGAATCTGAATCGAATCAGGAGAGCAATTAAAAGCTCTGAATCTATTTGAAGCTCTCTGAATTGATTCAGAAAAAAATTGGAGAGCGATTTGGGCACAAGCCCCCTGAGCCCCTGTGCTCTCCCAGCCCCTTCCTCTATCGATGCCCTGCCTGCCTGAGCTCCCAACCCTTTTTAAAAAACAAAAAATGTCCCATAGTCACCAGCTGCTGCAGTGGCCTTGGGACTTCTGGGGACTTGTGGTAGAGCCCCCATGCAGCATGGGGATAGCCCACTCCCACCTTGCAGGAGCTAGTGATTCAGAGGTTTTTGGGGGTTTTTTGTTTGTTTTTTGTTTTTTTTTAATAAGGGCCAGGAGCTGGGGCAGGTGGTGCAGCCATGGGTGGCAGGGGCAGGGAGAGTGGGCTGGGGTTGGGAGGGCTCATGGTAGAGCCCCCCACACAGCATGGGGCATTTGGGGACAACAGGGATTATCCCCCCACCTGGCAGTGAATGAGGGCTTTTTTTTTTTTTTTTTAAAGAGCCGGTAGCTGGGAGAGCGGGTGGGACAGCCAATGAGAGCCATCCAAAGAGAATATTAGCCACTTCACAGAGATGTAATGGTTACCCGGGAAAAACTGCTCCTTTCAGATATAACTTTGATAAAGACTATACAATATCCATTGTCAGTTGATGAACATGAGATGAAATCATCCGTTTGAGTCTCACAGTAAATGGTCTGACTTCAGGGTTCATAGTTCTTAATAACTGATTTGATTTAACTTCCTTGGGACAGGAAATGAGAGATTTATAGGGAAATTTTCCAACCAAGAAAGGGTATTTGAATTTTTCTGCAGAATAAAATATTTCCCCTGATTTATGGCTCACAGCCTCCTGTCCAGTCCCAACAAGTCTATACACTGCTGGGTATTTCTGGAAGGGAAAGCAGAGGAAAGCAAAATAGATCTGAGAGATCTTTGAGACTTTTTTCCAACTAATCTGTGTCTGAGCAGAGAGGAGAGAAGGATCCATGTTGTAATGAATTTTCTATTTTCAGCCTCTCTTGACATAACTACTGCCAGAACCTTGTCCAGTCCTGAAAAATGGGGTTGGGCTCCAATTTCTGTGCCTTCCAAAAGTCTTTCTCTTTTGGAAATGAACAGAATCTGCTGTCAGAATATCTTTCACAGTCCCAGAGTCAGGATTAGGCAGTCAAGATTTCCCTGCCTCTTTATTACAATTTCCTGTGGTGTAAGTGTGCAAATACTATAAAGGATGAAACCTATAAAGCTACATTGTGCCTTCTTGTATAACAAGCTGATGATACATTTCATTTCCTAAGGCTTTCTTTCCTAAGATAAGAATTTACTAAACTTTTTTTTCCATCCAGAAAAGGTCCAATGCCACTTTCTTTATACAAAAATATTATTTTTCTTGGTTAGACATAGGGATTTTATGTTCTGATCATCATGGATATGTTAGATGTATTTTCTCCTTGTTTGTGCATGCTCGCCCATGATCCTTCAGTGCAAAGAGGCTTGGAGGAGCTCTGGCAATTCTGGTAGTGTTTATTAGAGCGATGTGAGCAACATTTAGCTACTATACATGGTGCAGAGCTGGTCTATAAGGAGAGGATGGCACATTGCCCTCAATGATTGTCATTAGCTCTAGATATTAAGGTTGAGCAAATATGTGAGTCCTATTATCACATTAACTAAGGTCACCAATTGTCTGTATACTCAAAGACAATCCATAAAAAATCAAGCTAAAAACTCCAGCCAGTAAAATCCATAAAAAATGTGAACTGTTCATAAAAAACAATCAAGCTTTGGCAGTTGCTTTGTGAAGCTCCCTCTCGAAAAGAAGCTGGACAGCTGGAGCTTGATTAAAGAACAGAGAGCACAGCAGTGGAGAGGTGGCATCTGCAAAGAATCGCAGCACCCTGTGTTCTCAAAAGTCTTTTTAGATGCCCACCCCCCCTCTAACCAGTGATGCTGCTGCTGCTTATCCTGTAATACTGTTAGGTCACAGGCAGGCTTCTCTGGGGGTCGATGCTGGGACTGGGGGGGATTGGGGCTGGTGGGGTTAAGGCTTGAGGGTTGTATGGCAAGACAACACAGTGCAGAGTGCAGTCAAGGGCATCAGGGTATGGGGATGAGTAAGATGCCCCTAGGTTGGGGGACAACCTGTTGTAAAAACATTACTGTAGTCCAGCAGAGTTGCCAACTCAAGAACATTTTTTTTTCTTTACCGAAGAATTTCTACTGACAACCAAACTTTTTTTTAACTTTTTTTATCATGGTTGGTGTTAAACCTCTAAATTTGGACCCAACTCTTCTAACTGGGGGCTGGCAGCAAGGCAGGGCCTGGCAGAAGAGCTACATTTGCATTATGGAAAACAATTGGTCAAAACATACGTCAGTAAAAACTTTGCAGAGTGTCCATAAAAAAATGTTCTTGGGTCGGCAGCCTTAGATCAAGCCCTAACGAAAATGTTTAGGGATTTTCGTCAGATTGGAATATTCACTTCAGGTCAAATGAATCAACAGGCTGGATTTATGATGAGACCAAGACACAGTTCACAAGTGAAAGGAGAACATGCGTACTCATTAGGGTTGCGTGAAGATTTGTAGCTGATTTGATTCGGAGGCGAGTTAGCATGATTCACAGGCCGAACCTCTGAATCTGAATCAAATCAGAAGACCAAGTAAAAGCTCTGAATCGATTTGAAGCATCCAAATTGATTTGGAAAAGCTTTGGAAAAGATTTGGCTGATTCGGAGATTCAGCCATAGACTAAACAGGAAGCTGACAGGTGGCTCCAGCTGATAAGTCTGTTGGGGTTGGGAGAGGGAAGAGGCATGATGGAGGGAAGTGTTGGGGTGGGGTTGGGGCTGGGGCAGGGACAAGCTGCCTCACCAGGGCAGGGGGTTGTTAGTTGAGTGGGGTATGGGATGCAGGTGCAGCAGCCGTGGCAGTGGGAGGTATACCTTGCTACTGCTTGCCCAGCTGGGGTGGGGCAGGATATGGGTGCAGCTTGCTCCAGCTGGAAGGGAGCAATTGGCAGCAGGACATAGCCCCACTCCCCGTGCAGTCATGCTCATATTTTGCACCTCCTCCCTACCCCCCAATGCTGGCTGGCAAGTAGTAGCAGGGCATATCCCCCACTCTCAGCACTGATGCGGGCGCAGCAGTGCTGGGAGTGGGGGCTATGCCTTGCTTCCTCCTGGAGTGAGCTGCCCTGGCTGGGCAAGCAGCAGCAGCAGGAGGAGAGCATAGCTCCTGCGGCTCTCCCTGCAGGAACAGAGGCAGGCATGGACAGAGGAGTTTCAGGAAAAGCCCCCATGGCTGCCCTGCCCAGCCTCATCACTTGCCCAGCCAAACCTCCTGGCACTTAAAAATAATAATTTTAAAAAAGCCCCATACTCACTGCCTCTGGCAGCAGCTTTTGGGGCCTCTGAGGGTTTGTGGCAGATCCCCCATGTTCAGTGTGGAGCAGTGGAGGGCAGCAGGGATCATCCCTCCTGCTTGTTACCCATGCCATAGCTGTTGCATTGCACGGGTGCAGCGTGACTCAACAGGGCACTGTGCACTGCCTAGGAGATGGGGCAGCTCCAGCAATCAGCTGGAGCCTGGCACCACTCAGCCCCAGCCATCCCAGCTCCCAGATGGCGCACAGCGCCCTGCTGAGCCATGCTGGACCCACACCATGGGTCAGGTGCTGCATGGGTGCCAAGTGGGGAGAGTGATCCCTGCTGCCCCCCACAGCCCTGTGCTGTGTGGGAGGCCTGTGCACCCAGAGGCCCCAATCACCGCTGCTGCAGCTGGTGAGTGCGGGTTTTTTTTATTTGTTTTCTTATCAAGTGCTGGGACTAGCCTGGGGCTGGGTGCAGGCTGAGGCTAGGCAGAGCAGCCATGGAGGCTTCTCCCACAGCTCCCCCCAACCAAGGAGAGGCAGGCACAGCCAGAGGAGCCATG
>JAGPOW010003685.1:19404596-19452732 GCA_030014935.1 Caiman crocodilus
GGGTGGGGGGAGCAGGAGAGAGAGAGAGGTTTGCTGCTACTGTGGGAGATGGATGTTATCTCAATTTTTTTGAGGCTGAAAACCATTGTTTTGTGGCAGCTTGATATACATGTCCGCAGCAAAAAAAGGTGACTATTGTGCTGCTGCTATTACTCTGCCCTCCTCATCGCCAAAGCTGAAGTTGGAAAGTGCCAAGTGGGGGGCTGGTGGAATTGGGGGCGGGGGTGGGGAATAATACTGGCCAGTTACACTTCTGAGAACAGCTGTGTGGCCGGGCACTGAGCGTGCCCACCACTTGTGGAGAGCGTGGCAGGGCACTGAGTCTGCCCGCCATTGGTGAGGAGTGAGCAGCAGGGTGCCGAGCCTGCCTACCTCTATGGTGGAGAGCGCGGCGGGGCGCTGAGCCCGCTGCCGCTGGTGAAGATCGCAGCAGAGCGCTGAGCCTGCCTGCCGCTGGTGAAGATCGTGGCAGGGCACCAGGGGTGCCTGCCCCTTTAAGCCCCTGGAGCTAGGAGCCTCCAGGTGCCTGATGAGGGCAGCCATTTTGTGACGAGGGCTGCCTATATAAACTGGGCAGTTTGGCTGCTGGGGGGCCAGGCAGCAACATCGCCTGGCCGGAGATCTGCTGAGAAGAACACCTGGGGGTAAGGGGGAGCTGTAGGAGTGGCAAGGAGGCTCCTGGTCCTGGGCATGACCTGAAACTGCACCCTGCCGGGAGTGGGTGGCCTGATGGGGCTCTCAGTGACATGGGAGCCCCCGGGAAATGCCAGGCCAGTTATCACCTCGGTGAAAGGCAAGTCGGGGCGCCATAACCCCTTTGCCCCCCACCGCCGGGTGGGTTAACCCTGCGTTTGGGAAGGGCCCAGAGGGTGGACCCAGTGAGAGAGTGAGGGGCTAGAGACCAGCCCGAGCCGAGAGAGTACCCTCGACTGGCCCAAGCTGGGCCAAAAGGGCCTGGGGCCCACCGTGAGGGACGCCCAAGATCCGGGGATCTGGGGTCCCGACTGGCCTGGAGGTGGGCCAGGGCAAGTTGCTGAAGGTCCTGGGGGGACTGCACCCGAGAGGGGAAGATGGCTCCGGGGGGCTAGGTAGCCCAGATGATGGCAGGGTGGCTGCCTGATTGGAAGGATTGTAGAAGGGTCCGGTACGGATGACTTGGGGGCCCAGCGTGGGGCCGATGATTAGAGTAACAACAAGATGCCATCTGCGAGGCTTGGGCTTCGGTATGCAGATGGAAGGAGCCACAGAAAGCACCCCCTGGCATCGGGGCACGAGTGGGCAGCCTCCTGCTTATTAACATCAATTAGAGAACCTATTAGATCAAGTCGTGGCGGGCGAGAACAGGTGGGTGGTTGGCCCACCGAGACAGGCTGAGAGTGCGGCCCTGGGCAGTCCGCCTGTCACAAGCTTTATTTTACAAAGTGCTAATTGGGTGGATGCAGCTTATAGCGCCCAACTGGAGCTTTTACCAATATAATGTATTCCATCTTTCTTGAATGAAGCGCTGGTTCACTAGTAAAATTGCAGTTTGCTGCTATACCAGCTCTTACACTGGGGTTAGATCTCTCCTCTTCATACCCCTAACTGGCTTCACTATGCTGGCAGAAGTGCTTCGCCTTTTATCATCCTGTTTACTGGCAATTAAGAGTTTGAAATGCTTGCAAGGAGCAGCTGTGTCTCTGTGTTCAGTTCTGTAGACACCGACAGCAAATGCTTCCATTGTCACATATGCTTGATATTCAACTTTTGCCCTGAAGTTCTGAGCTATTCATTCAGATGCATCCTGACCTTGTAAAACACAGAAAGAGCTTGATGCATTGGATGTTAGGGATTGTTTCTGAATAGTTTTAGAGACATCTCCCTCTGCAGTGCCACCTCTTCTACTTCCGCCCAAGTACTTTACAGGACTGCCAGGTGTTTCCTGCTCTCCTCACAACTAGGGCATCTTTTGGAAAGAAACTGCAGGTACAGTTAAGCCAGTTGAACAGATGCAGATGCAGCATAAGTAGGGGTGGGTGAATACTGATAATGTTTTCTACAGTATTGGCTGCAGACTGGCTGCTTTCTAGGAAATGAATGTCGCTGACATTCTCCTTGTGGTAATGATAAAAACATGCAAATGAACATTTGCGCATTTATAAAGAGGGTGTAAGGATAAATGTGCTTCAGTCCATCCATTGATTGCTGCTTGGATTAGGTAAGTGCTTCTCATTCACACCACTGTGCAATTGGATTATGTCCCCAAGGTTTGTTTTTCTTCTTTTTTCTTTCTTTACCTTTATCTGAGTTGAATTCTAAAAGTCCCAAGTCACTTCTTATTGGAGATTATTTATAGCCACATATATTCTGACATTCATTTACCTCTTCCTAATACCAGGCATGATTCTCAACTGGTGTAAAGTCACTGATCTCTATCCCAGGATAAGCTGCCTGTCTGGGTGAGCTGGGTCTCAATCGTGCCTGTTCCAGGTTTAGCCTGTCTCCCCAGATAGAGGTAACAGGAGCCAGGCCTGTTGGAGATGTAAAAAGTAGCTTGAGTTCTTGGAGCCCGATGAGTTTAGAAAAAGGCTCAGAAGCCTAAGAGGGAGGTGAGACTCTCATTAGCTCCCAGTTGGAGGCTCTGGGAAATGAAGGGACTTTGAGACAACTCCTTCAAGGGATCCAGGACAATGAGGGGCAACATCTTCCATATACGCTAGACTAAAAGACCTGGTTGAAGCTGCCCACAGTGAGAGGCAGCAGGACCCAGGAATGTATAATAAACCAGTGAGCCTTGAAGAAAGAGCCTGACTTTTTCAAGTTTTACGTTGAGCCTTTGTTTTCTGTGAACAGCTCAGTATTCAGAAAAGGAGTGTAATTACAAAGCACCTCTTGAGAGAGCTATGGGACTGTGAGAATTGAGTCAGCTTCAGAGTTTATTACACGATTACAGTTGTGTTGCGCATGTAATTAAGGTCAATGGAGATATGGCCACTTACACCCGCTGAGCGCCTGTCCCGGTGAGTCTACATTTTTCTGTACATTGCTTTCATCCTGCAGCCAGCCAAACCTTGCATACAGTTTCCACTCATCTTTCACTCTTACTTTCGTGTTTCTATCCTTCCAGTGCAAACTCAACTGCCATTTTACCTGTACCTTAGTTGGCTTGCCCGGTATATGTTTACCTTTTAAAACCATTCTTGAAATATCAGTTCTTAATGGATTTAGTTGATCTTGCCTGGGCTGTCTCCCTACTCTATACCTTTTGAAGTACTGGCATCTCTAAGATTTTTACTGCGTTCTGCTGTTGTGTACTTGTACAGTAAAGGGCTTGTGAAAACTAGTAGTCAGCAAAGAGTTGGAAGATTCCTGTGAATTTGTCTTAGTTAGAAACCAGGATTGGAAAGCAAACCTCTTACTGAGAGGCTTTGAAAAGGGCTCTGTTTCAATGGAGATGTAAGCTACATCACAATTACAGTAGGGTGAAAGCGTGCATAGAGGCCATTACTGCGGAGCATCTGATTAGCTTCACGTTCGCAACGTAATTTATCTTGCGGTAACCTGTTTGTTTACCCACATCCTGAAGTTAAAAAAAACAATAGACACCCTTGATTTTCAGTTGATGGATGAGATACTGGGCAATATTGAAATTTCATCTGTATCTATAATATCTTTGTAAATGACTTATATTTAATTAGCAAACACTTAATTAGACAAAGATTTGTCTAGCATCTCCTGTTCATTAAATTGGAAAGCATTCTCTGTTTTAATTAACATGACATTTTCTATAATCAATTTAATGAAAATGCCATCTGCAGTTCTAATAATATTTAATGCAGCAAAGGCTGATTGACATATGTGTTGACAGCAAAGTGTCAACCTCCTCTTATGTTTTCCTATTATAAAAATATGAAATAGAAGAAAATGAAGGAGCCTGTCTTGCAAACATTGCTGTGTCTACTGCAAAGTTGAATTTTACTTAAGCAAACAGAATCAGAAAATTATTGCAGAGAAGTTAGTACGGTGTTCAGCTCAATTCTATTAGGAACACCTAAGCAGCCCCTTACTAGCTACCGGGGATTAGATTCTCAGGAATATTTAGGCATAAACTGAAGAAGGGGGTGGGCCACCCGAACCATGGTCCGACCAACTTTTAGCACGTTAATTTAGCTAGCTATGTAGATTAAAAAAAAAAAAATAGTTATCTGGTTTTAACCAGGCATTTGTGGGTTATATAAATTAATGTGCTAAAAGTTGGTCAGGCCATGGCCAGGGGTAGCCCACCCTATTCTGCAGCCTATGTACTTAGGTGCTTATTTACCTCTTTAGATGCCAAAGGTCACCATTTAGACATCAATCACATTGTTCAAGTCACCACTCCCCTAGGGGGATTAGGCAGCAGTTACCTTTCATTTATGGTATCTGGGATAAATCAAACTGCTTGAGCTATGAAGTAGGAAGAAGCCCTGGAAACTTAAACAAGGGGTCCAATGTCTATCTTGTCAGAAGGGATCCTGTTTTTTAAGTTTTAAAAAAGTAACCTAAAATCTACATTTTTACATGGTTAAAATGAAACATCACTATATATCTATATATTAGTGCTTGTTTCATGTTTATCGTGGAAAAATGTGAATTTGAGGTTACTTTTTAAAACTGAAAATTGGGGATTTTTTTTTTTTTATTAGAGAAAACCAGGATCCAGCAGGCCATAAGCTAACCCATTCTGTGTGCTCACTTGACATAATGGAGACCCTTGCTCTGCTTTACAATCAAAATAGACTAAACAGATTTTGTATTGTCCACAATTTCCAGGTGAGGATGTGAAG
Organism: Caiman crocodilus; assembly: GCA_030014935.1. Lineage (NCBI taxonomy): Eukaryota > Metazoa > Chordata > Crocodylia > Alligatoridae > Caiman > Caiman crocodilus. The sequence continues at coordinate 19,409,402 of JAGPOW010003685.1, forward strand.
CAGAGGCATTGAGTATGTGGCGGCCCAAAACCTTGGCTCCACTTGGGAAGAGGCCTGTAACTTGAAATAACCACTTACCTTATGAGATTAGGTAAAACCTTCCACATGTCCATCATTTTAGCTCCTCCCCTTCCCATCCATGCACCCCCTCACCCCCGCGAAAATAAAAGTCCTATGATGTGAAGCACAGAAATTGAGATTAGGGCTGGAATACTGGAATATCAGTGAGATTTGGAGTTTTTAGGCACTTTTGTGTAAGCCTCTTGTATCTGCATATGTATTCTGTTAATGGAAATCTAGTCAGTCTTTACACCAAAGTTGAAAAGAATAGATGCATGGCACCAGGTTCCATGGGGGACAGGGCGAACAATCCAGAGGGAAAAGAAGTGGAAGAAGCAACTCAACTCTTGGAAGGCACAGAGCCGCAGGACAGGAACAAGCAATGCAAAAGGGAAACAAGTAGGCCAAAATGAAAAATAAGTCTTATGTATGTGTACAAATATGAGAAGTATGGGAAATAAATAGGAAGACCTGGAAGCTGCAGCCTTTGAAAAGAACTATGACCGGATTGGTATCAAAGAGATTTGATGGGAGAGTTCTTATGATTGAAATGTCAAGATTGAGGGTTACATTTTGGTTTGGAAAGACGTGATTGGGAGAAAAGGTGGTCATGTTGCCTTGTACATCAAAAACACATACACTTGTTACCTGGTTCAGGAGGAAGAAGATAGCAGAGCAGAATGGAGGTGAAGATGAAAAATGAAAGATGCAGCACCAGTATAAGGGTGAGGATTTATTATAAACCATAAAAACAGGAAGAGGCAGCCTTCAAGGAGGTAACACATCTATCCAAAAGCCATGCAATGATAATTATGGGAGACTTGGAAGGCAAATCAAATGGGGAGAGGTCGAAGGATCTAGGTTGTTCAGGAAGAGCTTGGATAGCTACTGATCAGGGATGATCTAGGAGTAGCTATGAATATGTTCTATCATGGTTGTTTTCTATACTTCTGGGCTGTGCTGATGGTGCATGGGAGAGAATGATTTCAACCCCAGGCCCTCTGCTGCTACCCCTGGCCTTCTACTGTCAGGGCTCTTTTTGGCCTTCCTCAGAGGCATTAGGTGTTGGCAGCAGCTGAGGCTGGGGATTGTGACTGAGGTGTGCTAGTGCTCCAACTGGGACTATGACCTGGATGTTCCTGGCTAGAGGGTCTTGTCCCTCTGCTTAGGGTTAGACTGATCATCATATTGGGGGTCAGGAAGGAAGCACGGTCTGTGGGAGGTTTTGTCTTCCTTTGTAGTGGCGGATGTGGGTGTTTTCCTGGTTTCTCTTAAGCCTATATTAACAACCTTTATAATAGCAGGACATTGACCGCTGTGTTCCTCCTTCTTTACCTGTGGCAGGCTAGGGTGTTATGTCTTGTGTTGCATAGGTGACACGTGAGGAGGAGGGGGACATGGAGGGGACATGTGCCTCCCTTGAGAGTGTTGGTGCCCCCCCGAGAGTGAGCGCTCCAGCTGGTAGGGAGGCATAGACAGTGCTTGTGCTCCCCCTGAAATTGTCTCTGCTGGTGGGACAATGGTGGTGAAAGTGTTGGCACTTCTGCCACCTCCATTTTGCATGCAGAAGAGCTGGCACTTCCACCACCACTGTGCCGCTGGTGCACTCACTGACCAGCTGCTGAGGACCCTCCGCCCCATTTGTGCCCTTCTGGTGCCCCCCCAAACTTGAGAGGCACCAGTCGCCAATGTTGTGTTGTGCCAAAGTTGTCAGTGTAGTTTTGTAAAGAGCTTAGACAATGTATTTGTTTAGGGTGGTTTGGATAGGGATGATCCTAAATCAGGCAGTGGGTTGAAGTAGATGACATACGGACATCCTTTCCAGCCCTACTTTTCTATGATTTTAAGACAAAGAGCCTCAAACCAGTGCCATGCATTTGAATTCTTAGAATTATCCTAGGAGAAAATCAGGAATAAGCGTTTTGTGTCTGCAGCTATCCTAGGGTTGCTGTTTTCTATCAGCAACTAGGCCAGGGGTTGTTGACCAGGGTTACGCGTACCCCTGGGGGTACTTGGGAAGGTCCCAACAGGTACGTGGCGGCAGTGCTGAGAAGGGGGGTGCTTGGGAAGCAGCGGGTACCCTTCCACATTCACCTACTAGGAACCCTCCCTGCTCTACATCTGGTAGGGGGTACCCACCAGGAGGGGTACACCCCTTAGAAAAGGTTGAAACCCCCTGGCCTAGGCCATTATCTGCTCTCACCAGTGGGACATGCTGTAATCTGCTAGAGAGCTGCTTCTCTGCATGCTCTGGGTCATGTGTAGTTAACATCATTTTATAAAACTAGTGTCAATTATACTAGTGTAAATATGCCATGATTCAGGACTTTGGCTGAGATTTTCAATAACTTATGGTACAGATGGAGGAATTACACTTCAGTCCTCTGCTGACAAGACCATGCTTTCTTTATTCTGTAAAATACCTATATTTGTATACTACTAACATGACATTTCTCCACTGGAGTCGATTCAATCATACCCTGATTTATATCCATTGAGGATTTAGCCTCATAACTCTTCCAAAGTATTTATCATGAAACAAAACCTTGTTATCCTGAAAAAAATCCAAACCTAAGTGTATGTTCATCCAAATTGGTTTTCTCACTAGCTCTGACAGTCATTTCTATTGCTGTGAATATTTAATGAGAAGTTGGATTATTTTTCAGGAGGTTTAACAATGAGGACTTTTGTTTCTTTCACTTACTGTCACTGCAGACTTCTGCAAAGGTGAGGATCAAGGTAATCTCAGAAATCCTGTCAGACTCTAGATTTACTAATTAGAAAGGTTTTCCTTTACAATCTGCTGAAGTTTTTCAGATGACTTTTAAAGATCAGGGAGAAAGTAGATTTTGAAATGTGAACACTAGGTGTAATTGAATAGTCTCTTTGGGATTGATGCAACATTCATATGATGGGTTAAGTTTCCCTGTCCTGTCAATATTAACCCCTGTTTCCAGGTGTTCACAAGCTCTCTGGATACCAGTGAGATGGCTTCCAGTGTTCTATACCTAATCCTTATGTGTCTGTTTCTCTGTGTTGGCTTATTTTTGTATCTACCATACAACTTTCAGGGCTGTACTTCCCCTTTATGCTCAAGCAGCATAGTCACATCTAATCATGTACCTCAGACTTGTATGGGGCTGCCACAACATTTTATATCACCTTTGTGCCTCCACAGCTGACTCATTCATGATTGGCTGGCTTTTAGTTGAGATGCACAGTTAGCAAGTTTCTTCTAATAGTTTATGGCAATTTTGGAATCCATTGGAAAACTTCTCTAAACCTGTGGTAGGCCAGAGTGGACACCTTTTCCTATTTTTCCTGTGCAATACAGGTAAATTACACTACTTCTCCATCTTTCCCTATCACCCCTTACATCTTTTCCATTTAGAATGTATAATCTTTGGAGCAGGGATTGTTTGTCATGATACAGCGGTACAATTTTCTATCACAGCAGGGCTGTGCATCTAGTTACTATGGTAATAATAATGATAAAATATTGGCTCTAAGAGCAAACAAACCAGTATCATTGCAAAAATTAAGCTTAGATTCAGTTCAGTTGCTCTGATACTGGTAAATCTTGGATTTCAAGTTGGGGAGAAAACTATAAATGTTAACTTGGGAAATGTTAAAAAAAAAAAAAAAAAGGGAACGTAGAAAACAACCATGGGGAGCAACTCCTCAGCACTATTGTTTAGTATTAGGTATTGAAATAGATAGCAGCTTTAGTAAAGAGTCTAAAACTAATTTCTGTTACTTCTGTAGTTGTGGTGGTCCAAGATGTTGCTTTTTTTGGTCCTGTATCTATTGAATCAACTGTATAGGTGGGGGAGCTGTTAGGCAAGTCTCAGGCACAAAGTGCCCTTCTTCATGTCTGGGGAAAAAGGAAAGTGCAGCCCAAGATAAGCACCAATTTTCACACAATGGCATGTGTTAATTCTACATGTAAAAGAGAACAGGCACTTAAGGAGCAGACAGAAGTGTAGCTCCCCAATCTAACTCACGGCACTTCTCAGAAAGCACCATGAGTTCGACAGATCCTCCCAACCCGCCAGATGTTAGCTGTTGGGTCAGGAGGGTGTGGAATCGAGCTCCAATTTTTGGAGCATATCTAGCAAGAGGCTGTGTTTTGCCAATCTCTTTCCTTAGCTGTACCCCCCACCCCCTTCCTCCTCTCTTCTACCTCCTTCCCCCCCTTGTTACAATGTTATCTCAGGGTAGAAGATAGGGGGAAAGAGAGTAGGCAGCTTGGACTGGTGTTTGCTCAACCTGTGCTGGAATGTAGGTGGGTGGACTGGAGTCCACCTGCCCCCACTCCTCATCCACAGCACTGGCAGGGCAAACACCAGCCCAAGCTCCTTCTCCTCCTCTCCCATCCTGAGAGAGCACTACCAGAGCCTGGCTACTAGAGCAGACACAAGTTAATGAAGGTGCTCTGCTTTGGAGTGCCTTCATGTGAACCCCCATACAATTTGTCACTTGATCGGATAGCTCTGGAGCCATGCACTTCTGTTAGGGCATGACTGTAGAGCACTTTCAAGGGGTCAGTGGGGCAACAAATGTCATTTCTGTCTGTGCCTTTAAGGGGGTAGAAGAGGACTGTAAACTAGTAGCAAAGGCAATTTATCAGGCATAGATTTAAAGGAAGAGAAGTTCAGCTGAGTAAAGAAAAGAATTATGTAAAAGAACAAGACCATTCAGAAGGGAAAGGATTATCATTACCTGTGAAATACTGAGGGATTAGGGGAGACACCAGTACAATTATAGGAGTCATGAAACCATCCTTTTTGTTTAGTCCACAGTGTTTAGTATCCAATAAAGTAATGCATTTTTGTTCCCCGATTCTGACATCGTTGCTCATAGGTAGCATTGCTTAACTCACCATCGGTAAATACAGTTCCTACTACTAAGTAAGGCTCAGTATTTCTTTCTCAGTTCTTCTTCTAAGAGCTGCATTTTTGGGTAGTGTCCAAGAACGGAGTTCTGTAGGATTATTGTGAGAAAGAGGCGAAATGACTAGCTGGTAAGAAGAGGATTCTAAGTTACTACCTCCGTGGAGCCATACTTATCCTTGTTCAGAAAATAATGAGTTTCAAACCTCCATTTTCTAAATGGAACCATGTTTTCAATGTGTTGTCTCCCATAAAGATGCAAACTGTTCTTCTACAGGCTCCAGATGCGTGGCGCTTGAAAAATAATCCCCAAAAAACAGCACTATGGAACCAATTCCATTTACTAAGAGGTGACATATGGTTGAGGTCTGGAGGGGATTAGATTTATTCCATTAGGTTTATTTTGGCATATCAGAGAATATGTCCTTTTGCACCTATTGTGTAATTTAAAATACTGGAAGACTTGCTTGAGCACAATGAAATATGATTGAGATACTAATACTAATGATCTGAAAACCAATCCATTTTATACCTTGATTTTCCGATATGAATTTATACCTAGAAATAAAGACAACATAGATTTGGGACCAAACTATATTTCTTCCAGTTATGTATTTCCTCTGACCTTATTTTGAGGAATAACAGTGTAACTTAGAATGGAATGTGACCCATTATTCCCTTTTAAATAGCAAATTGCTTTCAATTAGAATCAAAAAGTGTTTGATTTTCAGGCTGAGCATCTGCAATGTCAGGTGAAGCCAGTGGGAACTGCAAGTGCCTGAAAATCAATTCTGTAGCATCGAACTGGCACAGTATTGAAGAAAGCAGTAAGTGAGGATAGAGAAGCACTTGCAGATTATTTTGTTTTAACTTAAATATGTGTGCATGCGTCGGTGTGCATGTTAAAAATACATGGCAGGATTTCTGATTTTAGTCCTTTGCATTTTGTGATATTTTGCCTTTAACTTTGACAGTTACTGGAACAATGCACATCCGGCCGGGCACACTGCAGACCTGTGTCTCCTGCCAATAACACTAACAGCTAACAGAACCTTTAGAAGTGGTGAACCTCATTTTTCATGCTGTCACTGCATTGCCATTTTTCCCAGGCTCATCTCTAAGCTTTAGCTGCATGGCACAAGGGGAAACATAGGCAGAAAAGCATAACATATGAGCAAGTGTCCTGGTAAAATTACTAATGTACAAATACTTCCCTAGCTGAGAAATACTTGGGACTGTGCCTCTTATAGATTTTGTAATTGCATCACTGTGTGAGGGCTACGCTCATGATATTGAAATCTGCATCCAAAAATATAATTTGAATTGTTTATGTGAATTTCAATTGGATTTAATGACTTTAGCCTTCCCCATCCACTGTTCCCTAAGCATTTTGCAATCTGCTCTTCCAGCAAACAGACAGACTGGAATAATATGGATTGTTAGCATTTGCAACAAATTGTTCATATTCTTTAATGCACTTCTTTCTGTCCCACAGCATTGTATTTTATGAAGGATCTCCTTCATTTAGTTTTCAAATGAATGCATGGTCCGTGAATACATCTGTTTCCTATACCTTCCGTTTCTTCCTTTTTCTCCAAATGGTGACTAGCGCTCTGTGAGCTGCCAGCAATGGATCTCTCACAATATTGAGGGTTACATCCTGGCCTCACTGATGTTAGTTAGAGTTTTGTCAATGCTTCTTGTTTCTTGCCATGTGTTTGTTATCCAGACCCAAATACTATTGTGTTTCTTTGCATGGAAGGGCTGGAAGGGAATCTTTATCCCTGGGCAGCCTTGTAGGTCAATTAGACTCTGAGGTTTTCACTGGATAATTGCTTTGCTTTTGCCTGACCTGTTTTACGTTTAGAATTGGCACAGTCAACCCTAACAGTCCCAAGCTACTTTCTTTCATCCACTGCTTACCAAAGTAGCATCAAAGATACTACGGGATTCCATCATGCTGTATTATAATTGATGGTGCCAAGGGTGAGCGGCTTGCTCAGCTGGAATGGGTATTATACATTGAAATGTTAACCAGAATTTTCAGGTGGGATGGTTCAGTATTTGTAACTTGTCACTTTTCTTTATAAAATGGTTCTTCATACCTCACTCAACAGTGATCAGGTGGCTAGTTGCAGTGGGGATGCCTCTTCAGTTAGCTCAATAAGGCTGACAGACCCGTGTCCCACCTTATCGTACGTTTGAAGTAAGGTTTTGAGAAGTTGTAAAAGTGTGGGAAGTTTGAGCGTGTCTGGGTAGGAGAGAAAATGAATAAACAACAGTTAAAAAAAATAAAACCCAAACCAGCACCTTAAGTCACTTATGGAGTTTGGCAGAACATAAAACCTGTATCAGTATGAATAGATGGTACAAAAGTTCCACCAGACCTTGCGCATCTATACTTTCCCCTAGTCCTGGAACATACATTTCTGTACCACTGTTTTAGATGTGCCATTTGTTTCCACTTCCCATGAACATTACAAATATTTTAATGACATTTTTAGGAAAATGTTCTCATGTGTACAAAACAAAGTTTGCTTCATTTCTCAGAAATGGCAATGCTAAATAGTTAACATGTATAAAGTGCTTTAAAGATGAAATATTCTATTTATGTGCTAAGTATTACTATTATGAATTAGGAGGTAAAGAAGCAAAACTCCTGAGTCCCACATCTTGCCTCAGAGATTTGCCCGTTGGGTAAAATACGGTTGCCTTTTAAACTGTGCACAGCAATACAATTATCAGGTTACTTGGTTTAAGCTTTTGACCTTGTGAGGATAGAATAGGCTCTAGTTTTATCGCTACAGTATGCCAGATTATATAATATTGCATAACACAGACATTACTGACTCAAGTGAATTAATTGTGCTGCAGTGATTATATGGGTATTTTTAACGGGGAAATTTGAGATGTTTTTGTCTAACCACTCAGCTGGCAGACAGAAGTGCCAAGTCTCTCTGCAAGACAAAATAATGGCAAACACCCAGAATCTGCAATTGGATCTCTAGCCATGTGTTTGTGTGGAGCCCCACTGACCTTGGGCAGACATACCCCACCAACAATGTGGAACCCCATTAGAGCCAGTATGGGGGCTAAGGCCAACATGAAGGTGGAAGATAATCATTTGAGTCAGTTGTTATGAACTATTTCATACTGTCACAGAAATTAAGGTTAGAGAAACCATTGGCTTATCTAGTCCAGGGGTTGCCAACCTGTGGCATGGGTGCCACAAGTGGAACAAGGAGCCTTTGTGTGTTGTATGTGGCAGATTGGGAAAGGGCAGGCAGAACAGTGGCATATTGGGAAGGGATCAGAAAGCAGAGCAGCAGCTTGGCCAGGGAGCACAGGGAGCAGAAGAGTGAGCACAAGATCAGGTAAGGGAAAAAAAAATCAGTGTGACACTCAAATAGGGTGCAGGGCTAATTTATAGTATGTCTGCCCAAAAGGTCAACTGACTTTGTCTGTCTTCCTGTCTGTTATAGGCCACCAAGATTCACTCAGTATCCTATGACAAACTCAAAGTCTTGTTTTGGTTAGACATATATATATGTCACAGGCAGAAAATAAGAGAGACCCATGTGTTGCCAGTGCTTGAGGTCCCCGGAAATGGCAAAGGAATTGAATAGATGAGATATTTTCAGATGGTCCCAGCAGTTTAACCATAGCATAGATTGCAGGGCAAGCAAAAAAAACAGTCCTTGGATAAACTTCGAGCCCCAAATATGGTGATTGGTATGACCCTGGGTATGAGAGGCAGGTATACCTGCTATGTATCCAAGAAGAGAACCTATAGCAAACTAGGGAGCTAGCCAACCCCCTTCACTATCCAATATCTACCAGAAGCCAATCTTTGACATGGCAGAGATAGTAGATCAGGAGCTTAGAAACCGGGGACAAGGTTGTTAGGTAAAGAAATTCCTCCCTAACCTCACAAGCTGAAGCCCCAAAGCATGAGATGTGTTTATAATTGTTGTCTTAAAGCAGGGCTACAAATGTGACAAGTGCTACCAATATAATGAACACATTGGATTCAGGAAGGAAGAGAATCGAACGATTGAGTTAAATCCCTAGAATCCAAAGCCAGAAGAGACCACTGCAGCCATCTGGCCTGCCTTTTCCCTCTGCTAACATACTGTCAGATTGAAGGATTTCTCTCAATGGATTCCATAAAGCATATCTTGGAAAATGTTTTAGACCCCTGAGCAACAGTGAGTCCACCCGCTCCCCTGACAAGATGTTTTAATATTTAGCCTCTCAGTCAGAAAACTGGATATTGCTTCAAGGTTGAATTCTCTAACTGCAACTTTGAGGTCTTAGATCTATTTATACCCTTGTCAGCAAGGTCATAAGACCACTCCATTTCCTCACTGTAAAACATCTTTTTCCATGGGTATGTAGCTATGTACAGTGGTAAGTTGTCTCTCAGTTCAGCTCCTTGAAGTGTAGACACCAGAAATGGACACAGCATTTCAGCAGTGGTTTAACCAGTGCTCTGTAGAGATGCAAGATCAGTACCCTACTGCAGCGGTTCCCAAACTCTGACAGATTGCATGCCACCAATTTAAAATGATACAGCCTTAAGTACCACCAGCAAATTTCAGTTCAACCTTCAGTACTTCCAGCAAATTTTTGTCATATAAAGTAATTGTAATAAATCTGCTAACATGTACCGCTGACAAGTTGTCTGTGTACTGCTGGTGGTACCCATACCACAGATTGGGAACCGCTGCCTTACTGGATATCAGTGGTCCCATACTATGTTCTGGGAACTACCAATAGTCTATGACACCACAATCATTGGGTTGTGTATAATACTGGACTTCCTATGTTTCCATTAAATATGTGGTGGGAAGAGAAGAGAAGAGGTGTGGCGATTGGTTACAGTTGGCCAAAAAAGCTTGGGAACTTCTGTTCCTTTTTGCCACTGTGTTGTGCTGAGAGTGGTTATTAAGTTGGGACCATGAGTTCTTCTCTGAGTCACTGCTGTCCAGGACAGAGATTCCCATCCTACATGCCTGGTTGCCAAGTTTATTACCTTACATTTAGCTGTATTAATATTTTTGGATAGTAACCATTTCACTAGACAGTTTAAAATACCCTATCTTTTGTTATTGTTACCCCAGCAATCTTTGTCATCTGCAAATTTTACTAGCAAAGATCTGTCACCATCTGTGGTAGGTCTGAAGATATTAAATGGTACTGAATAAAGAACTGACCCTGAAGACAGGATGCTATGAAATATCAGCATTTCTAGAGGTACAAACACTTGCACATGATTCACAAAATAAACAGTGACATTTCAAATAGGAGTCTATAGGATCCAAAATATTTTGACCTTTTTTAATTCTTTGTAAAAGGAGAATTCCCCTATTTTTCCACGTCAAAAAATGAGTGAAAGCTAATAATTGGCTTTTCTGAGGAGTGAGTCTTGTCTAATGAGTCTAGAAAGATTGAGAAGGTATCGTTAGTCTGCAATAATGGCTTCAAAGCAAGGCAGAAACAACATTTGGAGCCCTTATTCTTGTGTGCATCTGTGTGAGGCCTCTGACAATCTACATTTTAGTTTAGGAAACAATGTCAGAATATTTGAAGTCACTAGTATCAACCTTTTTGTGCAAGAACCACACTACATCATTTCATCATTTCCTGCTTCCCACTAGGGGAGTACATCAAAGGCTTGGTGAGCAACTATTCACCAGGGCATCAGAAGGGAAAACCAGGAGTAATGGTTACAAACTTCGGGAAGATCTATTCAGGCTCACCAGTAGGAAAAACTTCTTCATCGTCAGTTCGTCCAGACTGTGAAATAAGCTCCCTCCAGAAGTGGTGCAATTGCCTACCCTGGAAATCTTCAAGAGGAGACAGTCACCTTGCTGGGGTCAAGTTATCTTTCCTACTTGGTGCAGGGAGCTGGATCCGATGATCTTCCAAGGTCCCATCCAGTCTTGCAAATCTCTGAATTTGTATTATGGGTCATCCTACTCAGCCATGGCACTTTGTTTCATATTAGATTAGAATTTCTTTGAGGCACAAGAGACGCTGCCTCTCCATGTTTGTGAGCGTGTGTATGGAGCAATGGACCTCAAACCTGTTTAGTACCAGGAACGTAAAAGTAATAATCAGTTATGAGCTAACTTTATTTAAAAAAATCTGTATCTCAAAGGTCTGGGTCCTTTTCCTGTCTATGACTGTTTTGCCCTCTGATTAAAAATAAATAATAACAATATTAAATGAACATGCATTCTTATTTACATTCAAGTTATCAATCAAAAATCCATCATTATGTTGAGTGGCCATCAACTGCTCCATTATCCAGTCTGAGAAGTGCTCTTTATCATTCTGAGTGCCATTCATTGGATTGACACATAAATTAACAGTGATTACCCTTGATTACTGTACTTACATTCAGTATTTTCATGGCATTTTAATTTTATCTATCATTTTATATGAGGATCTCAAAGCGTTTAAACTTATTGTGCAAATTTATTGTACTTTCATCCATTAAGTATTATTACACTCAATAGATAGATACAATACTGCAACTTTGAGAGGTGAAGTCAATGTCCAGGAAAGTTAATTCTTTGAGAAGTTCTGGCTCCCCAGTTTGCTACTGTAAACACTAGTATAGCAAGCCCTTGTAACTTGAAAATAAAGATAAGCTTCTTAAATTATCTCACATGCCCTACCTTGCATGTATCTCACATTTTAATTTAGTTACGTGAATTAAATTAATTGTGTGCTAAAGTCCCTGTAGGTTTGAGCTTGAAGGCTGGAGGCAGAAGTTACACACAAACCAGTCTAAGTGATCAGAAACCAGTTTACACCTGTAACAGAACAGAAGTTCAGTACACATAAACAGCTTCAAAATGCCTGAGACTGATTTGAGATAAACCTGGCTGAACGTAGTATCAGACTTACCTGATTTAGGTCAAACCAGTTTATGAAACTTCCGTCCCAGCCCCCTTCCTGGTTCAAGTTCAACCAGAGTCCCGCAGCATGCTTTGTAGCCCTGGGTTGGGCTGTGCTGTCTGCTTCAGAAAGCAGGGCTGGCCCTGCCCCTCTGCTCCCTAGCAGGAACAGTGAGGGATGGCTCACTGGTTCCCCAGGCAAACTCTGACTGAGGTCTGGGGACAGGGAAAGGGGTTAAACTCCACTTCCTCCAACTATGGAGTTACCCTGCCCTGCTAAATATACTGCTGGCTGCAACTGTGGACTATAAATCCCACAGGCACCTTGAATCAGGAAGAGGAATCTGTGAGCAACCCTGCAGAGTCCTGTTACTGTGATTCTGGACTCTAAATCCCAGAGATTGGGAGAGGGCAGAAAGAAGAAGAAGTGAACATACAGCTGAGCTGTTTAATGCTCACTGCAGAGAAAGAACTATTCTTATTTAAGCTTTTTTAATTCAATGCCACTACCTTTTTCCCCACTCACCTCCTCTTCAGCCTGGCAGGCACCCCTCCCTGCTGCCCAGGCAGACCCTCCAACTAGCTCCAGATTGGGGCCTGGCTAGGCCCCCTCCACTTGAGTAAGGGAAGGACAGGATGCCGTGTGGGGCTTCTCTCTTCCTTTCCCTTTGGCAGTGCCTGCCTGGTGTGCTCTAGTGCTCCCCAGCTTCTGTCTTGAGCCACTGCAGGCATGTGGTTGGTTGCATTTCCTGAATCAAAAGTGAATGTCTGTTTGTTTGCTTATTGGTCCAATTTCTGCAGTTTAGACTAAACTACAAATGCTGAATCAATTCAGCCCCAGGCTTTTTAACTTTCTGTATTTAGCCTAAATATTTGAAGTCCTGTTTGCCCGATGGACATAGAATGGGAGGCATGGTAATTAAGTAAAAGATGGTCTAGTCAGGTATCACTGTATTCAGGAGCTATTCTTTGTATTACTGTAGTGTCTCACTCGTATCTGTTGTCCAGGCACTGTACGAACACAGAAAATATGATAGTCCTTAATGGAACATCTAAGTTAAAAAAACAAAAAAACCCCAAAACACTATGGCAAGTAATACAGAAGGTGAAATGAAGAAAGGTTTCCTCAACCCCGTGTCTGATTTTTTTTAAAGATATATATATATATTAAGGTTTTGGGGCTAGAGCTTTTTTTTTTTCTGTGCAAAATTTAGCATAGTTTGACCTGTAGTTTTGACTATGACTTTTAAGTCCTTTTGTGGAATAAGACATAACAGAATTTATAGTATTTGCAACATATTATGAAGGTATTACTAATCTGCAAGGTAAAATCAAACAATGGTCACCTACAAAGGATTGTCAGTTCCTATTAGAACTGCATTTCCTTCCTTTTTTCTGAACTTCAACTATTAATTCCATACCTCACAACCTTCCTAATTTCACTTCTTAAGCACAGCCCTAGTAACACTGACCAAAATGCTGTCAATTCCACATAATTTGCCAGACAACATGTAATATTAGACTAGCAGTCTCCTAATTAGACTTTATTAATTTTACAAAAAATACCAGAGGACATTTACTACTATCATATATTCTGAATTTCTGTGTAGTCACTCATAACTGAACTGTGTTGCTCTATATCAGGGGTGGGCAAAATAAGGTCCATCAATTGATTGTATCCAGCCTGCAGCTGCCCCTGCAGTGCTCTGCATGAGGCTGGGACACACCCACCCCCATCCAGAGCAGTCTGCACCTGCCCCACACCCACCAATGGCACTGCCCTAGTCCTTGCCCTGACACCGGCTAGTACATGCATCTTCCCAGTGGAGCTGCTCCTCCTATTGCTGTTGCAGCCACCTGGGTACTTTTTTGGATCCCGCTGCCTCCAGTGGTTCCTCCTCCTCCTCCTCCTCCTCCTGCCCTGCTGCACTACTTTGGGTAGTGGGGAAGCTGGAGCCAAGCAGCTCCTGCCCCAGCATGCAGGGCTACAGCTTCAGCTCTCATTCACCTTCCAGCCACTCTGTCAACCTAGCATGAGGAGCCCTGTCTCTGTCTCTCTCTGTCTCTCTCCCTCACTGAAATACCAAAACGGTTGTCATTTTTTCTCAAAGTTGGATAAAAAGAGCAGGAATGGTAACCCCTTCTGAGGCCATGAAGCCTGACAGGTTTCAAGGAGATAGTATAAAGGTTTTTGGGAAACTGCACCTCAAACTGTTCAAAGCAAAACTCATGAAATGTGTGACTTTGTGTGTGTGGTAAGGTGCAGCAGAGTAAAAACTGCAGAGATGGTAGCCCCTATTCTCACTCTTACAACTACACTGCAACCAGTACCTGAGGCATCTCAAAGATCTTACAGGTCTGGGCTTTCCTGAGCCAGGACTGTATGGTCTGGAGGTTATCATGTGCCTCCTGCTCCTACCCACCTCTCACCAAGGAGGTTTATGGTCCTGGCATTTCCTAGGGCTTCTCTGCCACCAGTAGTCCCACACAGGCCTTCCTATCCTGGCAGGGTGTAGTTTAGGTCATGCTTAGGATGATGTGGGGCCTCCTCTTCCCCATATAGCCCCAGCCCTTATACCTCCAATTTCATCCTGGCACAGGAGCTCAGCAGGGAGATGTTCCTCCCTTGCTGGCTGGTGAGAAACTCAATTGCCACCTCCAGCTCTGAGAGTGGGGCATTAAATGGCCAACATGTCCTGCCACATACACAGCCCCTTGTCCGGGCATGAGGGAGCCCTGCCAGGTTTCAGGAAGAGTAGAGCAGGGGTTTCTGTGAAACTGCACCTCAAACTGCTGAAAGCAAAACTTGTGTCACTTGTGTATATTAAGGGGTATAGGTTGTAGCTGTGTTCACCTAAGGACATAGGCCAGACGAGGTTCTTAGGGTCAATCTGATATATTTTATTGGACCAGCTGAATAGTTGGAGAAATTCTTCTTTGCAAGCTTTTGGGTTTTAAGCCCTTCATCAGGCTGAGGAAGCATCTAGTTGGTGTGTGTGCTCTTCCTTGATGGAAGGAATAGTAAGGAAACCAAAGGCTGGCATGCAATGGAGGCAAGAAATCCAGTCAGTGAAAATGGAAATGGAGGCATGAGAGGGTGAGAGACAGGCGGGGGGGGAGAGGGGGAGGGAGGGGTAGCAGGTAAAAGTGGAGAGGAATCTGCTACCTGCGGAGTCAGATGTCAGTCAGGTGGTAGTGTGTAATAAATCCAATGTCTATATTGGGCCCATGAGTTTCTGTATCTACTAGGAGGTTGATGACGTGAAGTACATATGCTCACCTGTGAAAAGTGGTTCTTCTCTGATTACTGTATGTGTCTGATTAATATCTCTTCTTCTCTGTTTACTGCATATGTGTGTAATTAAAAATATTAATATCTCTTCTTCTTCTTCTTTGATTACTGTATATATCTGTAACTAACTAAAATCTCTTCTTCTCTGTTTAATCTGTTTACTTTATATATGTGTGTGTGTGTGATGTGTGTGCTTTCCTACACAGGGGTGGATCACACTGCCAGGAAAAACACCTTTTTTTAAAAAGAGTGTGGTGAACAAGAATAAGTTAGATATTTTGGGGGGGAAGAATAAGTTGAAATAAATGGATTGGATAGGGATAAATAGAGGGATTCTAGGCAAGGGTCATTAGTAAGCTGTATCCAATCCTTTGCAAGAAGACAGACTAGCAGGAGACTGACTAGTTAGCCAAGGCAGTCCAGCAGTACATTTCAGACACTGTTGCTCAGGTAGAAACAGCTCACAAAAGGGACAGAAAGGCTTCAGACAGACTTATATGCTGTTTCTGTGTCCCTCCCTCACAACACTATGATTGGAAGGGGACTCAGGGAAAGATCACAATCACTGGCCATCTACAGATGTCACTCTTCCCTCCTCTCCCCCTGTCCCGTTCCATTCCCTCGTCTCAGTTTCTGTTCCCCTGAAAGACTGCCTTCCAAATCTCTGAATCTTTTCCCAAATCTTTTTTTAATCAATTTGGAGGGTTTTTTGGGTCTCCTGATTCAATTCAGATTCAATGATTCAGACTCTGAATTGTGCCGAATCTTCTCTGAACCAAATTGGTAACTGAAGTTTCACATACCCCTAGCATACACTCTAAATGTTAAGCAGCAGCTCTGAGAGATTTTGAGATTGTTAAACCTTAACCCTTATGCTTTATAGTTTCTGGGTTGCAAGCAGATCCATAACCCTTGCTGCCAGAAGGAGGCAAGGGTGAAGGGACTCCCTTCAAGTCACTGCAGGAGCTGATGGAGGGCATAAACCCTGTCCTTATCAGAACTGGCTGCTGCTTTAAGCAATCCCTTTCACCCGCACTGCCTAACCAAGGCTGGTTCTTAGTACCCCGTGGAACACAAGGCAGCTCTGCTTGCCCCTGTGACTCATGGGGCTTGGGGCTGTTCTGGACAACTGCAGGGGTAGAGGGATGCCCAGTACTGCAGTGCCTCTTCCAGTTCTGGGTGACCAGTGTGCAAGATACCCACTGTTGGGAAGCTGGTGCTGAGCAACTCCATGCACTGGCTTATTGAAGAATTCCTGGGCCACACAACACTGGGTAGTGATTTGATGATGTCGGGTAGCTTATCTGCCTGGGGGAACCTAGGACCAGGCCTCCCCTGCCCTAGCAGCCACAGAGACAGAGCAGCTGGCCCTGACAGTTCCCTCTAGGTGGGCTCTCAGGGATGCAGCTGCATCCCTACGTGCCTTGGGGGAAGTTGTGGGGGTAGGGGAAGGACAGCAAAGCATTTTGAGACTGGAGTGGGTTGGAGACCTGGCTGGACATTATGTTTCTTCTTCCACAGCAAAGCACTCACTGTTTGAATCAAGAGCTTTGATGTGGATCTACCATTTTTGTGGTGAAACAGCCACATTTTTCTTGGTACAAATCCTTTTAACAGTTGGCATATTACCTTTTGTTGTGGAAAATGTGTACCCCTCAGCAAATGTAACATCTGGAAGGGGCCATAGAAACTTATAAGACAGGTAGCAGAAGAGAGATTTACTCCCGTTTCAAATTGAACTTGCATTGTTTTTAAATAGGTTGCACATCATCTTATTTGAATATATTGCATTGTACTTTCATTTAATCCTTTTTTAATTAATATAATGGAGTCCACCCATCCATGTGCTCCTGACATGATATAGCACAACAGTATCATAACTCAGTAGCAGAAGTTATGGAACTGAGAGATCCCTTCAATATTATTAATTCATCAAGTAAGGAAAGCCAAAATATAGGACTAAAGGCTACTGGTCAGCAGACATTTTTAAAGGCATGGGACAGAAATTGAACTAAGGCACTTGTATGAGAACTTGCAATGAAACAGCTGCCCAGCTTTTGGCCAGAAAACCTTGCTGATGTAATAGCCTTCCTTCACAAGGGTCATCCATGTATTTAATGATTCTATTTGTAATACAGGCAAGTTCACATGAGGAGTAAGACTTATCAGACTTGAGAACTCAAGGGTAATCAGACTTACTTAATTCATAGGAAAAGTGCTATTAAACTCACTGACCTTTCAGCAGTGATTCCATTGAAGACAATGGAATAGTTTTTTTCTGAGTGAATTGATGAAATATGGTGCGCAAACTGCACAAGCAGTTGTGAATTTCAAGAATTTTTGTGATGTCCCTTTTATTGGACTAGCTGCACGATTGGGATAGATTTAGACCAGTTTTCAAATAACACAGTGCCCTTTCCCTGCTACAGCATCACCTCATACTACAAACAGTGGTGTCTTTTTAATAATCTCAAGAAAAGTTAATTTAATTGGACTTCAAAAATGAAGATCTCTCTATAAACTGTCTGAACATATTTTAATGTAGTAGTAGGTCTTCTAAAAGTTTTGTTTTTAATATGTCCATTTTCTCTACAACTACAAATGTTATATTCAGTACTCAATGTATTTGCTAATTGTTAATACCTTTGTTGTTGCAGATTCAGAAGTGGTGTATAAAAATAGGAATGGACATGTTGTTAAACTGAATGTAGAAACAAATACAACCACATTATTATTGGAAAATTCAACTTTTGTAAGTAATACTTATTTCTTTTAATAATTTAAACTTTGTCACTTTTCAGTGGAATTCACTTAAATATTTGGGGTAATTTTTGGTATTCCTTTTTTTTTTTCTATAGCAGGATTACAGACAGTATAGTATAGTGCTTAAGCCGGATATAGGCCCTGTCTGTCTAGAATGGATGACATTAGAAATGGAAAATATTATCTAACAATACAATAGCTTCTCCTCCCGCATATTCTCATGGTTTCTGCCCTACGTTTAGATGAATCAAGAAAGCATTACCCTGGCAGTAATCTACACTCTGGTAGTGTTCCAACTCTTGACATTTCTCTTCTGTGCTCCCTACAGTGAATATAAGGGACGTGTATAAAATAATCATATGACAGAGGAAATAGTATTAAAAGTTGATAGTATTGGCCTCTTTGAGAGTCATAATTTTAAAAGAACAAGAATTCAGAACAGCTGATTTTGGAAAAAATAGCTATGTAGTAGAAAAATGTTGTGGGAGGGGGAATGGTCAGTCTCTTCCCCCAAATTAAATTACTGCAGAATTCAAGTAGATCTACTATTAAAGTAAAGATAGAAACAGGCATATTTTCCATTTCTACTAATCCCTGTCTACTTTTCTGCTCTTCTTGACTGTGGACTGTTGTTCTTGAAGTCCTGTAAAATGCTTTGTGCCTCTTCTGGTGCTACCTAAATAATAAGTATTATTAGGAAACATTATAATTAGCCAAATTTTTCCTTTATTCCCTTTTATGTCATTACGCACATTGTTACTACTTGTAACCTCCCCCTTACCTTCACTTAGCCAAGAGGTAGGCTCCCGTGTATCATGCTTCCCAATCTTTCCTCATAAATATGCCTTACAGCCCTTTATTGCTTATATAAATAATATGAATGCACTTCAGTTTCCTAACCTTTTTTGGGTGCCCAAAACTGAAATTAAGATTCACTTTCAAAAGAGCTATTTGCCAAAGGATTACATCTTTCCTCATCTGTGACATGAAGCCTTTGCTCAGCCCAAAGATAACTTGTCCTATTTGCTTCAACTATACAATGCATGACCGCTTCCCTTCTTCCTCTCCTCCTGGGAACTGTAGTCCACACATCCTCTTTTTTCCAACAGTTTGAACTAAGGAGAACAGGAGCTCATGCAAATGAGCAAAGCCATAGGAGTGAAAGTGCCTTGACTTGGTGCAGAGGTGGGGTGTGCATTTGTTGCATATATAGTTATGGTAGCTGTCTAAGCCATGGGGAAAGAAGAGGGAACTGTGCCTAGGAGTGTCTTTGGCATATAATATCGCCTAGATCTCTTCTTGAGATTATTCAGTTTACCTATTGCATGCTTACAACTGTGACCCAAGCCCTAGGAAGGGTTGGAAGCATTAATTATAAATGTATTTTCCTACTTGCTTCCTTTCTACAAGGCAAAACATCAAATACTACAAAGAGCAATTGCCATCACTATTTCTCAGAGCCCCTTTTCACCAAGCACAGGATTAACTGTGTCAGACCTGTTTATTATCTCCAGAACGTAACTTGAGTGCAGACCTCTATTGGACTTTCTGGCTTGACTTCTAGACCTTGATGACAAGACTTAAGTTGCCTTCTAGATAATGCCATGCACTTTTGGCTGCTGACACTTGGGTTATGC
The DNA here is from genome assembly GCA_030014935.1 of Caiman crocodilus. Classification (NCBI taxonomy): domain Eukaryota; kingdom Metazoa; phylum Chordata; order Crocodylia; family Alligatoridae; genus Caiman; species Caiman crocodilus. Next base: position 19,428,954 of record JAGPOW010003685.1, read on the forward strand.
ATTATTAGGGGTAAGGCTGGTATAGCAAGCTATTCATACCATTAGGCTAGGCTGCTGATGCCAGGTAACAATGACATGATGTGGACAGCCGGCTGCGGACTGCAAATGCCACCTTTGTTCATAAAGACGTTGTTCTGCAGGTTTACATTATAACAAGCAAATCCAACCTTAGATCAGATGGACTGACAGAGTTCATGACACACGACATGCACTCCTAAGTACGAGCTCGCTACTGATCAAATATGCATAATACTCAACTTGATGTCTAACAGATTATAGGTAGAAGAAAAGCAACAAATAAAGACATGACATGGGTTTTTTTTTGAGTATCTCCTTTGTGTACAGAGTGCAGACATAGTTGGAAGAAAAGACAGCAAAAGATAAATGAGGTAGATACTACCCGCAGTTATTCACAAACAAGTGGCATGAAAAAGCTGAATGTGGAGCCGGATGATTGTTGGCACATGCTTGGCAGGTGTATCAAAGGGGAATTTGGATGCACCTGATTTTCTTTCTTTGATGAAAATGTGGCTAGCAATCCTGACAAGAGGTTATGACACAACAGAGGCAGACTGCAGAGTTGAAACCAAGAGCTCTCTTGTTCTGCTAAATATCACTTCTCTCAAACTAACAGTGCTAGATGTACTCAGCCTAAACTATCTGTTTGGATCATTAATCAGACTTCCCCCCTCAACATCACATCTGCTTAATCACTAGTGCATAATTAGAAATGGTTCTGTTTTAATGACTCTGCAGAGCTGTCTCATATTCATCAAAACCGTGCGCACCACAACACAGACTATGATAGAGAGAGCTTCCACTCCTGTCCCATCAAAGGATTTCAGCCATGAGAATGAGGCATTAGTCTGCTTTTCATGCTTGTTTCCCAACTCCCTCTGTCTTGCTCAAAACAGCTATTAAAGACGGTGGGTTTTTCTTACGGCTGTTGATAGTTGCCTATTAAAAATTGGATATCCATAATAAATGTTGTGCCCAGACAAGTAGATAGAAATTGTGGTTGGTCAGCCCTCTCACTGGCTCTATTTGAACTAGCGTCTTTGAAGGGAATTTCTTCCTACCTGATTGCTGATCCCCTTAAACAGTCCTCAAGTAGGCAGCTCAGTAGTTGTTGCTGTACTCGTTGGAGACAGCCATTTTGTGCAGAATACATTTCTTTTTATAGTATTTAGTGTCACTTTCTGTTGAAAATGCAAAAAGCGAAAGTCTACCAAAGAGGCTTTGAAAGGACACCCACTGTGCTCCCTACCCTTTGTATCTGCCAGCAGAACTCAACACAAAAGGCAGGCTCCGAGTTTATTAAAAACTTCTGTCTGCCACTGACAATTTTCTGCAACAAATCCTGCCACTTTGTTTTTTTTATTAAGAAGTGATGATGTTTTTCTTTAAAGGTAACCATTTCTTCTCCACAGAGAAGTGCTTTTAAAAGTCTTTATTAAAATATGGATTTATTCAACGACTGTTGAAATCACAGCACTTCAGCATAATTAAGTCATTTGTCCTCTTCAAATTGAAACCTTTTATATAATCATTCTATTACTAAAACAATCTAATGGGCAACATAATATATTAGGAGTGGAAAAAAAATTACTAAAGCAAAAAGTGCCCAAGGAGCCCTCTACCTTCTATTTAGTCATTTCAACATTTTTTTTTTATTTGTCCGATTATATGCGGGGTATGAGTGAATAGCATGCTGCATCTAGCAGGTCAATAAATACTTAATATTCTGATTTGTGCAGCGATACGCATGACAGTTGGATATTGGGCAAATGTTGAATGAAGGCAAGAAAAGGCACAATAGACAACGTGGTACCTTGATGTGTGTGATTCTGAATCTATATGTAATGGTTACACATAATCTGTCACCTGTCTAAGGTGCCTATTACTGTGAAGTGTAAGTGTCATGCTTACCAGTTGTTCAGCATCCAGCAAACCTTGATTCTCATAACTCATTCCAATTCCAAGGTGAATTTAGATTGAGAAAATATAATTAGTCTAATGCTATTTTCTTTTGGTTCTTTATGCTTTTTGTGCTTATTCTATTTAAAAAAATACAAACATATGGTTACCCAGACCTTCTACTTCCCCCTTCCCCACCATCCTACCAATGGAGCTCCTGTAATGTAATTATCTGTATAAACCACAGTCCCAAAAGGAAACAGATGCAAAGATTGGGGGAGGGGGGAACCCACTCATTTTCCGACTCACCTGAACTGCAACTTCTCTCCCGCTTCAAAAAAATCCCCCCAAAATTGTGGTTGCAAAAATAACCAATTTAATAACTGCTTAAAATGTGAAATTTCCCTGCTGCTGAGACAAGAGTGTTGAAAAATGCATCATTCCTTCCTGAAGGAATTCTTTGAAGCTTAGATTATTTATTCTGTATTTCTGTTATTAACCAAACTTTATGCAGCTTCTGCCTGTGCATACTTATTTACCCCAAATTTTAAATCTGGCTCCTAGATGGATCTCAGATATTTTTTTTTTAGCAGGCTCTCCTAGTTTTCTATTTCATGCTCTGCAGTTCACCCTTAGTGTCCAACAGCCTCCTTCCCGGCTTCCCACCAGATTTCTCCTCCTTTCCAAAAAAGCTTTATTTCAGGCATAAGAGAGCCTCCATTCTGGGACTCAGCCAGCTAATCTATTTAACTTGCACATGTTTCCAGGGGCTTCCCGATTTGATATACCCCAGAGTGTGTTGTGCTGCTTGTATTATCATTACTGTGGGCCATCTTTCACACGTGGGCTGATAGAGAGGGATTACTTTTTGCTGCCTGCTAATTAGGAGGATGGCTTCAGAAGGGTGAGCAGAGCAGAAAAAGTTTTGGCTCATGAATCATGATTAGGCTCTGTGGCAGCCCAGCTGTGAAAGCCCGGCGGAGGCCCTGCAGCCAAAAGAAGAGAATTAGAATTTTAGTCTGAACAGATCTTTTGGCACTCAATATTTTGTGATATTTCACATACCATTGTTCATAATAAGCCCTTTTGTGTGTGTGTGTGTCTCTCGCTTTTCACCTCCCCGCATCCTTCCTCCCTTGCTGGGAACTGAACATAGCATCTTAATGCAATTATAGTTTCTTAGCTTTAACTGCAAGAACAGTTCACTTGGTTATATTTTATTAAGGAGCCTTCTACATGCTATTAATAAAAGAGTGCACAATGGTAGATGCATTAACCAGCATCATATCACCACATAAATATTAGTAATTGTTGTCATACTGGATATTTTAATGACACTCACATGTTATACATGCATTGTTATGAACATTGTAGTATTATCTCCTTCTCTTGTACACCTCAAAATGTCAAATAACCCTTGTGGCCAAATCCTTTTTGTTACGGTTTATGGCTATCAAACAGAAAACCTGAAGGTAAAAAGGGCTCATAACTGCAATTGCTAGGCCTCCCTGGTAAAAGCTCTAGAGAAGGGGTTGGCAACCTATGGCCTGTGGGCTAGATTCAGCCTGTGATGAGGTTGACATTTGGCCTGAGAAAGTCTGATGTAGCCTAGGCCAGGGGTTTGCAACTCCCAGCATGCAGGTCAGATCGTGACACATGAAGGCCTTTGCTTGGCATGCATGTTTTGGGGCAGACAAAGGGGAAGGGTCCAGGGCTGTGCTGCCACAACAAGGATCAGGCCCCTTGTGGCTGTCCCACCATGTACCCAGAGGTGAATGTGCACGTGCCACTGACAGTGAGTCATGCTGGGGCTCTACAGATCTCAGTGAGGCTGCTTGCAGCCTCCGTACCACCTGCTGCAAACAGCCCAGGCTCCCTGGCGGGTGACCATAGCCCAGGCAAGCTATAGCAGACATCTCAGAGGCTGCAAATTACTTCTGGAGGTCTGTGGACCCCCAGCCCAGCTCACTGCTGGCAGCAGGTAGACATGCATCTCTGGGGAGATTGCAGGGAAGAGGCCACATCTGCACTGCCACAATAAGGATCAGGCCCCTTGGAGCATCCATGCTGTCTGCCCTGGCACACCAACACCATACAAGTCGAGCCTGGGGTATTTTGGCACTCTGGCCAGAAAAGTTGCTGACCCCTGGCATAGAGGATCAGCCAGAACACAGGTGCTCTGAGCCGCCCTTCTCTGCTGCAGCACCCTCCTTCATAGCTCTCCATGTTTGTCTGCCCTGCCTGTGCTTACCCTCACTTTAGAGGTGCAAGTATATTTGGAGAAGGGAAGTGCAGGCAACTCGGCGGGAGGGTCAAGGATGGGTATGTCACCCTGAGGCAGGGGCTGTGTAAAAGTTTGCCCATCTCTGTTATGGGAGATCAGCAGCAGTTTTTCATTACCTGTCCAGACTGGTCATCCCAATTTGCAATATTGCAATGAACACCAAAGATTTTCATGAGCACGTTTCATGTTTGCCAAAGGCTGGGGCGTTAAGAGAGGTGTTAAAGCAAACGGGGGCAAACGGACTAAACTGCAGTTAGTTTTTGAAAAAATTTCCCTACTTATAGATAGTCGTAGTTGGATGGTACCTTTGTTAAAGTAAGACTTTTGTTGAAAAGACCCTTTTTCAGTTGTAACTTTGTCAAACCTTAGCTCGTTCTTTGTTGCCTGCTTTGGAGTCTGTACCTGCACCTGAATCGATTTTAATGTTGCAGCAAAAGTGATTCCAATATTCCTACCAAGTTTAAGAAAAAAGTGTACTGGGTACGTCAAAACAACAAACATTACAATTCTTTCAGTGAAAACCTCTAGCACCTCCACACTTTGGAGCAGGAGCTGAAATTTGGAAGGACAGTTGACTTAACATCAGGGATATGCTTCCCCTTGTCCCTTTTTTTTTTTTTTCTGCCCATGAGAAATTGCCCTAATTATAAATCTCTGAAAAATTCACAGCCTATTCATGGTTAGTAGAGGTTTTTTAGAGTTTGGCAGGCCAGGTCTGCAAAGACTCCATCTGCCTTGGATATGTACTTCTTGTCAGAGCATTAATGTGCCAAGGCAGTGTGCATGGTATTCAGAGTGCCCAAGTATGTGGTATAAGAGAGCTGAGATGGACCTTCCCTGCAGTTTTGGGGGAAGTTGTGATGCCAGTTTGTAGTACCAAGGGCAGGAAGACTCTCGCTCCTGTGTTCTCAATATTTCCATTGAGGGCATGCAAGCAACAAGGAGGAAAAAGCCATAATATCATTACCTTAAGTACCGCCCATCACTTCTTTTTAAAGAACAGAAGGTGGTGGTGATTGTGAGAGTAGCTCTGCTGCCATTTTTTACATTATTGTTGTGGTTAGACTCATTCTGCTCCTTCAGCATAGAGGACAGCTAGGTTCGGTTCCTTCCCTTGAGGTCCTCTAAACCACATTCTTCTCTGCAGAGTGTCCTAAGCATCAGCCAACACACCATACTGGGAGAAAGCACCTAAATATCTTTAACTGGCAGTGCTATGCTGTTCAGACAATTGCTGAATTCATTAGAAAAAGAGAACAAGAAGGAACCTGACTGAATAACCTAATGGTTGTGGTTGTCATGGGAAAATGTTTACAACTTATTCAACGTATGCCATCCTTTTTCTGTCTTGTAAAAGGAATGAGCCTTACTCCCCTTTTTAAAGAAAGGGACTAAGCATCTAACTTCAGGTGAAGCATTCGGGACTATGCATTCCTAGTGGGTGGACATGTCTCCATGCAACCTCTGAGAAAGATGACCAAGCCATGGCTAAGGGTTGGATTTAAGCTGCGCGTTTGTGTTTCTAGCTTTAGGTGGCCTCCTCTTCAGATCAAACTCTTCAGGCAATTTTGCTTAAGTTGGTGGTTTGAATCAATTTATGAGGAACCGAAGTCATCTCACCTGCTGTATAGACCTCTGCCCGATTCCTCTCTGCATTACATGTAACAACACTCAATGCTGCACGACCTTAATCCATTTTTGGATCTAGTGCTTTTAAGTCCCTGGTTAGTGCCATAACTACTTCCTATGAACAGACTCTTGTCTCTTCTCAAATATTTTCCTTGTGTACTACAGTTCTGCTTTACATCTAGGTCCCGGTCTGCAAACTGTTCTGGGTCTAATCTTCAAAATGGACTCTAGTTCTACTCTCAGTTCAGTTTCACATTGGTACAAAACTCTTAAGTTACTCAAGATTTTCAACAGCGTGAGAGAGAATTAGGCAACTCAGTCAGATCAATGAGAATCATCACTTGTTGACCTTTAGCTACCTTATTCCATGAACACAATGACAATGCAGATTGCTATATATACTTTAAGATAGTGTCAAGTATGATTACTGCCAGATTTAAAAGGACATTCAGCAATGGACATACTTTAAGAATGTGCAAAAAGTAGTATAAAGAACTATGTATGTGTGACGTGAATATTAACAGCAGCTGAAGTACAGGGAAATGTGAAGGAGATAAATACCGATTAAAAAGAGATTGGTACATAGACCAGCATGAAAGAAAAAAAAAAAGGCTAAATAGCTTAAATGTTGACTAATTCCTCAAATGGTGTGGTTGGACTGCTGTTGTTTGATCCACTCAAAACTACCCAGGAAAAGATGAAAAATACACCAGGAAATATACTCTGGAGAATAATTATACACTAGCATAGTGGTGGGGTAGATTACCTTATATGCAGTTTGCTTTTCTATGCTATATATTAAACAACTAGAAACAGGACACTAGTTTAAATGTAAGAGCAATTAAAATTCACTGGAGTCATGTGAAGAATGCTGTAGAGTGAGTAAGACTATTGAGCAAAGATGAAAAGACTGGCCTGCACATCAATAATATCTCAAGACCAGCTTTCAAGTAGAAAGCAGAAGGGAAAAGAGGAGGCTGGGATTGAGAAGCACATATTGACAATGAGGATCAGGTAAAGGCTAAGACTGAATCAATAGTTCCTCTCAGTTATCTGAGCATTCACCCTGGCCTCTGACACTTGGGATTGTTAACTGTAATGTTGACTTAATTATACTGTCTCTAGCCTAAGCTATTCTTATGCATAACAACATCGACTGAATAACAACTGAATGCTTCTGCTAAGAATGAAGCACCCATCAAATGCAAAAGAATAACCATCCCCATCAGTGCCAAATTTTTGACCTGTAAATGAAGGTTGAAGACAGTTTTACTAATGAAAATATCCAGGTTTTCTTTACCCTGTTCAATACATGGTAGCTTTGTTCATTTCTATTTCTCTTTATCCTGTTTAAAGATCTTGCTGTAGCGCTTTCTGCCAGGGTGTTCAAATAGTTTTTGCAAACCTGCCTTCCACTAGACAATCCCAATGTCATAACAGGCAGGTGAGAATAGAAAAATACATGGCAAAGGGTAGCTTAAGTGTGCTTTATCGTTCTGTTTCTGTTTTCTTATCCCCCTTGTGATCTATGGTAGTGGACATACTAGTGGTCGTGGTTGGCAAGTATGTTATTGGGAATAGAGAGGTGTCTGCTTGTCCATGGAGCCTCACAGCATCATGTGTCACTGTCAGACAAAGAATTAAAATCCATCTCACGTGAGGCATTTCTTTCAAAAGAGGCTAGACATACAATCTGCTGTTCATTTTATACAGTTAGGCCCAATTATGCAGTCAGTAGGGGTTTTGCCTGAGCAAGAAATGCAAAAAATCAAACCTGATCGTTTTGCTTCTGTAATTCAGAAAAATAAAGCTCTGTTAAATTTAGCAATGCAAGTGAAGATGTTGAGTGATTTGCGAATTTAGAAGGAAAAGAGAAGATATGAAATGCTAGGTATATTTTTTTTTCATGGAAAGTATGCAGCAGTATGAAACAAATCTCTTAAGAGTAGTGAGTATTTACCTACAGGAATGAGAACACTGAAGAAAGGACAAGAGCTTCTGACAAAGGCAGAGACTGGAAGTGTGGAGTATGTGCACAAATGGTAGTGGGTGTAATAAAAATGTTTTAGATTTTTTAAAAACATTTTTTTCACTTTTTTCACAATGGTAAATGACATTTTTTCATATGTTAAAAACCCTCTCCATCTACGCTTCCCCCCCTCATACACAGACACTTGCACACATAGTTAGAACATTTGTTCATCAGACAGAGCGCATACCATAACTACGGTCAGGAGTTGAAGCCTGTCTACCAGGTAGGGAGGCAGATCGTCTACAATCCATACAGCCTTTGTATCTCTTCTGAGCTTCATAGTTGAAAACCTAGTTTTAGCATCACATGGAGACTGGAAGGATCTCCCAGAGACTTTAGTGGCACTGGGTCGTGCCCGTGACATTAGTATGAAATTCTATCCTAAGCCTGATCTCCACTGAAAGACCCATCTGAGGTCCCGTCTGCATTACAGGTATTGTACAATAAACTGCTTAACTATGCAATTACCTGGAAACTAGCTACACATGCAAACTAGTGATCACACAATGAGACCCTCCAACCACCTATAAAATTAGACCTTGAAAATGTGCATCAACTTTAGAGCAGTTTGCTATCAAGTTTTAATTTGCACTTGTTGCAGGGTCTCCTCTGCTCCTGGGAGCTGCATCAGCTGACAGGGCTCCCAGCTGCAGGAGGGCACTATGCCCAGTGAAAACCCCCCAAGCCTTAGGGATCGTGGTGGGATCTGGGGGTTTCATTCACTTCTGAGCTTTGGGGATTGCAGCTGTCATGATCCCAAGGGTTTAGGGGTGTAAGAAATCCCTAGGGTTGGAGGATTGCTGCAGTGGTGATCCCCCTGCTACAGGGCTTTCCTGAACCCCTGGGATGGGAGGACCACCCATGTGGTGATCTTCCAGCCCCAGGGTTTTTTCCACATCCATGGGGTGGAAGGATTGCTGCAGCAGAGATCCTCCAGCCCCAGGGGTCCATGGGGCACTCCTGCAGATAGGAGCTCTTCAGCTGGTGTGCATGAAGCTCTCAGCCATAGGAGCTTGCTGCTTGTAGGTGCAGGGGAAGCCTGGGATTGGGCTCCCCCGGGACTGGAAGTAAGGTGCAATGGGATCTAATGTGTGATAGCACAATCGTGCCTTCTGCCATACATATGTGGTATGGCAGGAGCCACAATTCTATGACTTGCACATTAGATCCTATCACACCTTTACCTGCACCTGATATCCTCCCCTGCATCGAGCAGTCAGACACCAGGCAGCTCAATAGAGAGGGACCTTGAAAAAGCACTGAAATGTTAGCCTTTCCTTTATTTTATTGGGCTTATAGGCCAGGTGCAGACATTACACTTTTACCAATATTAGTGATTGAAAATGAGTCTGTAACCATTTCAGAAGTTTGGCGCACACAGATTACTTTAAAAATGGCAGACCCGGCCTAAGATTTCCCCCCACCTCCAAAAACATGCGTGTGTGTTCTGTTCACCAATTTAAACTACAGTAAACTGTGCAACTTAGATTGATTCTGCCTCAGGCTTTTTGAATGTCTGTACCCAGACATAAAGTCTAAGCCTTGTGAATTGTTTCCTGTTAGGCTTCGGAGAAGTGTAGGTCGTGTGTTTGTTTTTCCCCCCTCAAAAAACTGTTTTTTGTTGATAAAACTGACAATTAACAGTGGTCTGCATTTCTGAATTTGTGGCCAAATATATGCTTTAAACTGCCAAAAATTAAGGCTGAGATTTTCAGAAGAACTGAAAGGATGAACGAGCACCAAAGTCCCATTAAAATTATATTAGAACTAGGCACTTATCTTTCTTGAAGCTTATTAGTAAATCCACCCTATATGAAGACATTGATTGTATTTTTTTAAAACTGATTTTTTTTAAATGTCAGTCTGCATAATAAATCTTGGCAGTGTGTGTAGCTTCTGCTAGCCTAATATGTATTTTCCTGCTTCTAAGTGGAACCTTAAAAAATAGAATACTTTTGCCCTTCTCTTAGCAAAAATAATCCTATTATAGCGGAAACAGGGAAAACAATCTGCCAAAATCATTACCTCTAATCAGGAGCTTATGACTCATTGGCATTTCATTGACAGTTCATGTATGAGACTCTTGGACCCATGCAAAAATTTACAGGTGAGTGCAAGATGAGCAAGGATTTGCACTGTATTAAATCTCTAGATGTACTGGCTAATCCTTTAATGGGAAATACTACACTAGTTCTTACTGGTGTTGCCTAAAAATGCCAATATTGTGCAGCTGAGCTACCCAGGTGTTTGCTCTGAGTGCATCATTAGTGTTGTGGTGGCATAATCAGTGACTGAAGAATCTTGCTAAATACAGGAAGTAGTAAGCACTTCACTCCCCTGAAAATGAATTTGGAAAACGTCCCAGGTTATATATCGCAGATGACTGAGCTTGTGTGGCAATCATTAACAAATTGCCAGAATGCAAAAGAACTCTACATCTAAAAATGTGTGTAGTGTTTTGTCAAATAAAGGGAACAACATATACACAACTGATCTCTATTGAATGCCGAGCACCTCGTACCCGGCACCTTGTGGGACAGCCCTCTCTTTTGGATTACTTGCTGTTCAAGGAGGACAATAATTCTTATAACATGGTCCTTTTTCTTTATTCTTTCCTCTGATGGCTATTTTTCCCTTCTGCAACCTGTGGAAGTGTCAGGCTCAATGTTAAAATAATAGATCATTTGCTATGAGAGTTTTGTTTGAAAAACCCAAGTTTTCCCAGTGATTTCTTTTTCTAACTTGATTTCTGCATGCTCATTGTTTTTCTTGAGATTTAAATATGCAATTTCCAAGTAATTTAGAGGGAGAAAGGGTTGCTTGGTGAGGACGTACATCATTAGCTAACCCAAATGTGTTTTTAATAAGGCTTCAGTTTAGCTTTCATGTTAAACCACAAAAACCCACCAACTTCACTGGTGTCACCTGGGATGGTAGGGTGTAATATAGTACAAATAAGTCTTTTGTAAGCACAGTATCCATGAAAAACATTTCAGTTGTTGTGTTATACCTAACTCTGGATAACTATTTTTCCCCACATTGTACATTTGCCTATCTACTTGTCTGATAAGCTTTCACATCCGGCTGTTTCATTTCTTTCCATCTTACCTACGTCTTCGCTACCTTGCGCTTGACCCCAACCATCTGTAGGTAGCAAACATCTCCAAATTCACATAAAATAATTTCCTTCAGTGCCCCTGTTTCTTCAGGCACACTCTGAACCTCCTCCTACATAAGATGCATTAAATTCTTTCTGACATCAGCATTACCCCTTGATTAAATTACAGCCTTGAATTCAATTGGGTGTCATGTAGTCTTTGGTAGATATAAAACAATATTAGTTTTATAAAGCTGCCTTCTGTTTCACTTTACTTTCCACTGAGTGTTTTACTTCTCGTAAAAGAAAGACATTTCCTTTACTGCAAGTTGTTCTGCAAAATGTTTATGCTCATGAAGTTAAAAGAAAAGCAACTCCACACGTAATGCTCTATTACTGCAGCATGCATATCCATTTTTTCCTGCACATTATCTTTAAGCTTAACCCAATGACAAGTCTCTTTCATAATTGTGCATGAAGTATATACCAATAGAAGCTTTGTCCCTCACCCTTTGTAAATGCACGGATTATAGTTGCCATCCTTCAAACACTTATTGCTGAACATAGTGGTTATCAGGACCAAGTGTTATTGGCTTTTTAATTTTCTGACAGTGTAAGAGCCAAATTCACCCATTGTCACATCAATGGAATTACTAAACAGTAATCTGGCCCATTTTATGTGCAAATTATTCAGTTCTTTGTAATCAAAACTCGTTTGTAGTTATTAAGGTCTGAAATGAATGTAAGATTTTGAGGCGGAAAAATGTTCTTCTGTGTGATAGACCAATTTTATTACTTGTTTTTAGGTAACATTCAAAGCATCAAGATATTCAGTTTCACCAGACTTAAAATACGTTCTTCTCGCCTACGACATCAAGCAGGTAAGCCAACTATTTGTGCAGTCTCTTTAGCGAAGTCTCGTTAATCAACAGTTTACAGTATTTTATTGTTCTTTATCCTCTTCGTATAATTTGATACACATTTGGTTTATTTTTCATCCCAATACTGTAATCCAAAATGACTGCAGTAAGTGCATATACAGAGCTGGATCCTTAGTGATTACAAATTGTCACAGTTCCTGTGCAATGTTGTTACACCTCTTATACCACTTGAGTAGCTGGTCCATTATTTATAGTCTTTCAAGAAAAAATGAATGCAGTCTTGATGATCTAAAACACAGTTGTTTAATTCTGGCTGCAGTCCAAAATGGGTGTCCTTTGTCCATTCTGTTGGATCAAAATCTATACCCAGAGCATAGCGGTTTATGGAACTGACTTCAGTAAAGCCAAAAATTGGTCCACTGAAAATTCTTAGACTTTCCCAAATATATTAATTGCTCCACTTGATATTTAGCTTCTAGAGATGGTACAATACTGCTCTTTTTCCAACAAATTCTCAATCATTTAGGCGATTACCTGTTTTTTCTTTCCTAAAACAGTATATTCTGTGGCGCAGGCAAATTAAAAAGGTGGACTTGTACAGAATCCAGGAGTTTTCATAAAACATGTATTCATGAAAATAGGCGAATTGCCGGTGTGTTAAGTTGTTAGTCAAACAATTCAATATACTGTATTTTTAAGTTTTGGAAGAATACGGTTTACAAATATTGCCTAGTTTAGCTTCATTTCAGAAATCATTCAGAGAGGTGAAATACTGTTGTATTTTGGTTGGGTTTTTTTGGGAAGTGGGGGCATAGGGGAGGTTATTATTTATTTTGGGTTGATGTACAGTAGTTTACCTCATGCCGCATGTTGATAACCGATATTGTGCTATCTGTGTTTAATGTGTGGATTTCCTGAGATGATAAAATATTCATTTCCAGGTTAGAATGTGAACCTGGCAGGTCCCTTATGCTTTCCTTTATTGATCTCTAAATCTGTAATCCTAATGATTATGTCTGCAGCCAAGAAAATGTGCTGGAAAGTAATAAAACTTACTACTGTGGTGTGAAAAAGACAAAAGTATTACTTTCTTATAGACTGTTGTATTCAGACCTGGATAAATAGGCCATGGAAGGCATTGGGAGTATTTCTGTTGGTTCCAATGGATTTGATCATAGCCTTTTATCTCTTTTTCTATTTTGACAAGGTAAAAAGGAAGTAGTTATTGCTGGATACAATCGGTAATATATTGTAGTTAGTGCTGTAGGAAGTTATACTTCAGATAAAAAAGATTTAAGTGCAATTCCTGATAGAAATGTCTTTACTTTTTTTCATGTTTTTCTTCTTAACTTTTCCTTGTTGTGTACAGACAGTTGTGCAATCTGACACTACAATGTGTAATGACTTACTGAACTTCCATTTGTTATTGTGTGCTTAATGTATCAAAATTGGAAAAAATAGGAATGGTGTCCTACAATCTTGAATGTTCAGTGGGAGTATATCAAGTATGACTCCAGTGAGATGCTAGGACACTCCAATCCTGAATTTGAAGCGTTATGGAAAGACTTTCTTCCAGCTTTAATTGCTTTGTGAAAAGGATTGTTCTTCATTATAAGTCCAACATTAGCAGATATTCAGAGACAGGAAATACAAGATACACCGAGAAGTATCTGCATGTCTGATAATGAAAACAAAATATGAGCAAATTTTAGTAAACATGAAGTTCTCTAATGTTTTCCCACACATCTTAAATGCCTACCTCTTGCTGCTCCTACCATTTACCAGACCTAGGAACTCCCTTTTGGGAGGTTCAGTCATGGAAGGATGGTAACGTAACGGCTTAGGAGACAGGTTCCTTCTTTCCCAAGTCCTTCCTCTGCTACCTTTTCCTAAGCGGAAATGAGGACAGCCTGCAGAAAATCTGCATATGGGAATCAAGGGCATGGTTTTATCCCCACATAATCAACCATAGTTTATTAGATTTAAAATATAGACTTGAAAATAGATTCCAAAAAGTACAAGGGAAATTCCACAATTAACAGAGATTCAACATTCATTTAAGTGGGAGTCAAATCAAACAAGATTCTCTCTTTAGTAGATGTCATTGAAATGCACATGCGTAACATGCAGAAGTACTGCTTAGTTCTCATTGGTTGTCATAACAGAAATGGTTGATGTTAAATGTCCAGATTTCAATGAAGCTGAGTACAGGGAACTGCCGGTGATTTCTTTTAAACATTTTGGGTCTAGGGCTAGATACAGACAGTTAAAAAACCCGAGGCTGAGTCAATTCAGTCTTTGCAGGCTAGTCTAAACTTCACAGATTAAATTGAAACAGAAGTGAACAGACACCCACCTTTGACTCAGGAAATGCATCCACATGTCAGCAGTGGCAGGCGCTAAAGCACAGCTCTCTGGCTGTGTGTTGACTTCCTCTTCCTGCTGCCCCCAAGGTCTCTGGGATTTGCAGCTTACAATCACAGCAATAGGACTGTGTAGGTTTGTTCATCACTTCCTTTTTGTGCTTCCAGGTGCATCTGAGATTTGTAGGCCACAGTTGCAGCCAGCAATAAATTTGAGCAGGGGAAGGGGTGTTTAACTACCTTCTCTGGCCCCAGGCTCCAGGCAGGGTTTGCCTGGGGATGGGCAGTCCCCCACCCTGTAGACTGGGCTGGTGGACTGTGATTTAACTTGAACCAGAAGAGGCTCTGGGATAGAAGTTTCATAAACCAGTTTGACCCAATTCAGTTGAGTCTGATATTTAACATTCAACCGGGTTTATCTTAAACCAGTTTCAGCCATTTTGAAATTGGTTTATGTGCACTAAGTTTCTGTTCTGTTACAGAACAGAAACTTAGACAAGTTTCTGATCACTTAAACTAGTTTATATGTAACTTCTGTTCCATGCCTAGATGCTCACTTGATGTAAATTGGCATAGTGCCCTTGACTGTAGTGCCTAAGGCTATATAATTTATTTCTCCCTGCACATTATGAATTATTAGGCGTATAACGGTATCACAATCTGCACATTTAGATTTAGGCTACTGACAAATATTTAGGTGACATGTATTTCTTAATGATAGTAGTTGTTTACATACATGTTTGAACCTATATTTTTTTATAACATAATGTAGCTGAAGGGGATGTATAAATCACTGGAGTTTAATGAAGAAACGGTTACAGTTCAGCTGAACAAACTGAAGGAAAGTAGAGAGAAACATTTCTTCAAGACATTTGTCATAAAATTGTAATTAGAAACAAGGTTATTTTGATGTTTGGATTAAAAAATAAATGTTGAGTTAAATTAAATAGTTGAATATTTATTTTACTGTTGTCAGCATTTTCTTTAATCTATTTTATGCTTGGAATGGCAAACTTTAATTAAATTTGCAGTTGTTTCAGCACAATTAAGAATGTCCTTTATGCATAACGGGACATAAATCTGCATGAAAATAAGCAGGCTTTGAATACAAAAGTAATAATTGAATGAATCATTTAAATCATGCCTAATAGAAGGAACAAACCTATTATATGTGTGCTACAGCAGCTGTTTTACTGTTGCTCTGTAAACTTCATGTGCTGCAAAATAACAGTATTTATATTGTATAAGAAAATTCTCTTGTTAGAAGTATATTGTTGTATATATTGTTATTTCTGAACACAGGAGAGTCTCTGTCTTTATCATAGGACATCATATAAAGTTAGGTGACATTGGGTGAAATGGACATTTACAGTTATTTGATTTTATCTCTAATAATAGTAGGTTTGCATCTATGAAGGTATTAGATGTGGTTTCTTCACTATGTAGCTATCCTGTTCTCTAAGGTTTTCCAATTAGCTGTCCTGTTCTCCACAACTTCTTGATTTTGCCAAAACTCATGTGGATCAGCTGTGTATGTCTCAAACTTTCATCGCTGGTAATTTGACCAACGTTTTTTGCAAAAAGTTCTCGCTCTACTGGGTAACCGATCAATAGATGAGAACCAATCTGAGGAATGAAAGTGTCCCCGCACGTGCTGGGGAACTATTGTCCTGAGCCTTCCATGGAGCTTCAGCACAGCAGCAGGGAAACCATTGTGTTTATTGTACACAGAGTAAGAATGGTAAATCTTTGATTTTCTTTTTCTTTAACGATCGATCAATACCTCCAGTCATGGTCTGGAGCAGATGATATAATATTCTGAAGAGGTAGGGGTTTTGTTAGTGAGCCAGTAGGGAGTTTTAGAGAAGCAGCTTTCTAAACATTATTTTTGATAAGTAGCATGACTGAAATCTGCCATTGCAACTTCCTCTGACTCCAACTCAGGGTAATAGTCACAACTGCTGAAAAATGGATATGAACTTGGTTGTAAAATAATAAAACTTTGCATACTTTTTCCACCCTCCCTTTTGCAGTGTCCTTAAAAATGTCCATGCATGTGCAAGCATATTATGAGTATTAGGAAACTCAGGCATTTCCTCAAGCATGGTGCTGGTTCCCACTGCTCTATAGTACAGGCTTCTACCTTGAGGGTCCAATCTAAAGTCCATTGAAATAATCAAATCTTTCCAAATATTTCAGTAACCTTTGGCCCAGACACTTTCTGCTATGTCATCAGAACACAATTTGATGTTCAAGAGCAAGAAAGTGAATTTGAGCACCTCTCTTTCTCATTTCCTCACCTATATATCATCTTACAAGGGGACGACAGGCCCAGCAATATCTGGTAGATGTCTCTGAGGCAGATAAGTTGTGCCACAACATACTGTGGCACAGTTCTTCACACTCCAAAGAAGATAGTAGGGCTTTGCAAAATGGCCAAATCACCATGGGACAGCTGCCATGTGGGTGCCAAGATGAAGGGGTGGGGGGAGGACAATCCCTTTTGCCTTTCACTGCCTTGCGCTGCATGAGGGGGCAGGGCTCTGTTATGAATCCTCAGAGGCCCTGATCACCACTGCTACAGCCGGTGAGTGTACAGCTTTTTTTTTTTTTGGTGTGTGTGTGTGTGTGCCAGAAGGCTGGGACCAGGCGGGGGATGAGGCCAAGCAGGACAGCCATGGGGCTTCTTCTGAAGGTCCCCCGACCCAGGGAGTGGCAGGCACAGCCAGAGGAGCTGCAGGAGAACCTGCAGCTGCCTGGCTGTGCCTGCCTATTCCTGGCCGATCCAAAACGCCAAATCTCTCTGAATATTTGCTGAATTGATTCAGAACATTCGGATTCAATTTGGACCATTTAATGAGTCTCTCAATTTGATTCAGATCCAGAGATTCGGCTGCCAAATCGGGGTTAATCTCCTCCAAATCAAATCAGCAACCGAAACTTCACACAGCCATAAAGGATATTTGTTTCCAACCTAAAGTCTTCTGGCTTAGGGACATATGTAAAACTATGTGATAGTTTTAAATGCTGTGTAAGTGATTTTTTTACCTGTTAGATGCATTCAAAATGGAGGATAATCTAAGACTCCAAATGGGGGGATAGCTGGGACTTTCCTATAAAAATGTATAATTCATCGGTCCCATGAGAAAAGACAAGATTTCAGAACAGTTTCTGAAAAGCTGCCGCTTAATGCACCAACCAAAGTAATGACTTGACTGCAGCAAAATATTTGAAGTAAAGAAATCACCAGAAATTGAAGTTGCTTATCTGCTGTGCAAAGATGCCAATCATACCTTCACTGCTATAATATCTGTTTTGAGAGAATAATAAGCAAGCTGACCACAATCTACAAAGAAATGAAGGTAAATTGATAGAAAAGGCACAGGCATCAAGATTTTCCAGTTTCCTATGATAATTGCTGGAATGCAGTGCAAAGGATCTGCAAGAGTTTATTTGCAGATTAGAAGTATCCAAGAGGAAATAAATGCAACAACACTTTAAATTGTGATTATCTATTACGCATTAGGAGATAATCTTCCTACCAATTACATGGCAGCTAAATGCTCAGTTTTGTCAGTATTCTTATCATCTTGGTCAGTAAAATTAATTATTGTTATTGTTCTGAAGAAATTGAAAGGGCAAAAAAAAATCAGTTTGCTTGCTATTGTTTTTTTTTTCAATCTAGAGATTATTCAAAGTTAAAATAAACAATATAAAACATCAAAAGGATGCAGATGTTTCCAACAGAATTATGCAGACTGTGGTTGTAAAAGTCTGACTTTAAGAAGCATTACTTCCCTGAGGCACTTGTTGTAGATGATACTTTGATAGCTAGTGAAGATGCAGTGAAAGTTGCTTATAATAGAAAGGAACACTACATTACTTTCTTTCATTAATATCTATCTGGAGTACATTAAAAAAAATATTTTCCCATAATCAAGCAGTACTTCATATATTTCTGTAACATGAAACAGAGACCTGAAATCAATATCCTGACATAAAATCCACCCTTTTCTAGATTTACCTATTATACACATGTGGCCCTTCAAGAATGAAAATGATGAATTTGTTGGTTTGGGGTTTTTTTTTTAATTTGAGTAGTCCTTTCTTTTCCTACAAATTCTTTCACATCCCCCCAAATAAAATCTTGGAAGCATGACTCCACAGCCTAATGGGCTCAGAAGTCAAAGCTAACTCCAGACCTGAATCTGGATGTCATCCCTATCATATTCCTACTCCCTGAGCATGTCTACATGTGCAATTGATGTGATGCAATAAACTCCAGTGCATATCATCAGTGTTTACACATGCATCACAGTGGACTAAACTCTGCCATAGAATAGTAATTGTGTTGACAAGTACTAGCCTATGTTGGAGTTAATTAGTTTACTTCATTCTAATAGAACTGCACATATAGATGGGGAGACTTTACTACCGACTAATTAGTTGACTTCGCTGTAAATGTCTTGTGTAGACACATCCTCCATCTAATTCTCAGAAAGCTGCAAAACTCCTCAACTTCAATAACACTGAGCAGTGTTATTAGGCTACTGCACATTTAGCGTCTTGTGTAGACACACCCACTAGTACCTAGAAGACTCTCAGGTACATGGCTGTAGAAATTTGCTTTTCTGCTCATGGTCAAAGCAGTCCTCAGATTTGGGGCCACCAGGAATTTCTCATTCCAACAAGGATGAGGGAGAGAAGCTGCCTTCTATGGGCGCATCCACACATGCAAGCATGTGCGCTTGTAGCAGCTCAAATAGAAACGGAGCAAATTTCACAGGGCTTTTTGCCTCAGAGCACATGTTCAGACATGCACTTTGTTGTGGAGCAAATTGTGCCACTAGGGGCAAAATAACCCTGCCTGGCTCCTCCTGGATCTTCAGCCAGGGGAAACTAGAGCCCAGGGCCAGCACCTGTGCTGTCCCCAGCAGTTTAAAAAAACACCCTGGCAAGTAGCTCAGGGCTACTAGCTCTCAGGAGCTTCTGGGACCCAGCCAATTGGTACCTGTGGACACTACCCCTTGTGCCCGCTGGACTGCTGAAACAGCCCTGAGAGTTCCCTGCACCCTCTGCCCACTGCACAGTCTGGCAGTGGGGGCTGCTACCTGGATGTGACTTGGATGGCGACTAAACAGCCAGTAGAGGCATCTGCCCCTCTGGGCCAGCTGCCACTGGACTGCAGTTGCAGGGTTGGCCTTTGTGTAGCACTACTGCCATTTGTGCCCCCTTCCCAGCTATCACCCTGAAGATGTTCTGGCTGTGGAGGCCTGCTTTGAACTGTCAAAACATGTCCTCTTGGCCCCATTTGGCCAGGAGGTCAGCCACAGCCACGTGGGTCCAAAGTGCCAGCTCTGAGCAGGCAGGGTCCTGCTACTGGCCTCCCTAGCAGGAATTCTGGTGTTCCCTATTGGAAAACTAACAAATCTCTGATAAAAAAAAATAAAAAATCCCCAAATCACTGTAAAGTACCCCCAAATCCATGTTCCTCCACAAGTAAAACAAAAGACCACTATAAAGAGAGAGGGAATGAGAGTGAAACAGAGACAGCATCAGTTGGAAAATGTTTTGTTGACATATCTACAGTGGTAAAGCAAGTCTCTTATCATAATAATAAAGTGAACTCTAAATACAGGTTTCATGAATTCATGAATACATGTTTTGCTGCACTCCCACGGGGCGATGACTGTCACACAAGCGGTTGGTCCCCCACAAAAGGGCTATGGCCCCAGCATGAGGTTTGGGGAGCTTAGGGGGGTTGATAAGGGGAGGGGCTGGCCCCAGCAGGGATTGGGGGGTCTCAGAGGGGCTGGCAGGGGAGGGGCCAGCCCCGGCAGGGGGAGGGGACTGGGGGGGGGCTGGCAGGGGGATGAGCCAGCTGCAGCAGGGCTTGGGGGGGCTGGAGGAGAGGGCGGGGCTGCCAGGTGTCCCCCCCCCAAACTCCCTTCCCCCCTCCTCCAGCCCCCCTGACCCCTTACTCACTGGCACTGGAGCCGGGCTGGTCATGTGTTTCAGTAACAGGGTGAGGGGCCAACCATAGAGACACTCACAACCAGAGCATCTCTTTGGAGGACCCAACCTCTGGTTGTCTCAGGGCACAGTCGGGGACCGTGCTCTGCCCCACTTTTTTATACTTTGTTTTTTTTTAGATCCCTGGACATCCAGGGGACTAATTTTCTCCCTGCGCTGCAGAGTTGCAGCGCGGGGAACATTTTTTCGTTCCCACATGTGCCTGTTGCCCCGCCTCAAAGGGGTTTGAGGCGGGGCAACAGGCATGTGCGTGCTCGTCTGGACACACCCTGCTTGGGCACAGTCAGCTGGGGCATGGTCCTAAAGTTGATATTCTTTAGTTGATGAGAATCAACTAAAATTGGAATTTCCTGTCTCAGGATCATCTGTAGCTATTGCAAATGAGTACAGTTACTGACACTTTTGACCCGTCTTCTTGTATTTAGTTATCTAAGATCTAACTGATAAATATTGAACTTGGAGAGATCAGAGGGGTTTTTATTTTCCATAGGAAACATTCCTTCCATAAGCTGATAGATGGACTTTCTGTACTTGCACATTAACTTTATATTTTAGTATAGGATAATTCAATGTCTGTTTCCCATTGGAGACATAGTATGACCAAATGCTGTTTCTGATAAATGGAATTAATAGAATTTTTTGTTCCTTGTGAGAGTAGTTTGACAAAGCAGAATGAAAATTGCTTCTGCTATCAGACTATGAAAACAGGAATGGTGTAGTTAGCATTTTATTTTCTGATTGAAAATTGTCACATTTGGAACTTGAGAAATTAGGGTCTGATTCTGTACATCTACAGAATTAGGTATCTGAGTTGAGTAAAGTGTGATTCTATTTCACCCAGTTCAAGTCCCAGAAAATCCATTAATGCATATACTTTTGTAACATACATCATCCTATATTTAAGATGGAATCTGAAAAGATCAGTGTAGGAGACCCCACCTCCATTTTACATTGGCTGTTTCTTGGAGTCTTGACTATGATAGAAAAGAATCACATTTAGGTGTCTTAACCCATTTGCATGCTTAAGAGGCAGAATAGAATCTGACTCCTAGGATTTTGTTTCACATCTTGCCTTCCCACAGTTTTAGTGGAAATGGAACGTTATTCATAGTCTTTGCTATTGTTTGCTAGAAATGAATTCTAGGACATTTATCTTTTAAACACGGTATGCTATTGTCAGGACAAACATTGATTTTCAATAATATTGGGAGCTCAGTTAAGCATGAATAGCGTTTCCTAGAAAATGACTATTAAAGCCTGACTGAAGTTCCAGGATCCAATGGGTGATTTTAAAACTCAGCACTCAACATAGGTGTGACTTGCTTGCATTTGATTCCTTATGTAAAGTAATTTGTGGTGTGTGTGTGTGTGTGTGTATGTGTGTATTTAATTCACTGGCGTATGTGGAGAACATTAACTATTCTCTAGATAAGGCAATTTACACTTAATATAATGATCAATTACATTAGGGAACTGGCTGGAAAAGTCATTTGACTCTAGCGAATACTGGCTGCCTTGTGATTTTGGGATTTTTCTTATTTGGAATGATGATGATAATTTTTTGCCAGGTGTTTATACCACTTTGTTCATTATATTGCTATGAAAGAGAAGCCATCTTCTTTAGCAGCCTAAAAAAATGAAACCAAGACAACATTAGAGATGGTGGAACCTCTTGTTCCTTCTTTTTGAAGGAGAACATGGAAAAACCTAGGTGGGGAATCAAGGGAGGAAGAGCATGAACAGGGACAGCCTGAGATTGTTACTTTTACTAAACTAATGGGGAAGTGCTATACTGATATAACTATACAGCGTAGTGAATCAAACTGCAGTTGGATAAGCCCTACTTTGTACCAGTGCATCATGCCTGCATTTCCATTAAATCTTTCATATGAACTGTTTCTGAGGGACAAGAGACTAGTATCAAACTTAAAGATTATCACCTCTGCCACAATTTATGATTCCTTTTTCCTGTAGACCAATACGGCTACAACCTGTAACCCTAGGTCTGCTTATGCACCTTATAGGTGGGACAGAATCTGGCTTGTAGCGTTTGCACTGGTCTAATTGGGATAATTTCCCTTAATGTAGACAGGAATAGAGTAAAGGATTTGTTAGTAATATAGTCTTACATATTGCTTTAGTGTGGTAGTTCGTAAAAACCTACCACAATTGTGGACCTACTGTGATGAATGCCAGGGGGGGAAGAGTTTTGTATGACTTCTTTAAATGAGCACTGTTTATCTTCTGAACAATTATCATGTAGAGAATATTATTATAACTTCTCATGTCAAACTGATACCCTCTCCTCTTTTCTGTTCTATGTAAAGATAATGCCCAGAAATGTCCACTATAACTAAAAATCCTGTCTGTCATACTACATGAAAGAGCTACTGAATTGAATATATATCACGTAAACAAAAAAAACACCTCTCTACAACTCATTGTCTTTACCAGGCACATTAAAGGAGGTAGGGTGGTATATGAGATAAAACCTAATTTTACAGTGTGCATTTTGCATTGTAATACACATTTTTAGAAGATGAGATACTTGTGACATTTTCATCAAATAGATGTCTGTCAAGGCAACTTTTCTTTTGCAAGGTTGAATGGAGAAATGAGGTTATAAAAATGAAATCAAGGTGGACTGCCTGAATAAATCAACAGGACAAGTAATGTTCTCGGTCCTAATAGGAGGCTGCACAAACTGCTTATAAACATTTCTCGCCCTAGAAAGCGTACCAGTGATCATTTTAATAAATAATGTTAGTAAATTGATTTTGTTTTTAAAGGGAGCTCAATACAGAATTGTGAATGTTTTGGTATATTTATCAAGCAAAATGGTAATCGCCAGTTGAGATAACTTTCCTTCTTAAATGTATTCGTATCGGTATAAATGGTTGTAAATGTAGGATAGTGCTGTTAAGTACATGGATCTAGATATAGGCACAGCACACAGTACAGGCTGGTAAGGAGAAGCAGCTTGTTTGGTGAATCAGAAGATCCAGCGATGCAGAGGTTGTGTGTCTCTACACCTTTTCTTGGCTGGCTGGTACACAGAATATAGTACAACTACGTTCTGTTCTCCCTTATAGCACTTATAAGGAACTAGTGAGGGAACAATGTCTGTACTCTCAGAACATAGGGAATGCATTTCTTCCTGGCTTTTATCCAGGCTTTGGTAGGATGGATCTGTATTCCCCTTCTCTAATGAACATTTGCATAGAAGTCAGGGCAAATCTAAGCTAAGTGGTATTCTTTCTCAGTCACTTTACAGTTACAAAAAAAAAAAAGATCTGTATCAGATCATGTGTTATTTGGCCTTGGAATACACATACATATTTTTTAAATGTTATATAATTCATAGTATCATAGTACCTAGGGTCAGAAGGGGCCTAGAGCAGGCCATCTAGTCTGACCCCCCGCCAATGGCAGGAACGAGCGCTGGGGTCACAGGACCCCAGCCAAGTACCTATCCAATCTACTCTTAAAGATGCCCAAGGCAGGAGCAAGAACAACTTCCCTAGGAAGCCGGTTCCACATCCT